>CM076584.1:217070755-217716664 GCA_034641835.2 Pinus albicaulis | reverse complement strand
TCAAGTTGTTGGAAATGTTGTCATTGATGGCAAAGGAGATGAAAAAGGAAATATCCATAAGGAAAAAGAGACAGAGAGGTAGTAGTTGAAGCAGAAGCAATACAGTGGTTTATTCATGAATTAGGGGTGTAATGCAGTTTGCAGATGAATTATTGAGCAATTATTCATTAATTGAGTGGCATAGGCTTTGATTGAAGACTAAAACCCTGTGGTATATGTAAATATGTATACATATCTGTTTATAAAGAAGTGTATATAAGTTCTATATATGATTTTATGACTTCTTGGTTGAATTATTTTGAAAAACAAATCATCTCAATATAATTGTGCATTTGTTGGAGAATACCTTTGTAACTGTGCATTTATTGGTGAAATTCCTGCAAGCTCTTGTAGAAGTCGGACCCAGTAAATCAAGCTAAGAATCTGCCTGTATATTCAGAAAGAAGAATGTTTGATAATGTGTAGAAATGATGCTCAAACTGTATGTACTTGTGGGGAGGATATACAAATCCTGTGACGAGAACTCCGTATGAATGAGACCCTGTAGCAGAATATTTATAAGAAATGCATAAGAATAAACGAAACCGTGTTATGTATGGTGGAACTCTGCAAGCGTTATGTATGGTGCAAGGGTTGTGAATGGTGGAGCGAAACCATAGTCAAATGCGCAATGTGAATGGTGGAGGGAAACCTTCGTGAGCGGGTTCGAATCATTATCATATATTGAAAAATGACTATTTAATAAAGAAGACCGGAACCCGGAGTAAAGGGACGAACACTGTATAATGAAGAACAAGTTAAATTTTGAACAAATACAGCGTTGAGATCGTAGTGCGAAAGAGCGATCCTGCAGTCGTGGGGGGAGCCGGCGAATGGAGCTGAGTTCTTGAGGAACGGGTTTGAGGAATGAAGCAGAGTCTGGTTGCTGTGAATGAAATTTAATTAAAATGGAAGGATAACAGTTGAATAACATCGTTGAATGTATTGGAACCACGAACCGAGGTTATACAACGGAAGGTTGAGTTAGGAGGAACCTGGAGAATGGAACCTTGACTGAGGAACAGTGAAAGTGGATTACCGAAAACCACCCTGCCATTCTGCACCACTTTTGCAGCGTAAGTGGTATTTTCCGAAACGAAGCGATTCCATACAGGAATCGACACGTGGCATTGAAACTGTTTCAATACCACTCGTTAAAGTGCTCCTTCACATGTTAAGGATCGACGTCGGACGCCTAGCGAAATGCATACGGGTCGTTGATCTAGAGAAGGGCTATCCAATGGTGGGTGCTCGTTGAACTTGCCCGAGGTTTAACGGAAGTGACCGGAGGTTAAGTCAGGTACGGCGCATTCGGTGATTAGTCTTGTGGGGCCCGGCGGAGTCATAAGTAATGAATTGGTTTATTAATGTTTCTGACGCATTACGATCATAATATAAGGTTTGATGGAGTATGATCAAAGTTAATTGCGGTCATTCATATATATATATTATATATGGTGAACCGAGATTTATATGCGTAAAAACCGAGGTTTAATATGTGTGGAATCCTTATTATTTGGTATAAAATAGGGTGAAAATATATAACAAAAAGGTCGTTGTTATGTTATTTATCAATTCTTTGAAATTGATAAATAATTCAAAGATGTATTAAGGTTGTGAATCAACAAAAGTATGTCGATACACGTGGGGTTCTGTTAACAATTGAAGAACGCCGAAACAGATATATGGTATGTTACGTGGGTTGATATATGTACCTGCCGAGGTCAATTGGCATGGTTTAACAGCCCAGCCTTGTTTAATTGAAATATTAAAATAGCCAGCCTTATTTGTTTGAAATTTCTGGATGTGGAGATGATTGCACATGAGTTTGGGATGCATTTACACACAGTTAATGAAATATTGGAATTTACTGGGATAGTGAACAGGTGATTAAACACAGAGATGAAATTTCGTGAACAAGAAAAATACAGGGATTCAAAAGAGCAGTGAACAGGTGAAATGTACATATGACAGTAAACAAAGAAGATGCAGAACAGTTTCTCAACAACAGTAGAAAAAGACAAAATCTAGTAAAGCCAAAGTTCAGAAGAGGAGCTGAGTGATATTGAAATATGTAATTAAGAATGTGAATGTAAATGATGTAATTATTTTTTATATATTGTTTGTGATGCAAAGGAAAGTATCCTAAGGAAAAGACAAAATCCCACTGTAGCATGAAATTGTGTACATATTATTATGATTTTAAATTGAGTTGGACAAAGAAATGAGGAAGCAGAAGACCAAGAGGTATGACCATTCATTTCAAATTCCTAAAGGAATACAAACAGTCTTGTGAGAATTCCTATATAAGATCAATTTGATAAGATTAAGAGAAGGAGAGCAGATACAGAGAATGCAGAATATAGAAGAATAAAGCAAATAAGATTAAGAGAAGGAGAGAAGATACAGAGAATGCAGAATATAGAAGAATAAAGCAGAGAATATTAAGAGAAGAAGAGAAGATACAGAACAGAGCTGATATCTGGAGTAAATCAGCAAACATTAAGCTTAATAGCTGTCAGTTGTAGCTGACAAAGGTTGAAGCCTCCTGTAGGTTGGTGCCTACAGAAAATTGAAGGGAGTTGGTGCTTCCTTGCAAGTTGTAGCTTGCAGAATTGAGGTTGGAGCCTCCTGTAGGTTGGTGCCTGCAGAAAAACAGTGGTGAGAGGGAGTAGGAGCTTTCCTTTGCATCACAACAATAATAAGATGTGGTTTTCTCCCGTTATGGGTTTCCACTTATATCTAGTGTCTCTGTGCATGATAGTTACGTATTGAATCTGTTATGTATCATCTGCTTAATACCTGCAACTCTCATATTAAGTCTACTGCTATATTAAACTAATACTTGCTGCTTGCATTCTAAGATTACTTGCACATTAAATTGGATATGAAATGAAGGTGTAAATAGCTTAATGAAAAGTTTTAAAAGATCAGGAATGCATTAAACTGATTCACCCCCCCCCCTCTCAGTTTAATTAAAGGTTCAAACAATTGGTATCGGAAGCGGGTTCCTTGTATGTCGATCTAACAGGCGAAAAGTCCTGGGCTCTCCAAGATGGCAAATCAAGAAGGAAGCTCAGCCAATAAAGCCTTTCTTTACGGTGCAAATTATGCCTTTTGAAGAAAATAAGAATGAAAGCTTATATAATGTCTTTAGGATTAGAAGCTTGGGATCTTTTGTGGAAATTGGATATGTCACAAAGTCAAGTGATACGGAAGAAAGAAGCTAAAGAAAAGCTTTGTAGCTAATGCAAAAGCAATGAATGCAATCTTAAGTACGTTGTCATAGTGAGTTTATCAAAATAATACCTGATGGTAGCAAAGATATGTGGGACACTCTAGAGAATATCCATGAGGGAAATAAAGGTTAAGACGCCAAACTTAAAGTATATAGAGCCAGTTTGAAAATTTAAAAATGAATGATGATGGGAATGTTGGCGACTTCTTCTTAAAAGTGCAGAAATTGTTAATAGTATGAAAGCTCTTGGAGAAACAATACCCGGAAGGTATAATTGTACAAAAAGATTCTAAGATCTCTTCCATCCGGATTCAATCCCAAGGTGTACGCCATAGAAGAAACGGTACAGTTAGGAGACCTTGACCATGAACCGGCTACTAAAATCTTCTGACATATGAGATGAGGCTCCCACGAAGAAAGGGCCCAGAAAGTACAAGGGAGGCATTCAAGCAAGAAAAGAAGAAGAAAGAAAAGGAAGACATATGCTCACCGCTGCGATGAAGAAGAGGCTAAATTTGTCAAGAAATTGGATAGAGGCTCGGGGGTAGATACAAAGGTAAACTTTCTTTTAAATGCTTTAAGCGTGGAAGGTTCGAGTATGCGCTAAATGTCCTCACAAAAAATGAGAAGTCGGCTCAAGAATCGAGGAGAAAGACACATCAAAGAATTGGCGAGGAAAGGAAAAGAATTCGACCGAAGAAAATCCTTCTATGCTCGACAGAACGGTGCATGCGAAGACTCGGAGGATGAACCCCCTCGGAAAGAGGGAACCTTTGAATTTTTGCGGTAGCCTAGAGGTCTTGAAGGACTCTTGCTAGAAGAAGAAGAAGAAGTTGATCTTGAGGGGGAGCTAAGAAGGTGCTTTGGAGGAAGGTTAGCCAGGACTCAAACTAAAATGCGAGAAAAAAAAAAGAATTCTCCTCAAATGTGTGAAAGAAGAACAAAATTCGAAGTCCTCATGCGGTGAAGAGTAAAGCTTGAAGAAGCAGAAAGATAGAAGATATGTTACTTCAGAAAATCAAAGATAAAACTAGAACAAGAAGAAAATTTGGAAGAAAGGTCTTGTGTGCGAGAAGGAAATTAGAAAGTGCTCATGAGAAAGTTTCTGTATACCTTCTCAAATGACAAGTTACGGTAAGTTGAATAGATTCTTGGATGCTCAAAGATCTCCTTTAATAAAAGCTGAGATGAGCTATGAAGGAGAATCAAGTAAAGGCAAAGAAAAGGAAGAAAACAAAAATATAATTTTCAGCAGAAAGCAAAAAGAAGAGTGATGAGTAGCTCAAATAATTCACCTAGGGAAGAAACATGTAATAAGAAAGACGAGAGACCGAGAAGAAACCTCTAATAACAAAGATTGCTAACAAATACTAAGACAACGAGAGAAAGGATCATGTATTCACAGTTATATCAAATTTGGAAGCCATCGAAAGAGAGAGATTCTTGTCTCCTGTGAAGAATTTTTGTTATGTACGCCTGAGCGGGACACATTGCGCATATTGTCATGCAAGAAAGAAATGATTCAAACGAGAAAAGATGCAAGCATGGAGAGAGACGACCTTACATCGGTATGCAGTAATTTCTATGGTTATTGTTTTTATTGTAAAGTTGGCCATAGGGTATTGAATGTAGAAAGTATGGACCAAAGGCTGATGTTCAATACCTCGAGGAGGTTTATGAATTAAAGAGATTTTGTTCATGCTCACAATTTTGCAAAAACTATAATCAAATGTTGTATGTACGATCAAGTTGGACATATATCTTCCAAGTGTTCTCTAAAAGGATATAATTCATCACCTCACAAAAGATACCAAACAAGGGAGCCTCCGGTGGATAAGAAAGGTGAATAAATGTGACTTGGCTTTTTAAGCACTCAAGATTTGAAAAAGTCGATGGTATTTGGACGGTCGTTTGCTCTAAACACATAATAGGAGACAAAAACAAGTTTTTAACTGCGGATGAAAAGAAATCGAGGCAATGTCACTTTTGGAAGTGACCAAATCGGGAAGATCGAGGGGAAAAGGATCGGTCGACATAGAAAATGGCGAGAGGAAAGGCCCAAGATGTATTGTATGTAGATGGGGGTACCGAAGGAAAATTTGCGGGTGTCGATTTAGATGTGTGATAAAGAAATTTTGTGAAGTTCTCTTTAGAGCACGAATTGTGTAGTCAGATCAAGCACAACGGGGAAAAACTCTACTCGAGGTGTTCGGAAACAGAGAGAGTAATGTGTGCATAGTGAAAGAAGAGGAGGATGAAGCACCGCCATCTTAGCGAAGTCGAGGAGTCATGGTTGTGGCATAGGAGAAGTTGGGACCATCTCAGCTTTGACCATGTCGACTGGGCGAAGACGAGAAGGGTTGTCGAGGAAGATATGCCAGAAAATAAAAATGCCCTCCCGAACACGATATGCAAATCTTGTCGATTGGAAACAAACTCGCATCACTTTAAATCTAAAGAAGAGTTGTCAACAAGAAGACCAATACAACATGCACATGGATGCATGTGGACACCAAGAACTAAAACACCAAGTGGAAGTCCTATTTATCAAAGAGTAATAGATGATTTCTCCCGAGGAATGACATGCGGTTGCTTTTCTCGAGAATAAATCGGAAGCTGCGGACAAATTCAAAACATTTAAAGCATTAGCAGGAGAAAATCGGACGGATGTGGTGGCTCACATCGAGATCGGACGGTGAATTCAGCGATTATGACTTTGCGAGACCCTATGCAATGAACATGGCATAAAACAACAATTTACTATTACGGGGGACACCTCGACGGAGAATGGAGTAGCGAGAGAGACAAAACGGTCTGTTCAACAAATTGCCGAGCCATGATGCAAGAGAATAATATTGCTCAAACCTTACGAAGAGCGGAAGCGATTACTGCAATGGGTACATGTCACTTAATAAAGCTCACTTAAGGCCAAGCGGTGACAAAACTCCCTATGAGCGTGTATATGGCATGGAAAGCCGGCCCTCGATCAAACATTTCGAGAATCTTTGGAGAGCAAGTGTTACATAAAGAATAATGATGAAAATCTTGGAAAATTTGATGCAAGAGCGAGATGAAGGGATATTTCTAGGATTTTCTTCCAAAAATCAAAGGGTACGGTGCTACAACAAGACCCTTCGGAAAGATAGTTGAAAGTATTGATGTGAGATTTGATGAAGAACTTCCAAACAATACTAGAGATACGGTGTAGGTACATGAGACAACGATGAAGAAGAATATCAAAATGATGATGAAATAAGAAAAACATCGAGAAGATGCGGGTGAACTAAAAAACCCCTCAAGATACACTCAAAGACCATCCGGAGAAGATCAAATCATATGAGACGAGAATGTGGGAGTACGAACAAGAAGCGATGGCGAACGGACGGGGAAGAAGTATACACTGCAACCATGTTGTCTGGAGAAATAGAACCAAAGAAATTTGAAGAAACGTGAAGGGACAAGTCTTGGGTAAATGCAATGAATGAAGAATTGGACCAAATTGAAAAAACGAGTGCACGGGAACTAGTTCCTAGACACATAACTGAGAAAAAATGTCCTTAGGCTCAAAATGGGTATTCAAAAACAAAATGAATGAGCAAGGACAAGTAATCGAGGAATAAATCTAGGGTGAAAATGCCAAAGGATACTCACAAATAGAAGGACTTGATTATGATGAAACATTTGCCCTGGCAGGAATGGAAGTTATCGAATGTTCTTGGCATTTGCATGCTACCAAGATTTCAAGGTATATCAAATGGATGTAAAATGCGCTTTTCTTAATGGCGATCTACAGAAGAAGTGTGCACATGGAACAACCAAAAGGTTTCTCATTGACGAGATAAAGAAGGCTATGTACACCAAGCGAAAAGGCCCTGTATGGATGAAAGCAGCGGGCTCCTCGTACTTGGTACTCAGGATTTGGATAAATATTTGCAAAAACGAGGGTTTTAAAGAGGTGGAAGTAGACAAAAATATATATATAAGCCCAACGAAAATGAACTCACAGTTGTTGTAGTGTGTGTTGATGATGTTATGTGTTTGGAAGCGACAAAGATGAACTAGCAAAGGGTTTCTTTGATGAGATGAAAACGAGTTTGAAATTTCTATGATTGGAGAACTCGGTTTCTGTGGGAGTACATAAATTAAGCGAAAAAGAACACGAGCACATTCATCTCTCAAGAAAAATACTTAAAAGAAATCTTGAAAAGATTCAAAATGAATACATGAGCACAACGACTACCCCCATGATCACGGGATGCAAGTTGTGTGCGATGATGGGTACGCGGATGTAGACCAAAAACTCTACGAGATCCATGATAGGAAGCCTACGCCCATTTGACGAAGCAGGCCGGACATCATGCTAAGCGATGAGACTAGTGGCTAGATATCAAGCAGCACCTAAACAAAATCATCTTCTTGCGGTCAAAAGAATATTCGAGATATCTACAAAGAACTACACGGTATGGGCTTTGGTATCCTAAAGGAAAAGCTTCCTTTAACGGCATACACGGATACGGTGGGCAGTGTGGATGGCAGAAAAAATTACAAGTGGAGGTGCATTCTGTCTAGGAGAAAACACAGTTGCATGGTTAAGCAAGAAACAAACATCCATCTCACGCTACGGTGCAAGCGAATATGTAAACGTGACATATTTGTGCCTAGTCATGTGGATGAGCTCGCTCTTCAAGACATGAAGGTAAGCATTGATGAGCCTATTTCAATCAAATGTGATAATACAAGTCTTATAAATATGTATCCAAAAATCCCACATGCTTCACTAAAAAACTAAACATATTCCAATCAGTATCATTTCCTCCCAGGAACAAGTGGCTCGAGAAGATAGTGGTGGAATATGTACCAACAAATGAGACAAGCTGATATGTTACCAAACCTCTTGCTGAAGAACCATTTCAATATTTGAAGATAAACTAGGGGTAGTATACTGTGATCTCTTGCTCCCTGCGATATAAAGAAAGCACAATTTGGAGGGGAGAACAACGAAAATATCGTTCTAGAGGAGAATGACGACGAAGAAAAACATGAATCGAGGTCCTCGAAGATCAAGGGACTAAGGCAAAAGAACACCAAGTTGTTATCTAAAATTATACGCATTATTCAAGCATCAAAAGATCAATTACAAAGCAAAAGGATCGATGGTGAATGCGAAACATAAAGACAAGTAGTGAATTACTCATTTGAAGCCTCTCCAACATTTTAATTCTTTGAATTCAATCATACATCTCCAAAGTGTTCTCACAAAAAGTCTTATACATCACTATGAAGCGACATGGTACAAAGTGATGAAGAGGGCCTAAACATAACTCGGGGAAAGAGGAAACACAAAAAGCAACCCTTTGCCATTGATGACAAAGGGAAACGGACAAACGGAAGAGAAAACAACGGGGGAGAAAGAACGAGGAAAATAGAGAAAATGTGTACCATCAATGCCAAAAGGGGAAGCTTGTTGGAAATGTTGTCATTGATGTGAGAATGACAAAAGGAAATATCCATAAGGCAAAGAGACGGTAGTAGTTGAAGCGGAAAGCAATACGGTGGTTTATTCATGAATTAGGGGTGTAGTGGGTTTACGGTTGAATTATTGAGCAATTATTCATTAATTGAGTGGCATAGGCTTTGATTGTGTGTTGAAAATGCGACGAAGATGATGGGCTTAGTGAAATGAAGTCGCCTTCACTAAGTACCAGGCCCCGCGAGGCAAATTACGGCTGTAAAAAATCTATTTTTAGACTATGTCTATTTTTAGACATATGGAGCATGGTTAGGGATTCAGTTTGAGATTCTTGGAGCATTGGTCATGTTGGTAAAAATAGGTAGGACTCTATTTTTTGGGTCGAAAAGGTAAGTCTATTTTTAGACCGCCTCTCCTTAAAATAGGGAAATCAAATATTATTTACCCTTAATAATATTTAGACTATAAACTTGAGTTTACTCTCTTGGAGCACTTCGGTTCGGGCACCCGATGGCTCATCGACGGAGAAATTATGCTATTCCCAAGGGTTTGATGGCATCATGCATGGTTGACTTCGATTCTGGGACTTGATGTGAAATTTTGGTGGAGTTATTAAGAGACAGCTAGTGGAGTTGTGTTCGCATTTGTTTTAGTTGAACTAGTTGAGAGATTAGTTTAACTAGCTAATCAATTAGTTATGAGTGAGTGAATTAAAATATTATTTAATTCATTAATTGTCTAACTCATTATTCAACTCAAGAACACATCGGTTCACTACGGTGCATGATCGGTTCGGTGGAGACCGGTGAAAAGGTAGATGAAAGGGTGGAGTTAGCTATCGGTGGCGACATCGATTGTGCATGATTTGCACCACACTTGGAGAAATTTCCATGATGATTGCGGCTGTTTGTCAAGCCAAGGAGATTTGAACCTTGGATCTCTGTGTAAGGCAATGGGGCACAGTTGTGATAGAGGCAAGGCAATTGGCGGTGAGTTTTGAACCGATGGTTGATAAAGGCGGGGCTGGATTGACAGTAACTGTGAAATGCGAGTGTAGCGAAGTGTTGTACGAGTTTGTTACATGATTTCTCCATTATAATATACACAATATCTACGGGGTTTTCAGCTATAAGCTTTCATACATACGTATTGTGTGTATGATGATTTGATGTGTTATCGCTTGATTTTATTTCCGCATGTTTGATGATGCGAGTGGAAAAGATTATGTGTTTATATAAATTCGAATTGTGTGTGATCGAGATAGTCTCGGTGGATAATTGATCATTATTCGGAAAATTTCTACATGGTATCGGAGCTATTGAAGCGAGAGATTCGGTCATCACGGTGATTACAAACTTGTTTCGGTGAACGGTACGCATGCGGGCAGATGGCCTCCAGTTCATCTTTCTTCGGAAAGTGAAAGGTACAGTAAATGCCCCTTGCGGTCGATCTGCGTATGAAAATAATTTGTTCTCACGATCTAGGCGAGTGAGCTTTGAGAGTGGGTCGAAGTTTCGCGGCGGTTTGTTTTCTTGGTGTGATGTTGAAAATGTCTTTCAACGGTTTGCGACTCGAATATGCTCTTGAAGAGCGGAGTTCGAATTATGTTGCATGGAAGGATCGCATGGAAGAAGTATTAGAAGATAATGGTGCGAAGGAGTTCGTAGATACGGATGTCCAAAAGCCAACGATCCTCTTCGAAGTCAATATGGCAAAGATAGCGGCGTGTCGAAGGAAGGATCTGTTGGAGGGCGTCGAGATCATATTGTATCCGACACCGCGGAAGAAACTACTCCATATTTAATGTGGAAAGCTTTGACGGATCTGTTCCGGAGTAGGTGACCAAAGGCGGGCGCTCAAGGATAAGCTCGGGGAACATCAAGATGAGCGGCGGTGTCTCCAAATACTTCACGAAGTTCACTCGGTGCGGTGGTGGGGAGGTGTGGGGGTGACCCCATCGAAGACGAACATGGTCGACACGGCTCTCCTTGGTCTTTCGAAGGCTTGGCACTACGCATATCAAGATAGTGTCGATGGTCGGGGAAAATGCCAAGGATGGGAGCGACCTTTGGGCGGATCTCATGCGGGGGAGGAGATAAGAGGACTACTCGAGATGGATCTTCATCGAGGGCGATGAAGAAAATTAGCTTTAATTGTCGACGAAAAGGAAGGAGTAAGAAAAGCCTCTCATTAAATTGCAAAGGAGCAAGAAGTAGGATATGGCGAAAGTGAAGTGTTTTCTTTGCCATGATCACGGACATTATGCTACCAATTGTCCGAAGAAGGAGCAAAGCGAGCGGGAAGATTTGCGGATGGAGAAGCTTTGGCTTCACGGTTCGGCCCCGACTTTTCTTTGATCGCATGCTTGGTTTCAAGTGTGTTGGGATCGGTATGGTTCTTGAACGGCGATGCGTCATTTCATATGACGGGAGATCGAAATTGTTCTCGAATCTGGAGGACAAAGATTTGGGTGTGCACATCGAGATGGGAGATGATGGTAGATACGGTGCGGCCGAGTATCGGTACCATATCCTTTCGAGGAGTACGGTAAACCCTTTGTATTGAAGAGATGTCATGCATGTACGGATTGAAGAAGAACTTGATCTCTGTGGCTATGTTGGAGGATAAGGGGTATGATGTGGTCTTCGGCGAAGGAAAAAGCCTTCTGCGCGGTGGGCTGCGGAGAGACCGGAAGATAGGGGTTCCCGAACCAAGAACCTTTATCGATTTGCGGTGAATGGGCACGCGGCTGTGGCATTCAAGGCGAGAAAGTAGTCGGGCGGGATGATGAGGGGCGAGCGCGCGAGGAGGTTGGGCCACCTTCACCATGGAGCTTTGAAGATTCGACGGTTTCTCTTGGGCTTCCTAAGGGCACTCTTGCGCGATCATATCGGTGCGAGGGTGTACTTTAGGGAAGTATGTAAAAGCCACCTTTCACGAGAAGGATAGTCGCGCCACAACGATCCTTGGAAGTTCACATAGATGTGTATGGTCCTTTCTCGGTTAGCCGACGACCAAACACGGTATTATGTGATCTTTGTTGATGATTTCTCTTGAAATCTTTGGATCTTCTTCATACGGAAGAAGAGCGATACATTTGCGAAGTTCTGTGAGTTTAAAGCAACGTCGGAAGGGTCGGGGAAGAAGGTGATTGCTCTAAGGAGTGATAACGGGTGGTGAATTCATCTCGGTTGAATTCAAGGAGTTGTAACGACGCGAAGGGATTCGGAGAGGCTCATCGCACCCCATAACCCACGGCGAACGGGGTGGGCGAGCGAAACAAAACGATCGTGGAGTGCGCACGGGCGATGTTGCATGATCGGGGCCTACCCCTTCACTTGTGGGTGAGGCATGCAATCGCCGGTGTGCGAACGGGTGTCCTCACAAGGTTCTTGGCATGAGTACATAGAAGGAGGCTTATTCGGCAAGAGGGCTGATATTTCCCATTTGTGGATTTTTGGTTCTCCTGTCTACATGCGTAGCGAAGGATGCGAGAAGGAAGGCTGGATCCAAGCTAGCAGGGTTGGAATATTTGTAGAATTCTGCTGATACACCTCACAACTACTAGGGTATATTTGTTAGACGGTCGAAGGCTTGTTGTGCGACGGGATAAAATTTCGGAGGAGAAAGCCATGCGGTGTTCGCTTGAGAGGGAGCTACACTTGCATGCGAGATGAGGGGCGGTAGTTCCTAAGGAGGAGCTTCCGGATGTGGATCAGCCCACGAGGGAGGGTTGGGAGGTGGAAAGAGCACCCATGCAACGCCAACCATCGAGAGGCGCATGCGCACTACGGAAGGCTGGTGGTGGCTCGGGATGCGAGAGAAGGTTGTGGGACCACCTACGACACGGTCTGGAACGGGCGATCCTGCAGACTCAGCCTACAACGGATGCACTTAGCTCTTGTGGTCAATGTGTTGTGACGGAGCCATCCTATTTTGAGGGAAAGGCTATGGAGGAACCCGCATGGGTTGATGCCATGATGCGAAGAATATGATTCGATCGTCGGGGAACGATTACGTAGGAAGTTGTCCCAAGATCGGTGGGAAATCGGTGGTGGGTTCGCGATGGATCCCAAAGTGAAGCGGGCGGTGACGGGAGTGTGTGAAGTACAAGGCGGTTGTCACCGTGGCTTTTCACGATCGAGGGGATTGACTATGAGGAGACCTTTTTGTCGCGAGGTACTCTTCCTATGGACGATCCTTTCTCTCTCGTATGGAGATAGGGTGGCACATTCATCGGATGGATGTGAAAGTACGTTCACCTCGAAATGGAGTTGTTGAGGAGGAGGTGTGCATAGAGCAGCACGAAGGTTTGAGATCTTCGACGGTGAGTCGCATGTCTTGGGCTACGAGAAACCTTGTGGGGTGACAAGCACCTCGTGCTTGGTACACTCGGATAAACCTGACTACTTCATAGGGCTTGGATTCTCCCGAAAGTGAGCGGTCCAAACACATGCAGTTGTGGTGGAGGAAGGCGTGATCATCACTCTTTGTATGTAGATGATCTGATTTTGACGCGATGAGCGAGTTGATACTTTCATGCAAGGAGGATCTTGCACGAGAGTTTGAGATGAAGGACTTGGGCATCCTTCACTATTTCACGAGATTGGGGGGGGGGGTTGGCGTGAGCGGAGAGGGTGTTGTTTCTCGGGCAAGTATGCTCGGGAGATTACGGAAGGTTCAACATGCAAGGCTGCAAGCACAGTGACCTCCTGGAGGAAGGAGGATGCTACTTCGGCGGAGGTAGTGGATGCCCACTTGTGGCAGAAGCGAGTTGGTGGAGTCGCTTATGTGTACGAGTCGATACCGACCCCGATATGCTGTACGGTTAACATTTCACAAGCTGTAGGTTAAGCCTACCAAGCTCTTTTTGAAGTCGAGCAGCATGTATTTCGCTATATTAGAGCACATCGGGATATGGTCTGTAAGTACGAGATAGGAGGATGGAGCGAGCTTTTAAACTCGCGTGCGATTGGGCGGGGGGTCAACGGACGGAAAACACATGCGGAGGAGTTTTCAGCATTGGGTCGACGGCGGTTTCTGCAGTACGGCGGGGAAGCGAGAGATCCGTGGCACTCGATTCGGTAGGGTACATGGCGGCAAGCTTGGTACATGCGGCTATTTGGATGAGAAGATCTCGCGGAATTGTTCGAGGTTGCATTTGGAGCCTACGGTCGATCTCTTGTGATAACCGGATTGCATTAAACTCTGCGGCTAATCCGATGTTCCGCAGTAGGGGTCCAAACACATCGACATCGGTACCATCATATCGGAGATTGTGTTCGGCGGAGAATCATGATGCTTTCATATGTTCCCACGGAGATCGGGGATGCGACATCTGACGAAGGCGCTCACCGGAGGGCAAGTTCCGAATTCACGGAAGCGAGGATAGGGGTTGCGGATAATCCATATCTTTAGCCGAGAGGAAGTGTTCGTCTGTGAAGATGATGGAGCTTGGTGAAATGAAGTCGCCTTCACTAGTGAGCCCGCGACAAGGTGCAGCGCAAAAATCTGTTTTTAGACTATGTCTATTTTTAGACATATGGAGCATGGTTCGAGATTCTGGTTTGAGATTCTTGGAGGCATTGGTCATGTTGGTAAAAATAGATGGGACTCTATTTTTTAGGTCAAAGAGGTCGAAGTCTGTTTTGGGCGCCTCTCCTTAAAATAGGGAAGTCAAATATTATTTACCCTTAATAATATTTAGACTATAAACTTAGGTTACTCTCTTGAAACACTTCGATTTCAAGCCTTGGAAGTGGCTCATGCATACGACGAGAGGAATTACGCTATTCCCAAGGTTTGATGGCATCATGCATGGTTGACCTCGGTTAGGACTTCGGTCGCCGAAGTTTGGTGGGTTAATGAGACAACTGGTGGAGTTGGTATTGTTTTGTTTAGTTGAACTAGTTGAGATTAGTTTAACTAGCTAATCAATTAGTTATGAATGGAGTGAATTAAATATTATTTAATTCATTAATTAGTAACTCATTATTCAACTCAAGAACACATCGGTTCACTACGATTGTGATCGATTCGGTGGAGACCCGGTGAAAGGAGTAGATGAAAGGTGGAGTTAGCTATCGGTGGCGACATCGATTGTGTAAGTTGCACCACACTTGGAGGAGTTGCCCATGATGATTGCGGCACCGTAAACTAAAGGGAGATTTGAACAGATCTCTATGAAGCCGAGGCTTGGATTGTGAAATAGGGGCAAAGGCAATTGGCGGTGAGTTTTGAACCGATAACCTATTCAAAGCTGAGCTAGATTGTGTGTAACTTTATGAGAAATCACGAGTACTTGTGAGGAGTATTATCTTGAGTTTGTTACATGATTTCTCCATTATAATATACACAATGTTGCGGGGTTTTCAGCTATAAGCTTTCCCCATACATATTTGTGTTAATGTGTATGATGATTTGATGTGTTATCGCTTGATTTTATTTCGCATGTTTGATGATGCGGTGGAAGAGATTATGTGTTGCATATAAATTCGAATTGTATGTGATCGAGATGGTCTCAGTGGATAATTGATCATTATTCAGCAAATTTCTACGGTTAAAGATAAAACACGTGGGTATATGTAAATATGCATACATATCTGTTTATAAAGAAGTGTATATAAGTTCTATATATGATTTTATGACTTCTTGGTCGAATTATTTTGAAAAACAAATCATCTCAATATAACTGTGCATTTGTTGGAGAATACCTTTGTAACTGTGCATTTATTGGTGAAATTCCTGCAAGCTCTTGTAGAAGTCGGACCCAGTAAATCAAGCTAAGAATCTGCCTGTATATTCAGAAAGAAGAATGTTTGATAATGTGTAGAAATGATGCCCAAACTGTATGTACTTGTGGGGAGGATATACAAATCCTGTGACGAGAATTCCGTATGAATGAGACCCTGTAGCAGAATATTTATAAGAAATGCATAAGAAACCTCTGCATAAGAATAAACGAAACCATGTTATGTATGGTGGAACTCTGCAAGGGTTATGTATGGTGCAAGGGTTGTGAATGGTGGAGCGGAACCATAGTCAAATGCGCAATGTGAATGGTGGAGCGAAACCTTCGTGAGCGGGTTCGAATCATTATAATATATTGAAAAACGACTATTTAATAAAGAAGACCGGAACCTGGAGGAAACGGAACCTGGGGAACCGGAACCTTGACCGGAGGAACCGTGAGGGGACTGAAACTACGAGCGGGTACACGGAGGCGGATTTCCCAATTCTGCACCACCTTTCGACCGTAAAATGGTTTTGCAGAAATCACAACGATTCCATAGACTTCGTGACACGTGGCATAGGCGGTATTGGAAGCCACCGTTTAACCTGCGATTTCGCGCATTAACGACAGTACGAAGACGTTGAGCGAAATGGATATACACCGTTGATCTGGAGGCCTGACATCTGACGGCGATCGCTTGGGGAAGATGCGGGAAGTTTAATAAACGTGCGCGGAGGATAAAAGAGGTACTTTGCATGCGTTGATTGGTCGATTTATCATAGAAGTGGGACCAGGGCCACGGGCGAGTATAAATTTTATTATTCATAAAGTTTGTTTCCAAAGCATGGAGTATTGATATAAGGTCCGAAGGTTTATTACATAGTATTTGACAAACAGCATGAAGGGTTAACCATTGGTTATAAAGTTGGAGTCAGATATATAATGAACTGGGTTATTAATGTTTTTCGACGTATTATGGTTTTAATACAAGTTCGATGGAGTATGTTAAAAGAGTCGATCAAAGTTAATGATTGTTGGCGCGATATTACGTGGATTAATATATGGTTTTAATAACCAAAGTATTATGTTGATTATAATAATTGTATATGGTTAATTGGCGCAATATGAAATATGAAATATGTGAACAGGACTTAATACATGTTCATATAATGGACTGTCGGATTATAACAGTGAATTGAGATATTAAAATGACCAGACTTATTTGTTTGAGTTTGCCAGCGCAGAATAAGTGCAGAGTGAAATTGCCCGGATTGGGAAAATGATTGGGCATGAGTTTGGGATGCATTTACACACAGTTAAGTGAAATATTGGAATTTACTGGGACGGTGGTACTGGGATAGTGAACAGGTGATTAAACACAGAGATGAAATTTCATGAACAAGAAAAATACAGGGATTCAAAAGAGCAGTGAACAGGTGAAATGTAAAGATGACAGTAAACAAAGAAGATGCAGAACAAATTCTTAACTGCAGTAGAAAAAGACAAAATCCAGCAAAGCTAAAGTTTAGAAAAGGAGCTGAGTGGAATTGAGACGTATAATTGAAAAATGTAAATGTAATTATTTTTTATATATTGTTTGTGATGCAAAGGCAAGTATCCTAAGGAAAAGACAAAATCCCACTGTAGCATGAAATTGTGTACATATTATTATGATTTTAAATTGAGTTGGACAAAGAAATGAGGAAGCAGAAGACCAAGAGGTATGACCATTCATTTCAAATTCCTAAAGGAATACAAACATGATGGTAGGATTTCTATATAAGATCAATTTCGATAAGCTCAAGAAGAGAGAGAGAGAGAGAAGATATAGAGAATGCAGAATATAGAGAAGATTAAGAGAAGAAGAGCAGATACAGAATAGAGCTGATATCTGGAGTAAATCAGCAAACATTCAGCTTAATAGCTGTCAGTTGTAGCTGACAAAGGTTGAAGCCTCCTGTAGGTTGGTCCCTACAGAAAATTGAAGGGAGTTGGTGCTTCCTTGCAAGTTGTAGCTTGCAGAATTGAGGTTGGATCCTCCTGTAGGTTGGTGCCTGCAGAAAAATAGTGGTGAGAGGGAGTAGGATCTTGCCTTTGCATCACAACAATTTTAAATTGATTTGGACAAAGAAATGAGGAAGCAGAAGACCAAGAGGTATGACCATTCATTTCGAATTCCTAAAGGAATACAAACAGTCTTGTGAGAATTCCTATATAAGATCAATTTGATAAGCTCAAGAGGAGGAGAGAGAGAGAGCAGATATAGAGAATGCAGAATATAGAAGAAGAAAGCAGAGAAGATTAAGAGAAGAAGAGCAGATACAGAACAAAGCTGATATCTGGAGTAAATCAGCAAACATTCAGCTTAATAGCTGTCAGTTGTAGCTGACAAAGGTTGAAGCCTCCTATAGGTTGGTGCCTACAGAAAATTGAAGGGAGTTGGTGCTTCCTTGCAAGTTGTAGCTTGTAGAATTGAGGTTGGAGCCTCCTGTAGGTTGGTGCCTGCAGAAAAACAGTGGTGAGAGGGAGTAGGAGCTTGCCTTTGGATCACAACAATAATAAGATGTGGTTTTCTCCCGTTATGGGTTTCCACTTATATCTGGCGTCTCTGTGCATGATAGTTATGTATTGAATCTGATATGTATCATCTGCTTAATACTTGCAACTCTCATATTAAGTCTACTGCTATATTAAACTAATACTTGCTGCTTGCATTCTAAGATTACTTGCACATTAAATTGGATATGAAATGAAGGTGTAAATAGCTTAATGAAAAGTTTTAAAAGATCAAGAATGCATTAAACTAATTCACCCCCCCCTCTCAGTTTAATTAAAGGTTCAACAAAGATCTTGTGCATTCAAGTTGAACGGTATGTCTACATCAATGCATCTAAATGTGCTTTTTTGGTATCATACAATATGTTGTTGGGTATGGATTGGTTGTACATTCAATGGAATAAGTTAGATTACTAATATAAGGCTATTGAGTGCTTGAATGACGACGGAGAGAGAAGAAACTTACAGGGTAAGAAGAATCCTACATCAGTGAGAATGGTTATGATAATGCAGGTAAAGTGTAGTAGCAGGAAATGATGTGTATTGTTTGCAGTTCATATTTCTAATGACAAAGGGAAGGATGTTGAGGATGTTGAAGTCTTGAAGAGGTATCCAGTTTTACAACAGTTTCAGGATGTATTTCCATTAGAGATTTCAGAGTTACCACCTCACAAGGAAGTGAAATTTTCTATTGAGTTGATGTTGGGAGCAACACCATCATCAAAGGCACTGTATAGGATGAGCACTCCACAATTAGTGGAATTTAAGTTGCAACTTAAGGAAATGATTGATAAGGGATACATTAGGCCAAGTTTTTCGTCTTGGGGTGCACCAATATTGTTTGTGAAGAAGAAGGATGGTACTCTGAGGTTGTGTATTGATTACAGGTAGTTAAACAAAGTGACTATCAAGAATAGGTACCCTTTGTTGTGGATTTATGACTTGTTTGATCAGTTGAAGGGAGTATTAGTGTTCTTGAAGATTGACTTGAGATCAGGATATCACTAGGTATGCATCAAAGAAGACTGCATCTACAAAACTGCCTTACATACCAAGTATGGGAATTATTAGATTGTAGTGGTTCCTTTTGGTCTTACTAATGCTCCAGCTACTTCCATGTGTTTGATTAATAGTGTGTTGCATCCTTATATGGACAAGTTTGTGATAATGTTCATTGATGATAAATTGATATATTCTAAGAATGAGGAAGAGCATGCAGAGCACCTAGCAGTAATGTTAAGATTGTTGAGAGAGCTTCAGTTTTATTCCAAGCTTAGTAAATGCAGTTTCTTTCAGAAAAAATTTCATTACTTGGGACATGTTATTTCCAAGGAAGGTATCATAGTGGATTTGGAAAATATTATAGCTATCATGGAGTGGGAAAATCCTATGAATGTGGAAGAGTGTTGGCCCTCATTTTTAATCTCTTTTTGTTTAGGAAATACACCTTATTTTTCCATATTATCCATATATTCATCATCATATCCACCTTATATTGACCAAAATATGCATATACAAGTATTTAAGTTATGTTTTTCAATTATTAGATTTTTTTGTAAAAATTGAAATTTAAGTGCATTTTTGGACAACAACATAAATTCCTGTAATGGCATTATGGTTTGCATATGTGCAGGACACTTGGGCTCGAGCTGGATACATTTCTAGAAGGCTCGGGAACTAAGAATAAGAGTACACCTATTGGTACAGTCAAACCGAGTTTTAATAGGCCCGGTCAAAGGCGGTCAAACATGACCTGTCTTTATGGAGGATCCCTAGAAACTAGGTCACAACTCTTATTTTGTGGGATTTTCTAGATTTTGATGGATCTCATGGATGAATTTGACTTGATTTGATAGGATAAGGATAGTTATGACTACTTGAGTTATTTTAGATGAGTATTTTAGATAATTTATCTATTTAAGCCTCAAACTTTGAAGGCTTTGGTATATAGAACTTGTATGACTTAATATTATTATTTCTGAGACTTGGAGACATAATTTAAGATCTATTATATCATATTTGCTGCTGTTATATGTTGGTTGATTGATTGAAGTCTTAAGTAGCTGAATTCACCTTCAGTGTGCGAGGCAAGGGTGGAGGGCCCCCACACCGAGCTAAGTGCACTTCTTAGTTTATTTTGTAGCTGCAATTTCTGAATTAGTTTTCTTATGTTTAATTTGTTTATGATGATTATTTCTGAGTATTTTTGAATCTAATGATCATTCTTAACTTTCATATGAAAGGACAAACAAATTTTTAAGTTAAACATTTTTTCTATCTAATCAAGATCTTCAGTTAGAATTCATATCTACATGCTTTTACTTGCTTTTAAATGATTGTTGATGGATCTTAATCTTGTTTCTATTCTGCATATGAAGAGTCAACCCAATATTTAAAGTTGAATACTTCTTCTATCTGATCAAGAGACTAAAAACTAAGATTCAGCTTTCTTGCTTTTTCTAAATTTCTGTTTTTAACAATAACATTATTGATAAATGAATATATGATGAAGGACAATCAGGACCTCTTCAGTGAAGAGCCTCTTCAATTATTACTTCATGTATATTAATCTATTATTTAGTTAAGTATTTTCTTATTTCTAATTCACATGGTAATCTTGTTAGAGAAGGACAAACAAATCTCTTAATTTAGGAGGTTCTTCTGCTTCTAATTACACATATGAATTTAGAAATTGTTTAAGTTAGATTTATATTTGTAATATGCATTTCCCTAATCATTAATAAACCATATTCTGAATTGATCACAACTAAAACCCATATACTTTGGTGTTTCTTCTAAGTTCCACTAACCTGGATTGATAATAAATACTTGCATTAGTTTACAATAGTAAATTGACCCAACATTTTGGTGTCGTTGCCGGGGAAGCATATTCAAAACGGTCAAGTAGGAAGACAAAAAGATAAAAAAATATATAAAATCACCAAAAACAACAAAAAACATATTTTTTCTTTCAAGAAATTTTTTATTATGCCTAGAGATAGAGATCACAAGGGTAGATTTGTGAAAAAAAACCCCCCAATAGCTCATTCATCCACAAGACTAACAACACTGATTGCTGGAAACCCTACTATAGAAGAGTTAGAAGAAAAACAGAGATCAGGATAGAGATTAACTTTAGTTGAAAGAAAAATCTTGTTAGCCTTAGAGGTAAAGAAAAAGAAACCACCTAAAGAACCTCCTTCTATATGGAAACAGAAAGATACAAGAAAATCAACTGTTGAACAACTAGAGCAACCTGTCCTTGAAGAAATCAAAGTAGTTGAAGAAATAGAAAATCAACCTCCTATCAAAACATTACAAATCTCTGAACAAGAAATGGCCGAAGAAGGAGAAGGATCAACTAGACTAAACATGACTCCTGAACAAAGACTAGAATATGAAAGACAACAAAGGGAATGGTGAAGACAACGAGAAGAAGAAATAAGAATTGAGGCGGAAAGAAAGGAAAAAGAAGATAGAAGAGTAGAAGCACTTAGAAGAATAGTGGAAGAAGCAAGAAGAGAAAATCAAAATCAAAGAACACAAGAAAATGACCAAGAAGTTAACAATGATCATGAAACTACTTTTGGCTTTCCTATTTTAGATGCAAAAGCAATAGTAGTAGAAGAAATAAAAATGAAAAATATTCCACCTTCTGTATTGCCTAATTTCTATGGAATGTCAACAAAATATCCTGATGCATTCATGTTCGAATTTGATATCTTGTGTAGAACCTATGGATATATTGATGACACACACAAGCTTCAACTTTTTCCTACTACTCTGAAAGCAATAGCCTTGAAATGGTTCATGGGATTAGGAGAACATACAATTTCTTCTTGGGAAGATATGAAGAAATTTTTTCTTAAAAAGTATCAAGCTTACTACAGGGCCAGAGACTCGAAATAAGACATTTTCCGAATGACACAACAAGAAGACAAAAGTTTGGAAGAATATTTGGAAAGATTCCTTTACAATTTCCAGAAATCCAAACATCATTCTCTTAGTCCTGATACCATCCGCACTATTTTTCTTACGGGTATTAGAGATGAGTATTTATACATTCTTAATGTAATGGGAAAATGAGATACTTACAATTTACCATTTGAAGAAATTGCTGAATTATGTCAAAAATACTCTAGGGGAAGAGCAAAGAGTGGGAAGAGAGATATTTCATCAAAAGCTTCCAAATCTGCAGCAAGTGCAGTAATAAGAGCGGAGATAGGAAGCCTGTTATAAAATTTTAAAACAGATCTCTTAACCACTTTGGGAACACAAGTAGACATTTTGAAAGCTAAGAAAAAGAAAGAAGAGAAAGATGAAATCTTAACAATTTTCTGTCCAAAGTGTAGACAAAAAAATCCACTCAGGGAATGTCCTTTGCAAGGTATACAAGTGTGTGGACTATGAACATAAAATCATGCAACAGAAAAATGTCCCAAATTAAAAGAATTGCAAGGAGTAGATTCTCTCTACTATATGGTCCCAAGGAGGCCTTGGAAACCA
Source organism: Pinus albicaulis (assembly GCA_034641835.2). NCBI lineage: Eukaryota > Viridiplantae > Streptophyta > Pinopsida > Pinales > Pinaceae > Pinus > Pinus albicaulis. Next base: position 217,694,122 of record CM076584.1, on the reverse strand, counting down.
AGGATGCCTCAACAATTCCCTCAACAAAATCCCCAAAATTTTCAATATCCTCAAAATACATGGAATACACCAACGCCATGGTAGGCTTGGACACCACAACAATATCAAAACCAACCTGTACAAGGTTGGAGGGGATATGGTTAAGAAAACCAACCACTACAGCGAATGTATCCCTAACAGTATCAATATCAACAACCATACCCTCCACAACCATTTCCTCAACATCAACAATTCCAGCAACAACAACCAATGCCATATCCATCCCAAAACCCACCAATGCTAACTCAACTGCAACAACTTCAATTTCCCACTAACCAACCACCTCCTAGACCAACACAATTGCCAGCTCAATCAGTAGCTAATCCAAGTAACAAGGTGGATTGAATAGCATATCATGTGGAAGAGGCAACATATTACCCTACTTATTCAATTCTTCCTGTACAGGATGTCCACCTAAGGTCTGGGAAGGTGTTACAAAAATATTCTCCTCCAATAATTGAAGAAGAAGTTGAACAAGAAGAACAAAGTCAACAATATCAACCAAAAAAACAAATTCAGAAAGGTAAATCTATTATGACACAGACTCCACCATATCCAGAAAGATGGATACAACAGAATATTCCAATATCACTCACTAAATTTAATATTCTGAATGAATTGAAAAACACATATGTTAAAATTCCATTGTTGCAAGCAATTAAAGACATTCCGATATATGCAAAAAAAATAAAGGAATTATGCATTAAGAAATCTGGCAGAAGAAAGAAGGACCCACCTGCAATCTAGGTAATTGGAAGTTTAGATAGTCTCGTGTCCACAAACACAACCATTGAAAAATATGTTGATCTAGGAATTCCTATGGTTACCATTTTGATTAACAAATTTTCAGTGCCAAATACTTTAATGGACTTGGGAGCAGCTATCAATGTAATGACAATGGAGAGTATGAAACATTTGAATTTGAACAACATTAGACCTACTACTACAGTTTTAGAACTTGCAGACAGATCTAAAGTTGTCCCAGAAGGTATATTGGAAGATATCATTGTCTCACTGGATTCATGGGAGTATCCTATAGAATTCTTGATTTTGCAGCCAAAAAAAAACTTGGGAGGGCATCCCTTAATTTTAGGCAGGCCCTGGTTAGTGAATGTAGATGCTTACATTGGATGCAGGTCAAGAAGTATGATTATTGCACATGGAGATGAAAGAAAGCATGTTACATTATATCCTCCCACTCAATCTACTTCTTTATTATCATGGCTTGATGAAGAAGAACCACAAGAACTTCAATCTGTTCTTAGTCTTAATCAAGTTTATAATTTTAGAAAGGAGGGAGAAAATGAGGACTTATTAGATCTATTCATCTCAGAACCAAATGTTTCAGAGCATCTTAGAGTAACTCAATATGAAGCTGCTAGTTATCTTTTAAATGAATGTATTCAGGAAAATTGCACTATACAATCATTTCAAAATACATTTGAAAGAATTTTTCCCGTAAATTCAATTACCAATTCAAATAGAAAAATCATTGAAATCAGTTCTGAGAGACATTTGAATATTGGTAATAACTTACAATCATCACAAGAGGAAAAGCTAATAACATTATTGCAAAAATATTCAAAATCTTTTGCCTAGGATTACAAAGACATGTCGGGAATTCATCCAAAAACATGCATCCATCACATTTACATTGATAATGAAATAAAACCTGTAAGGCAACCACAAAGACGGATGAACCCCATGATGAAGGAAATAGTGAAAGAAGAATTAAAGAAACTATTACAAGTCAAATTTATCTATCCTATTTCAGATAGTCAATGGGTTTCAACCTTAGTTGTATTACCTAAGAAAAATGGGAAATGAAGAATTTTTGTGGATTACAGAGAACTGAACAAAGCTTCATTAAATGACTTCTTTCCTTTACCATTTATCGATCAAATGTTCGATTCGTTAGCTGGAAAGAAGTTCTTTTCATTTCTGGATGGATTTAGTGGATATAATCAGATAAAGATAGCATTAGAAGATCAAGATAAGACAACATTCACATGCCCATGGGGAACATATGCATACAATGTATTACCCTTTGGTTTGTGTAATGCACCTGCTTCTTTTCAGAGAGCAGTTCTTGAAATCTTTGCTGATTTGATTCATGAGTGTGTGGAAATTTATATGGATGATTTCACTGTGTATGGTACAACATATGGTGATTGTTTACAAAATCTTGAAAAAGTGTTAAAAATATGCATTGAGACAAATCTATCACTCAGTAGTGAAAAATGTTTTATGATGTTAACTGAGGGGATAGTGTTGGGACACCATATTTCTTATTCAGGGATTAAGGTGGACCCAACAAAAATTCAGGTCATTGTGAATTTAACACCACCTACAACACAAAAATAAGTTATAAGTTTCTTGGGTTATGCAGGCTACTATAGAAGATTTATTGAAAATTTCAGTAAAATAGTTTTTCCATTATTCAAGTTACTTGTGAAAGATGTGGAATTCCAATGGACAAATAATTGTCAGAATGCATTTGAAAAATTAAAAGAAAAATTATCAATTGCACCCATTCTTCGAGGACCTAATTGGTCTTTTCCATTTCACATTTCAACTGATGCATCTGATACGACTATTGGAGCATCACTTGGACAAAAAGAGAATCAATTCAATTATGCCATATATTTCATCAGTAAAAAATTAACACCGACATAATTGAATTACACTGTTACAAATAAAGAGATGTTAGCTGTAGTACATGCAGTGAATAAATTTTGACATTATATAACAGGTTATCATGTTTATATCCACACTGATCATTCCACCATAAAATATTTAATGAATAAATCAATAAAAAATGGAAGAATAACTAGATGGCTGTTATTAATGCAAGAATTTAACATTACAGTACAAGATCAACCAGGAAAAGATAACCAAGTTGCAGACTTTCTGTCAAGACTACATTCACCTGGTGATCCAAATCCAGTATAAGATAATTTCCTAGATGGACATCTATTTGCTATAAATGTAAAAACTCCATGGTTTGCAGATATAGCTAACTATTTATCATCTGGCATCCTACCATATCATTACACAAACAAGCATAAAAGAAGAATAATTAGAGAAAGTGCTAGATATAGCTGGGTCAATGGAGATCTATTTTATACTGGTGCTGATCTAATGATTCGAAAATGTGTTAGAGAAGATGAGACTATTGGAATTTTGAAAGCATGTCATGATGAACCAAGTGGTGGTCATTTTTCAGATAAGAGAACAAAATACAAAGTGCTGAAACTTGGCTACTAATGGCCATCCATCTTCAAAGACTCCAGAGCCTATGTGAAAGTATGTGACAACTGCCAAAGAATTGGTAGACTAGTGGCATAAGATGAAATTCCATTAAAGCAATAGGTACTGATTGAACCATTTGAACAGTGGGCTTTAGATTTCGTGGGACCAATCAACCCTTCATCCAATGGAAAGAAGTACATCTTGGTATGTACATATTATGTAACTAAGTGGGTGGAGGCAAAGGCAGTAGCACAAGAAACAAAAGATACTATTGTGTCTTTTCTGTTTGAAGCGATATTTGTAAGATATGGAGTTCCGAGACAGATAGTAACTGACCAAGGCACACAATTCACATCAAAACTTGTTCGAGATCTTACGGAGAAATACAAGATCAAGCATAGAAAATCAACTATGTATCATCCGCAGGCAAACATACAAGTGGAATCAACAAACAAAGTCCTAGAAAACATCATGACGAAGACTGTAAAAATGAACAGAAAGGATTGGCCAGAGAAATTGATAGATGCACTATGGGCATATAGAATAACTGGAAAAACACAACTAGGTTCAGTCCATATCAGTTAGTGTATGGAAAAGAAGTCCTATTACCCATATAATTTCAAATACATACATACAATCTAGTAGCATAATTAGGGATGGAATTATCTATGTCACAACAACAACGAATTATGGAATTAAACCAACTAGATGAGATACGACAGCAAGCAGTCGAACATACATCTCTTGTCCAAGAACAAAGGATCAAATGGCATGATCGATTCATAAAGAATAAAGAGTTTCAGAAAGGAGATTGGGCACTCTTGTTTGACTCCAAGTTCAAAGACTTCAAAGCAAAATTCACAACTCATTAGCTTGGGCCATATGAGATTTGTTAGACTCGGTCTTGTCAGTCCTCCGCCAGAGTCAAATTCACCAAAGTTCATTTCTCATCATTTGCAGTCATTGATGTTACTGTGGTCCAAAAATAGTCATTTTAATTCTTGAGTCCAGGGTTTTGTCTTCAGAAGTGTGAAGGTTCAGTAAGTTTTTTCAGGAATGTCATCGTCCATAATGCGAGATTGATTCTTCTTCAAAACCCTGTTTTGAAGAAGAAATCATCAAATGTGTTTTTGTAACAAATATATAATTTGTCAAAATGTTTCAAATTCTACATCTCTTCAATGGCAGCCCTGTTTCGGTTTCAGCAGCGCCACCATCCCTGCAAAAAGTCAATCAAGAAAACATCATTCAAGCCAAAGAGTCAAGTGCAAAAAGTTCAGAGTTTGTGAAAATGTGTAAAAGGTGTCCACGTCCAAAATCAAACTCCATAAGTTTAAAAGATCTTTCATATGTTTAAAACATTCATGTGCATCCAAAACTTGAATGAAAGTCGATTCAAAGTGGAGAGAGGGCGAAAATTGCGTTTTTGAGAGCCGTGACTGTGTGAAATCCCGGCGCGGCGCATTCAAAGGAGCGCGCGGCGCACACAACCTTCAGGCCATAAAAGATCAAAACTGCCTCTCAAATCTTCAAAATCGGTTGGGACAATCATGAATATAGTGCATATATATGCTGGAATGGAAGGGTTCAGCAGAGAGAGATCGACGAATATCTTCAAGGGCTGGCGCAGAACATTTTCCGTGTTTCTTCTGGTTTATCACCCATAATGGCGCGCCTTCCCGCCCTCTTTGTTATCCCTTGAATGTTAATGAACATAGATATAACCCCCTTTGCTCCGCCGAGCTTTTGAGCATATGCAGCGCACTGGCCTGGCTTCCGCTCCGGCGTCTTCATCAGATGCATTGAAAAATGAGGCAGCCCTTTGATATTTGGTGTCAAGATAAGAAGAATGCATGTATAATTCTTGGGCATGTAGTTGAGGGCGCGCTGGAAAAATGGTCCAGATGCTGCTCAACCTGACACATACGCTTAAATGGAACTCTTCTAATTGAACCCAAACCACAAGAACCTACAAAACACCATCACCAGTGATGCTGCAGACGCCTCGGGTACTATTCAGTCGAGGGTATGTGGAGAATGTGGTGCTGAGTAATGTCAAAATGGAGATAGGTGTCATCATCATCGGCATTGCCCTGGCGGCTCAGTTTTATCTCAAGAAGTTCCCAAAAAATAAAAATTTTCTTATTGGCTGCATTATATTGTATGTTATCTTCAATGGATTGCTGCAGTTTATCATTTATACAAAGGAGAAGAACGTTATTCTCTTCACGGATCCTCCCCCTGGATCATTTAGCAGCACAGGTTTGGCAGTTTCTTCAAAGCTTGCTCGTTTTTCTGACATGTACACATTATGTATAGCTAATACCGACCCGAAATCTATTGCGGCGAATTCACCTGTCGAGTTTACCAAGAGTGTTACTAAGTGGTTTACTAAAGATGGAGTTTTGGTTGAGAATATTTTCTGGAATGATGTGGAGAAGCTAATTGATGATTATGGGAATGAGTCTCGAAAGGCTAAGTAATCCCAAACAAAAAATTGTTGGAGCTTAAATCACCATTTTTGAAATGTAGAGTTGCACACATTATGCAACCTTAAAACAAATACTTAAACAAGGGAATAACGAATGGTCTCTCTTTAATCCAGTTAAACACGATCAGGGTAGTGACTGGTTAGCTACACTTGATATTGGACAATTTTCTGGGGGGGCGTTTACTTTCATGACGGATTCAATGTAGTTGTTTTGCAAAGTTCCAAGGGATGCCTTACGAAAAGTATGCAGGATTTCGCTAAAGTTGTAAAAATAAAATGTCTGGTGAGCTTTAGAATACGTTGCATCCGGCGGGCATCGGTCGGATCTATCATCTGACGCTCTTTAAGTGTCATCTCGAGAGCAGAAACAGAAAGATAGGAACGAATTTGCCTATTTTTATCCTCAGTCATGATTTCATGGGATCCTTGCTCCAAATTTCGTCCTTTAATGGGTCATCAGAGAAATTCAGATGGAGCACTATTCTGTCTTCCCAAAAGATGATTGGTTCTTTGATTTTGTTTGTCAATAGTGATTAAACAGCGCCCTATTTTTATCAGTTTGTTATTATACCTTTGAAGGTATTTATTGTAGTGTAAATCATTTTGTAGGAGGAGAGTTCTGGGAGAGGTGTGTGGAGGAGAAATACAGAGCTCCACTGTACAGTTGTTTGACAGAGAATTAATGGAAGGATGTAGCTCTGGTTCATAAGATCCATGTGGTGTGAGTTTAGCGAATGTTTTTTCTTTTTGTCTCATATGTATCTCGTTATGTTTTACATTTCATTTCATAATCATTTCCAATTGAATACTTTTAAGTGAGAAGGGCAGAATCCAGTTTACTGCTCTGCCTTGGGAAGGTATTCCTGTTCTGTGTTTTCTTCTGTTGGAAAGGATTCATTGTTTAATGCCCTTTTCAGCTTCCTTAAACAGTCTTTACATTCCACATTATTGCAAATTTAATTGTTAAACTTCACTCCTATCTTGCCTTATGGAATAATCTGTGCCTTTGATTAAATATCTGCTCATGCTGTTCCTTGGCCCCATTCAGCCCAAAAAATTCATCTAATCATTAAATTTCCTTTTCACATCTATTTACTAGCCTAAAATCATTATCATTTTTGCATTTAAGGTCATCTCAGACCCTTTGAAGACTTTTTGCTGAGATAGACCCGGAGAGAGCCCTCTCCTGTCCTCGTAGGGCTAGCTACGAGGCTAAGCGTGGTTTGATGTTGCCTTGAGTTTTACCTTATCTCAGCCTAAGGTAGATTCGAGCGCTAACAATATTGAAAAAGTCTTTGACAATGGAACTTTCAAGATAAAAACAATTGATGAAGCATCTGTTTCGTTTGTTGTCAATGGACATAGGCTTAAAATTTACAATAAGCCTATAAATAAAGAGGATTTTTCTGAGAAAAATTTCAATGGATTCAGATCTGGAACTAATGGGATAGCATAGCAATATGCATTCCTGTTGTACTGTACAACAACCCTCCCCATTTCTAAATTTTTAGAAATAAATTTCATTTAGAAATAGGTCCCCTTTTTATCTTTCTTTTTAGATAGAAATAAAATATTTAGAAGCAATCCGATCATTTTTGAATTAGAAATAAGAGTTCATTGTTAGAAAGATATATTGCATATCTTTATTAACAAGTTTGTATAAACAAATGCAACATTGAAAGAATTTCTGATCCGATGTAATATAAAGACTTTATCACATAAAAATATTTAAATGGAAAAAGTCCGACGTACATTAATCGCAATCGCAAATCGGAAATATCATAAGTTGTATATTTTTTTTTCAAAAACTCCGATACGATTGATCGCAATTTCATTTCGGAAGAGAAGTATAAAATGCACTTGTTTTATAAATCTCCGATGTGATGGACCCCACCGGCATCGTAAATCGCAAATCGCAAATCGCAAATGCAATTTCTTTACTCAATCGATGGCACAACTCCGATGCGATGCGATCAATCGCAATCGCATTTCGGAGAAACAAGCGATATTCGCTCATGATAATTATAATCTCCGATGCGATGGGTCCCACTGTAATCGCAATCGCAAAATTGGCTAACATCATTTGTAACTCATTTCTTTTGAAAAGAGCTGATGCGATATATATCATCGCCATCAGAAATTAGAGAAAATCACGAAATCTTATTTGTTATCCCTTTTAAAAATTTCCGATGCGATTAATACTTAAGCTTCATATTTTACAATTGCGCATATGATATTTATTCATCGCAATCGTGAAATTCAAAAGGAAAATATTTATTCTCATTTCAAAAAACTCCGATCTCCGATTGTACGTCTATTATTAAATAGAAAATCAAACGAATAATGATGGTTTATTATTCGTTGAATACGTGAGTGTGACTCTTTAGAGGGCATTTAAGTTCATTACACGGAGTTAATAAATGAAAATCAACGAACAAATCTTTTATACAGCTGTTCTCCTTATTTCTCTTTTTATCACTTCTGAAAACTTTTCCTCCATTGCAGAACCAAAGAACATCCAACCCTTTTATTCACAGAACAAGGGAAACATTACCAGATACCGAAATGTCAAAGAGATCCAGGAAATAAAAAGCTGCTGTCATTGCAAAAGCCCCTGTTTTCACCATGGCACCTAAAGAGAAACCAACTAAAATTAAGCTGGTTACAGACACGTCGTGCCAAGGTCTTGGTAAATTATCCTGGGAAGAGGTATATAACCTCATTGAAAGGGAAAAGCCTAAGGTCACTGTGCCAAAGGCAACAGTTCCTGATGAAGATGATTCAGAGTCTGATTTAGAAAATTCTCTTCAAGCACTCGCGAATTCGTTCCTGCACCGAATTTCAGCTCGGGCAAACATTTTTCCATATTATGATGTGATTCGGTGGGTGACTGACAATGTGGCCATCTAAAATAGGACGTTTGTTTCAGCTTCTGGAGCAACATTCGGGTCATTTAAAGCAGGGGACATTAATGCAATGTACCAACTTCTGGACCTGTAGAAAATCTGCAACAAATCCTTTATCAAAGAATTTGTTGCAAAAAATGAAAATCAATCAGAGCCGATTAGAGAATGGAGAAGGGCTCACGAAAAGCACAAAAACGAGGCATCAAGTATGTACTTAGTGGAGTCTCTTTCACCTCCATACTGTTACGTTGCAGCAATGATGTGCCAAATGTTTGGGAACGATAATTCAGCTAGATTTTCTATACAAATGGTGCCTTTAATACACTCTGCTGTAAATTTCGAAATAATGGACTGGGTTGTCATTCTTTTTGATAAGATAGCCAATAGGATTCTTGAGTATAGGAAGGACAAAAGCACAGGAAATACTACTCGTTTTTATTTTTGTGCTTATATTCTAGACACCCTATGCTTCAATTCTGAATTTCCCATGTTAGGGTGGAAATGGACCCCTAAAGATCCTGCTCCTATTCATATATATCACAAGTTCTTGTGGAAGGGGCATTTTAAAAACCATGTTTACAGATTTTGTCACGGTTTCCTCATCCCGGTTTATCAAACTATATTTGGCCGATTCCCTCCTAGACTTTCTGAGAAGGCTAACGTTGATTTATCTCGATTGGGGATTGGTTTGGAGAAGAAAGATTCGCGTATATCAGAGTTTTCGGGAGTATTGTAGAACCACACATTCTTCCTTTGCATGTTCTAGATAAACTGTTAGCACATGAAATTTCATATCAGCTAACAGTAGAAGGCATGTCCAGAACTTTGAAGAATAGCAAGAAGCTAATGTGGCCTACTTTTCCTTTTAAATGCGGAGATTACACTCTCAATAATTTTGTTCATGCTGAGAAAGAAGTTGGCAAGATAACCAATCTCAAGCTTTCAATAGTCCAAGGTAGGCAATATGACCCAAGGAAGGTGGCATTTGATTTTACCACTTCAGTTTCAATTGCTCGATTTGAACACGAACCAGATGAGTTCGATGATTTATTTGTTTCTGTAGATAATTTGTCCCAATTTTATGATTTGGCTAAGTCCAAATTCTAGACTGAAGAGATGAATAAGTTTATGTTATTTAGAAGCCAGAGATTACTCAAAGCTCCTCTCAATCAATTAAGAGTTCCTATGCAGGAGGATGAGTTACAACAGAAGGAAAAAGAGGATACATCTGGCAAAGCAGTAACAGAAACATCTGCTAGCAAGGTCATTATATAGACACAGAAAGAAGTAACAAGAACTAATCTTGCTGTGCAGAAATAAGATATTAGCAGCAAAGCTGATACTGAGAAGAAAGAAACAACTGCTAAACTTGATGTACATACTGATCAGCAGTCTTCAGCCCAGATAGGAAGGGAAAGCACAAGTACTGATACCAATGTGAATACTGATAAAGGAGGCGCAAACAGTAAGGCTACTGAACAAGCAAAAAAAGGAGATATAAGCAATAATCCAGATTCTCAACTTGGAAGAGAGGAAGCTGCTGAAAAAGTAGTGGAATCTGCTGAACTTATAATTTCTCCTCATTTGCTGAGCCAATATGAGCAATTTTCCCAGCAAATAGGACAATAGAATAATCCCCAAGTTAATGTTCTGGAAGACCAAGATATGGAAGTTATTCCTGAACATCCCACAGGTGAAATTATGTTGAAAATAGAAGAAATCCCTCCTCTGGATGTATTTTATAGTCCCAAGCATAGGGCTGTTGTGAGAAAGCAGAGGAAGAGGAGGATAACTGATCAGGATGCACTTTCAACATCACAAGTGGAGTTTATGAATATTATTTATAAAGATGCTGAGGTGAATCCATCTGAGGATCTCACTAAATTATCTCAATATGCAGGTGCCTATAGTGCTGCAACTATAGATAAAGCTTCTGAAGTCTCTCAGTTGATGAAACAAAAAGACTTACAGATAGCTATGCTGGAAGAACAGGCCACATGGAATTAGCAAAAGATTGTTCAGCTGGAGAAACATGTTGGCATGTGTTGTCCTTGATGGCAACCTACTTGATGAAATAAGACTGTCGGCGATATGATGCAATGTGTTGTCCTTGATGGCAACCTATTTGATGAAGTTGTTCTTGATAAGCAACCTGTGTGTTAAATATGTAAGGATGATGTATCTGTGTGTTAAAAGGAAGGATGATGTATATACAGATCAGCTTAGAAGGAACAGAAGAAAGGAAGTGCCAGAAAAATGATAAATATGATGTGTCACAAAGCATACACGGCTTTGTTAAGGCAAAGTAGCGTATGCACGCAGAGAAGTATGTACCAAGTTGCGTATGCCCTTTTGCGCTCTAAATTTAGAATACCAAGGGGTGTTACCATGCTATTGACCCATTGTATTGAGTGCTTGATTATCTATTTGGTCCCGTCCAGGAATACCATCGGAAGTGGTGTGGTTTTGACTCATGGTATTGATAAAGGCTAAACCTATATAAGGAGAAGAAGATCATTGTGCAAGTGTGTGCATGTGTCTGGGTATTGAATGAATACTTCACTTTGAAGTATATCTGCATGATTGAAATTTGTTCTTGATTGATAAATCTGAATCTATGATGCACCCATGGATGCTTCTAAATCCTTAGATCTGATGATGATGAATCTCTAAGATGATCTGCAGAAGAAGTACTGGTGAAGATCTGGCGCAAAGTCTGTTGAAGGTAATGAATAAATCTGGGTAAGCTTATAGATCTGATCTGTTTTGCAAAGCTTTCATTTACAGATCTATACGCGAGTTTGTTGTGGAAAAAGCATGTGTATATGCGGATCTGATCTGATAAAAGCACATATGGGAAGTTAGAGTTTATTGAAAAATGCACAGATGTATATGCGGGTTCGTTGAATGAAAAGCGCGTGTATATGCGGGTATGATTAAATAAAAGCGCGTATGGTATTTGAACTAATGGTTGAATGTGTTTCTGCATATCTATTCTGAAGTCTGGGTAATCTCTGATATTCTGGTTACAGTGGTTTCACTGTTCTGTTTGAAGCATTGGGCAAAGTGTGTTTGTTGAAAAATGAAGGGTTGAGTTGAAGCTGTTTGATCCAGTTTGAAAATTGATGAAACATGGTCTGCAGTGGTGCTGAGGGTCGAAGCCTTCAGCAAGGGGGTAGTAGCTCCCTTCCAGTGATATATGGTAAACAAGAGTAGGGGGTAGTTGCTCCCTTCCAGGAGAGGCTGGTAAACGAGAGCAGGGGGTTGTAGCTCCTTTCCAGGAGAGGCTGGTAAACGAGAAAAGGTTGTAGCCTTCTGTAGGTGGGTGCCTGCATGCTGGTATGAGTCTGCACTAGTACATAGTTGTAAGAAATTTTCTTTATAATAAATATTGAATATTGAGACGACGGAAACAGTGGTTTTCTCCCGAATTGGGTTTCCACCTAAAATCTTGGTGTTCATGTGTGATGCTTATGTGTGTTGATTTATTCTGTTCTTACTGTACATGTCTACTGCTTACTAAACATCTAATGAATGAATGATGCAATAATCTAAGATAAGAATTATCTGTATAAAAAGAGATCCAAGCATACGCGAGTTTCCTTAAGGACATCCACGTATATATTTTGGTTTTGTTCTGTAAAGTAGCGTATGGTTTTTTGAGAAAAGAAAAGTAAAAATTTGATTGACAGATCAAGATACTGATTCATCCCCCCTCTCAATATCTTTCCCAACAATTGGTATCAGAGGAGGTCCTTCTGAAAAAGCTTAGCTGCTAGAAGGAAGATCAAGCAAGATGAGAAATCAAGATGGAACAGCATCTATCAAGCCTCCGCTCTTTAATGGAAGCAATTTAATCTTCTGGAAAACAAGGATGAGATCCTATCTTCAGTCTATGGGAATAGATGTATGGGCCATTGTTCAACAAGCATATCAATATCCAACTACAATACCAACAGATCCGACTGAAAAGAAGAATTATGAATCAAATGGAAAGGCGGTCAATGCTATAACGGGAATTCTGACTAAATCTGAATTTTTCAAAGTTATGCAGCTAAATACAGCAAAGGAAATGTGGGACAAAATCATTCTAAGTTATGAAGGTGATGCAAAGGTAAAAAGTGCAAAACTCCAAACTCTCAGAATTGAATATGAAAATTTAAAAATGCATAGTGATGAGAGTATTGCCAGTTTCTTTTTACGTCTTGATGATGTTGTAAATCGTATGAGAAATCTGGGAGAAACAATAACCGAATCTACTTTGGTTGAGAAAATTTTAAGATCTCTGACGACAAAATTTGAGTCAAAAGTTTCTGCTCTTGAAGAAAAATAAGATCTTCAAAATATTACCGTGGTGCAACTTCATGGGATACTAACTGCATATGAAATGAGAAGAGGAGGACCATCTGAAGTCAAAGAAGCCATCTTTAGAGCTTCTACAAAAGGGAAAGAAGTGCAAGAAGCAGAAGGATCAGGATATATCTCAGAAGAAGATGAGATAAATTTTGTAAAGAAACTTCAACTTGGCACAGGACGGTTCAGAGGTAAGCTTCCTTTCAAATGTTTTGATTGTGGAAGAGTTGGTCATTATGCTGCTAAGTGTCCTTATAAAGAAATATCTGCAAAAGGGAAAGAATTAGCAAGAAGGAATAAGAACCGGTCTAGCACTAGAAAAAGTTACTATACTCATGAAGATAGTGATGGGTTATCTGATAGTGAGGAAGAGTGTGAACAAGATCTTAGAATTCTCATGGCATTTGAATCTAGAGAAGAAAATGATACTTTTGTGGATGCTCTAGAGGACAATTATTTTCTTGAAGAAAACAATCAACTCAAAATACACTTAGAAGAATGTAAAATACTCTTAGAAGAAAGGAAAATAACCATAGAGACGATGAAAAGGCAGTTTGAAGAAGCGAAGAAACACATTGAGAAATTAGAATGTGAAGTGGTAAGTCTAAGAAAAGATTTTGAGAAAGAAAAGACTCTGAATCTTAGATTTACTAAAGGATCAGAAACCTTAAATGAGATTATCAAGGTACAACGCTCTCCTCTTGTAAAGACAGGTCTTGGATATACCGGGGAATCTTCTTAAGCTTCAGCACCAAATTATCTAAAAGCAGTTACAGCTGGTTTACAAATTTCTGCCACTCAGCAAGGGAATAAAGAATCTTTACAGGTAAAGCATGATCATCTCAATTCAAAGAACACTCACAGGAATATCTTTCAAAGAAACACCAATCAACAGGTAAATTCAAGTAGAAGATTTCATGATCGCAGAAACTTCTTCTTCAACGGACAATGTTTCTCATGTCACAATTTTGGTCACAAAGCTGTTCAATGTGTTGCATATAAAACCATCATGAAAAGAGAAGCGAGAAAGAAAAGGATTGATATTGAAACAAAGAAGAATACCTATAACAACTTTTCTCCTCTTCTAAATGAAGTTGAATGTGCTTATTGCAATAACTTTGGGCATGAAGAATCTGAATGCAGGAGCAAAGTTCAGCTAAAAGAGCATTTTCCTTCAAGTTCCAAAGTATGGAAAAAGAAGGTTTTACAGGTTGAAAATTGTGGCATAGCGTTATTTGCAGAAGGAGAAGAGAATCAATGGTACATTGATAGTGTATGCTCAAGACACATGACAGGTGAAAAAACCAAACTTCGTGCATATAGTACATTAGAAAAGGAAAAGAAAGTTACTTTTGGAAATGATACTCCTGCTGTAATTAAAGGAAAAGGGTCTGTGTTTCTAAAAGGTAAGGTGAAGGCTAATGATGTCATGTATGTGGATGGATTAAGGCATAACTTGTTAAGTGTAAGTCAAATGTGTGATCAAGGAACTGAAGTTGTCTTTAGTTCAAAAGAATGTGTGGTTCGTGATCTTGATACAGGTAAAACAATCATAAAAGGAAAAAGAACTCCAAGCAACCTATATGTATTGAAGAACTGCAAAGAACAATGTTACTTGAGTAAATATTCAGAAAATTGGCTATGGCATAGAAGTTTGGGACATCTAAGCTTCTCTCAAATCAACAAATCAAGTAGACTTAATGCTGTTCGTGGTCTTCCCAATATTACTCTGCCTAAAAGTATCATATGCAAATCTTGCCAATTCAGCAAGCAGACCAGAGTGAAATTTAATGCCAAGGAAGGATCATCAAGTAGGACTCTTGAACTCATTCATACTGACATATGTGGACCTATGAGGAAAAAGTCACCTCGTGGTGAACAATACTATATCTTATTTATTGATGATTTCTCTAGAATGTGTTGGATCGGGTTGCTGAAGCATTTGAGAAATTTCAGATCTTCAAGGCGCTGGTTGAAAATGAAGTAGATCTAAAACTCAAATGTCTTAGATCTGATCGAGGAGGAGAATATACTTCAAATGAATTTCTTGAATTTTGTGAACAACATGGCATAAAAAGACAATTTTCTATAGCTGGAACTCCACAACAAAATGGCGTAGAAGAAATAATGAATAGATCAGTTCAAAAAATGGCTAGAGCTATGCTTGATGATTCTGGAACACCTGACACATTTTGGGGAGAAGCAACACATACAGCGGTAAACATTCTCAACAAGGCACATGTTCGTGTAAATAGTGACAAAACTCCATATGAACTCTAGTATGGTAATTCTCCCTCTGTGAAGCATTTTAGAGTTTTTGGAAGTAAATGCTTTATCAAAAATAATGATGAAAAACTTGGCAAGTTTGAACCTAGATCAGATGAAGGAATACTTCTTGGTTACTCCTCTACGAGTAGAGCATATAAATGTTACAATAAAAGACTTCGGAAGATTTTTGAATGTATTGATGTTGTTATTGATGAGTCTCCTGCAGCCCCAAAGGAAGAAAAACAGATAACAAATGAAGACGATGGTGACTTATGTCCTTCTACATCAAATATCAATGATATAGACAGTGAACCCAATGAAGAACCTGAAGATGATTTATCTGAAAAGGCTCCATCCAGATATGTTCAAAAGAATCATCCAGAATCTCAAATTTTGGGAGAGAAGGGATCAGGTGTACAAACAAGGAGGACTCTTGTGGGATCTTCTAGCTATCTGGCATTTATTTCTACTATTGAACCTCACAATGTCAATGAAGCTAGAAAAGATGAATGTTGGGTTCAAGCCATGAATGAAGAGCTTTATCAAATTGAAAAGAATCACACTTGGGAATTAGTACCAAGACCTCATGACAAAAATGTCATTGGAACTAAATGGATATTCAAAAACAAGTTAAATGAGAATGGGGATGTTGTAAGAAACAAGGCTAGACTTGTTTGCAAGGGGTATACTCAACAAGAAGGTATAGAATTTGAAGAAACTTTTTCTCCTGTAGCTAGACTTGAAGCCATAAGAATGTTTCTTGCCTTTTCAAGCTTTCAACAAATCAAAGTTTATCAAATGGATGTTAAATCTGCATTTCTCAATGGTGATCTAGAAGAAGAAGTGTATATAGAACAACTAGAAGGATTCATTTTGGGAAATGATGAAAATCTTGTTTGTAGACTTAAAAAGGCTCTGTATGGTCTCAAACAAGCTCCAAGGGCATGGTATTATCGTCTTGACAAATATCTTCACCAACAAGAATTTTCAAAGGGGTCTGCTGATAGCAACTTATACACAAAAATTGAAAATGATAAACTTTTGATTGTGGTTGTATATGTTGATGATATCATTTTTGGAAGTAATGAAGAATCTATGAGTCAGAAATTTTCTTCTGTTATGCAGCAAGAATTTGAAATGTCTTTACTTGGGGAAATAACATTCTTTCTTGGTTTGCAAGTGCATCAAACTACTGATGGTATATTCTTATCACAAGAAAAATACCTTAAGCAAATTATGAAGAAGTATGGCATGGAAGAATGCAAACCTGTAAGTACACCAATGATAACCGAATGTAATCTCAGTTCTCATGATGATTCCCCCACAGTGAATCAACCAGAGTACAGATCTATGATAGGAAGTCTACTTTATCTCACTGACCAGTGACACCTGACATTATGCATGCCGTTGGGATTGTTGGACGATTCCAAGCTAATCCAGGATGTTCTCATCTTCAGTCGTCAAAAGAATATTCAAATATCTACAAGGAACTCAAGACTTTGGACTATGGTATCCAAAGAATGCTGATCTTACTCTTCATGCTTACACTGATGCAGATTGGGCTGGAAATGTTGATGACCGGAAAAGCACTAGTGGTGGAGCATTCTATATGGGGCCTCGGTTAGTATCTTGGTTCAGCAAGAAGCAAAACTTTATTTCCTTATCTACAGCAGAAGCAGAATATGTGGCTGCCGCATCATGTTGCACAAAACTTCTTTGGATGATGCAAACCTTACAATACTTTCAAATCAAGTGCACACCTCCTTTCTCCATTATGTGTGATAATACAAGTGCCATCAGTATTTCAAAGAATCCTTTTATGCATTCCAAGACCAAGCACATTCCCATCAAGTATCACTTCTTACGTGAACAAGTGCTTGAACAAAAGGTGAAGTTGGAGCATGTTCCCTCCAAAGAACAAGTTGATGATATATTACCCAAACCTTTACCTAGGGAAGCGTTCGAATATCTCAAACAGAAGCTGGGAGTAGTCTCTGCCATGTAGAAGATCAAATCTACTTAAATACAGAATATTAACTTGGATACGCGGATTTCCTGGAAGACAGTCGCGTATATACGCGCGTTTATACATAGAAAACCGTGTATGGCTTGTTGCTGACAAATTTTACTTGGGGTCAGCATTCTTCAGCACAGCTGGAGTGCTGTTTGGTGTCTCTGATGCTGTTTGGTATCTTTGGTGGTGTTCCAGTTTTCATAATTATATTTCATTTCTTTGATGTCTCTTGATAAATATGCCTTTATGAATTGTTGTTGAAAGTGTTCAGGATGCACAAGCAAAGGGGGGGCACTGGTCATGTGGAAAGAATGCATTGGATGCACAGTTTCAGGGGGAGCATTAGCATTGCTGAATGTAATGCATTGTTATCATTATGATGGTTCTGAAATATGATCTCTCTTGAGGTATTTTTGGTCTTGGTTATAAAAAGTCATATTTGTAATTTGATGAAAAAGTTATGTTGAGACCTATGATGTAAATTGTAATATTCAGTCTTGTAAAGGGCTTGTTCAAATTTGTAAACCCACTTAGTTGGGTAGTTGAGTCAAAATGTGTAAACCCACTTGGTTGGGTACTTGTGTCACATATGTAAATCCACTTGGTTGGATCATTGATGTAATTATGAGTCCTTGGTGATAGGAAAGGTCATAGAGTCATGTACTTCATTGAACATTATGTTGTAGACTCAGCATGAACTTAGGGGGAGCATGGTAACTTCAATGCACATCAGATCTACAGATCTCTTCTTTCTACATGTGGAGAAAAACATTGTCTTGGCTTTGATCTGCCCTTTTCCCTTGATGTCAAAGGGGGAGAGTAGCATAGTGTTTGAATAGGGGGAGAATATCATGATGTTTTCATAATGGTTATAATTAATGTATCTATCTGTTGTTGTTGTGATCAAACACCATTATGGTTGCCATCAAGTCCAAAGGGGGAGATTTTTGGCATGTGTTGTCCTTGATGGCAACCTACTTGATGAAATAAGACTGTCGGCGATATGATGCAATGTGTTGTCCTTGATGGCAACCTATTTGTTGAAGTTGTTCTTGATAAGAAACCTGTGTGTTAAATATGTAAGGATGATGTATCTGTGTGTTAAAAGGAAGGATGATGTATCTACAAATTAGCTCAGAAGGAACAGAAGAAAGGAAGTGCCAGAAAAATTATAAATATGATGTGTCACAAAGCATACGCAGGTTTGTTAAGGCGAAGTAGAGTATGCATGTGGAAAAGTATGTACCAAGTTGCGTATGCCCTTTCGCGCTCGAAATTTAGAATACCAAGGGGTGTTACCATGCTATTGACCCATTCTATTGAGCGCTTGATTATCTATTTGGTCCCGTCCAGGAATACCATCAGAAGTGGTGTGGTTTTGACTCATGGTATTGATAAAGGCTAAACCTATATAAGGAGAAGAAGATCATTGTGCAAAGGTGTGCATGTGTCTGGGTATTGAATAAATACTTCACTTTATCTACATGATTGAACCTTTTTCTTGATTGATAAATCTGAATCTATGATGCACCCATGGATCCTTAGATCTGATGATGATGAATCTCTAAGATGATCTGCAGAAGAAGAACTGATGAAGATCTAGAGCAAAGTCTGTTGAAGGTAATGAAGAAATATGGGTGAATTTATAGATCTGGTCTGTTCTACAAAGCTTTCATTTACAGATCTATACGCGAGTTTGTTGTGGAAAAAGCGTGTGTATACAAGGATCTCATCAGATAAAAGCGCGTATGGGAAGTTAGGGTTTATTGAAAAGTGCACAGATGTATACGCGGGTTCGTTTGATGAAAAGTGCCTGTATACGCGGGTCTGATTAACTAAAAGCGCGTATGGTATTTGAACTAGTGGTAGCTTATGGTTGAATGTGTTTCTGCATACCTATTATGAAGTCTGGGTAATCTCTGATATTCTGGTTACAGTGGTTTCACTATTCTGTTTGAAGCATTGGGCAAAGCATGTTTGTTGAAAAATGAAGGGTTGAGTTGAGGCTGCTTGATCCAGTTTGAAAATTGATGAAACATGGTCTGCAATGGTGCTGAGGGTCGAAGCCTTCAGTAAGGGGGTATTAGATCCCATCCAGTGGTAGCTGGTGAATGAGTGCAGGGGGTAGTGGCTCCCTTCTAGGAGAGGCCGGTAAACACGAGCAGGGGGTAGTGGCTCCCTTCCAAGAGAGGCTGGTAAATAAGAGAAGGTTGTATCCTTCTGCAGGTGGGTGCCTGCATGCTGGTATGAGTCTGTGCCATTACATAGTTGTAAGATGTTTTCTTTATAATAAATATTGAAGACAGAGACGACGGCAGTGGTGGTTTCTCCCGAATTGGGTTTCCACCTAAAATCTTGGTGTTCATGTGTGATTCTTATATGTGCTGATTTATTCTATTCTTACTGTACATGTTTACTTCTTACTAACATCTAATAAGTGAATGATGCAATAATCTAAGATAAGAATTATCTGCATAATAAGAGATCTGAGCATACGCGAGTTTCCTTAAGGATATCCGCGTATATACGCGAGTTTTGTTCTGTAAAGTAGCATATGGGTTTTTGAGAAAAGGAAAGGTAAAAGGTTGATTGACAGATCTAGATACTGATTCACCCCCCCCCCTCTTAGTATCTTTCCCAACAAAACAATTGCAAGATCAGGAGCTTAGATATAAACATCTAGAAGAGCAGCTTAACATTGAAAGGAAGAAAGTTGATGAACAAGCCTTGAACAAACAACAACAGTTGAGTCAAAAGGTAGAAAAGCTACAAAATCTTCTGCAAAGTGAGAAAAATTCAAAGATTGAAAAAGAGAAATATTCCGATCATCATTGGATAAGTTCAAGGATTATCCTAAATTAGAGGAATTAAAAAATGAAGCCCTTGAAACAAACAAACTGCTATCTCAGCAATTGAATGAGTTTTGTCTGAAATTGACACAAGCTGAGCCTTTGTGCAAAATAACATCATCTTTGATAGATGAAGCAGTCATTCTCAGGCAAGAAATTGATGATGCTGATGATAAAATTTCTGAGTTTCTTTCATGGCTGGATACAGAGCAGGGAAGAAAAGCTAGTCTTCCCAGAATTGAGGAAAGACACAAGGATATTTTATTTGCGGAATGGGAACAACAGTTAATGAAATCAGAAAGAGCCATATCAAGAGCTAAAAGTATTATGAATAATATTACACAACTGGTTAATGATAGCTTGTATGCTAGTAATTTGATCTCAGATTGTACCCCAGGCAAATTACCAAAAGTAAAAGATGCTGATTCTAGGTGGAAGGAAGAGATAATCAATAAGAATCAATAGATTGGCAAACTTCAAGGAATTTCATGGGATATTATGTGGACTTATCTAATCAAGCCACACAACCAACAGATGGCCATCAAATTCCTTTCGAATGCTATTCATTGTATCATTCCTGAATTATCTGATGCTACGTACACTGGGCAGCTACATTCAAGGCTAAGTCAGCCAACGAAAGTGAAAGATATGCTCAAAATATGCCATATGGTCACATTAAACGCATGAAACAATCAATGAATTGGTTTCGCTTCAAGATTGCAATTCTGTTTCTAGATTTCCGATTAGATAGATTGTAGGAATAGTTTTAGTTATTTTGTTTTATTAAGTACCTATTTAAACCCCTTTCATGCATTTAGAAAGGGGTCTTGAATTTGTAATATTTTGACTTGGAGATTACATTTCTGTACTCCATTGACTCTTATATTTTTATAAAGGATCACATCTAGTGGTTCTATGCAAAATTTCCTTTAAGAATTTCATTTCTGTATCTTGGAGTCTGTTTTACATTGAAGTTGCTGGATTCGGATATCGAATTGCATCACAAAGTATCAAGATGGATATGGTATTTCTATCTATTCACTGTTAATTTTCTTATGTTATGAAATATCCTCTTTAAAATTTGCTATCATTTATATGTACTTGGTTTATAATATTTCTTTATACATATCATTTCTGAGTGTGTAGAAATATTTGTATTTTACAGTATATGCAAATGATATATAAAATGATGAATGCAATTTGTTATTATAACTCTGTTTAATTTCTTAAACAGAGTTATCTTTATTTGTTACTGCATATTTCAATTAAATTATAATATATTTTCATGGTTATTGGTTTAATTGAAACAATTTTAAAGTTGTATTCATATTTGATACCCGGGTTAGTTTTAGAATTATTTATCAGTTATAGATTAAATTAGAATAGATTATTTCAGTCATTTTAGTCCCATTTTCCACCCATGCAATCATTCCATTACCAACCCATTTTAAGTTATTAGGAAATTGGTCCTATCAATCCAGTCAGAGCCACCACACCGAATAGAAAAGGAGTTGTTCTAAGGTCCCTATCGGGTTGTTATCCCCCAATGTTTGAAGCAGCGATTTTCGAGGCTTCAACATTTTTTGCGCTAGAAGGAGGGAACAAGCTATGAATGACAGATAAATCCAAATCCACAAGCCATTCTAAGAGTGACTCACCCTCATCACCTTCAATTTCTTCCACATCTCAAATCACCAGAGAAAAAATTGATAAGAGTATTCAAACACCCACTACCAAAGTCTCAATTCAATCAGATAATTCACCTCCTAAATCTCCTGAAGTTGAAGCTTTAGTTCATAAACTTCAAGGATTATCATTATCATTAGAAGAGTCTGAAATATCTGAAGGTAGTGTTACCTCATAATTTGTTTCTTCCAGACCTCTCACTAGGTCACAAAGTTAAAAACATGGGATTTCCCCAAAAGAATTTCCTTTACCTAGTAGAGTCAAAACAAGAAGAACTCCTTTGGAAATAGAGAGTGATATTAGTTCTTCATCGCAAATTAAGTCATCTGTTTCCAAAGCATCAGATCAGAAAAGTGCAATTGTCTCATCATCATCATCTGCTCAAACAACA
This sequence comes from Pinus albicaulis, assembly GCA_034641835.2. Lineage (NCBI taxonomy): Eukaryota > Viridiplantae > Streptophyta > Pinopsida > Pinales > Pinaceae > Pinus > Pinus albicaulis. The sequence goes on along the minus strand of CM076584.1, from coordinate 217,671,873 downwards.
TCTATCCAAACACTGATTGTCTCTTCTAGTACTTCAACTGTTACTACTCATACACCAGTTGTCACTTCTAGTTCTTCGATTATCATCACAACAATGGCACAGAGACCATGGACTAGACCGAGAGCTATAAATATGGCTGCACCTTTACATGATTTACCTGATCATCCTGAAAAATGGTTGCCAAAAATTAGTCCAGATATTGGTATACAAGCAGAAGAACACATCAATAACTTTACGCTTGCTATAAATTTGAATGCAGTAGAGCATGAAGATGTCGTAGTCAGATTATTTCCCTATACTTTGCAAGGGACAACAGGATCCTGGTACTTTTCCTTACCTTCAGATTCTATTACAAGTTGGGATATGTTCGAAGAGCATTTTTTAACCAAATATGGAGATGATAGATCAATAGCTACCCTAATCAATGATCTCTCCAATTTAAAGACGCAACCTAAAGAACTCATCAAAGATTTTAATTCTCGATTTAATAAACTCTTGAATAAGATCCCTACAACATCTAAACCTAGTGAGCAGGTTAGAAGTGAATGGTATATTAAAGCTTTGCCCTCAAACATAGCAATTTTTGTAGATAGAGCTGCAAAACCTACTTTAGCTGAGAATATGAAAGAAGCTATTTCAGTTGAAAAATGAATGATTGCTCTAGATAAGAAAAATGCTATTGAGGAAATAAAATCAAAGAAAGTCACTTTTAAGGATGATTCAAAGAAAAATACACCAAGAGATCCATATGACATGGAAGGCTTACAGAAATTTCTTAAAACCATGTCTAATGAAATGGTTGAGATTAAAAAGCAAGTAGCAGAGACTTCTACAAAGAGACGATTCAGAAATTTCAAGAAAAATCAAGCTGAATCTAAACCTCCCAATTCAATCTCCAATGAAGAATCAGAAGAGGAAGAAGAAGAAGATACTCCTCCAGTATCAGATGAAGAAGATGAAAGAGAAGAAATAGCTGAATTACATGGAATGTGGGATTTTATTCTCCCTAATTTGGACAGTGAAATAGAACAAGAAGCTATGCCTGTGAGTACAAGGATCAAATCTACATCGGAACCTGTTCAACCTATTCCTAAGAAGAAAAATACAACTCCAAGTACCAAAGACAAAACTCCTGCAAAGAAAGCTTCTCCTTAACCCACTCAGAATCAACCATCATTTTCCAACCCTCCCACATCATCATCTAAGACTCTAGTGGTATCAGATCCGATAGATTATAACATTGTTGAGGACATGAAAAATACTAGAGCGAACATCTATTTACATGAACTCAGCAAACTTAAACATCAACAAAAGCTGCTATTAAAAGAATTAAATGCTACACCTATTGCTCCTCTACCAAGTGGTGTAGTTTCCAAAGTAGCTAAAGGGACTGGTAAGCCACCAGACAAAGTAGATGCCACAGACACTGTTCTTATTGGAGAAAGATCAAATTCTCAGACACCTCCGTTTTTGTTGACTTATGAAATATACAACAAGAATTTGCATAATTTTTTAATTGATTCAAGAGCATTCTCTAATATAATGCCTACTTTAGTCTGTACAAAATTGAATATTGAGCCACAGAAATCAGCAGTTCACATTGTTCAATTGGATCGCTCTAAAGTTCAAGTTGTAAGAGAAATCAATTCAGTTACCATTAGAATAGCTTTTGATCCTAGGATTGTCCAAAGAATTGATATTCTAGTTGCAGATATTCCTGAATTCTATGGGTTAGTCTTAAGCAGGGACTGGTCTGCAAAGATTAACGGTTATATCACAACTGATTATTCACATATGTGGCTTCCCTACAAAGGGAAACCAAATCAAATCAAAATCGAGCGAGAAAAACACATGACGCATACTGTAACTGAATTTGAACAACCAAACGAACCTGTAGCGTTCAACAACAATATCCTTGGAGGTTATTCTGCTGAGTCATTCCTTGGGAATTTAACTGCACCACAATCACCATTTTCTGTAAATACTTTTGTTTCTCAAATTGAAAATTTTTCGCAATTTGTGTTAAGTCCCTATATTAATAGTGTAGCCCCTTAGTATGTTAGTATAGCCCCCCTTATTGTTATTATTGAACCCTCGTAACCCCCATTTTGTTATTATTGTGCCATTAAATTATTATTGTTAGGTCGACTAGGATTACATTGTGGCCCACTAGGATTACATTATGGCCCCATGGACTCCTATATATAGAAAGGAGGTTTTGTAAATTGTATCATCCAAGAATTTTTCATTTATGTAATGTATTGGAGGTTGCCCCCTCGAAGTGGCTTATTTCTAAGGCGTTGATATCTCTTTTCTTCTATTTTTGAAGCCGGTTACACAACATTTGGTATCAGAGGTTTGGATTCTAGGGTTTCGCTGCTCCAAACAGGTCATCGTGGAATTTTCGCTATAAATTTTTTTCTACGAAGTTTCAGAAGCTAAAAATTTTAGGGTACAAAGCTGAAATCCTGAGGACGATTTTCTAAAAATTTCAGAGCTTGGTTCGCAATATTTTCGGAGATATCATCTGTGGAAGTTAAGTCTTTTTTCAAGCTCCTAAACAGGTCATCGTGGAATTTTCGCTATAAATTTTTTTCTACGAAGGTTCAGAATCTGAAATTCATATGGTGCGAAGCTAAAATCTTGAGGAAATTCGTCAAAAAATTTCAGAGCTTGGTTCGCAATATTTTTGGAGATATGATCTGTGGAAGGTAGTGCTTTTTCAGGCTCCTGAGTTTCATCTCAAAGAGGTAATTGTGGGAAAAGTTTAATAACTCTCTCTCTGGGCATCGGATTGGAGTGCCGTAAAATGTGGTCGCAAGTACATGGACTGTAGTTTCTTGGCTATCAATTTCAGAGACAAAGGACGAAACATTGACACGTGGCAAGTCGTACAAGTTCACTCTACTAAACCAGTCCAGAATTAGGTTATTGTGGGAGATTGGACACAAATTTGTCTTGGAGAATCCAAATCAAGTCAGACCTGTGGCATTAAAAAGAGAATTCAGAGGGCTATTTCATTGTTGAATTTCAGATATTGAAGAGTCGTAATCACAGATATAATCCAATTTCAATATCGAGCTCCTCAAAAGCAAGTAAAAGGTGTGTATTGTTTTTCCCGAATTGCATAAATCTTGTTTGAAAAATTACTTTGAAGTGATTCCCACGGCCTATTGAGCATATATTTTAGTATTTCATTATGAAATTCCTCCTAAAAATAATTCCATACCCATTAAGCCCTCAGAAATCTATACTATGACGCATGAGGAGGAAGAATTGCAATATGAGATATCAAAATTACGGTACCAAGTGCAACAAATTTCGATCTTACGAAGAGCAACCGAAGATGAAATAGATGGTTTAAAAGCAGAAATGGAGGCTAAGTTGGATGGCTTGAAGGATCAAATAATAGCTAATATGGATGATAAATTAGTGGAAGATCACAGCGAGCATCAACAACAAGTTCTCGAACTCTCAAAGGATAACCCAACTTTGGTGCAAAATCTAATGAAACAACAGGAAGATCAACATCATATCGAAAGAAGTTATGAAGAAGTCATAGAAACAAGAAATCAACAAGTACGATCAATTTCAGCGTATCTCAGCAAGTGGAAGAACTTTCCTGTAGAATATTTCACATGGGAGGATGAGAATTTTATACAGAAGCATCAAGAAATAATCAAGCGTTGAGGACAACACTTGTTGAAGGAGAGGGGCATGTTAAGTCCCTATATTAATAGTGTAGCCCTTAGTATGTTAGTGTAGCCCCCCTTATTGTTATTATTGTACCCTTGTAACCCCCATTTTGTTATTATTGTGCCCTTAAATTATTATTGTTAGGTCGGCTAGGATTACATTGTGGCCCACTAGGATTACATTATGGTCCCATGGACTCCTATATATAGAAAGGAGGTTTTGTAAATTGTATCATCGAAGAATTGTTCATTTATGTAATGTATTGGAGGTTGCCCCCTCGAAGTGGCTTATTTCTAAGGCGTTGATATCTCTATTCTTCTATTTTTGGAGCTGGTTACACAACAATCTGATTCTTCTAGAATTGTTAATATTTCTGATACATTTGTAGATAAACATGTAGATAAAACTTTATTTTGGTCATTATATTTTGATGGATCAAAATCTAGTGATGGAGCAGGAGCAGGATGCATCCTAATTGATCCAGAAGGATAGAAAACCATGCTATCATGTAGATTGGAAGTTGAGTGCACTAATAATACTACAGAATATGAAGCCTTGATTCAAGGGCTTTATAAAGCCATAGGGTTAAATGTAAAATACTTGAAAGTATATGGAGATTCCAAAATTGTCATAAGACAAGTGAGGAATACCATCCATTGTCTTTCAGGACATATTAAACATTATCAAACCCTAGTACAAGACCTTACCACTCAATTTCTAGCATTTAATATCTCTTCTATTCCCAAAAATCAAAACACATCAACTAACTTGTTAGCTAATGTTGCATCCAAACTCCTCCCTGCTGAAGATTGCAGTCCTGATAGATTTTCAATAGAATTTATTTTTCGCCCATCTGTTCCCGATAATATCACAAACTGGAGAGTATTCTACCACGATGAGGACATATTGAATTTCTTGACTTCGGAGAAATCCTATGATGAACAAATTATTGATGAAGACGATCATGATCTGCAAATTACTTCAAGAAGTAATGAAAATTCGATTCCTAAATCTGTTGTTAAACTTGAGGATCTATATGATATAAAAGACATATTCAAGAAATTTACTAATGCTAAACTTCAAAGTTCAACTTTGAAGTTTGAATTAGTGAATCTTGGCTCTGATTCTAAACCTCAGAATGTTAATCTAGGACTCAATTTAACTCCAGAAGAAAGAGCTGCTTTCATCAAACTTCTGAGTAAGTATAAAAATTTCTTTTCTTGGAATTATGAAGACTTAAAGACTTATGATACTTCTGTTATTCAACACACAATTCCAATGCTATCTAATGTTAAGCCTGTTCAACAAAAGTTAAGAAAGATTCATCCAAATCTTGAAGATCAAATCAAAACAAAACTCAACGAACTTTTGAAAGCCAAAATCATTTTTCTTGTTAGGCATTCTAATTGGGTTTCCAACATGGTACTTGTCAGGAAGAAGAATGTTGATATTAGAATCTGTATTGATTTCAGAAATTTAAATAAGGCATGTAAAAAATATAATTTCCCATTACCAACCATGGAGCAAATACTTCAAAAGGTAGCTGGTTCTGAACTCATGTCCTTCCTTGATGGATTTTCAGGCTATAATCAAATATTAGTACATCCAGATGATAGGTTGAAAGCTACTTTCAAAACCAAATGGGGAACCTATGCTTATCAGAAAATGCCTTTTGGTTTAATAAATGCAGGAGCTACTTTCCAGAGAGCCATGGATATAACATTTAAGGGTCTGATCAATAGATCAATTGTTATTTATCTTGATGACATAACAATATATTCAAAGAAGAGATCTAATCATCTACACGATCTGAAACAAATATTTGAAAGATGTAGAAGGTTTGGTATTTCTTTAAACCCTAAGAAATCCTTCTTTTCTCTTGATGAAGGAAAACTCTTAGGGTTTGTTGTGTCAAAATATGGTATATATATCGCCCAAATAGAGTTAAAGAAATTTCTGATATTTTTTTACCTCATAACAAAAAATCCATGCAATCATTTTTAGGATAGATTAATTTTGTAAAAATATTCATTCCCGATTTTCTCAAATTGTTTTACCTATGCAGAATATGATTAAGAAAAATTCAGTATTCAAATGGGTGTATAAAGAGAAAGAAGCCTTTGATGCAATCAAACAGGCAATCATCAATGCACCTGCATTGAATACTCCTGATTTTTCTAAAGATTTTATTCTGTATACTTTGGCAACTGAAACATCCTATGCTGCTGTTTTAACACAACTCAATGATCAACAAATTGAAGCACCAATTTCTTTATTCAACTCAAATCTGCAAGGAGATGAGCTAAATTATTCCGATGTAGAAAAACAAGCCTTCGTTGTGTTTAAGTCAATCAAACATTTTAGACCTTTTCTCCTAAAAGCACATACAAAAATTATTGTCTCATTCTCTGCAGTGAGACAATTATTAATTCAAAAAGAAGTAGGAGAAAAAAGGGATAATTGGGTGACAGATTTGCAAGAATATGATATTAATATTAAACCAGCCAAGATTTTTAGAGGTCAAGGTTTTTGCAGATTATTAGCAGGAGCTCACAACATACCAGAATATCAAGATCCAGACAATGCTATTCAAGTAAGTCAGATAAGTGTTACAGATTCTGAATCACGGTATGTCGATTTGATCTTTTACTTGAAAAATGGGTATGCTCCTTCTAATCTCAACTATAAGAATAAACGTGCTTTAAGATTGAAGGCTACTAAATATGAAATCATTGATGATGTGTTATTCAGAAAGAATTATGATTCAATCTTATTAAGATGTCTTGAAAAGACTGAAGCAAAAAAGGTATTGCAGGAATTACATGATGGACCAGCAGACAGTCATTTTGGAGGTGATACCATAGCTCACAAAATCATCCATGCTGGATATTATTGGCCTACCCTTTTCAAAGATACACATGATTATGTGAGGAAGTGCAAAATTTGTCAAACTACTAGTGGAAGACAAAGGAAGCCAGCTTTTCCTTTGCAACCAGTAAACATTGAGCAACCATTTGAGCAATGGGGGCTTAACATCATTGGTGAGATAGTACCTCATTCTTCCAAACAACACAAATACATCCTCACAGCAACAGATTACTTCACAAAGTGGGTAGAAGAAATTCCTCTAAAGGTAGCCAATTCTGATGCAATTATTGATTTCATCAATCAATTCATCATTACCAGGTTTGGTGTACCTAACGCTCTTGTCTTCGAAAATGCATCTTATTTTTCTGGAAATAGTATAATGGAATTTGCAATCAAAAGAGGTTTGAAATTGAAATATTCAACAAATTATTATCCACAAGGTAATGGTTTAGCTGAATCCACTAACAAAAATCTCATCAAAATCATTAAAAGGACCATTGATCAAAATCAAAAGAATTGGCACAAGTCTTTAATTTTTGCACTATGGGTTGATCGTATTACTCTTAAAGCTTCAATAGGAACTTCACCTTTCAATTTAGTTTATGGAAAATAAGCTGTGATACCATCAAATCTAGCTCTCCCATCATTAGCTCTAGTGCAATTTATTGAAGAAAATCCTTCCTCATCCATTCAGTTGAGATTTGATCAAATCCTTAAATTAGAAGAAGATAGAGAGAAAGAAAAAGGTATTCTTGAAAAACATCAACAACTTGTAAAATCTTCTTTTGATTCAAGTTCCACTGGCTCAAAAAATTTGTCAATAGGTGATCTTGTTCTGAAATGGGATAAAGCACATGAAGAAAAAGGTAAGCATACCAAATTTCAGAAAATGTGGCTTGGACCATTTCTGATTGCTGAAAATATAGGCTCATATACATTCATACTCCAAGATTTAACAGGAAAGAGAGAATCTCTTCCTGTAAATGGGCTTGTCTTAAAGAAATTATTTTCATAAGGAGGTAACCCCTTCTTACTTGTACACATTCCTTTCTGCAATTTTTGTTTCTTTTGTAAATAAAGGTTGTTAATAGTCTCTAATTGACTTTTTACTATTAGAAAATTTCTTAGGAAGAATATTATAAATACTTATTTTGTGTAAATAAGAATTTTTAGGGAAATGATTACAATTTTAGATAGTTTAAAATAAAATGTTAAACTTTGAAAGTTTGTTCAAAACATTTGCATGATCTTTTGAAACTTTGAGGAAAATGTAAATCATTATAAGTTTATTGAGCAGAGAAAGGTTATCTTTAAAAAAGTAAAGACTTTTTCAAGCTTTGGCACTCGAAAAACTCTGAAAATTGTCATCCATTGATTCTTAAAGATAAAACTATTTCACCCCATTCATTTAGGTTGTGATTTTTTAGAATGTAATTCTACGAAATTATATGGAAAAATTTAAGAGATAAGGGGTCTCATCACGAGCCTGCTTACCATGATCATAAGAATTAATAAAACTGACATTACCAACACTGCATACCAAAACAGGGTAATGGCTTATAAAAGTAAGACAAGGGGTCTCATCACGAGCCAACTTGTTCAGTTTAATTACAACTAGTGAATGGCATTGTTACTAACTGGCTACCAAACCAGAACAATGGCTCTTAAATTAAAAATAAAAATAAATAAAAGACAAAAAACATGAGATAATATGTCTTATGAATTTATTTTTAAAGAGTCATAATCTTAGTTGGATGGGATAATGAATGGTTGATGGTTAAAAGGTAACCCTGTCGAGACTATGAACGTTTACTGGCAGTAGAGGCAATAGCTATGACAATAGAGTATATCACAAAAGCTAAACTTGGAAAGGTCCACTTACTTCATTATTATCAACCAATCAAATCTTGAGATAACCCAAAATGTTTTTATTCTTAAAGAATTAGAAAGAAATTGTAAGTGATTTTTTATTCTTTTTCATAGTTAGATTTTATTTGAATTATCCTAAAGATAGTTTTCATTATCTTTAGAAATTTTTACTTACTAGAAATATAGTGTTCATTTTATTTTTCAGAGATAACTGTTTCTTCCAGTGAATCGCTAATTGTTGTACTGTACAACAACCCTCCCCATTTCTAACTTTTTAGAAATAAATTTCATTTAAAAATAGGTCCCCTTTTTATCTTTTTTTTTTAGATGGAAATAAAAGATTTAGAAGCAATCCGATCATTTTTGAATTAGAAATAAGAGTTCATTGTTAGAAAGACATATTGCATATGTTTATTAACAAGTGTGTATAAACAAATGCAACATTGAAAGAATTTCTGATCCAATGTAATATAAAGACTTTATCACATAAAAATACTTAAATGGAAAAAGTCCAACGTACAGTAATCACAATCGCAAATCGGAAATATCATAAGTTGTATATTTGTTTTTCAAAAACTACGATACGATTGATTGTAATTGCATTTCGGAAGAGCAGTATCAAATGCACTTGTTTTATAAATCTTCGATGCGATGGACCCCACCGCCATCGCAAATCGCAAATCGCAAATGCAATTTCTTTACTCAATCAATGGCACAACTCCGATGCGATGCGATCAATCACAATTGCATTTTGGAGAAACAAGCGATATTCGCTCATGATAATTATAATCTCCAATGTGATGGGTCCCACTGTAATCGCAATCGAAAAATCGGCTAACATCGTTTGTAACTCATTTCTTTTGAAAAGAGCCGATGCGATATATATCATCGCAATCAGAAATCAGAGAAAATCATGAAATCTTATTTGTTATCCCTTTTAAAAATTTCCGATGCGATTAATACTTAAGCTTCATATTTTACAATTACGCATATTATATTTATTCATCACAATCGCGAAATTCAAAAGGAAAATATTTATTCTCATTTCAAAAAACTCCGATCTCCGATTGTATGTCTATTATTAAATAGAAAATCAAACGAATAATGACGGTTTATTATTCGTTGAATATGTGAGTGTGAATCTTTAGAGGGCATTTAAGTTCATTACACGGAGTTAATAAATGAAAATCAATGAACAAATATTTTATACAACTGTTCTCCTTAGTTCTCTTTTTATCACTTCTGAAAACTTTTCCTCCATTGCAGAACCAAAGAACACCCAACCCTTTTATTCGCAGAACGAGGGAAACATTACCGGATACCAAAATGTCGAAGAGATCCAGTAAAGCAAAAGCTGCTGTCATTGCAAAAGCCTCTATTTTCACCATGGCACCTAAAGAGAAACCAACTAAAATTAAGCTGGTTACAGACACGTCGTGCCAAGGTCTTGGTAAATTATCCCGGGAAGAGGTATATAACCTCATTGAAAGGGAAAAGCGTAAGGTCACTATGCCAAAGGCAACAGTTCCTGACGAAGATGATTCAGAGTCTGATTCAGAAACTTCTCTTCAAGCACTCGCGGATTCGTTCCTGCACCGAATTACAGCTTGGGCGAACATTTTTCCATATTATGATGTGATTCGGCAGGTGATTGACAATGTGGCCATCCAAAACAGGACGTTTGTTTCAGCTTCTGGAGCAACATTCGGGTCATTTAAAGTAGAGGACATTAAAGAAATGTACCAGCTTCCGGACCCGCAGAAAATATACAAAAAATCCTTTATCAAAGAATTTGCTGCAAACAATGAAAATCAATCAGAGCTGATTAGAGAATGGAGAAGGGTTCCTGAAAAGCACAAAAACGAGGCATCAGGTATGTACTCAGTGGAATCTCTTTCGCCTCCATACTTTTACGCTGCAGCAATGATATGCAGACTGTTTGGGAATGATAATTCAGCTATATTTTCTATACAAATGGTGCCTTTAATACACTCTGCTGTAAATTACGAAATAATGGACTGGGCTGTCATTCTTTCTGATAAGATAGCCAATAGGATTCTTGAGTATAGGAAGGACAAAAACATAGGAAATACTACTCCTTTTTATTTTTGTGCTTATATTTTAGACACCTTATGCTTCAATTCTGAATTTCCCATGTTAGGGTGGAAATGAACCCCTAAAGATCCTGCTCCTATTCATATATATCACAAGTTCTTGTAGAAGGGGAAATTTAAAAACCATGTTTACAAAGTTTGTCATGGTTTCCTCATCCTAGTTTATCAAACTATTTTTGGCCGATTCCCTCCTAGACTTTCTTAGAAGGCTAAAGTTTATTTATCCTTGATTGGGGATTGGTTCAGAGAAGAAAGATTCACGTATATCAGAGTTTTCGGGAGTATTGTAGAACCACACATTCTTCCTTTGTATGTTCCAGATAAACTGTTAGCATAGGAAATTTCATATCAGCTAACAGTAGAAGGCATGTCCAGGACTTTGAAGAATAGAAAGAAGCTAATGTGGCCTACTTTTCCTTTTAAATGTGGAGATTACACTCTCAATAATTTTGTTCATGCTGAGAAAGAAGTTGGCAAGATAACCAATCTCAAGCTTTCAACAGTCCAAGGTAGGAAATATGACCCAAGGAAGGTGGCATTTGATTTTACCACTTCGGTTTCAATTGCTCGATTTGAACACGAACCAGATGAGTTCGATGATTTATTTGTTTCTGTAGATAATTTGTCCCAAGTTTATGATTTGGCCAAGTCCAAATTCCAGACTGAAGAGATGAATAAGTTTATGTTATTTAGAAGCCAGAGATTACTCAAAGCTCCTCTGGATCAATTAAGAGTTCCTATGCAGGAGGATGAGTCATAACAGAAGGAAAAATAGGATACATCTGGCAAAGCAATAACAGAAACATCTGCCAGCAAGGTCATTATACAGACACAGAAAGAAGTAACATGAACTAATCCTGTTGTGCAGAAAGAAGACATGGAATCAGAATGGAATTCTGATTTCCCATCACTGTAGTAGCTCCAAAATTCTGTCCTCTAGTCCTCTCTTTGTCTATTAGATACATCAGCTTCTTCTTGTCATTATCAGTAATAACAAGTTCCTTCACATGAGACAGGGTTGCCTCACCTTCCTTCTTCTGCGATAGTTCATCTGTATCCAAGACAACTCCAAAGGGTGGATTGTCTTCTGCAATACCTGTCAACACAACCGAATTGCCAGTTCCGAAATCATGAGACCCAAAAGTCTTACTTGATGATTCAGTCACCAATTCTTTTCTCAGAAATCTTAAGTCTCTCCCAGGACCCAGGAAGTCTTCACTGTCTTCATTTCCTTGTATCTTTACATCCTGCAATTCCCAATTTAGAAATTGAGGTCCTCCTTCCTGTATTGAATCATATTTATTCAACATACTCTCCAGCAATCTGATTTCTTCATTCCATGGATTAAAGTCCTTCACCGAATTTCCTTCCTCCTTTCTTTAACTATCAAGTGGTGTCAAATTTCTTTCGTCAGCATCAATCTCCATGTTGGAGAATTCACCTCCTATTGCTAGGAATCCCGTCATCTCGTTTCATCATCAAAGACCCACAGGGCTTCGAGCATTATCCGGGGGTGAATGTCGTTTCCGGAGGAAGTATGAGAGGCGACTTGAGATTGATATGCTGGTTGTTTCAATGGGGCTCTCAAAGAAGGACCGGGATTTTGACTTTCTCAAGTTCTTTTGTAAATTGAAAGCAAAAGAGGATTTTTCTCTGTCACTATTTGAAAAGGAAAGATTCGCATCTTCCAGTCCATAGGCAGCACCTTCGGTGGAGTCATCTACTAGACCTTCCAGGTGCAATGGGTGTAGTACCTGATCATGATGCTCCTTTGCTTCCGTTGGCAATATTTGTAATGGTGGTCTTCTATACTGAGGATTATAACCTCTGTTCGGAACATTCTGAAATTTTTTGGGGGCTGGATTCAGGGCTTCCCATTCAAGCTTAACTATCTTTTCGATCATTTTACTTATTTCTTCCATTCGGTCCGAAACTTTATCCTGGTTGGAAGTAGATACCTCCTCTTCACCTCTTCTTCTGGCATCCTGCTCAACTTTTCCTTTTGATTTTCCGGTGGCTGCAAAATTTGCTTCTAATTCTAGAGCATCTGTCTGAGCATCATCCAAAGTGACAGGCATTCTTTCCCGCAGACAGAAACCAAATTCTGAGTCAAAGGATGCTACAAAAACAAATTTAGCAGCAGTTTGATGAGGCTTCATATCAGCAGGAAGGCTCAAATACAATTTATTAAATTTTTTAATAAATTCTTCCACCCCCTCATTTGGTTTCTTCTTCAGAGTATTGAATTCAATAAGACAAAGCCCATGATTTTTCTTTTCTCCCCATTTCCTGAGAAAAACTTCTTCCATTCTTTCCCAGGTATTTATAGAGCGATCTGCCAATGTTTTAAACCATTTTCGTGCCTCGCCGTCCAGATATTGAACAAATAGTCTTAAGACCACATCCAAATGTTCTAAATTTAAGTTTTCTGCGAAAGAGCAGAAAATCTCAATATGTTTCTGTGCATCAATCTCATTCTCGCCATTAAATCTAGGCAATATTTTCAAATAATCCTGAGGCATATCATTCAACACTTGGGGTAGGGCTAGGGGAGCATATTTATTTAACAAAAAGGCTGGAACATTAGCCATCAGAGGAAGTGGGGGTCGTGCAACAGTTTGGTGTACGAATGGAGGAAGCGGAGGAGGTGGAAGTGAGGTATGAGTAACAGTAGGAATATAATGCACAGCAGCTTGAGGTGTGGATGTAAACAATTCGCGGTTAACAGGAGCTGCCTCTGCAACTTCTTTGACTTCTTCAGCCTCAGGGGTAGGATGAAAGTTCTCTTTGGTTCTAGCACTTCCCCTGGGTGGGATATCTGAGTAATATTCAGGATTTTCCTCAGCGGAGTCGGGATTTTCTAATGGAATTTCTTGAGAAGAAGAGGATGGATAATCTTCTACGGGAACTCAGGGATTTCAGCATGGGCTGATTTCTTCTCTGGATCAGACACAGGTGTTTTCGGCTGAGACGTATCTGACCTCAAATGTGGCTTACGAGAAGCCAGGAATACCAATAGATTTATCAAATAAACAACAGTGGAGTCGCCAAGGTGAGATATATGCAACTCTTCAACTCTCTGTGCTCACCTGATTAGAGAGTGAAAACAATTTGTCGAGGCCTAGGGAAAATGATTTTCTTGAATTCGTTCCCCGGCAATGGCGCCAGAAAGATGTTGTAGACAATTTTTTCATCCCCTAGAGACAATCTAGAGTTGCCATAGACTAGTGCCTAGGACATCTTATCATAGCAAGAGAACATGAAATATAGCTTGGGTGTCAATCCAAAAGCTATCTTACTATCTCTTGTAAAACAAGGAAATTAGTTTAAATGGAACCAAACTCTCTCAGAAGCTGATACAAAGATAAGAATAATGTAGGAACAACATGCAAAACTCCAATACAAAAGCATCAGACAGTTAAGAGACAGCTTACTGCAAAGAGGGCCAGTTCAAATAGTATGCCACAGAAATCAAATATCAGAAAGTGGATGCAATGAGGAAAACATGAAGGAGATACTAGTTAACATGAGGCTGATACCCAGATACACAACAGAACCACATATGGGCTTATCCAACTAAGAATCCATACATGACAATGGCGTTTTAAAAGCACCTTCCTCAAGTAACTAATATAGCAGAAAATATGAATGACATGAACATGGAACAGTATATCATGACTAGGCCTATTTAAAGCGCTTGACTAATCCAAGTATGGGCACCAACTAGGATGAATCCTTACTTAAGATCAGTGAGCCACTTGCATTCTAGAACATGATACAAGAAGATAAATGCAATGAAATGAGATATTATATTAACACATAAGAAAAGATTACGTACTGTGGGATACCAAAGACCAAAATCCTCATTACATTTATAACTCCTCCTCACTTAGACCCTATGGGCTTTGAGCCTTCATACAGAAACTTTATAAGATGTATACAAAGCCTTTCACTGCACAGTTTGCTAATAGAAATCTGGAACCCTTACAATGTCTTTCTTTCTCGTTTTTATAGAAGAGATAGAAAGCTCCAGATAATGAGGTAGGTGATACCCATTTAATGATCTGATTTGAAACAAAGTGGCAGAAAACATTCGCGCCCATACTGTGAATGAATGAATATAATTATCTGTACTTTGCAATCTACCTCCAGAAATAAATGCACCGAGAGAAAATCTCTTCAGGAACAAGGCGTAAGGGTAACTCTTTGTGAACATTATGTACGTTCCTGAAGGGAACTTGACTGAAATATCACCTTGAGGATATTGCTTTCTGAACACTGTACCTTCCAATATTTAAATTTAAATCCAAGACCTTTGATGCAGGGCGCTGTATCTCTCGATCTTTCGTTGATATTTTTATGCTGCCCCATTAATTCTTCATCCTCTCACCATGTGTATTTGAATGACCTTAGAGGGTTTAACAGACTTAGATCCTTGCCCCTCTTTATGGTGGTCATATCACAGCAGCTTCTGGATCTTTTTCTATAAATTTTGCTCTTAAAACAGGGTCCTGCTGCGTATTCTCAGCTTCTGAAATGGAGGCGGAGATTTATGGCGATCCCTCGTCACTGCAACCTACAAAATTCACAAATAAGTTAAGAAGACTGGACACAAAGGTGGTGGACACGAGCATGACCATGAACTGATGACGTGAACTGAGAAGGATGGCGGGGAAGTGCAGAGTGGCGATGGAATATACAATGAAACGGTAAAGCTAGAACAAGGCGACGGTACGTAACATAAACCATGTAATAAGACACGTAAACAGAAAATACATACGGTGGCGGCGGACGCAAACGACACGTGGGCATACGGGAAGCTAAGTGGAAGGGACGACGTGGAGGTGGACCTGATCAATTAATGGAATGCGTGAACAATTCTGGGTTGCACGATCAAAAATGAAATCAACGGTGGAGAGTGCATTGTACAGCGGCGGAATGGTGGACCCGAGAATTACGTGACTTGGGTTAAATCTCGTGCGACTTTGGAGAATGACCACCATCAGATGGAGAGTGCAGGATCGGACGGTCGATGATAATTCCGCTACCCAACTCTCGTCCGGAGAATAATGTGCGAAATGGGTGGTTTGGATATCGTTCACCGGGACACGCGTCACCCAGCGTATGGAATCGCTGGTTCCACAGGAAATACCACCTGCTATGGATGGGTGGTGCGGAATAGACCACCGGTTTTCGGGCGTGGGGGCCACCATGGTAGATTAAAATATGGGTCGTCGATTTGTTTTGGATCGGGCGGCTAAGATTTGGCCCGAAAACATAAAGCAATGGGCTCCTTTCGTTTTAACACACGGTTTTGCACATAAGTCACATGGGGAATCAAAACAAAAGGGGCTGAGACCCGATATAAATTTTAATTGCGGGTTTAAGCCTTTGCAGTGTATTTTGTGGGCATAAATAGTAATGTTAAGTAGAATATGGGGGTTTTAGGCCACGACAGGGGTTTTAAACGGATTTGAATGGGGCTGTTGGCCAAAGTTCTGAATGGAGGGGCTGATATATACAACATCGGCTCCATCTGGGGACGGCATGTTCATCCTTGGACATGTCGAGAACCTGCAGACCATCTGATCATGCTCTAAGTGGATTATGCTCTTTAGCACCTCTAGTTTTCACTTCATAATTAATCGGCACCCACAAATTATTAAAAGAATGATGAAACAAAAAGAAAACTAATGTACAATATAATACACCAGGCTGTCTTCGCCTCCTGGGTCCCATACTTTGCTTTGATGGTATCCATTAGTTACATTATTCTTCAACTGTACCCCTCTATGTTTCCATATTTTGTTCTGCAATTTGCCTCCAGCTATGCTTTCACATTCTGTTCTTGTTTTTCCATTGCCAAATTTTCTTTGCTTTCTTGCTGCTATCTGCTGTTTCTGAGGCACCTTCATCATCAATATTTTGATGCTGTCAATTTCTATGCCCAGCCTTTCTTTTGTCTGGAAGTTTCTTTTCCCACTGCTGTCTTCGATTTTTGTTGCTGCTACTGTCTCGAACATTACTATCGATGTTGCCTCTTTTGCTAAAAATGTGGCTGCTTCACAAACTTCCTGAATATCTCTCAGGATACCTCCTTATGCAACATTCTTTTGTTCATCACCTGCAAATTTACCTTTAAAAGGTAAATTACCTTTTAATTCTTTAACTGCAGTAGCATAATCATTCATTCTTCCTTGTGTACTAGTAAGCATATTTAAATTCTGCAAACTAGTATCTACTCCTGCTGCTTTCACAACTTCAGGCATTTTCACTTCAGTGCCTGCAATTTCGTTCTCTTCTCTAAATGTTTTCAGCAAACAATTCAACCATTTGTCTACAAGCATTTCATCAATATGCTGCATATTTGTTTCAGCATACTCTTCTTCTTCTTCCTTGAAAATCTTCAGTAATTTTCCTTTACCCGCTTGATTGCTTCTGGCAGTCAAATCAAGTTCTTCAGATTTTGGACTCCTATCTTCTATCAGAATGGAATTCTGATTTCCCATCACTGTAGTAGCTCCAAAATTTTGTCCTCTAGTCCTCTCTTTGTCTATCAGATACATCAGCTTCTTCTTGTCATTATCAGTAATAACAAGTTCCTTCACATGAGACAGGGTTGCCTCACCTTCCTTCTTCTACGATAGTTCATCTGTATCCAAGACAACTCCAAAGGGTGCATTGTCTTCTGTAATACCTGTCAACACAGCCAAATTGTCAGTTCCGAAATCATGAGACCCAAAAATATTACTTGATGATTCAGTCACCAATTCTTTTCTCAGAAATCTTAAGTCTCTCCCAGGACCCAGGAAGTCTTCACTATCTTCATTTCCTTGTATCTTTACATCCTGCAATTCCCAATTTAGAAATTGAGGTTGTCCTTCCTGTATTGAATCATATTTATTCAACATACTCTCCAGCAATCTGATTTCTTCATTCCATGGATTAAAGTCCTTCACCGAATTTCCTTCCTCCTTTCTTTGACTATCAAGTGGTGTCAAATTTCTTTCGTCAGCATCAATCTCCATGTTGGAGAATTCACCTTCTATTGCTAGGAATCCCGTCATCTGTTCTTCATCATCAAAGACCTGCCAGTGCTTGATATTATTTGGGGTGAGTGCTGCTTCTGGAGGAAGTATGAAAGAGGCAACTTGAGATTGATATGCCGGTTGTTTCAACAGTTCAGTCAAGGGGACTGGGATTTTGATCTTCTCAAGTTCTTTTTTTAAATTGAAAGCAAAAGAGGATTTTTCTCCGTCACTATTTGAAAAGGAAAGATTCGCATCTTCCAGTCCATAGGCAGCGCCTTTGGTGGAGTCATCTACTAGACCTTCCAGGTGCAATGAGTGTAGTACCTGATCATGCTGCTCCTCTGCTTCCCTTGGCAATATTTGTAATGGTGGTATTCTATACTGAGGGTTATGACCTCTGTTCGGAACATTCTGAAAATTTTTGGGGGCTGGATTCAGGGCTTCCCATTCAAGCTTAACTATCTTTTCGATCATTTTACTTATTTCTTCCATTCGGTCCAAATCTTTATCCTGGTTGGAAGTAGATACCTCCTCTTCACCTCTTCTTCTGGCATCCTGCTCGACTTTTCCTTTTGATTTTCCGGTGGCTGCAAAATTTGCTTCTAATTCTAGAGCATCTATCTAAGCATCATCCAAAGTGACAGGAATTCTTTCCCACAGACAGAAACCAAATTCTGAGTCAAAGGCTGCTACAAAAACAACTTTAGCAACAGTTTGATGAGGCTTCATATCAGCAGGAAGGCTCAAATACAATTTATTAAATCTTTTAATAAATTCTTCCACCCCCTCATTTGGTTTCTTCTTCAGAGTATTGAATTCAATAAGACAAAGCCCATGATCTTTCTTTTTTCCCCATTTCCTGAGAAAAACTTCTTCCATTCTTTCCTAGGTATTTATAGAGCGATCTGCCAATGTTTTAAACCATTTTCGTGTGTCGCCGTCCAGAGATTTAACAAATAGTCTTAAGACCACATCCAAATGTTTTACATTTAATTTTTCTGCGAAAGAGCAGAAAGTCTCAATATGTGTCTGCGCATCAATCTCATTCTCGCCACTAAATCTGGGCAATATTTTCAAATAATCTTGAGGCATATCATTTAACACTTGGGGTAGGGCTAGGGGAGCATATTTATTTAACAAAAAGGCTGGAACATTAGCCATCAGAGGAGGTGGGGGTCGTGCAACAGTTTGGTGTACGAATGGAGGAAGCGGAGGAGGTGGAAGTGAGGTATGAGTAACAGTAGGAATATAATGCACAACAGCTTGAGGTGTGGATGTAAACAATTCGCGGTTAACAAGAGCTGCCTCTGCAACTTCTTTGACTTCTTCAGCCTTAGGGGTAGGATGAAAGTTCTCTTTGGTTCTAGCACTTCCCCTGGGTGGGCTATCTGAGTAATATTCAGGATTTTCCTCAGCGGAGTGGGGATTTTCTAATGGAATTTCTTGAGAAGAAGAGGATGGATAATCTTCTACGGGAACTCAGGGATTTCAGCACGAGCTGATTTCTTCTCTGGATCAGACACATGTGTTTTCGGCTGAGACGTATCTGACCTCAAATGTGGCTTACGAGAAGCCAGGACTACCAATAGATTTATCAAATAAACAACAATGGAGTCGCCAAGGTGAGAGATATGCAACTCTTCAACTCTCTGTGCTCACCTGATTAGAGAGTGAAAACAATTTGTCGAGGCCCAGGGAAAATGATTTTCTTGAATTCGTTCCCCGGCAACGGCGCCAGAAAGATGTTGTAGACAATTTTGTCATCCCCTAGAGACAGTCTAGAGTTGCCATAGACTAGTGCCTAGGACATCTTATCATAGCAAGAGAACATGAAATATAGCTTGGGTGTCAATCCAAAAGCTCTCTTACTATCTCTTGTAAAACAAGGAAATTAGTTTAAATGGAACCAAACTCTCTCAGAAGCTGATACAAAGATAAGAATAATGTAGGAACATCATGCAAAACTCCAATACAAAAGCATCGGACAGTTAAGAGACAACTTACTGCAAAGAGGGCCGTTCAAATAGTATGCCACATAAATCAAATATCAGAAAGTGGATGCAGTGAGGAAACATGAAGAAGATACTAGTTAGCATGAGGCTGATATCCATATACACAACAAAACCACATATGGGCTTATCCAACTAAGAATCCATACATGACAGTGGCGTTTTAAAAGCACCCTCCTCAAGTAACTAATATAGTAGAAAATATGGATGAAATGAACATGGAACAGTATATCATGACTAGGCCTATTTAAAGCGCTTGACTAATCCAAGTATGGGCACCAAATAGGATGAATCCTTACTTAAGACCGGTGAGCCACTCGCATTCTAGAACATGATACAAGAAGATACATAGCATGAAATGAGATATTATATTAACACATAAGAAAAGATTACATACTGTGGGATACCAAAGACCAGAATCCTCATTACAGTTATAACTCCTCCTCACTGAGACCCTACGGGCTCTGAGCCTTCATACAGAAACTTTACAAGATGTATACAAAGCCTTTCACTGCACAATTTGCTGATAGAAATCTGGAACCCTTACAATGTCTTTCTTTCTCATTTTTATAGAAGAGATAGAAAGCTCTAGATAATGAGGTAGGTGATACACATTTAATGATCTGATTTGAAACAAAGTGGCGGAAAACATTCGCGCCCATACTGTGAATGACTGAATATAATTATCTGTACTTTGCAATCTACCTCCAGAAATAAATGCACCGAGAGAAAATCTCTTCAGGAACAAGGCGTAAGGGTAACTCTTCGTGAACATTCTGTACGTTCCTGAAGGGAACTTGACTATATCACCTTGAGGATATTGCTTTCTAAACACTGTACCTTCCAATATTTAGATTTAAATCCAAGACCTTTGATGCATGGTGCTGTATCTCTCGATATTTCGCTGATATTTTTATACTGCCCCATTAATTCTTCATCCGCTCACCATGTGTATTTGAATGACCTTGGAGGGTTTAACAGACTTAGATCCTTGCCCCTCTTTATGGTGGTCATATCACAGCAGCTCCTGGATATTTTTCTATAATTTTTGCTCTTAAAACACGGTCCTGCTGCGTATTCTCGACTTCTGAAATGGAGGCGGAGATTTATGGCGATCCCTCGTCACTGCAACCTACAAAATTCACAAATAAGTTAAGAAGACTGGACACAAAGGTGGTGGACACGAGCATGACCATGAACTGATGATGTGAACTGAGAAATATGGCGGGGAAGTGCTGAGTGGCGATGGAATATACAATGAAACGGTAAAGCTAGAACAAGGCGACGGTACGTAACATAAACCATGTAATAAGACACGTAAACAGAAAATACAAACGGTGGCGGCGGACGCAAACGACACGTGGGCGTACGAGAAGCTAAGTGGAAGGGACGACGTGGAGGTGGACCTGATAAATTAACGGAATGCGTGAACAATTCTGGGCCGCACGATAAAAAATGAAATCAACGGTGGAGAGTGCATTGTACAACGGCGGAATGGTGGACCCGAGCATTACGTGACTTGGGTTAAATCTCGTGCGACTTTGGAGAATGACCACCATCATATGGAGAGTGCAGGATCAGACGGTCGATGATAATTCCGCTACCCAACTCTCGTCCGGAGAATAATAAGCGAAATGGGTGGTTTGGATATCGTTCACCGGGACACGCGTCACCCAGCGTATGGAATCACTGGGTCCGCGGGAAATACCGCCTGCTATGGATGGGTGGTGCGGAATAGACCACCGGTTTCGGGCGTGGGGGCCACCATGGTAGATTAAAATATGGGTCGTCGATTTGTTTTGGATTGGGCGGCTAAGATTTGGCTCGAAAACATAAAGCAATGGGCTCCTTTCGTTTTAACACACGGTTTTGCACATAAGTCACATGGGGAATCAAAACAAAAGGGGCTGAGACCCGATATAAATTTTAATTACGGGTTTAAGCCTTTGCAATGTATTTTGTGGGTAGAAATAGTAATGTTAAGCAGAATATGGGGGTTTTAGGCCACGACAGGGGTTTTAAACGGATTTGAATGGGGCTGTTGGCCAAAGTTCTGAATGGAGGGGCTGATATGTACAACAATAGGAATAGTTTTAGTTATTTTGTTTTATTAAGTACCTATTTAAACCCCTTTCATGCATTTATAAAGGGGTCCTGAATTTGTAATATTTTGACTTCGAGATTACATTTCTGTACTCCATTGACTCTTATATTTTTATAAAGGATCACATCAGGTGGTTCTATGCAAAATTGCCTTTAAGAATTGCATTTATGTATCTTGGAGTCTGTTTTACATTGAAGTTGCTGGATTTGGATATCGAATTGCATCGGAAAGTATCGAGATGGATATGGTATTTCTATCTATTCACTGTTAATTTTCTTATGTTATGAGATATCCTCTTTAAAATTTGCTATCATTTATATGTACTTGTTTTATAATATTTCTTTATACATATCATTTCTGAGTGTGTAGAAATATTTATCTTTTACAGTATATGCAAATGATATATAAAATGATGAATGCAATGTGTTATTATAACTCTGTTTAATTTCTTAAACAGAGTTATCTTTATTTGTTACTGCATATTTCAATTAAATTATAATACATTTTCATGGTTATTGGTTTAATTGAAACAATTTTAAAGTTGTATTCATATTTGATACTCGGGTTAGTTTTAGAATTATTTATCAGTTATAGATTAAATTAGAATATATTATTTCATTCATTTTAGTCCCATTTTCCACCCATCCAATCATTCCATTACCAACCCATTTTAAGTTATTAGGAAACTGGTCCTATCAATCCAGTTGGAGCCACCACACCAAATGGAAAAGGAGCTGTCTTAAGGTCCCGACCAGGTGGTTATCCCCCAATGTTTGAAGCAGTGATTTTCGAGGCTTCAACACTTCCATAATTCCAGCAGAAGAAGAATAAAAAAAAAAAAATAAAAAAAAAAAATGAAAAAAAGTAAAAGATAATAATAAAAAAATAAAAACAAATAAAAGAGTTTGGTTGTGAAAATCCAAGAAACTGGCACATTACAAACTCGAATTCATATTGGAAAACCAACTTGTTTGCCCAATATGACTTCTTTTTTTGTTTTCATTTTTGTACTAAAAGATTTTTGTAGATATACCCTCCGAGACATCGCAGAGTTGAGGACAAGTCAAGTCATCAGCTTGGGGGAAGGTGTGTGATAAAAAAACTATGAAAATAGTTTTCAGCAGCTGAATTGAAGACAAAATATGAACTACAATTACAAAGGAACTTGGTAGATCATTCGAAATTTACAGAAGGGACTTGAATTTTTATTGAGAAAATTATTCAGAAAGGGACCTGTATCATTACGACAGAAGAAATTTTCAAGTATTGAACATTATTGCAAATTACGCGAGAAGGACCAGAAAATTTAACATGTCAGAAGGGACCTGAGCTTATATCAAATGAAGATCATATCAGAAGGGACCTGAAATGTCAAAGCTTAACCTGCAGAAGGTACCTGAACAATATTATTCTAAATCAAATCAGATGCAAGAAGAAATAGAGTCTCTACATAGTCTACAAGAGTCGTCGTAACAATAAACACAATGTCGAGCATCATGAACGTCAAAAGGGTATACAAGTAAAGTAAGTAAAAAACTCTCTTAAAATTTCAATTTTTTTCGAAAATATTCTAGAATTGTAAAGAATAATTTAGTACTAGTTATGCATTTTTACCTACATTTCATCTACATCACTTACATTTCCTACATTTCATCTACATTTTATCACCTATACTTTCATCTACATTCCATTATCTATGATTTTTTAGCCCTATTCTATCCATATTCATATCCATACCACTATTCAATAAAACATTATATAACCTATCCATACCATACCCTACCCTACCCTTTTTTTCTAAACAAGAGAATCATAAACGAAAGGTCAATATTAAACCCTTGGAAGACCTACAATACAACAAACAAAGGTTAGTATCATTATAAATATTTAATTTTAAAAATGTGACTAATTCATTAGTCAATTTTTAAAAATCAAATAGAAGAGAAAAAACCAAAGTTCAAAAGTCATATGATATAGCGCAACTATTTCAAATGTCACAACAATGCAAAAAGAGTGCAACCATAAAAGGTGACGAGCTAAGGTAATGGAGAAAAGTGCAAAATCATAATACAAACAAATGAATGCAACTAACCTAAAGTATGATGCGATGATAAACCAAATGCATGAAAATGATGATATATGCTATGCTATGATGAGACCGTAATGCATGCAGCAGTGGAGGAACGAAGAGGAGATAGCATACGGTGATGAAGTATGATGGCGCATATGCAAATGGAGATAATGCGGAATATGGAAGAAGACAATATGATGGCACACGGAGATGATGCGAAATATGGAAGTAGACATGGTCATAAAAACAAAATGTGAAAGGAGCTGCATAATGAAAAAAACAAAGGACGAAATGTACACCAGAGCCAACATGAAAGTCAAGGAAAAGACATGCATGAACTGGGCAAGTGGTGGTTGATGAACAGTTAGAATAATTTCAAATGCCATAACAAAAAACTGTGTAAAATTTATGAGACCATTTCCGCCATTGCTAAGACCTAAAACGACCATTGCTAAGACATTTACACTGCATTTTCACCATCATCGCCTTCCAAAGGCTTAGTGAGAGAGGGAGAGCATGCAGTCAAAGTAGGCATCCATGTTTAGAACTCCGTGAAAACAAAATAAAACACAGAACTGGAGAGAAGATAGTGAAGAATTCGAGAGGAGAATAGAAGAGATAAAATGCAGAAAAGAAAGCAGAGAATATAGAAGAGAAGAGGAACGGAGCAATAAGGGAGTTAACTGGAGTTTCAAAGCCAACAAATCCGGAAAACTTGTCAAGCAACCGTGATTTCGGGAGGGGAAATCCCGTGAAGGATAAGGTAAGAAGTAAATGTGGATTTGGTTGTTTAAAACAGTGGATGGTTGCATGGATAGATCTCAGGATTGTTAAAATGAACTGAGAGTTATAAAAGGAGTCATCTATTTCGATTTCTAAAGACTTTCATTACGTTATATTTTGTTTTGAAACCACTCATAAACACTTTGACACCATTCATAAATACTCTGCCACTAGTCAACTGTTAAATATTTTGTTGATTAAGTGCATAAATGAGTGAGGATTTTACTGAGATTGGAACTGCTTGAAACAAACAGAGACCCCAGTTAAATTAGAAGGAGGATCACGTGGATCACAGCAGAAGATCAGAAGGATCATTGCATAGACAGGTAAGCTTGAACATGTCCTCACATGCAGTCTTCTATTTCGAATTAAAAGGAAAACAGAGAATGAAAAATTCTAATTCTAATTGCAGAGTGAGAATTTTTTAATTAATTTTTGTAATAGATTTATTTTATTAGCACACTCAGTAGAAGGATTTGAGACAAAATTTGTGGAGAAATATTGAGTTAGAAGACAATTACAAATGTTTTTACATAGCAGAGGACAAAGTATGGAGAATGTTTGAAGGAAAACAATGAAATTATCATGAGATTTTTGATGAAATGGTTGAGATATTCTCTTGCATACACAGTGAGTTTAAATTATAGACATCATGCTATGTTTTGAAAAGAATCTTGTATGAAATTGAAGGGTGAAAGACATTGTTGTATAAAAAAATTTCAATTTTTTTTACACAGTCAAATTTCTTTTACAAAACAGAGATAGAGGATTGTTTTTTCAAGAGGACAGAGAATTAAATGGAGAGTAGGATAATAGAAACATGAATTTTTATGTTTTCTTAAACCTCTCTATCAATTCTTGTGTTTTATTTGAAGCAGTTAGCTTACATTTTTCAAAGGGAAAACAAAGGATTGATTGGCAAGAGCAGTAAAACAGGAGGTAAGCCTACTACTATAATAACATCCAGTACTTGAATTTTTGTTAACAAAGATGAAGTTAATGACAGTAGATGGATACATAAAATGGTTTTCAGATAAAATGACTTCAAGAGCAGAACCTAAAGCTTTCCAAATTGTACATTGGAATAGGGAAACAATTGAAAAACTCTATTAGTCAGGTTTAAGAGGATTTCTTCAAAAGTTTAAAGGTTACAATGAGGATGTCACAAGAGAATTTATAAGCAACTACAAACAGGATGAAACCATGGTGGGTAGTATACATATCCCTTTGACTCCAGAGTATATTTACAAAGCTTTAGAGTTTCCATCATCAAGAGAACTATATCATAAGGGATTGCATTTCAAAGACAAGGGCTGAACATTCTTCTTGGATAAAAACAAGAAGGGTTCTTTTGATAGGTCAAAGGGAATTCCAAGGGAGTGGTTCAATGAACCATGGGCAGAGTTTGTTTTGATTATTCAAAAGTTCTTCACCTGTGACAACAAACATAGTGTTGTACACCTTTATCATGTCAGGTTACTACAACATATTAAAGGAGATATAAGGATCAATCTGCCCTATTTATTTTATAAAAAATTGATGAAAATGATTGAGAGTGTCAAATCTTAGACCAAGCCCAAAGAAGCTCAAATTATTCACGAGGGGCTCATAAAAATCCTTGTGGATTATCAGCTGAAAGTTAAGAGAATGCTTTGGGAAAATTTTCTGATTGAAAATAAGTTTGTAGAACAAGTCATTGAAAACAAACTTAAACCAATACAGGAAACAAGAAATATTGTGCATTCACCTCTTTATCCTAAAACTAGGTCAAAGAAACATCAGGAGATAGATGTGGTAGAGAGGGAGACATCATTTTAACCATTTCTAGAAGACAAAAAAGAAGAATTCAACAGAACCAGAAGTACAAGTCATAGAAACATCTCCTTTAACTAAACAGGAAAATGAAATCCTTGAGAGGTTGCAACAAGAAGTGTATGAAAATCCTGTAGACAGAGATTCCTATTTTGAAAATAATGACGAGGAAACTTCAGTTCCTAAAAATACCAAGGAGGAAGATCAAAAACTTTGCAGAGTTAGAGAATTAACTGATAGCTTGGAGATAAGCAAAATCATGAAGAGGCACCTAAAAGAATAAAATGAAACTTATACAATAACTAATGAAAAATTGGTTAAGGGAAATGAGAAGATAAGTGGGGAAATGGGAAAGTTGAAAACCAAAAACAATCTTCTCTATA
The DNA here is from genome assembly GCA_034641835.2 of Pinus albicaulis. NCBI lineage: Eukaryota > Viridiplantae > Streptophyta > Pinopsida > Pinales > Pinaceae > Pinus > Pinus albicaulis. Next base: position 217,645,133 of record CM076584.1, on the reverse strand, counting down.
CACAGGAATTCAAGTGGCTTCAAGAGAAAAATTTCTGGCAGGCTAAGTATGAGAAACAAAAGGTTAAGACCTCCATCTACAAGGAAGAACAAGGAAAAGACATAGATTCTCTTCTATATGTAGCACAACAGGAGGTATCAGGATCAGGAATGGAATCAACATCTGAGCTTAGAAGGTCAAAGAGGAAAAAGCAAGCGTGAGGACATGCTTGATCATCAGTTTGGGGGAGATGTTGGCCCTTGTTTTTTATCTCTTTTTGTTTAATAAATAGACCTTATTTTTCTATATTATCCATATATTCACCATCATATCCACCTTATATTGACCAAAAGATGCATATAAAGGTATTTAAGTTATGTTTTTCAATTATTAGATGTTTTTGTAAAAATTGAAATTTAAGTGCATTTTTGGACATCAACATAAATTCCCGTAATGGCATTATGGTTTGAATATGTGCAGGACACTTGGGCTCGAGTTGGATACATTTCTAGAAGGCTTGGGAACTAGTAATAAGAGTACACCTGTTGGTACAGTCAAACCGAGTGTTATCACTTAAAAAAAATCAAAACATCATTATGACAAGATTACTTATGATCTTGGGTAAAAAATAGGGCGTAGGAGTCATTTCTTGAGTTTGACCAAGGGAAGTGTTAAATTTTTTAAGTTTGAGCCCACCCTAGTGTTTAAATAAACTAATTTTCAAGGTCTTTCATGTCAAGTCTTTCATCATTTTAGGATTCATTTCATTTCCCAAAGTTTTTGTATCAAAACTTCCCAATTAGCCAAGAAACCATAGTTTCGTAGCGCCTCGCGTTGAAAAAAGTCACTTTGCGCTATGGAAGCACTGATAGTTTCATAGCGCAAACAACAAAAATTACACTACAGGCAATAGGAAATCGCGGTTTTGTAATTTTATTGTCAGTTGAGTTGTCAAATGTCAGAAACCATTGGGAAAGGGTAGGATAAAGACTTGTTGAGTTGTGTAATGATGAAATTGAAGTACACACCCACGTTTGCAGTCATCATGGTCAGTTTAGGTTATGAGTGAGTCATCATTTTGTTGTGTAGATTAATCCGTCTTGCAGACAAGACCGATCTCTCTAGTACAAAAGGTAACTAGCAACAAACATCCAATTATACTAATCTCTCTCTAAGCATATAAGATTTATAAAAACACTATATAGGTGTAAGGCCTACCTTATGTCCAACGCTTGCTTGATTTTGTTGAAGTCCTTCCCGTGCACTGAAAGAACGTTCCTCGTGAATCTGCAGTCACAAACAAGCAAAAATATTAAGCAGCACCTGTATAGACATTATTACAAATCATACTTATCATAATGATCAAGGAATTTATGAAATAAACCATGAATAGACAGTTTAATGAGAGAAATGAGTATATTTGTATTAACTTCAAATGTAGAAAACCTTTACAACCTGTGCCTTGATGTTGTGCAGGTCCTCCTGGGGTCCGAAGCAGGAATCTCTTCTAATTTGACAAGCATTGCACTCTTTGAACCAAGACAACTAGAGATGAGTGATTTAACCTCACAGAAAGTCTTAGTTAACTAAGTCTAAATCTCAACAGCATTTAACTTCAAATATCATAAGCTTGAACTCCCTTTGAGGCTACCCAAGGCCTCTTTTTATAGTGAAAGAGAGGAGGTTTCTAGTTCCAAATATGAAGGGATAGAATCCTCCTTCAAAGGGATAAGCTCCTTACATCAAGGGGTTAGCTCCATTAAGAGAGGGATGCATGAACCAGCTTCAAAGCGTATCCATTCCGAAAATTCCCGTCTAGAATCTTCTAGAATTCACCTGGAATTCACTTTTTATCTTCATTTTCTCGCCTTTTTATGTTTTACAGGGGTCCGCACCCATTACACAAAGAAAGTGCGTTATGGTTCCGCATGCAGGCTGAGATTTAGGTGCGGGACCGCAGGGAATGCATAGAGAAAGTGCGATACCAATTCTTAGGGGATTTTAAGGATTTTATTCTGATTTTGAAGCTTGATATGAGGAGCTGGTATATTGGACTTGCAAAAGGAGGAAGTATGAGTAATAATGAGCTCATATAGTCAGCAGAATGTCAAGGTGACAGTTTTTAGTGTAACAAATTGCCCCCTAAAGTGCAAAGTCTGTAATAGATGAAGCTGTAGTCTGTCATATATGAAGAGTGCAGTACTTTATCATTTCAAAGATCATCCTGTGGACACCCCAGTCGGTACCTGTAAAAACATTCAATGCAAAATATATACATGTATACGTCATCACTGAGGTAGGCATTCCCATACTCAGATAAAAACTAACTATAAACTAACTGAAATCGTTCTGATACAGGAATGATTTTGAATACATCATAGTACAGATATATGTAGACACAGTATGGACGCAGCCATCTGTTCATCAATAGTCTACTTTATAGATGACAACAAAATTCCTCGCAGCCTGGATGGTGGAAACTAGATCCAGGGTCTTGATTTCCGCATCTCGAACCAGTACGATTCTATCCATGTGAATGAATGTGTCGAAGTCGAACATGGTAGAAACCACTTGATTACCAGTCAATGATGTGAACTCTTAACAAGTGTGAGAGAAACCACCAGTAATGTCAATGGCTCTCAAAGTACTCAGTACAATCCATGAAATGTGAATGAATGAGTTGAAGTCGAACATGTCACGGAGTCATTCGATCGAAGGTCAATGATGCAACCTGTCGTCGAAAGCGAGAAACCTGCCATTGAGGCATGCAGATTTCAAGGTACTGATGATTTCTGGATCATCTTCCTAGATAATGTGCTGATGTCGATAGAAAGTGATCTGTCGTAGGTAAACCCACAACACGAAATCATAGATCAAGTTTTGAAAATATATTGGCAAGGACTGACTCAGGGATGGTCAAAGATGGATGACAGATATTTTGCAGATGAATGGTTTTATTTGAACTGTTCTCTTGGACACATAACGACACTGCAGATGGCTTGGTAACAATTGACCCAAAGCTAATACCAAGAAACCGGCTGAAAATTTTCAATGTGGTTTGATTATCTGTCAGGCAAAGGATTTCCCAACCCAGGTGAATATAAGTGTCGTGTCCAAGAGTGGTCGACTGAGTTTTCGGACAATTTAAAATACAACAAACACGCCCATTTTTCTCTCTTTTCCCCCACCATTTCTGGCAAGTACCTCTTTATTTTTGACAAGCTTGAGGAGGATAACATTTGCTTGATTATAAGCTCATCCTTCGGATGAGTCCAACTTAGTTTAAAATTCGAAACCTAAGAAGGAGTGGTTCGTTCCTGTTGAAAATTAAACAGGTCCTTTACTGTTAAGTTTTAACGAGTCCAGTATAGGAGAAACTTGGTGTTTTTCAATTTTAGGGAGTCAGAAGAAAAACTTAAGAAAACTCCATGGGTGTACTTTTTCGTAAATTTAGTCTCTCGAGCCCGAAAAAGGATAAAATAATGCGGGAGAGAACTCTGTTGACCGTATTTAGTCAACGTATACCTTTTTCGTAAATAGTCCATTTCAGTCCGTAAAAGGGGTAAACTTATACTGAAGGGACGATTGTTCATTTACTTTAACGAGTTCGAATAGTCAAGTACTCGGCAATCTTTTCATATTTAGAGAGTCTGAAAAGGGCTTAAAAGAGGACTCCAAGGTTTCGCTTTTTTGTAAAATTTTTGAAAGAGTCCGAAAAAGTGATAAAAGTATGCTCTTTGTTGAAAAACGATCAGTTCACCTGAAAAATCCTGTTTCTGCACAAAAACTCAAAACATTACACATACCTGTTTAAGATAAGTAAAAATGCTTTCAAAAAATACCCTTTTAAAGTGAAAAATAAATAAATTAAAAATTCATTCATTCGAAAAAACTTATAAAAAGGACTTTTTCTACTTCATTTTTACCGTTCAGTTGCAGAGTGAAAAGTAAAAAGCTTTTGGTTAAAAAGTTCCCGTGAAGATTCTGGAAAATTCAACCGTTGGAATCGAAAATCGTCAGCCCCAGGTAATCCACGACCTCCTTATCTTGTTTTTCATCCGTTTGAAATTCATTTTTAGGCTTTAGTTTGATTTTTTAGGGCAAAAAATGGTTCAAAAATGCGCCCGCGGGGTCCGCAGGTGGGACACAGGTTACCTGCGGACCCCGATTTTTTCTTAAAGGGAAAAAATCGAGGGTACCGCACCCGGCACACATCTCGCGTGCGGAGCTACGCTCTGTTTACAAAGAGAGGGTGCGGTACCCGCGCGGTCAATTTTTAAGCACGGTTTTCTCATTTTTCTGCCAAAATTATTCAAATGAAATCATTCTAATTTGCCTTATTTTGTGTTGCAGGATTAACAAGATGCTTATTTGGCGAGAAAGAGAGCATGAGGAAGTGGATTAAGCTGCAATAATTCATTTGCCCACACAAAGGGCATTAAAAGCATGCTGCTTATAAAAATTCTGGGCCATCTCTGGCATGAGGGCACAAGTGGAACTCTTAACATGGTTGGTAGACAGATGGCATGTGGAGGACCAGTGTTTCTTCATTGGTGGCAACCGGCTCGAAATTGAGCTGGAAGATATATATTTTTTGACTGGTTTGTCCAAGAGGGGCGAACATGTATCCTTGTTTGGGACTAGGCTAGGTGGCCAGACTGTCGCTAGTCTTCAACTCGAATTTTGCAATGATCAAGCAAATCCTCGAGACAAACGGATTGACATAAAACATATCATCCGTCCTGAACTGAAAGTTATAGCATTTACTGTTACCAAACTGTGTGGGAGCGCCGCGCTTCATGTGGCTACTGGTTCCCAAATGCGTGTTGGAGTGGACTGTTTTCGCGGCACCATCTTCAACTGGTGCGAAGCTGTGTTGGCCAATATAAAAGGCCAACTTACCAGAGCAAAAACCGGGAAACTAAAAAACTTTGGATACGGATCCATCGTCGTTTCTTTTGCTCTGGAGAGGATTCCTCAATTAGCTCCACAAAGTATTGCTGTTGATGCCGGTCGACCTCGAGAACCGAGAATGGTTCGCTGGTCCGCGCTGATGGCCCGTCATGCTGTTGAGGGCACTGAGATTGTACGATTCCCTGCTTCATATTTTCGTTGGCTAGATCGCCAAGTTTTCATGATAGAGGATTTTCCATATGCAGGGATAGATTTCCGCGGAGACGGAGAGATGTCTCTCCCTGCAGGGGAACAGTGGGATGATTCAGGTAAAATCATTTTCAACGTTTGCTAAGTTCTAATTTTTTTAGTTTTTTATCGTCTTAGAAAACTAATAACCAAAATTTTTTTGAATACAGACGTGGGTCCACAACGACCAGCTCATCTCCAACCTTTCGAGAGGAGACAACCAGTTGCGCCCGCACCAGCCCCAGCAGGCCAATCAGTAGAGATTTTGACTGATTTGGAGCATCATCTAGAGCGCTTGACTCTAGATATACCAGAGACCAACATAGATGACATCCCTCTCAGGCTACAAAGATATGTGATTGGAGTCCCAGGACCTTTCAGGAGGTTCCTATGCAGGGTGGCCCGGGCAGTTGTTTCTTATCGAGATCATCATCAGTGATGGGATGATCGTGTAGACTCATTTTTGTACTTTTGTATTATCATTTTTGCCGATCATAAGGTGTTTCCAACCTATGATCGAAGACGATGTATATTTTTTTGAACACACTCTTATGATATATATCACTATTTTGACGGCTATCTGTGTACATATGTGAATGTTGTTTTTTTTACTGCTTTTAATTTTTGCAAATGTCTATTTATCATACTAGAAGCAATTGAATCTGCTAATGTATTTAAATGTCTTGGAATATGCTGATATTCAATGTAATCAAACTCACGTTCCAAGAGACGAACTCTCAAAAATAACCGTAATAACACCGGATTTCTAATGGTATAAACCATGTTAAGCTGTAATACAACAAGTTCAGAATCCAACCTTACAATCAAACTCCGAATTCCAAATGATATGGACTCAGATAATAACTCAATCACTGCACTATACTCGACAATGTTATTTGTTGTTTGACCAAGGCTTACCCCATGCATGGATACTAACTCGTCAGAGGGTGAATAGATAACCCAAGCTGCGGAAGAAATGTTCCGTGTACTACGACAAGCACCATCGGCAAAACCAATGTAGGTTTGAAGAGACGTCGACATCTGCAATATCAAGAGTAAAACTCAGATAAGCAATCATAGTGACAAAAACACACTTCTAAACTAGGCACACTTTTCTAATCTAAAACACACCAGCAGTAAAGAAATCTAAACTAACAAAAGTCTCCACACCTCGTTTAAGCATAATATCGCTTTAGATAAAGCCCATTTCTGGGTTTATCCAAAGGGACACCGTCAAAATCTATCAACTCATAGGCCCCTTTTGCTAACTTTCGTTTCACAATGTAAGGACCATGCCACATAGGCACGAATTTTGTAGCTTTAGCTTGATCATAAAGTAAAACTAGGTCTCCTTCTGAAAAATTTCGAGGGGTCACATTTCTATCATACTGAGCTTTTATCCTTTTAACATGAGCCTCGTTTGCTATTGCAGCATTTCGTCGATTCTCATCTAATTGAGCTAAGTACAAGAAACATTTCTCCTCTTCAGACGTAGCTGGAAGTAATTCTACGGCTAATTTTAGTGACGGTATTTCGCATTCAATCGGCAACACAACTTCCAAACCGTAAACCAGTTGAAAAGGAGTGAAACCCGTTGATGTTTTGACTGAGGTTCGATATGCCCAAAGCGCTGAAAATAACATGGAATGCCAATTCGTCTTGTGAATACCAATGATTCGTTTAATCATGGTGACTAAAACTTTATTAATGGCTTCAACCAGACCATTTGCTTGTGGATAGTACGGAGTAGAACTATCATGGCGTAGGCCAAGTTGTTCTGTCAGTTCAGTCATCATGATATTCCGAAAATGACTTCCATGATCCGTAATAATAGTTTGAGGAACACCGAACCTAGCAATTATATGATTAAATACGAATGTTGCAACAGTCTTGCCGTCAGCTGAATATGTAGGCATCGCCTCGGCCCATTTCGTAAAATAATCTACTGCAAGAATAATATAGATATGCCCCCCGGCCGAGTGAGGGTTACATGTGATAAAATCGATACCCCATTTTGCGAAAGGACCAACAGCAATTATAGGGTGAAGAGGAGCGGGTGGTGCGCGCATTTTCCGATCAAAAACTTGACAGTTGTGGCATTTCCGAACCGCATAAATGCAATCTTTAAATAATGTTGGCCAGAAATAACCTGCACGCAATATCTTTTGGGCAGTGGCATACCCAGACATATGACCGCCACATGCTCCAGAATGACAGTCATTTAAGACCTTCTCGGCTTCTTCATGAGTTAAACAACGTCGGAAAACAGAATCCGCTCCTCGTCGATAAAGAGTATCACCAATGATATTATATTGTTGGGATTGGAAACGTATTTTCCGTCGCTGAGTTCGTGAAATTTCGGGCCGAAAAGATTGGGTTTGGAGATACACAATAATATCCCCATACCATGGATCAAGCGTACTGATAAGAAACAAAGATTCGTCCACAATGGACTCTTCTGCCACTGTTTCAATATCAGTAGAGGGAAAATCACACATTAGTTCCGCAAAAACCAAAGATTTCTTTGGCTTGGATTTTTCAAATTCCAAGTCAAATTCTTGTAGGATAACTATCCATTTAGAATATTTGCCCCCTAGCAATTGTCTGGTCAAAATATACATCATAGGGTTGCAATCAGAAATTACTGTGGTTTTACGTAACAAGATGTAATGTCTAAAACGTTGGACAGCTTGAACAGCTTCCAAAGCCAATTTCTCCACATGTGTGTATTTGATTTCAGTCGGATTCAAATTTCGACTAAGATAATAAATCACATGTTCATTGTGAGATTCATCTTCCTGAACTAGTACCATTCCAATGGTGGAATGAGAAGCAGCGAGATACAAAATGTAATCTTGGTTGTAGTTGGGAGGATGCAATAACGGTGCATGGGTCAACGCGTGCTTGAGTGCATCAAAAGATCGATCAGCAATCTCGTCCCAAAAGAACGGAATGTTCTGTTTCAACAACCGGGTAAAACCCTTTGTAAGCTTGGCATAGTTCGGAATAAACCTACGTAAAAAGTTTTCTTTCCCCTGCAAAATTTGGAGTTGGCGCAAAGTCGAAGGAGGAGGCAATTTAACAATAGCTTCAACCTTCGAAGGATCGACATGAATCCCTGATTTCGAGACAACAAATCCCAGTAATCGACCCGATTCTACGCAGAAAACACATTTATGCGGATTCAACCTTATCCGATAATGCCGACATCTCATAAAAATTGCTCGTAAATGAGTGGGATGATCGGCCCTACGTAATGAATGAGCAGGTAAATCATCGAGATATGGCTGAACAATGTGCTTAATGTCATGAAATGCATAAGACATTGCCCGTTGAAAAGTTGCTCCAGCGTTCTTTAGTCCAAAAGGTAGTTTACAATAGGCAAACGTTCCCCATGGACAAATGAAAGCTGTTTTAGGTTGATCTGCAGGGAGTATGTTTATTTGATTGTAGCCGGAAAAACCATCCATGAAAGAGAATAGTTCACTACCAGCACAATCATCGATTATTTGATCGATATAGGGAGTTGGATAATTGTCTTTTGGACATGCTCGATTAATATCCCTATAATCGATACATACTCTTATCGTTCCTTGTTTTTTAGTCACAGGAACAATATTCGATACCCAATCCGTTAAGGGAATTGGATAAATGAATCATGCTCGAAGTAATTTTTCAACTTCAGTTTTTATAGCAGCAGCTTTTCTAGGATGAATTTGGCGTAATCGTTGACGAACAGGTTTTGCATCCGGGTAAGTCTTAATCTCATGAACTACGATCGATGGATCAATTCCTGGCATTTCTTCGTAAGACCAGGAAAACAGGTCACGGAATTCTTGAAATAGGGCTTTATAAATCTGAATTTCTTCATCTGTACAACAAGCACCTATATGAATGTTTTCAATTATTCCTGGTTTTACTGAAATGTCAATTGGAACCGTTCTAGATATATTTTCCAAATTTAACTCAGAATCAGGATTTTGCAATGGATTCTGAGGTTCCTTGGCATATTCGGCAGTAAAAATTGAAGCGAAATCATTTTCAAAATGATCTAATTCAGGTAAAAATGAAGATCGGTGATGTAGATCTTCCCATGGTAAATCATCAACAGACAAAAACTCACGAATTTGCTCATCTGTATGAACAAGTTCAGGAAATGTCGTTGTAGCTGAACTAGATATAGAAAGCGATTCCTCTTGGATCCCATTCATTGGATCGGTTTCGGTTGAAGAGGGGTTGGAAAAAGACTGTACAGCCTGGTACGCAATTTCAAATGGACTCAAAGGCATCGCGCCATCAAATGAATCTATCTCGGATTCTGAAGGAATAATCCAAGGATCATCAAACATAACAGTGTCTGACGAAATCATATGAATACTTGTAGTAGAAGACGATACGTTAGGAGGAGGAAAGGAAAAAGTTCCTAGAAAACCAGAATCTTTAACCAAACCTACTCCGACATCCTTATAAGGGATAGCCGTTTTACCAACATGCTGGATTGTTTCTGTAGAGGCTAGGTCGGACGAAAAATAAGTTAACTAATCTATTGTCACGATCTTTCCTTGATATGGAAATTTTATAAGTCGAAAGACCGAAGAGACAACAGCAGTCATAGCATAAGACCAACTACGACCCAGAAGAAGGTTGTAATCTAGAGGGGCATCAACCACTTCCACATCTAGATTAACGATTTTCCCTTCAACCCCTATGGGTAAATCCTGCAAAATACCATAAAGTTGAAAACCTCGACCATCAAAAGCTTTTAGAATCGTCGGAGATTGGTTAAGTGTAGGAGAACCAAGATATTTCCAACACTGAAGCGACATAATACACGTTGAAGCTCCCTCATCAATTACAGTCCGAAAAATAGGTCTGTTTTTTACTAACACTGGAATCTGGAAAGCCATTTGGTGAGGAAGACGCGGCGTACTAGTTTCTAAATCGAAGATTATGAGGTTAGAATCCTGAACATCAACAGCTCCTATGGCAGACAATAACAATTTACGTTGTGCTGGACATGATTGCAACACTTCCAAAGCCGACATTGCTGAAGGAGAAACAGCTAAATCTTCAACAATGTTGTAATTCTGAGCAGCTCTCGCATGTGGATTGAAAGCTGATTTACGAAGAACACCTTTAGCAGGCGGTTTGATTATCAAGTCTGGATTTTGTTTCTCGATCTGTAGCGGACTGGAAACAGGAGGAGTTGTATTTGATGCATTCGCATTAGAAGACTCTCCTTCTTTGCCATCAACGGGATTCTTAGAACCGTAATCTTGCGATCGCGTCGCAATCCTTACATGAGACATCATCATAATAGGCTCTTCTAAAGTAGTCAAGGAAGAACCAATCATCTTACTATCTTGAACTGGAAAAGGATCCTTCAAGACAGCAGGTTGTTGCGATCCTTTAACGAGTTTCGTAACTTCCTCTCGATATGGACATTCCTTCGTGAAGTGATCTTGTTCACAAATGAAGCAAGGATAGCGAGGTTTACGTTTCTCGTCATTGGATTCTTCTCTATCTGTTTTCTCTTTCGAATTTTTCTTATTTTTGTTCCTCCCCTTCTTTTTACCACCGGATTTTGATTTTGCCGTAGATGTTTCAACGACATGAATATCGGCAGAAACTTCTTGAGAGGATTCTCCTTTCGGGGAATCAGGTAAAGTTATAATTGGAGAAGAATTCTTTGAGGATTTCTTCTTACTTTTAGAACTAACTGTACCAATCATACCGTCAGTGGCATGAGACCCTGAAGGAGCAGCAGCTATTTGACCTTGTTTGGGTAAATCGGGAATTTTTTCATGTAGAGTACCTGACTGCGTATAAACGAGGTCAAGGTACTGAGCCTGAGCAATTACTTTCTCTTCAGTAACAACACCAGCCTTAGCTACATCTTCAGTGATCTTAGGTAGTAATGATTTCACAAACCATTCCGCCAAAATTTGATCCGGAATATAAACCTTCACCAAACGTCGTCTACGTCGCCACTCATGAATATGATCAGAAATATACGTGGACGTAGATTGTTTTAGTGAAGTTAATAATTCTGTGCCATTTTCGTATCTGACAGGCAACTGGAAATGAGTTAAGAAAGACGTTGCTAACTGACTGAAATTATGAAACGAGCCTCGTGGCAACTCAATGTACCATTTGGCTGCAAGACCTATGAGGGTTCTTTGGAAAAGACGTAAGTGAATCGAATCATCAATAATTGAATTAGATGCACACCAAAGGTGATAAGTCATAACATGATTCGATGGATCCTCTCCTGACTTACCTTCAAATTTTGGTATATCACTGGGCAACTTATGAGGCATTGACGGCCAGTTCTGATAATAGAAAATAGGATCATTAGTAAGGCGCGTCAAATCTGGTAAATCCAAAGTTGCGATGAACGGTAACTGACGGTTAGGGTCACGAAAACCTTGAGAAGCCAAAGCAGATCCAGGAGGCGGATACCCAGGATAACTAGGAATCGGATTAGCATTAGGTATCGTGTAACCTCCTGGATAACCAGGATAAATCGGACCATACTGAGGTTGTTGATAAGTATAACCAGGGTATGGTTGATAGCTCGGATTCTGAACATAGGGACCGAATTGCGGCTGTCCCTGGTACGGTTGATAAGTAAATTGAGGTTGACTCGTAACAATTGTACTTGTACCGGCTTGTCCTGCAGGCATCTGAACTGTAGTCTGAACTGAAGGTCCTGACTGAGGTACAGAGACTTGAGGGATTTGCACGGATACAGGGATAGCCGAACTCGGGGCTACAGATACTCCAGAAATAGGTGTAACAGGTTGAACAGACGTTGCAGCAGTTACAGCAGTTTGGGGCGGAGTCTGAGGTGTACTAGGCCCAGCCTGCTGAACTGAACTAAGTGCAGGAGTTTGAATAGCTGGCTGAACAGGTTGCTGAGTTGAACCAGAAACCAATGGCTGACCAGGTTGATAAGGTAACTGCACAGTAGGCTGCAAAGGCTGTTGATATTGGGACGGATCCCACACCATCATTCCGGGGTATTGTCCCATAGAAGGTTGAACGTAAGGACCAAAACCTGGTTGAACGTAGGGTTGATAATAAGGTAAAGTTCCGGCTCCTTGAACGGATGGTTGACCAGAAGGCTGTTGGTAACCTTGCATTGGGTACTGCCCTTGAGGTTGATAACCTTGAGGCACGTACTGAAGTTGGGGTTGTTGAGGACCCTGAGGAGCATATTGAGTTTGGGGTTGACCTTGAGGAATGTACTGTCCTTGAGGTTGGTAACCCTGAGGTATGTAAGCTCATACAGTCAGCAGAATGTCAAGGTGACAGTTTCCAGTGTAACACATTTTCAGTTATGAAAGGAAATTTGAAATTAAAATCCTTTCCTAATTAGTCATTCCCATTTCTTTTTCTTTCATTCATAATATCTGAGCTCTGAATATCGAGCCAAAATTCTGGCTGGTTCTTACAAAAGTTTATTATATCCATTTCAAGCGAGGCTATTGATAAATTTATTCAAGCGAGGCTGATACATCCATATCAAGCGAGGCTGATAGGCTCTCTGAAGAACTATGGAAAAGGAAAGAAAAATACATAGAGGAGGACAATGCTTAAGGCATGAACTTGAAGACATGAAGGCAATAACTAGAAGCCAAATAGTGGTTTTGAAAGGGAAGATAGTTGCTACAGAAGACAACCCAGTAACAAAGGGGAATCTAGAGGATATTATTCATGCCATTGACATAGAGGAAACACCTATTGTACAAGCTAAATTCATAAGAGAAGATGAGCAGAAGTTGAAAAAGGTCAAGTCTGCAAAGAGATTCGATTTTGAGGGGGAAGATGCACGTTTCATTTTTCAAGCAAGAAAGCCTATGAAAAGGCATGCTAGGAAATTAATGGAAGGCAACAAAGAAGTTAAAAAGCCCACTGAGATAGCTAAATCACCTAAAGAGATTATTGATCTCTCATCACCCACAGTGAAGCATACAATCAACAAATTAAAAAGGGGAAAAGAGAAAGTGATAGAGAAAATAGAGTTTCAACGCCTTGAGGAAAAGCTAAAGTTGGCAAATCAAGAAATTTCTGTCATGAACAAGAGAGCTAGAAAACTCAGTGTCTAGAAAGTACAGTTTAAAAGGATGAAGGCAATGTGGGAAGGACAAGTTGATTCTGTTTCTGAAACTTTAAACAATGCAGAGCAACCTGTCAAGTGGACAAGTCCATCAATAAAAGAAGCCAAGTTTGTCTGAAAAATAAACACCCATCTGAGAGCTACTATCAAAAGACTTAAAGACCAAGTGAAGGATTTACAAGAGAAACTAGAGTTAATTCATGATGAGCTACAAAGCAAGGGCATTAAAATGACAGTGATAGAAGAACCAATAGGTCAACCAATTGAAAATGAAGAATGAATGCCTCAAGGAAGCTAAAATGAAGTTGATTTATGGTTTGTATGTTTTGAGTTTTTTGGAAAACAGAGTTTTCATTTGACAAATTTGTGAAGAAATTTGCATACTCAGTAGTTTCGTAGCACCTCTAGGCTTAAAAAGCAGAAAAGAACTACGAAACTGCTGTAGCTGCATTTTTTGCTTCTTTTGGTCAGTATTTAAGGTGTTAAAAGATGAGTTAAGAGCTGAAATTGCTATGAAGGGTGTGTTGAAAGGTGATTAAAATGATGCAAGAGGAAAGAGTCAAGTTTTTGGAGAATAAAGGCATGAAATGGTAGCGCTACAGAAAGCGCTACGAAACTGCTGTATTTTCATAGCGCAACATATTACAACCTTTTGAACAATTTTTGAAAGCGGTTTTGGACAAATGAAGGGTAGGAAAGAGTGATGGGATATGTTAAGCTAACTTTCAATAGCCAAGGACCACAAAATGAAGATTTATTGATGGTTAGAATGTTCAAAGAAGGAAAAAGATGCTATGCCTAAAAAACAGGGTACTGTTTCCTATTTTTGTGGAGGTCAGCAAAGTGGTCATGAAGAACTGAATATCATTATCCAAATTCGACCATGTGATGTTACAATTTTCAATGATGTAATTCAAATGGATAAGGTTGTCATAGATAGTAATAAGGAGTTTGAGTCCTTTTTGAAATAGGACTTTCAAGTAGGATAGGTGTCTTTTTGTAATAAATTTCATGTTTTATGGTTATGCAAGGTGTCAATGGACAAAATTTCGATGTATCTAGCCTAGAGGCAGATCATCTGATGATGTAAGAGGTCTATTAGAGGCCAGTGGGTCGAATTTTTCAGGTATTGGACATTTTTGGCAAAACTGTGCTTGTTGTGAATTGATTGTTTTCAGCTAATACAAAGATCTTCTACTTGACCAACTTGAGATTCTGAAGGAGTTTTAGTGTTTTTCCTATTCTATTCGTATCTCTTATATATCTCATTTGTAGTGGTGTTCATCTATGTTACTCTGAATTCATCTATTAGATGCTCTGACTTCCTTTATAAGTGAACTGACTGTGTTTTTACATGTTTCATGTGTGTGTGCCTTATCACTAAAAACTCTGATATGCCTCAACTTCCATGTTAAGTAGACTCACTGAATTGCTGAATTGTTTTCACTCCATAAGCCCAATGTATACATGCTAATTTTATTTTAAACCTACATCTATCATTATCAGTTTATTTCCTAAATAGAGTTAGCCATCTATATTTTTATCCATATTATTAACCCTTGAGAGAGCCCTCTCAGGCTGAGTAGGCTAAGCCTCAGTCACAAGATTAGGTTTGAAATAGTTACATGAGATTGTCTGATCAAGCAGCCTATCAGGTCCAATTTTTTGATAACACCGAGCTTTAATAGGCCCGGTCAAAGGCGGTCAAACAAGACCTGTCTTTATGGAGGATCCCTAGAAACTAGGTCAAAACTCTTATTTTGTGGGATTTTCTAGATTTTGATGGATCTAATGGATGAATTCGACTTGATTTGATAGGATAAAGATAACTATGACTACTTGAGCTAGTTTAGATGAGTTTGTTATATACTTTGTTTATTTAAGCCTCAAACTTTGAAGGCTTTGGTATGTAGAACTTTTATGCCTTAATATTATTATTTCTGAGACTTGGAGACATAATTGAAGATCCATTCTATCATATTTGCTGCTGCTATATGCTGGTTGATTGATTGAAGTCTTAAGTAGCCGAATTCACCTTCAGTGTGCGAGGCAAGGGTGGAGGGCCCCCACACCGAGCTAAGTGCACTTCTTAGTTTATTTTGTAGCTGCAATTTCTAAATTAGTTTTCTTATGTTTAATTTGTTTATGCTGATTATTTTTAAGTATTGATGAATCTAATGATCATTCTTAACTTGCATATGAAAGGAAAAACAAATGCTTAAGTTAAACATTATTTATATCTAATCAAGATCTTTAGTTAGAATTCATCTCTACATGCTTTTACATGATTTTAAATGATTGTTGATGGATCTTAATCTTGTTTCTATTATGCATATGAAGAGTCAACCCAGTATTTAAAGTTAAATACTTCTTATATCTGATCAAGAGATTAAAAACTAAGATTCATCTTTCCTGCTTTTTCTGAATTCCTATTTTTAACAATAACATTACTGATAAATGAATATATGATTAAGGAAAATCAAGACCTCTTTAGTGAAGAGCCTCTTCAATTATTACTTCATGTATCTTAATCTATTGTTTAGTTAAGTAGTTTTTTATTTCTAATTCACATGGTAATCTTGTTAGAGAAGGACAAACAAATCTCTTAAGTTAGGAGATTCTTCTGCTTCTAATTACACATCTGAATTTAGAAATTGTTTAAGTTAGATTTATATTTGTAATATGCATTTCCCTAATCATTAATAAACCATCTTCTGAATTGCTTACAACTGAAACCCATATAATTTGGGGATGCTTCTAAGTTCCACTAACCCGGATTGATAATAAATACTTGTGCTAGTTTACAACAGTAAACTGACCCAACAAAGAGTCAAATCATTTATGGGATTAGCAGGTTATTACAGGTGTTTCATGAGGAACTTCTCATGGATTTCCTATCCTATTACATATTTGTAGCGAAAAGGAAGGAAGTTTGAATGGACTAAGTAGTGTGAAACTAGTTTCGAATAGTTGAAGCATTTTCTTACAAATTCTTCAGTCTTAGAGATTGCAAATCCCGACAAAGAGTTTGTGGTATGTACATATGCTTGCAAGAGAGGACTTGGTGGAGTTATAATGTAGGAAGGATAGGTATTATGATATTAGTTAAGGAAATTGAATGATCAGGAGCAGAACTATGTGAATCATGATCTTGAGTTGGTAGTTATCATTCATGCATTGAATATGTGGAGACATTATCTTCCTAGAAGGAGGTTTGTCTTGATGAGTGATCATTGTGGACTAAGTTACTTATTTGATCAACCTAATTTGAATGCCATGCAAGCTAGATGGTTAAATACTCTCAGTGATCTAGATTTTGAGATCAAGTACATTAAGGGAAAAGAGAACATGGTTGCATATTATCTTAGTAGAAAAGTGTAGGTGAATCACATTGCAGCAATGAGTTCTTATGGGATAGAATTGTAGGAGCGGATCTTATAGGCATGACAACATGATGACAAGTATCAGCAACTGAGGCATGGGTTACAATGGTAGGGTACATGTAATAGGGATGAGGAGTATCATCTCATGGTATATGGCTTGGTCAGATTCATGAACATGATTTATGTGTCAGATGACAGTGAGCTCAAGAATCTTATCTTGAGGGAGTTTCATGTCAATTCGTATTCAGGTCACCTGGGATATCAGAAGACATTCACAACAGTTAAGAAATTCTACCATTGGAAAAACTTGAAGAAAGAGGTGTTTGAGTTTGTTGCGAGATGTTTGGACTGTCAGAAGGTAAAAGCAAAGTTTAAGCATCCAAGTGGTTTATTACAGTTGATTTTGATTCCATAGTGGAAATAAGAGGTAATTTTCATGAACTTCATTATAGGTTTTCCAAGGACATTAAAGCAGCATGATTCCATCATGGTTTTGGTTGACAGGTTAACTAAGGTAGTGCACTTCAGTGCTGTTAACTCTATGAATTCTGCTAGTGAGGTAGCCCAGATTTTCATTAGGGAGATAGTTAGGTTGCACAATGTTCCTAAGAATATTGTATCCGATAGAGATACCAAGTTCACTTCCAAGTTTTGGAATGATTTGTTTGCAGGTTTGGGGATAGAGTTAGCTTTTAGTACAACTTATCATCCACAAAAAAATTGACATACAGAGAGGGTTAAAAAAATTATTGAGGACATGTTGAGGATGTATTTCATGCATCAACAACTGAAGTGGGAATAATATATTTCACTGGTAGATTTTTCATATAATAATGGGTATCATGAATCCTTGAAGATGATTATGTTTGAGGCACTTTACGAGCGAGGTCGTAATACTCCTATCAGTCGGAAGGATCCAATGAACAAGGTTTTGATTAGGCTGGATACGTTGGTAGAGAAGGAATAGGAAATGCGGGTTATCAAAATGAATTTGAAGGCAACACAGGGCAGGAAGAATAGTTATGCAAATCAGCACATGGTATTTAAGGAGTTTCAGGATGGGAGCATGTGTACTTGTGCATCAAGCCCAAGAGGAGATCCTTGAGGATTGGATCATGTGCCAAGTTGGCACCTCGGTATTACGGGCCTTTCGAGATCCTTGAGAGGATTGGACCAGTGAACTATCAAATTTCACTGCCTCCAACAGTGAAATTCCATGATGTTTTCCATGTTTCATTGTGTAAGAAGTATGTACAAGATGTTGATCATGTGATTGAATGGTCTATATTGTAGGTGGAACTAGAGGGATAATTCCATCCAGAACCTTAGTGCATATTGCATCGGAAACAACTCATTCTCCGAAACAGAGAAATCGAGAAACTTAAAGTGCATTGAAAGCACTTTGGGACCAATGAAGCTACATGGGAGATGGTTGATCAGATTCAAGCTATATATCCTTTATTATTTGCTGGTTGAGAAAATGAATTTTTGGTATATGTATATATTGATGTTGATGTAGATATTATGATAAGTTGTGTTATAATGATCCAATATGAAGTATGATTTTCATGTTTGTCATGTTGGTCATGGTTTGCAAGATGTCATTGTAAATATTGCATCGAGTTATGTTATAAATATCCATGGGAAATATGTTTTGTTTTCAGAATTTTGCTGGTAATAGGTGTCATTGAACACCGAAGACAGTGTTCCCCCAAGGGGGAGGGGTTTGTAACAACCCTTGGTTAATTTTATTTGTAAATAAAGTAATAACAATGTCATCGGTCATGTATTCCAAGTTGAATGTTGGGAAAAACATAGTGATGGGTATCACTAGTGATTAGTTAATGGATATGGAAATTAGAAAAGGAAATGGTAAATGGAAAGTGGAAATAATTGGAGTTTTATTTATGAAATAAAGGAAAATAGGAGAAAAGGAAGGTGAAGAGATAGATATTTGCATGAGAGGCCTCAATGATAAAAAAAGGCTTATGAGGATGAGTTCACAACTTTTGTTGGTTGAACCTTTTGTCAATTTAGTTTTGGAGCTCTCTTCTATTATCTCATACTCTTGCACACCTAGAGTATTCTTGGAGCATTCTTGGAGCATTTTGGCATACAATGGATTTGAAGAAAGAATGAAAATAAAAGGAGGAAAGTGCAAGGGAATAGGTGGATCAAAAAATACAAATATATTTCTTTGCATGTAACAGGCTGCATTTGTGATTTCCTTGCTGATTTATGGAAGCATGGTATATGCATGTGATTTTCTGGTTATGTGTTGTCATTGGCATGGAGATTTTCTTAAATTGATAATGGTTTTAGCCTTATCGTTCCATTTCCTGGATAGCCATGGTGTTGTGAGTTTTTTCCACTTAATTGTTTTATGATTGGTGCTCATAATTCATTTTGGTTGTGGGTTGGAACAAACGCTTTGGAAACCCTGGAAAAACTTTGGTTGAGTTACTGATCCTAGAGCCTAGGTTGGGAAAAAGTCTTTGGAGCCCTTGGTGGGTTGAGTTACTAGTCCCTAGAGTTGAGTTCTGGAGCCGTGGACAACTTGGGTAGAGACTGATTTCGTTGGTGTTAGTGATTTCCGACTGTGGAGGTGGAATCATTGTGGTTGAGGGTTGAGGTGGTTTGGCCTCTGGAAGCCCTGGTTTGGTTTTGTTTTTGTTTATTCCATGATATCCCACATTCAAGCTTGGACTATGGCACAGGGGTCATTGGATGAAAGAGAGATTTGGTTCAACCCAATCTATGGTCGGGTGGTACATGAAAGTCCCTAGCTTGGTTATTATTTTCCTATGTTAATATGAGACATTTTCCTATTGTGATATATGAATACTTGTAGAGATTATGTTGGTGATATTATGATTGAATTTCCATGGTTTTTATGTTGGTTATTTTCTGTTTATATGTTGGTTATATGATGTGTACCATCTATGGCTCTTGTCATGAATCATTTAGTTATCAATTGGTTGATGGACGTATGGAATAATAGCATTGTTATGGCTATGTGGAGAGGGAACATGGCCTTCTTGGTGATTATCATAGGAATATCAAACTATTATGATTAGATATGCACTCGTGACCTATAACTTACATGCTTTCCTTGTGTTTGAAGAAATGTATCGCGTGTTCTAGGCATTATAGGTCAATTTATGCCTCAAATTTTGAATGTTTAGCTTTGTTTCCATGTCTATAATGATTTTGGAAAGCCTTAGGCAGTTATGGGAAATGATATGGCGTTTTTCCTGGAATTGTGGCTCAGATCTCGAGACCGCACCCTTTGAACTGGGTCACAACCACATGAATGCAGTGCTGAGCATGCAATTGGAGGTCTATAACTACACCCAAGCATTGTCATGCATGCGGTTAAGGGTCTAGGTTAGTGAAAAATATCCGTAGCTCATGGTTTGGTCACTTGGGGTGGTCCTTTGGCTTCTGAGTGTCCTATAGCCCTGAGGGATGTTGTGAGTTGTCAATTTTTCGTCAGTTTGTTGGCCCCACTGTAACACCGTTTTCCCACATTTACCTAAGCTAATTGGTCCACTGGGGTAATCATGTGACGAAGAGTTACTATGATGTGATTCAACTCCCCATGTACATTTAAGGAAGTGGAATCGACAAGACAAGACCAATCTGACCTTCCTCAGGAGCTACAGGACCTTTAGGAGACAACCAACGCTTCCAGGTGCCTAAACCCTGATACAACTTGTCATTTTTCTGAGCTAAAACCCCAACCGCTCCCATGATAAGCCATGCATGTGGTTGAGGTCTTCCAGTCACTCCCACAAGGTATGCCAATGGCTGTGGTATTTTTCAGGAAGTTCTAAGCCAACGACCCTAGATTTTGAGCCACTTTTTCAAGGCTAGGTCTTAGGCCTCTACCTAAACTTCATGAAATTTATAGAAATGATAAATAACCATGAATTAAAGCTACTAATGCAAACATTGATACAAGGACTTGACCTGACCCCTACTAGCCATGATAAACATTTCATCAAACATATCACAAACATGTAATCTATAGGTCATAACACCAGATCTAAGCATAGGGGTCTCATACTTATCTAAGATTTGTCAAGGGAATTTGATGCCTTATCACAATAGTTGCATTATCATCTATTAGGTCATATATTTACTCACAGTTCATATGCTAATCAAATCATGATGAGTGTAACAACCCCGATGAAAAATTCCATGTAATAAAAGTTAATAAAGGAAAAATAATTACCACGGTTATGGGACACTTAAAACCAAGTTGAATGTTGGAGAAAAAATACTAGTGTGGGTGTTCATTTAAGTTAGTATGGCTAAGAAAATTGGAAAAGGAAATGGAAAAGACTTTGGAAAGGAAAAATGAAAATTTTAACTATTTAATTATGAAAATAATGGAAATTAAGAGAAGAGGAAGGTGAAAGGTCACATGTTGAATGTGAGGAGGAAAATGAAGGAAAATAATGGAAAATGAAGAAATTAGAGGCGACATTAATAAAAAAAGGCTTTTGAGGATCAGTTCATGGATTTTTTCCAGTTCAGTTTTTGAGCTCTCTCTCTATTCTCTCTCTCTCTCTCACACTCTTGGAAACATACAGTTTTCTTGGAGCACTTCAACATTGGATCAAGAATATCAAAGGAGGCAAAGAGGAAATAAAATATCAATCAAGGAAGAGCAGGATCAAGTAGCTAAAATGAGTTTACTTGTAGGTATCGATTTGCATTTGTGATTTCCTTGCTAGATTTGGTATGCATGGTTATGCATGTGTGTTATTGGTTCTCTTGCTGTCATGGACATTGGTTTTTCCAGGTATGAAAATGTTCTTTAGCCTTGCCTTTCCATTTTTGGATAGCCATGGTGTGATGGGGTTCTCATGTTTTGGTTGAGCTGGATTGTTAAATGGATTCAAAGCTACGTAAGGTGGATCTCCGAAAGAAAAGTATAGGTTTTAACCCTGAACAGAAATTATCTACACACGAATATTATAACAGAAAATAAACAATAGTGAGAGAATAAAACATAAAGCAGATAAACACAGAGATTTTGTCCTGGATCGCAAATCGAGACGACCAGCTTGATATTTCATTATATTCCTTTCAGTGTTACAACACATATATATACATGCCGAAGCATACATAAACCCTAGTCAATTAACCTTGGATTAGAACATAACCGTAGTTCCCTTGACCGGATCTACAAAAATACTAGGGGCCGAAAACCATCGTAACCCAAAACCATGTGCAAAACCATGCACAAAACCATGGGTGCAAACCGCCCACCGGAAATTAAGGACCAAAATTAAGCGCGTGACTAGTCGTGGAAAGAATATAACACATACCCAACATTATCCCACTTGTTGTTTTCTTTCCGCAGGGGGCCACAAGAGAGCTTAGTCATTGGCCCAATTCTTCAACACCCATTGTTTCTCTACACCAAGAAAACTTCTGAGTGCTCACAGACTTCGTCAATGCATCTGCAACATTCTTCAAAATGTCCACCTTTACAAGCAACACCCTTTTAGCCTCAACCATATCTCTAACAAAGTAATATTGAACATCAATCGGCTTTGTATTTGAATGATAAGCAGGGTTCTTAGCGAAGAAAATTCCACTTTGGCTATCACATTCTATCCTTATAGCTCGTTGCACCAACCCCATACTTGAACACAATCTCTACAACCAAACGTATTCCTTTCTTGCATGAGTGGCTACCATGTATTTAGCCTCTGTAGTTGAAAGATCCACTAGAGAATGTCTTTTAATCATCCAACTAAGTGCACCTCAAAATAGGCTAAAAACATACCCACTTGTAGATCTTCTTTGGTCCGGATCTCCAGCCCAGTCTGCATCAAAAAAACCAGGGATGTCCAAAACTCTGTCCAATCCTGGTCTTCCCTAGTAGCACAAACCATAATCACTAGTGCCATGTAAATATACGAAAACGTTTCTCTTTGTCCAATGCTCCCTTCCCACAGGGTTGACATAAACCTACTCAATACTCCTTTGCATGTGTAATGTACGGTCTGAGACCATTGCATACATCGAGGGTACCTTTACACTTGCATATGGAACACGGACATATCTTCCTCTTATTCTTGTGTCTTGGGACACTGTTCAACATATAGCTTTACACCTACAGGAATAGGAACCTTCACCAATTTACTATCCTGCATATTGAACCTCTAAATATTGTCTCAACATACTTCCTTTGGTTTAACTAGAGCTTCCTCTTTTCCCGATCTCTCTTAATTTCCATGCCCAAAATATAGTTTGCAGCACCAAGATCCTTCATGTCGAATTTAGAGAACAGTTGGGTCTTCAAATCTTGGATGATTTCTTTGTCATTTCCAATCAACAACATATCATCCACATACAAGACTGAATAAATAACACGGTCACCAATTAATTTAAAATGGACATAGTGATCCTCCTTACTTATGGTGAAGCCAAGTCCTCGTATATAGGTATCAAATTTCTGATACCACATCCTTGGTGATTGTTTTAACCCATATTGAGACTTATTTAACCTGCATACCAGTTATTTCTTCCGCTTCACCATAAAGCCTTCAGGTTGTTTCATGTAGATCTCCTCTTCTAGATCCACATGAAGAAATGATGTCTTCACATCCATCTGTTCTATCTCAAAATCAAATGCAGCAACAACAGATAAAAGTAATCTAATAGAAGTAACTTTGGCGACAGGAGAAACAATATCACCAAAATCAATTCTCAGCACCTGGGAATAACCTTTTGCTACCAACTTAGCTTTGTATTTCTCCACCTTTCCTTCTACATTCATCTTCTTCTTAAACACCCATTTTCTCCCAATGGGCTTCCTTCCAGTCGGCAACTCCACCAAATCCCATGCCTCATTTTTGTGCAAGGATGCCATTTCATCAACCATGGCCTCCTTCCAGATTTTTCCATCCTCTAAATCTACTGCCTCCCTGACAGTTCTGGGATCATCATCAGTTATAGTTAAGGAAAAACCTGAACAAAAAGTAGATGGACTATACCTTTCTGGTTGCCTTCTTTCCCGAGTTGATCTTCTCACAGTTGGAGTTTGTGGCTCTTCCTCTTCTGAGTCTTCTTCTGTTGTAGAGTCTGATTCATCCTCCTTTAGCTCAAACTCTATCTTCTCAGGTTCCTTTGGTATGACTTCATGTTTAACAACATATTTCACCTCTCTAAACACCACATCTCAGCTATACACAACCTTCCTTGTTTCCGGGTTCCAAAGCTTGTAACCTTTTAAACCATCCTTATACCCAATAAAGATGAACCTTTCAAATTTATTATCCAACTTGGTCCTTTTTTGCTTTGGAACATGTACATATGCATCACATCCAAATACCCTTAGATGTGAAAGAGAGGGTTTCTTACTAGTCCATACCTCATGTGGAGTCTTATCCTCCAACACTGATGAAGGTGATCTGTTAACCGGATAGCATGCAGTCTCCACTACCTCTACCCAAAATTCTTGTCCTAACCCAGTACCACTGAGTGTTGAGCTCCAAGAATGTTCTTTCTTCCACCACATTCCACTCCATTTCTTTTGTTCATTGTTAATCTCAGGCTTAAATGATCAATAGAATTAGTCAAAATTGCTTTAAGAATGAATATCATGACTAACTTGCTATGTTTTTATGATTTTGTCATTATAGTACTTTTTGAACTAAATATAGCTACAGAATGCAGACATTCTGTAGCTAGTTGCCAATTCTGCAGCCGGCTTCATGTCTACGCAGGTTCCAGGTGTCATCTTGGAGAAAAACACATATGGGTGTATTCCACATCATGCCCTCATCATTTGTTGCTCTCCACGAAGTTTGAACGGAATCCTGTAGGTGGTTAAGCACGTGGGAACTCAAACTAGGAGGTAGACTCCTAACAGGATAAGGACAGTCCAGATGTCCTTAATTCTGTTACGTGACCATCATCAGAGTCCTAGTTTGGTTTTAATTAGGAAAGACAATTATTCCTATGTTATCTCAGATACGGTTATGTAATTTTGTTATAAATATGCTTGGGAAACCGAGGGACAAGGTTAGATTTTTATGGTTGATTACTAGATTTCAGAAGTCCGAAAACACTCTGTTTTGAAGTAATTTCTCTTTAATGAAAGAAGTAGCATTTCCTTGAAAGTGTTGAATCAATCTTGAAGTAGATTTCGTGCTACTTTGGTGGTAGAGGGTCCCTGCCTCGTGAGTAGCCATGTTTATACGGTAGATAAGTATTTTAGTCCTGTTTTTATTTCTAGTTTAGGCAAGTTTCTGAAGTTTATGTTCATACTTTTTTACATTAATTATCACAGCTAGACTTACTCTAATAAGCTCTTCCAAAATATCATTACGATGAATAATGCATAGCTGTGGTATTGTAGGTTTTAGTTGCATTTCCTTTCGTTAATTATCACAGTTGGACTTATTCTAATAAGCTCTTCCAAAATATCATCATGATGAATAAGGCATAACTGTGGTATTGTAGGTTTTAGTTGCTTCTTTACACTAAGTGTCACAGCCGGTCTTACTCTTACAAACTCTTCCAAAATATCATTAACAACGAATAAGAAATAGCTGTGGTGTCTTAGATTCTAGTTGTATTTGCTTTCAGTCTTATGTTTATGTTTAATTGTATTGAATAATATAGCCATACTTGTTTTCAAAAAATCTTCCAAAATATCATTCATACTGAACGAGATGGGCTATAGAATTCCTTAGGTTAGTTGCATGTTAATTTAGTTATAGCACTCCGGAGGTAGAATGCATTTAGTTCAGCTCTGTCACTACAATTCAAGTTTGATAATGGCATTGTAATTTAACACTGTTCACTGTACTTCAAGTAGACTAGTAGCACTCTAGTTTAGTCTTAGCTCACTGTATTAGCACTCCAGTTTAGTTGTTATCCATTGCATTTTTAAATTGTATTAGTTGTTAATTTTAAATACCACGGTCTTTATTATTTACAAAACTTCTTTTGTTCCAACCTCATATTAATATATAATCATTTGGACAGAAGTTAGTATCAGTCTAAGACCTGGAGTATTTTGCAACCTATTTACCATTTCACAAACAAGTCTTTTCTCAAAGACTATTCTAAAAAGGAAATCTATAACTTCTGAGTGAGGCCTAGTGGTGTTAAATTGAGTTGCAGAACAGAATTAGAAGCTAGTTTAGAGTAGAAATGTTATTATGCTACAAATGTTCTTTTCCAAATATATTCCAATAAACCTTTAATCATGGATGAGATGTTGTAACATTGTAAGTTGATTGTTTGATTGTTTAGTTAGGAGAACTTCATTTACACTTAACTTGTCCATTTCCCAAGCTCTTCCAACACATCTTTAATGAATGAATTGGATAAGTTTAAGCTCATGTTGTGATTTATTTCCTTGAAGTCATTATCAAGCTTTGCATTTGTTGTTTGCTAGCCATAGTTTAGGCTTTGTTCTGTTTTAGTATTTGCATTTGTTATTTGCCATCCATAGTTTAGGCCAATAGCTTCTTTTCACCAGCATTTAGTTCCTTCCCTTTTCAAACATAAAACCATAAAACCAAAAACATCAGAAAACACTAAACACAACGTAGTGAGAAACAAATACCTAGGCACATATAGTGCACCAAACTTCAGCAGTTTACCAACCCTGGTTGACAATTAATGAACTTAATTTAGGAACACTAGGTTGAGCACAAACACTGAGCATGCTTCTTTCCTTTTCCATCAGTGTTCTGTTCATTCTTTCTGCAACTCCGTTTTGCTGAGGTGTGTATGGAGTATTCTTCTGCCATGCTATACCACACTTCTTACAGAACTCTTCAAATTCCTTCTTGCAGAACTCCCCACCATTATCTGTCCTCAGCGCCTTTATCTTCTTCTCTGTCTGGTTTTCCACTAGAGCCTTAAATTCTTTAAATCTGTCAAATACTTCAGATTTCTTCCTCAAGAAATATATCCATGTATTCCTTGAGAAGTCATCTATGAATGAAACATAGTAAACAAACTTTCCCAGTGATGGAACTGACACAGGTCCAAACACATCACTATGCACAAGTTCTAATATCTTGTTCGCCCTCTTAGCACCAGAAGGAAAAATCACCCGATTCTGCTTCCCATATACACAATTTTCACATAAATCGAAATCCAGAGAGAAATTAGACATAACTTCTACCATACCATTTCTATGCAGTATCTGAAGGCCCTTCTCTCCAATATGTCCAAGCCTTTGATGCCATAGCATGTTATTTTCTCCAGAGATAGCTAGGCTTTCCGCTCCACTTTCAGGAACCACAGAACTGTTACACCCATCAATAACAGTGCTACCTTATAGCTTGTATAGAGTTCCAGTCAAAACTCCTCACATTAATACCAGTGCTCCCCGAACCATCTTGAAGGCATCTTTCTCGAACACTGTTTTTACACCTGTATCATTCATCTTGCTTACAGAAATCAGATTTCTGGCCAATGTAGGAATATGCAGAACACCAGGAAGTGTTCTAATCCTTCCACCTTGCAGCTTCAACTTGACCTTTCTACGTCCGACGATTCTGGCCTTCCTATCATTCCCTAGGAAGAAATCACCACCATCTTATTTCTCATACTCGCAGAACCACTCCCTATGGGGAGTGAAGTGAAAGGATGCACCTGAGTCAATCAACCATGACTCATGATCTACATGTGTATTTGAAGAAGAAGCGAAATACACATCCCCACCTTCATCCGAGGTGGTTTTTGCCTCTGCATAAGGAGCATCATCAGATCCCTTTCCTTTCTCAGGAGCTTTAGATCTGCAGTCCCTTTTGTAGTGCCCTTCCTTTCCACATTTCCAACATACCATTACAAACTTTCCAGGAGATTTAGATATCCCTCTAGATTTGGATCTCCCACTCAAAACATTATTCTTGTTTTTGTTTTGGGACCTTCCTCGTACAGATAAGGCATCTCCATTCCGGCCCTCCATATTTCTCCATCTCATTTCCTCCGACAACAAGGCTGAGACAATGTCATCAAAATTCAAGGTAGTTGTATTGCTACCTATTGCAATAACCAGAATGTCCCAAGAGTTTGGTAGAGAGCACAAAAAACTGATGCACTTATCTTCATCTGATATTTTAATATCAACAGATGACAGCTGAATTAGCACAATATTGAAGGCATTCATATGCTCTGTCACCGAGTCTCCATCATTCATCCTCAGGTTATACAGCTTTTTCCACAGGAACAACTTATTCACCAGAGACTTAGATTGGTACAAAGTCCCAAATTTTTCCCACAAATTATTCGCCATAGCTTCCCTAGATACATTCAACAATACTGAATCTGAGACACACAACAGTATTGTGATCTTAACCTTTCGATCCAGTTTCTTCCAGTCTTCATCTGACATTGCCGTTGGTGTAGTACCTGGATCTACCGCGATCCACTAATCTTTATCCACCAATAGATCCTCCATCTTGAGCTTCCACAACTCAAAACTCTGACCATTAAATTTCTCGATCTCTATCTTTCCGCCGCTTGCCATCTTCTTTCATCACAACAATCGATCCCGCAGATCTCCCACTGAACAGGGTCTACCTCAGGCCCAAGAAAAAAACCCTCAGCAACAAAGGCGTCCCCTTGAAGCCGAAACTACTCTGACACCAAATGTAGCTTTTAACCTTGAACACAAATTATCTACACATGAATATTATAACAGAAAATAAACAATAGCGAGAGCATAAAACATAAAACAGATAAACACAGAGATTTTCCCCTGGATCCCAAATTGGGACGACCAGCTTGATATTTCATTATATTCCTTTCAGTGTTACAACACATATATATACATGCTGAAGCATACATAAACCCTAGTCCATTAACCCTGGATTAGAACATAACCATAGTTCCCTTGACCGGATCTACAAAAATAATAGGGGCCGAAAACCATCGTACCCCAAAACCATGTGCAAAACTATGCACAAAACGATGGGTGCGGACTGCTCACCGGAAATTAAGGACCACAATTAAGCACGTGACTAGTCGTGGAAAGAATATAACACATACACAACAAAAAGAACACATGGCCTAGTGATCCCTTAATCGGACTATGGATTATAGTAGATCCACTAGCCTAGTAACCCCTGAACCATACATTGAGTTGCGTTAAAAATAGGTATTGTGTGCCTTGGTTGGATTAGGAATCCTCGACCGGTGAATAGTGGGATACACAGTAAATCTTAGAGGTCATTTCCTTTGATCAGGCCTAGGAATCCTTGTCGGTGAATGACAGGATATACAGTAAAGCCTAGAGGGTGGTGTCCCTATTATGGCCTAGTGATCCCCGGATTAGACTGTGGATTGTGGTAAATCCTAGAGACCAGGAGACAGGAAAATTCCTCACGGTGTAGGTGGAGAAATCCGGTGGCACCATGCTTGTTTATGGCCTAGTGATCCGGTGGGGATTATGGTAAAGCCTGATTCTATTGATGAGGGTGAGGCGGTTTAGCCTCGAGAAGCCCTGGTTGATTCTTTTGGTTTTAAGTAATGCATTCATGCTTAGAATATGGCATGGGGGTGATTGGTTGAAGAGATATTTGGCTTAGGAAATCTATGGTCAGGTGGAACGTGGTAGTCTCGTACCTGGTTGGATTTTGCATTCATTAATAATAATTATTTTCCTGGGTATTTTATGTCCAAATGTACTATTTCATATGTGGAATTTATGGTCATTGTATCCTTATTATATTTGTTGTTTATATGCTAGTTATGAGTATGTATTATGACAGTGGTGATGTATGGATCTCACCATGTTTTTATTATGAATTAATGAATAATGAATTTATGACCTAATAGATGACAATGCAAATATTGTGCTAAGGCATCGGTGCTTCTTAGCGATTCTCGAGATAAGTATGAGACCCCTATGCTACGATATGTTATTTATACCGGGATGGAATGCATCTTTGTGACATGTTTGACAATATTCCTATCATGGCTAGTAGGGGTCTAGTCAAGTCTCTGTTCAATAATTTGCATTTGCATCACTTTCTCTATGTTTCATTTCATTTATGTATTTCATTAAGTTTTGGGAAGTGTCCGGGTCCTAGCCCTGGAATTTAGCCTTAAATCTCGCACTTATTGGAATAACACTTATAGAAAAAGGCCACAATCACACTCAGGGAGGCTCATGGGAGCGACTAGGACCCACAGTCGCTTGGAGGGCTTAGTAAGGGAGTGACTGGGGCTCTAGGAGCTTGAATTACTGAGTTCCCTAAGTATTTAGTCACCTGGAAAGGTGGGGTAGCTCCTGGAGGTTCTGTTGGTTGTGTGAATGAACATTTTGGTTGTGTTTTGTCGGTTCCACTTCCTTAAGGTGACCTAGGAGGTTGAATCATATCATAGTAGCCTCTCATCACATGTTTACCCTAGCGAACTGGTTAACTTGGGTACATGTGGGAGGAGGGTGTTACAGAGTGGTATCAAAGCATGGTTCACCCCTTGGACTGAATGAGCGGTATGTTGGTCATACATTCATTTATGTTGCATATGTGTTCTCATGTTTGTGGTCTATGCATTGGCTATGTATGCATGGTATTGTTTATGGTTGCAGTGGTGTTGCCATGTGAAATTTAAGTGCGTTATTGTTGGATGTGTTTATCACGAGTTTATGTTAGTTACACATTGGACATGCATGTCAATTTTTGTATGTAATGTGCATTTGTGCGTGTCACACATATGTTAGTATGCATGCATTGTGTCTAGTTGGTGTTATGGTTGTAGTATCATGCATAATAGCTGGATAATGGTTGAGATAATGATTAAATGCTGATATGATTATGTTCACACACACACACACACACACACTAACACACATGTGCTAATATGGTCGGTCTTGTAGACGAGATATCCTCCTCGAATTATACTGAGGTATGCTAGTTTGTTTATGATCTGGTTTAGCTGACATAGTATGCCTTGCAGGAAGAGATCAAGATGACTAGCAAGATGGTAGACTACATAGATTATCCTTATGAATAAGATGAGAAGCGTGGTCTTGGGAACTCTTCTAACTTAGAATACATATTGAGGAGTTTGAAGGAAAAAATAAGGAGTTTCAAAGTATACAGTGACAAAATCTTGTAGGCATAAGAGAAACAAGCAGAAGTCAATGCAGTAATTCTTCATAGTTTGTCAGAATTGCAGAGATAGGGACCACTTCAGATTAGTTATGGAAAAGAGGGTAGGACTAATGGGGAATATGGGAGTGGGTCTCATGGTGGTCACATTTCAAATAGAGATGACATGATCAGGGATGGAAGGTTCTTGGATACTCCAGACAGGAGTGGTGATGGACACATGTACTATTCTAATTCTAGTTCTGATAGGTATCATGGTCATTATCATTATCACCCTTACAGGAGGAGTGAAAGGGGATACTTTCCGAATGAGTTTAAGAAAGTGAAGCCACCTAATTTTGATGGAGAGTTGAAGAAGCTGAAAGATTCAGAGGCTTGGCTACTTAGGATGAAGAAATTCTTTTAGTTTCATAATTACACAGATAATATGAAGGCCAAAGTAGCTATCTTTAGCCTGAAAGGTAAAGCAGATATTTATGTAGAAATTATATAACTTATGTGTTATATATCCAAGATTCTCCTAATCTCACACTATTTTAATTTCATGCAAAATACATAATCTATTCCACCATTGATCATTTGCAGAAATAAAATCAAGATAGCAATGCACACA
Organism: Pinus albicaulis; assembly: GCA_034641835.2. Lineage (NCBI taxonomy): Eukaryota > Viridiplantae > Streptophyta > Pinopsida > Pinales > Pinaceae > Pinus > Pinus albicaulis. The sequence goes on along the minus strand of CM076584.1, from coordinate 217,613,786 downwards.
TGAAACAATAAAAATTCACACATATGAACACAGTTGTTTAATGGGAAAGCCTGAAGCTGAAAACCCCAAATATCTGTATATAATATATGTCATAGAGATCATGTAACAATCCTCATACAAATCTGATCATATCAAGCTCTCAGTACAATACAATCGCTACACACTAATCAAGCCCGATCTTGCAAATCCATGCACCGATCTTTGCCACCTGCTAGCCTGCCTCTACTGCGCAATCCCTGCTGAAGAATGGCTCTGAATGAACTCGAATTCATCAAGCTTGCACTGCGCAATCCTCATTGGCATCTCCACTGAGTGTTGGATGCGATCAATGCGTCATTATAGTCACAACTGATAGTCACACTTGCTCTTTCACCTACCTCTCCACTGGTCTCCACTGAAATTGCCATGCACTGTAGTTAATTGATGTATTCTTCAGTTGATTAATGAGTTATTATTTAGTGAATTAATTAAATAATTAATTCACACCACTCTCACTAGTGTATCAATCAGTTAGACTAGATACAACTAGCTCAACTGAGTCTAACTGAGTTAAACTAAATACAACTCCACCGACTACTTCTATAACTCCACCAAACTCTGTCACATGAGTTCTAACTGAAGTCCTCATGCATTAGATCCAGTAAACCCTCAGGAACAGCGCAATTCCTTCTATCAGCTGCTGTGCCACATCTGTGCACTTAACTGAAGTGCTCCAAGAGAATAAGATAATGTTTAGAGTCCAAATATTATTAAGAGCTAATAATATTCGACATATCTATTTTTAGACTGGCAATCTAAAAATAGATTCCGCCCAATATGTCTAAAAATATAAGTCCATATATTTTTCCAACTTGAACAACCATCCACAAATAGCATCCTGCAACTCATAGAATATGATCGAAATGTCTAAAAATAGACATAGTCTAAAAATAGACTTTGCTCCAAAAATAGCCTGCGGGCCCACTTAGTGAAGGCGACTCTTTTCACTAAGCTCATCTTCTTGTTGAATCTCAACAATTTAGTGGGAATATGTGAAGCATGTCAGAGACATCAAGACAAAAGAGTTGAGTTGGCATGAATTCAAGAGAATTTTTAGGGATAAGTACTTATCAGAATGGTAATACGACAACAAAGCCAAGGAATTCTATGAGCTTAAGATTGGATCGATGAAAAATGAGGAATATACGATGAAGTTCTTGGGGCTATTGAGGTATATATTGTAACTTAAATATGAAAAGGATAAAGTTTAAATAATTTTCAGTGGATTTCCATTATCGTTTAGAGATCAAACTGAGTATGGTGAGCCTCGTTCACTTGAGGAAGTTATTAGGAAACTGAAGCACCGTTATGAGTAGTCAAAGAAAAGGACAAAATATCAGCAATGATGGAAAGTGAAATATAAAGGTAAAGGTAAATGGCAGCCGAAAATAACAAGGCCTCATAATTTATGTTGTCAAACCAACTCCAAAAATATAAGAAAAGAGAGATCAACGCCTTATATATTAGCCACTTCGAGGGGGCAACCTCCAATACATTACATAAATGAAAAATTCTTGGATGATACAAATGACCAAAACCTCCTTCTATATATAGGAGTCCATGGGCCCACAATATACTCCTAGCCAACCTAACAATAACAATGTAAGGGCACAATAATAACAATATTTGGGTTACAGGGGTACAACAGTAACAATAAGGGTGCTACATTAATAACAATAAGGGACTAAACTAGTAATATAGGGACCTAACATGCCCCTCTCCTAAAAAAGTGTTGTCCTCAATGCTTGAGTAGCTCTGGGTGCTTCTTTATAAATTTTTCATCCTCCCATGTAGAATCTTCAGTGGGTAAGTTCTTCCACTTGATGAGATACTCTGAAATTGATCGATTTCGTAGCTGTCGAGTTCTTGTTTCTATGACCGCTTCAGGTTCCAATATGAATTTTCCTTCCTCATCAAGTTCTGGCAATATTTTTTGAACTGGAAGATTTTCTGTTGGAAATATGATGCAGAGTGTTGTCCTTGATGGCAACCCACTAAATGAAGATGAAGACATGCGACTGTTGACATATGTTGTCCTTGATGGCAAACCACCTGATGAAGTAATACTTGACCTGATGAACTTGGTAAATGATGTAAATCTGATGAGATATGATGTTTGTTGACAATATGATGCTGAGTGTTGTCCTTGAATGACAACCCATTTGATGAAGAAAATGGCAACTTACTTGATGAAGTTGTGTTTGATAGAATATGTTCTTGATGAAGTAAATCTGATGTATCTGTAGTGAGAATAGAAGGGAATGAAGAAAGGAATTCAGAATGTGCTCAAAGTATGATGAAAAGAATATGTCTCTAGGAATACGCGGATATGTCTAATGGAAGTAGCGTATGCACGCGGGAATAAACGTTCCAAGTCGCGTATGGGTAAAAGCGCTCAAAAAGAGCAAAACAGGGGTAACCACCATGGTATTATTTTGGCTCATGGTATTGGAAAAGGGGCCCGTGGTATTGAAGGCTCGTGGTATTGTTTTGGCTCATGGTATTGAAAAAGGCGCTCGTGGTATTGAAAAAGGATAAACCTATATAAGGAGAAGAAATTCATTGTGCATATTGTGTATGTGGTGCAAGATGTCTGAGCTTGAATGAATACTTCTATCTGAAGTAGATCTGAATGGAAAGGGTTACACTTGAAGGTAAATCTGAATGTATGATGCACCAATGATGAAGAAGGGGATCTAGATCTGAATTGCACTTGTATCTACTAGATCTGCTGATAGAAGACTTAGATCTGAATTGAGGTGAACATCTGTCTGAAGTAAAAGGGTAAATCTGAACTGAACATCTGATCTGAAGAAGTATGCTGCTCTACAATGATTGAAGATCTATACGCTACTTAGCCGCAGAGGAAGCGCGTATATACGTGACTTCGCTGAAGTGAAAGCGCGTATGCACAGTGAAATATGTACATAGGTATACGCTTGTTTGTGTGGACGGAAGCGCGTATATACGCGACATCAGTGAAGTGAAAGCGCGTATGAAAACTAGGGTTTGCTGAAGCAAAGGGTATGAAATATCTGATCTGTTCTGCTGTGTTTCTGCTATCTGATCTGTGTTGATAAGTATCTGTTGGTGATGTATATTTGTGCTTAAAAGTATGGAAAGGGTCCAGTCTGAAAATATGATGAAATGTGGCCTGCAAATGTTGTTCTATTGAAGTTGTTGGATCCAGTGTGAAAATTGATGAAACGTGGTCCAAGGTGGTGCTGAGGGTTGTAGCCTTCAGTCAGGGGGTCGTAGCTCCCTTCCAGGTGAGGCTGGTAAACAAGATCGGGGGGTCGTAGCTCCCTTCCAGGAGAGGCTGGTAAACGAGTCAGGGGGTCGTAGCTCCCTTCCAGGAGAGGCTGGTAAACGAGCGCAGGTGGGTGCCTGCGTGCTGGTCAAGTCTGCGCCAGCACTTATGTTGTAAGATGTTTTCTCTATAATAAAATATTGAAGGCTGAGCAACTGCAGCGGTGGTTTTCTCCTGATTTGGGTTTCCACCTAAAAATCCTGGTGTTCATGTGTGATGCTTTGTGTGATGGCTTATTCTTTTCTTACTGCACATGTTTACTGTTTCTTGAACATCTGATGAATGAATGATGGAATGATATAAGTGAAGATTTAATGACATATCTAGATATCTGTGTATACGCGAGTTTCATAAAGGGTATCCGCGTATATACGCTAGTTTACTGAAAGAAAGTAGCGTATGGGGTTTAAGGAATGAAAAAGTAAAAAGTTTTGATTATGCAGTAAATACTGATTCACCCCCCCCCTCTCAGTATTTTTCCCAACATTTTCACCTATAACCTTCTTTAAGCGTGAAACATGGAAAACTAGATGCACTCGCGAAGAAGTAGGAAGCTCCAATTTTTATGCCATAGTACCAATATTTTGCAACACCTTGTAAGGACCATAGTACTTTGGCGATAATTTATTATCCTTCTTAGCTTGCTTGAGGGAAATTTGTTTGTATGATTGTAGCCGTAAAAATACCCAGTCTCCTACATCAAAACTTCTCTCGCTGCAATGTTGATCTACCACAAAATTTTGAATATTAGATTTAAGGCCATTCCAAAAAAATTCTTTCTTCACCCTGTGGTAAGTTTTTAAAAATCTTGAGTGTCCTCCTAAAGGAGAATTGTGTAGTTCCAAAAGAATCTTTTGTTTTAGTTGGGAATTCTTAAAAAGATATAAGCGATATTTGTACCATAAGGAATCATTTTTCCAAATAAATGTATCAGATGTACTAGGATCTTCTTGCAACTTTTGAATGAGTGTCCACACTTCTTCGTCCTTCTTCCGTTCATCCCTTGCTTCGGTTATCCAATCTGGTTGGATAATAGAAATGGCATAAAGAAATGCTTCCACCTCTTCATTCTTTCTTGAGAGTGCATCTGCAACAACATTTAGCTTCCCTTTTTTGTATATTATTTCAAATTCATAACCCAACATCTTTGTGACCCATTTTTGCTGCTCTTCTGAAGATAATCTTTGTTCGAAAAAGTGTTTAAGACTATCATGATCAGTTTTTACCTTGAAGTGTCTTCCCATTAGGTAAGGTCACCATTTCTTTAGTGCATGTAGTATTGCTAACATTTCCTTCTGATAAATAGCTTTCTGTAAATACTTTCCTTTGATTGGGTGAATGGGTCTTCCTTCTTGCATTAAAACAACACCAATTCCATTTCATGAGGCATCACATTCCACAATAAAGGTTTTTATAAAGTCTGGTGTAGCTAAGACCGGTGCTAGGCACATTGCCTCTTTAATATGTTCAAAGGCCTTAGTTGCTTCAGGAGTCCATGAAAATTCATCTTTCTTCAATAATGTTGTTAGAGGTGCTACTATTCTCCCATAATTCTTAACAAACTTGCGATAATACCCTGTTAACTTGAGAAATCCTCACAACTGCTTTATGGTTAATATGGGGACTTTCCATTCCTTAAAGGCTTTAATTTTATTAGGGTCTACCTTAACAGCCTCGTGAGATACAATATGACCCATATATTCCACCTCTTGTACTCCAAAGAAACATTTGGATGTTTTTGCATATAATTGTTTATAGTTTAAGCACCCTGTCAACATGCTGAACATGATCCTTCCAAGACCTGCTGTAGATTAGTATATCATCAAAAAATACTAGCAAAAATTTTCTAAGGAAGGGTTTGAAAATGGAATTCATCAACCCTTGAAATGTAGAAGGTGCATTGGTAAGGCCGAAAGGCATGACCAAAAATTCATAATGACCCTCATGAGTTCAAAATGTTGTTTTCGGAATATATTCAGTCTTCATTCTAATTCGATGATATCCTGAACGAAGATCCAACTTGGTAAAATAAATTGCTCCATGTAATTCATCCAATAATTCATCAATCATAGGAATGGGAAATTTATCCTTAATGGTGAGCTTATTGAGCTCCCTATAATCCAGACACATGCGCCATGATCCATCCTTCTTGTGCACCAATACTACTGGAGCAGAGAAAGAACTTTGAATAGGTTGAATTATACTAGCCTCTAACATTTCTGCAATCATAAGTTCAATTTTTCTCTTTTGGACATAAGGATATCTATAAGCCCTGATGTTTGGAGGAACACTTCCTGGAATCAAATGAATAGCATGATCATGATCACAAATAGGTGGGAGTCCTTTGGGAGTTTCAAACACCTTGGAATGATTGTCCAAGACTTTTTGGAGATCTGTAGAAATAGATGATTTTGATGTTAGTACTTCTAGTGAGCATAATTGTGCAATTACGCCTCGTTGTTCTTTCTTTAGAGGCTTTGTCATGACATTAGAGCTTATTATATTTCCTGGCTTCCCTGCGATACCCCATAATTCAACTTCCTTTCCTTTTGAAAATTTTTTCAAGAAAAGTTCTTGAAAATTAAAAGCTATCGTCCCCAAAGATTGTAACCATTGTACTCCTAGTACAACATCAACACCTCCCACAGGAATGGAAAGCATTAGACTATTCAATACATATTCCCCCATGGTTAGCTTGATATTATGGCATTTTCCAGAGCAATTTATAGTTCCTCCATTTGCAACCATCACTTGACATTCTGGTGCTGGGTATAGGAAACAATTCAATTCCTTGGCTACCTTACAATGATTAAAATTATGGGTACTACCTGAATCAATCAACACTATTACCTTTTTCTTCTTGATATGTCCTTCTATCTTGAGAGTTTGAGGAGTGGTAATTCCTGCCAATGCATTACATGATATGTTCGGACTCATTTCTTCCTCTTCTAGGGTTGGTTCCTGGTGTATATCCTCTTATTTTGAAGATTCTTGTTCATTTTCTTCTTCCTCTTCACAATCTATGTAAAATAATTTCTTCTCAACACACTTATGACCTTTAGTGTATTTTCTATCACAACTGTAGCAAAGCCCTTTTTCTCTTTTTTCTTCCAATTGTTGTGGTGTCAACCTTGTGGGTTGTGGAAATCTAGGAGTAGCAACACTTCCATCTTTATAGAAGTGAGTGGTAGGCTTCCTTGTCGCCATAATTTTACATTCAATTTTTCTTGCCAACTTGAATGCCTTCTCCAATGAATCAGGTTCCAAAACGTGAACTTCATGTTGGATGTTATCCTTTAAAGTTCCTATGAAGAGATCAATCCTATGTTCCTCTAGAATATCAGTTACCCTTATATTCAATTTTTGGAAGTCCTCAATGTGCTCAACCACTAAACCCTTTTGTTGGAGATTTATCATTTGGCTAAAGAAGGTGCTGCTTTTTGTATCCTCATAATGTGCTATCATTTCCTCCGTAAAAATTGACCAAGTGACAATTTTTTTCGGGAGAAAATCCATCGATACCATACAAATGTATTTTTTTCTAAATGTAACATTGCAATGTGTACCTTTTGTGTGTTTTGCACATTATTGAGATCAAAATATTGCTCCATCTATAGTATCCATGTTACATGATATTTGCCATCAAACTTACTCATATCCATATTTGGAATATGGTGGTTCTTCCATCCAACATTAGAGTTTATGAAATCATGATGAACATTTATTTTGTTCTCATCACGAGTTTCCTCTACTATCTTTTCGTCATTAGGAAACATTTCTTGTATAAACTTTTCCAAACCTTCGATGTCTACTTTTAGATTATTCTTCATGTTTTCCATTTTTTCATCTATATTAGCTTCCATGCCAACTTCCATGCCCTCCATCTTAGCTTCCATGCCTTTCTTCAAACTATCCATCTTATTTTCCACGCCTTTCTTCAAAACTTCCATTTCATTTTTTGTTGCTCTTTGCGATAGGTGCACTTGCTCTTGTAATTTTGACATCTCATGTTGCATTTTTTTCATCATCATGAGTCATAGTAGAGCCTTCTGAAGGCTTAATGGGTGTTGAATTATTTTTAGGGGAATTTTAGAACCCAATACTAATATCTATTCTTCAATATTCCCTTGGAATAATTTCAAACTAATTTTTTTCAAATGAGACTTATGTAATTCGAAAAAAAATACACACATTTTTCTTGATTTTGAGGAGCTCGATATTGAAACTGAATTATCTCTGTGATTTCGGATCTTAAATATATGAAATTCAGCCCTAAGTTAGCCCTCTGAATCCTCTTTTGAATGCCAAAGGTCTGACCTGATTTGGACTCTTAAAGGCAAAGTTATGTCCAATCTCCCACAATGACCTAATTATGGATTGGTTCAGTAGAGCGAACTTGTATGACTGGCCACGTGTCACTGTTTCCTCCTTCGGCTCTGTAATTTATAGAAATGAAGCTACCATCTATGTACTTGCAATTTTTTTTTACAGAATCGCAATCAGATGCTCAGAGAGAGAGTTATGACGTTTTTCCCACTATCACCTCTTTGAGATGAAATTTGGGAGGCTAAAAAAATCCTAACTTCCACAGATCATATATCCAAAAATTGTGAACCAAGATATAAAATTTTTATAGGAGGTTCTTTAGGATTTCAACTTTTCTCTGTGCAAATTTAAGCTTCTGAAACCTCGTAGAAAAAAAGTTATAGAGAAAATTCCGCGATGACCTGTTTAGGTTAAATTCAGGAGTCTACAAAAATCCCTAACTTCCACAGATCATATCTTCGAAAATATTACGAAACAAGCTCTGAAATTTTTCGAAGATGTTCCTCAGGATTTCGAATTCACACTCTAAAAATTTCATCTTCTGAACCTTCGTAGAAAAAAAGTTATAGTGAAAATTCCATGATGACCTATTTGGAGCAGCGAAACCCTAGAATCCAAATCTTTGATACCAAATGTTGTGAAACCAACTCCAAAAATAGAATAAAAGAGAGATAAATGCCTTAGAAATCAGCCACTTTGAGGGGACAACCTCCAATACATTACATAAATGAACAATTCTTGGATGATACAAATGACGAAAACCTCCTTCTATATATAGGAGTCCATGGGCCCACAATATACTCCTAGCCAACCCAACAATAAAAATGTAAGGGCACAATAATAACAATATTGGGGTTACAGGGGTACAACAGTAACAATAAGGGGGCTACACTAATAACAATAAGGGACTAAACTAGTAATATAAGGACCTAACAATGTAGAAGAGAAAGAAAATGTTGCACCTTACAAGAAGTTCCACATAGCTAGACAGGGACATGTGTCACAGCCTGGAGGGTAGTAGAATATAGGTGATGGTACAAGATGGTTGGAGTGTTGAACATGTGGTAAGGAGCATGTTAAAGGGATTTTCTATAGAATCAGGGTGGTAGGCCTTAGATCTATAATGCACTAGAGGCGCATATTGATGGGGATGTGGAGCATAACATTCCTTGTATCTATGCAGCGTTGGATAATACACATGTAGATCATCATGCATCTATCATTGAGATGGACAGTAAGCCTTGTGATCAAGTTGTTTCTATTTTTATGGACCCTCTATCAAATATGGTTATGTTAACCCTGACTTTGTGGATAAGTGTGGTTTGAATAAATAAGTGCATGCAAAATATTGGTTAGTGCAATTGGCTACAGGTAAAAAAAAAGAGTTCATCATTGGGTAAGAGCTTCTACATTTGAGTTGAATGGTATGCCCACTTTAGTTCATTTGAATGTATTATCGTTGGGATCATATAATATGATTTTGTGTATGGACTGGCTATATATTCACAAGACTAGGTTAGACTGTTATGACAAAGCCATTGAGCGTTTGGATGACAATGGGGAATAGAGAGTCTTACAGGGTAAGAAGAAGGAAACATTAGTTTGAATGGTGACAGTTATGCAGGTAAAGTGTAGTCGTAGAAAAGGGTGTGTGTTATTTGCAGCGCACATTTCTAGTGATAAAGGTAAGGAGGATGAGGATGCAAATATATTGAGTAAGTACCCAATCTTACATCAGTTTCAGGATGTGTTTCTAGTAGAGATCTCATATTTTCTGCCTCATAGATAAGTGTACTTCTCCATTAAGTTGGCACTAGGGGCAGAACCAACATCAAAGGAACTGTACAGGATGAGCACTCTAGAGTCAGTAGAGCTAAAGTTATAGTTGAAGGAAATGATTGACAAGGGATACATTAGGCCAAGTATATCACTGTGGGGTGCATCGATATTGTTTACGAAGAAGAAGGATGGTACTCTCAAGCTATGCATTGATTACAGAAGGTTGAACAGGGTGACCATCACGAATAGGTATTTGTTTATGAGGATTGTTGACTTATTTGATTAGCTAAAGGGAGCAGCGATGTTCTCAAATATTGACTTCAGATCTGGATATCATCAGGTACACATTAAAGAAGATGACATATACAAGACAAAATTCCGGAGTAGGTATGAGCATTATGAGTTTGTTGTAGTTCCATTTGGTTTGACTAATGCTCCAACTACCTTTATGTGCTTGATGAATAGTGTGTTGTGTCTGTATCTAGAAAAGTTTGTTATTGTATTCATTGATAACATCTTGATATATTCTAAGAATGAGGAAGAACATGGAAAGCATTTAGCAGTAGTGTTGATATTGTTGAGAGAGCATCATTTGTATGCTAAGATTAGTAAATGCATTTTCTTTCAGACATAGGTACATTACTTGGGGCATGTGGTCTCCAAGGAAGGCATATTAGTATATCCAGAGAAGATAGGAGCTATCATGGAGTGGGAAACTCCTAGAAACGTGGATGAGGTAAGATCATTTATGGGGCTAGCGGGTTACTATAGGAGGTTCATCAGGAACTTCTCTCACATTTCATATCATATCACAACATTGTAGAGAAAAGGTAAGAAACTTGAATGGACAGAAGAGTGTGTAGTTAGTTTTGAATACTTGAAGCAGTTGTTGACAAATGCTCTAGTGTTAAAGATCGCAGATCCAAAAAAAGAGTTTGTAGTGTGTACAGATGCTTTCAAGAGAGGGCTTGGTGGAGTCCTTATGTAGGAGGGACAAGTAGTATGCTATGACCCATGAAAATTGAATGAGCATGAGTAGAATTATTCGACACATGATCTTGAGTTAGCATCTATCATTCATGCGTTGAATATGTGGAGGCACTATATTCTTGGTAGGAGGTTTGTATTGATGAGTGATCATAGTGGGTTGAGATACTTGGATGACCAGCCAAATCTAAATGTCAGGCAAGCTAGATGGTTGGCCACAATCAGTGAGTTTGAATTCGAGATCAAGTACATTAAGGGAAAAGAGAACATGGTTGTGGATGCTCTTAATAGGTGGATACAGGTAAATAACATTGCAATTGTGAGTTCTTATGGGATATAATTACATGATTGGATATTATAGGCAGGTCAGCAGGATAGTAGGTATAGAGAGCTTAGGCATAGGTTACAACAGAGTATAGGTACATATACAAGTATAGTTAGTGGTATCAGTATAGGTACAGGTAGTGGTATAAATGCAGGTACAGGTGAAAAGGATGTGGAATATCATCTCTCACCAGATGGCTTGATCAGATTTAGGGACAGGAAATATGTGCTAGATGATAGTGAGCTCAAGAATATTATCTTGAGGGAGTTTCATGTGAAACCATATTTAGGTCACCTAGGATACTAGAAGACATTGAAAACCGTAAATAAGTTTTAGTATTGGAAAAATATGAAGAAAAATGTGGTAGAGTTTGTGGGTAGATCTTTTGATTGTCATCAGGTAAAGGAAGAGTGTAAACATCCAGGTGGATTACTAAAGTCGATTCCAATTCCGAAATGGAAATGGGAGGTCATTTCTATGGATTTCATTACAAGTTTATCGAAGACATCTAGGCAACATGATTCCATAATGTTTGTGGTGGACATGTTGAATAAGGTAGCACACTTCTTTCCGGTGAAGACTATAAATTTAGCTAATGATGTGGCATATGTATTCATCAGAGATGTGGTCAGATTGCATGGTGTTCCAAATAATACCGTGTCAGGCAGGGATGCAAAGTTCACTTCTAAGTTTTGGAAGGAGCTATTTGCAGGTTTAAGTATAGAGTTGGACTTTAGTACAACTTATCATTCGCGGAAAAATGGACATACAAAGAGGGTCAGCAGGATATTGGAGGACATGTTGAGGATGTATGTGATGCATCAACAAAGAATATGGGAGGAGTACCTTATGTTTTTTGAGTTCACTCACAACAATGGTTACTAAGAGTCACTAAGGATGAGTCTGTTTAAGGAATTGTATGGGAGGAATTATAATACTCCCATCAGTTGTAGTGATCTAGTGAACATGGTATTGATTGGACCGAACATGTTGGCAAAGTTGGAATAGGAAATGTAGGTAATAAAGAAGAATCTAAAGGTAGCATAGGACAGGAAGAAAAACCATTCATATCGGAATAGGTTGTTTAAGGACTTTCAGGTTGGGGAATAGGTATACTTTCACATCAAGCCCAAGAAAAGCTCCTTGCATATTGGTTTGTGTCCCAAGTTGGAACCTCGGTTTTTTGGACCTTTCAGGATACTTGAAAGGATTGTGACAATATCCTATCAACTTGCACTGCCTCCGAAAGTGAAATTCCATGATGTTTTCCATGTATCAATGCTGAAGAAGTATGTTAAAGATGTTGATTATGTGATTGAATGGCGTGTATTGCAGGTGGAGCCAGAAGGAGAATTCCATCCATAACCACAATGTATATTGCAGAAAAAGGTTCTCATGCTCTAGGAATGAGCAATCAAGCAGGTTAAAGTGCAATGGAAGCGCTATGGGCCCGATTAAGATACATGGGAGATGGTGGATTAGATGTGTGCTATGTATCCTTCTCTATTCGTTGGTTGAGAAAATATCCTTAATATATGTTTTGGTATATGTACATATGTATATGCATGTAAATACCGCCATGAGTTGTGTTATAAAGCTCCAATAAACGGTACGGTGTCATGTCATTTTGGTTTTCATGTTGTTATGGTTGTCATGTTGGTTTCTTCTCAGCAGGTTGATCATTGTAAATACTGCAATGAGATGTGTTATAAGGCTCCATGGGTAGTAAGTTTTTCTTTCATCAGTCTTTTTGGTTGTATGTGTCGTTGAACACTGAGGACGGTGTTCCCCCAAGGGGGAGGGTTTTGTAACAACCCTGGTGAAAAATTCCATGTAATAAAAGTTAATAAAGGAAAAATAATAACCACAGTTATGGGACACTTATTCCAAGATGAATGTTGGGGAAAACATACTAGTGTGGGTGTTCATTTCAGTTATTATGGCTAAGGAAATTGGCAAAGGTTTTGGGAAGGAAAAATGACATTTTTGGTAATTTATTTATGAAAATAATGGAAATTATGAGAAAAGGAAGGTGAAAGGTCACATATTGCATGTGGGGAGGAAAATGAAGGAAGATAATGGAAAATGAAGAAGATAGAGGCCACATTAATAAAAATTCTTATGAGGATTAGTTCATGGATTTTGGTCAGTTTAGTTTTGGAGCTCTCTCTCTATTCTCTCTCTCACACACTCTTGGACACTTAGAGTTTTCTTGGAGCACTTCAGCATTGGATCAAGAAAAGAAAAAGAGGAAGAGAGGAAAGAAAATGTCAACCAAAGAAGAGTAGGATCAAGCATCTACAACATGTTTACTTGCAGGTATAGATTTGCGTGTGTGATTTCCTTGCTAGATTTTTCATGTATGGTTATGCATGTGCGTTCTTGGTTCTCTTGCTATCATGGGCATGGGTTTTTTCAGGTGTGACAGTGTTCTTCATCCTTGCCTTTCCATTTTCATATATCCATGATGTGATGGGGTTATCGTGTTTTGGTTGATCTGGATTGTCAGATGGATTCGAAGCTGAGTGAGGTGGATCTCCGAATGGAAATAACACATGGCCTAATGATCCCTGAACCAGACTATGGATTTTGGTAAATCGATTGGCCTAGAAACCCCTAAAATAGACTGTGGGTTGCAGTAAAGCCAGGTATTTTGTGTCTCAATGGGCTTAAGAATCCTCAACTGGTGAATGAAAAGATATATGATAAAGCCTAGAGGTGGATTCCCTTGATCAGGCCTAAGAATCCTTGCTAGTGAATGGCAGGATATACGGTAAATCCTGGAGGGTGGTGTCTCGATTATGGCCTAGTAATCTCTGGATCATATTGTGGATTGCGGTAAAGCCTAGAGACTAGGAGATAGGAAAATTCCTCACGGTGTAGGTGTAGAAATCGTGTGGCATCCATGCCTATTTATGGCCTAGTGATCTAGTGGGGATTATAGTAAATCCTGGTTCTATTGATGAGAGTGAGGTGGTTTAGCCTCGGGAAGCCCTGGTTGATTCTTTTAGTTTTAAGTCCCACATTCATGCTTTGAATATGGCATGGGGGTGATTGGATGAAGAGAGATTTGGCTCAACCAATCTATTGTTGGGTGGAATGTGGTAGTCCCATATTGGCATTTATGGTTGTTGCGTCCTTATTATATCTGTTGTTTATATGCATGTTATGAGTAACTATTATGACAATGATGATGTATGCTTCTCATCATGTTTTTATTATGAATGAATGAATAATGAATCTATGATCTAATAGATGATAATGTGATAAGGCATCAATGCTTCTTAGCGATTCTCAAATAAGTATGAGATCCCTATGCTCAGATCTGTTACTATGACCTGTAGAATGCATATTTGTGACATGTTTGATGAAATTCCTATCATGGCTAGTGGTGGTCCATTCAAGTCTTTGTTTAATAATTTTCATTGGCATCATTGTATCTATGTTATTTTTCATTTCTGTAAATTCCATGAAGTTCTAGGCAGTGACTAGGTCATAGCCCTAGAATTTATCCTTAAATATCACATTCGGTGCCATAACATTGGAATAAAGGGGCTGTAGTCACACTTAGGTAGGCTCATGGGAGTGATTGAGGCTCTCAGTCACAGGAATGCCTTGGCAAGGGAGAAACTGGGGGTTTAATTCCTTGAAATGTTGAGTTCCCTCAGGGGTTGGTTACCTGGAAGAGTGGGTTAGCTCCTGGAGATTTTGTAGGATGTGTAGAAGGTCAGATTGGTTGTGTTTTCGTGGTTCCACTTCCTTAATTGTACATGGGGAGGTTAATCATATTATAGTAGCTTCTCGTCACATGTTTACCTAACAGACCAGTTAACTTGGGTAAATTTGGGAGGAGGGTGTTACATTGAGATCCATGACCAATGTCTGTCATAATTCATGCTCATAACCAACAAAATAACAATAATAGAAAAACCATAAAAACCACATATTAACAAGTAAATTTACACTTGAATTACTAAAGGAAAAGGATTTCTTATTAATGTATGCATAAGCCAACCAAGTCAAGGACTTCCACCAACCACCTGACCATAGATTGGGTTGAACGTAATATTTATTTCAACCAATCACCCCCGTGCCATATTTCAAGCATGAATGTGGGACTCATAACAAAATCAGTCAGGGCTTCCTCAAGATTTACTTTATATCCCGCCAAGGGATTCATAGGCTTGAAACCCTCATCAATACAACCATGATTTACCACAATTTCACCATATCACTAGGCCTTGAACAAGCATGGATGACTCCAGATATTTCCATCTAAACTGTGAGTAATTTTTCCATCTCAACCTCTCTGCTTTACCATGTATCCCGCCATTACCGGTCAAGGGATTCCTAGTCCTACGTGGCCTACACCCTGTGATATTTACCATGTATCCCACCGTTATTGGTCAAGGGATTCCTAGGCCCAATCAAGGGTATTAACAACCAGGCTTTACCGTATATGCCACCCTAGGATTCCTAGGCCTTGTGATTAATCCTCACACCACCCCACTCATCTTTGAATCCATTTGGAAATCCAATTCAACCAAAACAAGAAAACACCATCACACCATGGATATTCGGAAATGGAAAGGCATGGCTGAAATTTTTTTGTCACATATAGTAAGATCCATGCCAATGACAACAAGAAAATGAAAAACACACATGCATGTACCATGCATGCCAAAAATAGCAAGGAAAGCATACATGATGTTGGAAATATGATGCAGAGTGTTGTCCTTGATGGCAACCCACTGAATGAAGATGAAGACATGAGATTGTTGACATGTGTTGTCCTTGATGGCAAACCACCTGATGAATTTATTCTTGACTTGATGGACTTGGTAAATGATGTAAATCTGATGTGATATGATGTTTGTTGGCAATATGATGCTGAGTGTTGTCCTTGATGAACAACCCACTTGATAGAGTGTTGTCCGTGGATGGCAACCTACTTGATGAAGTTGTGCTTGATAGAATATGTCCTGATGAACTTGTTAAATGATGTAAATCTGATGTATCTACAGTGAGTACAGAAGTTGATGAAGAAAGGAACTCAATATGTGCTAGATCTATGATGAAAAGAGTATGTCTTAAAGCATACGCGGTTTTGTCTAGGAGAAGTCGCGTATGCACGCGGGTAATAACGTTCCAAGTCGCGTATGGGCAAAAGCGCTCATAAAGTGCAAAAACAGGGGTAACCACCATGGTATTGACCCATTGTATTGGGTAATGATTCGTCTAAATGACCTCGTCCAGGAATACCATCGAAAGTAATGTGGTTTTGGCTCATGGTATTGAAAAAGGGTAAACCTATATAAAGAGAAGAAATTCATTGTGCAAATCATGAGTGTGGGAGCAAGGTGCCTGAGCTTGAATGAATACTTCTCTCTAAAGTATATCTAAATGGAAAGGGTTACAGTTGAATGATAGATCTGAATGCATGAAGCACCTATGAAGAAAATGATGAAGAAGGGTATCTAGATCTGAAATGTATTTGTATTTGCTAGATCTGTTATGGAATGATTAGATCTGAGACGAGGCGAACATATGTCTGAAGTAAAGGGTAAAATCTGTGTGATGTGTCTGTTCTGAAGAATTGCAATGACCTAAATATCTGAAGAACCATACGCTAGTTTGCCGCAGAAGAAGCGCGTATATACGCGGCTTCACTGAAGAGAAATCATGTATGCACAGTGAAATTAGCTCTGTAATATGTGCAGGAGTATACGCGGGTTTGTATGGTAGAAGGCGCGTATATACGCGGGATCAATGAAAGGAAAGCGCGTATGCAAACTAGGGTGTGCTGAAGCATGGGGTATGAAATGTCTGATCTGTTCTGCTGTGTTGCTGCTATCTGTATTCTACAGTTCTGAGTTTTCTGTTTCAGTTTGATTGTATGATGGAGCTTAAATATGTGGAGTGGGTCCAGTCTGAAAATATGATGAAACATGGTCTGCAAGTTGTGTTCTAAAGGAAGTTTTGGATCCAGTGTGAAAATTGATGAAACGTGGTCCATAGAAGTGCTGAGGGTTGTAGCCTTCAGTCAGGGGGTTGTAGCTCCCTTCCAGGTGAGGCTGGTAAACGAGATCAGGGGGTCGTAGCTCCCTTCCAGGAGAGGCTGGTAAACGAGTCAGGGGGTTGGAGCTCCCTTCCGGGAGAGGCTGGTAAACGAGCGCAGGTGGGTGCCTGCGTGCTGGTCAAGTCTGCGCCAGCACATATGTTGTAAGATGTTTTCTCTATAATAAAATATTGAAGGCTGAGCAACTGCAGCGGTGGTTTTCTCCCGACTTGGGTTTCCACCTAAAATCCTGGTGTTCATGTGTGATGCTTATGTGTGATGGTTTATTATGTTCTTACTGCATATGTTTACTATAGAACTTCTAATGAATGAATGATGGAATGATCTAAGTGAAGAATCAATGGCATAATTAGATCTCTGTGTATACGCGAGTTTAGTAAAGGGTATCCGCGTATATACGCTAGTTGGCTTCAGCAAAGTAGCGTATGGGTTTTTTAGAGCATGAAAAAGTAAAAAGTTTGAGTATGCCCTAAATACTGATTCACCCCCCCCCTCTCAGTATTTTTCCCAACACATGCAACTCGATAATTTCAAGTAATCTCGTTGTAGCCGCTTAATCCTGCTCTTCCTTGCATGATCTTTGCTTCTTCTTGATTTCTTGTCCTTCCTTTTCATTATTTCCTTCAATGCTAATGCTCTCCAAGAATGCTCTAAGTGTCCAAGAGTGAGTGAGAGAGAGAATAGAGAGAGAGAGCTCCAAAAATGAACTGACAGAAGGTTGTGAACCAATCCTCAGAAACCTTTTTATTAATTTTCCATTATTTTCCTTCATTTTCCCTCACATGAAACACGTGACATTTTGTAGAAAATATAACTAAGGGATTCAATCTGATCTTGCAATGTACTAAAACAAGATACTGAATCCTTCTACAATTTGCAGAAACAAAACATGATCGCACAATCACATAAAAATTAAGAGAAATATACAATCAATCGTACAACATAGATGTATATGCAGAAAGCACACTGCCTAAAACTCCGCTATCTGTATATTGTATAAATTCAACATAATGAAACAATACAATGCTTTCTCTCTTAGAGAAATTCCTACACTCTGCCAACTGTCTCACTCTGATCTAGGAAAAATTAGCTAATTACTTAGACAATTCTCAGCCTCTGCTCAGCCTGCATTGCACACGTATTCCTGGAGGAATTAAATCCCTATTAAATAGGAAATTCCCTTGAATTGATTGCGCAGTGCTTCCTTGGCCTCCACATGACTCTATAAATTACCTGTACAATTTTCTAATTATACAACTGATAGTTATCATCACTTTAACCTCAGTTAAATAATTGATCACTACTTGTGAATTAAATCATATTTAATTCACTTGACCTCTCACTATCTCATCACTCAGTTAGAACTAGTTAAACTAATTTTAACTCAATTTCTTGAGTTAGCTAATTACAACTCACAAATAATTGTAAGAAAACCACCTTCAATCATGGGAGAACTCTACATGCCTACTCTCTGACCCTCAGCTCGAATTTCCTAAGCTACTTCAGTGATTCTGACTTAGTTAATTAATACAAGTTGTGATGAGATGAAATTACAATTTCTCTTCCAATTTAATTAAGGGAAAATTGAATCAGAATCCCCCTTTGGCGTGCCATTTCAACACTACCTCTCAACAAGAAAGGATTATTTTCTACCCCAATCCTGCCACAGTGGAATTCTAATTTTCTTATTGCCGGTGCCTTCGTCAATATGTCTTCATCCCGATCCTCTGTGGGAATGTACTTTAATGACATAATCTGACTATGAACACAATCTCTGAGATGGTAATACCGGATATCAATATGCTTGGACCTGTCATGGAATACTGGATTAACTGAGAGTTTGATGCAACTATGTTTATCACAATGTATTACCTTCAGATCCATCTGTTGACCAAACAAACCAACAAGTATCTTCCTCATCCAGATTGCCTCACATGCTGTCTGACTAGACGTCGTGTTCTCTGCCTTTGTTGAACTGAGTGCAACTGACCTTTGTTGAAAATGCAGCAAGATGATGGAGCTTAGTGAAATGAAGTCGCCTTCACTAAGTGGGCCCGTAGGCTATTTTTGGCGCAAAGTCTATTTTTAGACTATGTCTATTTTTAGACATATGGAGCATGGTCTGGGAGTTGCAGTATGCTATTCTTGGAGTATTGGTCATGTTGGTAAAAATAGATGGACCTCTATTTTTAGACATTTAGGTCGAAGTCTATTTTTAGACTGCCTATCCTATAAATAGAAAAGTCAAATATTATTTACCCTTAATAATATTTGGACTCTAAACTTCAGTTTACTCTCTTGGAGCACTTCAGTTCGAGCTACATAAGTGGCTCATGCATCTGACAGAGGAATTACACTATTCCTAGGGGTTTGGTGAGCTCATGCATGGTTGACTTCAGTTAGGACTTCAGTGGAAGAAGTTTGGTGGAGTTGATGAGACAGTTGGTGGAGTTGTGTTCGGTTTAACTTAGTTGAACTAGTTGAGATTAGTTTAACTAGCTAATCGACTAGTAATGAGTGGAGTGAATTAAATATTATTTAATTCACTAATTATTAACTCATTATTCAACTCAAGAACACATAAGTTCACTACAGTGCATGGACAGTTTAGTGGAGACCAGTGAAAGAGGTAGATGAAAGGGTTGAGATAGCTATCAGTTGTGACATTAGTTGTGCATGAGATTTGCACCACACTTGGAGGAAATTTCCCATGAGGATTGCGCTGTCAAGCCAAGGAGATTCGAACCTTGGATCTCTCATTAGACCAGCCTTGATTGCGCAATAGAGGCAGGAAATTAGTGGATGAGTTTTGAACCAGTGACCTGTTCAAAACCAAGCTAGTTTGTGTGTAACTTTATGAGACAGTACTGAGTACTTGTGAGGAGTATTGTACTGATATTGTTACATGTTCTCTTCCATCTTAATATAAAAAATAGCTGGGGTTTTTCAGCTATAAGCTTTCCCCATACATACTGTGTAATGTGTGTGATGTTTTGATGATCTTTTGATCGCATACCGCTTGTTTATTTCCGCATGTGTGATGATCTGAGTAGAAGAGATTATGTGTTGCATATGAATTCGAATTAGTATGTGATCAGGATAATCTCGGTGGATAAATCTTCTTTATTCAGCAAATTTCTACATGGTATCGGAGCTATCGGAGCAGAGATTGATCATCACAGTGATTACAAACTTATTTCGGTAGACAGAGTCTGAATGCGGGCCAGGTAGCCTCTGGATCCATCCTTTCCTTTGAAAGGTGATACATCCAGTAAATGCCCCTGCAGTCGATCTCTGTGCTAGAAATAATTTGTTCTCACAGATCAAGAGCGGTTGAGATTTGAGTTGGAATTCGAATTTTGCAGCAGTTTGTTTTCTTGGTGCCGGAGTTGAAAAATGTCTTTCAACGGTTTGCAACTCGAATATGCTCTTGAAGGCAGTTCGAATTATGTTGCATGGAAGGATCGCATGGAGGCAGTATTAGAAGATAATGGACTGAAGGAGTTCGTAGATACGGATGTCCAAAAGCCCACTGATCCTGTTGAAGTCGAGGCTTGGCAAAAGAAGATGGCGAAATGTCGAAGGATTCTGTTGGAGGGCGTAAAGGATCACATTGTATCCAGCCTGCATGGAAAAGCTTCTCCATATTTGATGTGGAAAGCATTGACAGATCTATTCCAGAGTAAGAGTGACCAAAGGAAGCTGGTGCTCAAGGAAAAGCTCAGAAACATTAAGATGGAGAAAGGCGACAGTATCGCCAAATACCTCACGAAGTTCACTCAATGCAGAGATGAGCTGGGAAGTGTGGGGGTGACTGTCGAAGAAGAGGATATGGTAGAACTGGCGCTTCTTGGTCTTCCGAAGGCTTGGCATTCATATCAAGATAGTGTCAATGGTCGGGAGAAGTTGCCGGGATGGGAGCGCCTTTGGGCGGATCTCATGCAGGAGGAGATAAGGAGGACTACCAGAGATGGATCTTCATCAAAGTTACCCGATGAAGAAAATTGTGCTTTGGCTGCCAAAGCAAAGAAGGGGAAGAGCAAGAAAAATTCTCATTCCGGTGCAAAGGGAAAGAAGCAAGACATGTCTAAGGTGAAGTGTTTTCACTGTCACCAGCACGGACATTATGCCACAAAATGTCCGCAGAAGAAGAAAAACAAGCAAGTGGGAAGATCTGTAGATGGAGAGGCTTTGGCCTCGCAGTTCGAGCTTGACTTTTCGCTGATTGCATGCTTGGTTTCAAGTGTGATGGGATTAGTGTGGTTCTTGGACAGTGGTGCGTCATTCCACATGACGGGAGATCGAGATCTGTTTTCAGATCTGGAGGAAAAAGATCTTGGAGTGCACATCGAGATGGGCGATGATGGTAGATACAATGCGGCAGTATCGATCTGTTTCCTTTGAGAGGAAATTACGAGTAAACCTTTCATATTGAAGGAAGTTTTGCATGTTCCGGGATTGATGAAGAACATGATCTCTGTGGCGATGTTGGAAGACAAGGGGTATGATGTGGTCTTCAGCGAAGGAAAAGCCTTCCTGCACAGTAAGACAACTGGAGAGACCCAGAAGATAGGGGTTCGAGTCAAGAACCTTTATCAGTTGCAAGTAGATGGCTGCGCAGCAATGGCATGCAAGGCGGGAGAAGTGGTGAGCCGAGATGATGAGGGCGAACTGTGGCACAGGAGATTGGGCCACCTTCACCATGGAGCTTTGAAGATCCTGCTGCAGATTTCTACTGGGCTTCCTAAGGGCACCCTTGCGCAGTCAGATCAGTGCAAGGGGTGTACTTTAGGGAAGTATGTGAAAGCCACCTTTCACGAGAAGGATAGTCGCGCCACGACGATCCTTGAGAGAGTTCACACAGACGTGTGTGGTCCTTTCTCTGTTGCTTCGACAGCAAAGCACAGGTATTATGTGATCTTTGGTGATGATTTCTCTCGAAAGTGCTGGATCTTCTTCATGTCGAAGAAGAGCGATACATTCGCGAAGTTCTGTGAGTTTAAAGCACTGGTCGAGAAGGAGTCGGGGAAGAAGGTGATTGCTCTAAGGAGTGATAACGGTGGTGAATTCATCTCGGCTGAATTCAAGGAGTTCTGCAGCGCAGAAGGGATTCGGAGAGAGCTCATAGCACCCCATAACCCACAGCAGAACGGGGTGGCTGAGCGGAAGAACAGAACGATCGTGGGTGCTGCACGGGCGATGTTGCATGATCAGGGCCTACCCCTTCACTTATGGGCTGAGGCATGCAATATAGCAGTGTATGTGCAGAACCGTTGTCCTCACAAGGTTCTTGGCATGAGTACACCAGAGGAGGCTTATTCTGGCAAGAGGCCTGATATTTCCCATTTGCGGATTTTTGGTTCTCCTGTCTACATGCATGTGACAAAGGATGCGAGAAAGAAGCTGGATCCAACTGCTGAGGTTGGAATATTTGTGGGGTACACTAATACACCTCACAACTATCGGGTGTATGTGCCAGACAGTCGCAAGACTGTTGTGCGACGGGATATAAAATTTCAGGAGGAGAAAGCCATGCAGTGTTCGCTTGAGAGGGAGCCACACTTGCATGCAGATGAGGAGCTGTTAGTTCCTAAGGAGGAGCTTCCGGATGTGGATCAGCCACAAGAGGAGGTTCAGGAAGTGGAAGAAACCACCCAGGCAGCGCCAACCATCAGAGGGCGCATGCGCACTACAGAAGCTGAGCGACTGGCTCGGGATGCAGAGAAGGTTGTAGGACCACCTACAGCACAGCGCAGACAGAGACAGTCACCGGATCGGTACACTGGATACATGGCTCTTATGAATCAATGTGTTGTGACAGAGCCATCCTCTTTTGAGGAAGCTGTGGAGGAACCCGCATGGGTTGATGCCATGATCGAAGAATATGATTCGATCATCAGGAACAGTGCATGGGAGATTGTCCCAAGACCGGTTGGGAAATCATTGGTGGGTTCGCGATGGATCTACAAGGTGAAGCAGGCAGCTGACGGGAGTGTGGAGAAGTACAAGGCGAGATTTGTCGCCCGTGGCTTCTCACAGATCGAGGGGATTGACTATGAGGAGACTTTTGCACCTGTCGCAAGGTACTTTTCCATACGGACGATCCTTGCTCTCTCAGCGCAGATGGGGTGGCACATTCATCAGATGGATGTGAAGACTGCGTTCCTCAATGGAGTTATTGAGGAGGAGGTGTACATAGAGCAGCTTGAAGGTTTCGAGATCTTCAGCAGTGAGTCGCATGTGTGCCGACTCAAGAGAGCACTGTACGGGCTGAAGCAAGCACCTCGTGCTTGGTACACACGGATTGACAGTTATTTCACCAGGCTTGGATTTTCCAAGAGTGAGGCGGATCCTAACCTGTACCAGATTGTGGTGGAGGGGAAGCTGCTGATCATTGTACTGTATGTAGATGATATGATTTTGACGGGTGATGAGCTGTTGATACTTTCATGCAAGGAGGACCTTGCTAGAGAGTTCGAGATGAAGGACTTGGGCCTCCTTCATTATTTCCTGGGATTGGAGATTTGGTAGCGCAATGGTGGACTGTTTGTTTCTCAGGGCAAGTATGCCCGAGAGATTCTGGAGAGGTTGAACATGCATGGCTGCAAGCCTGTTGACACTCCTCTTCCTGGAGGTTGGAGGAAGGAGGATGCTACTTCAACGGAGGTAGTGGATACCACTGTCTATCGACAGTTGGTGGGGTCGCTTATGTATCTGGTCAATACACGACCCGATATATGCTATGCTGTTAACCAGCTTTCGCAAGCTATGGTTAAGCATACCAAGCTCTACTGGAAGGCAGGCAAGCATGTATTGCGTTATCTTAGTGGCACATCAGGATATGGTCTGTGGTACAGACAGGAGGATGAGGTGAGGCTTTCTGGCTTCACGGATGCAGATTGGGCAGGGAGCCCAACGGACCGGAAGAGCACATCTGGAGGTATCTTCAGCATTGGATCGACAGTAGTTTCCTAGTACAGCAGGAAACAAATATCCGTGGCACTCAGTTCAGTAGAGGCCGAGTACATGGCAGCTAGTTTGGCTGCATGCGAGGCTATATGGATGAGGAAGATCCTGGTCGGGTTGTTCGGGTCACACTTGGAGCCTACTGTGATTTATTGTGATAACCAGAGTTGCATTAAACTCTCGGCTAATCCAGTATTTCATGATAGATCCAAACACATCGACATGAGGTACCATCATATCAGAGATTGTGTGCAGCGGAGAATCATGTTACTTTCATACATTCCCACGGAGGATCAGGATGCTGATATCTTGACGAAGGCGCTCACGAGGAGCAAATTCGAATACCACAGAGGCAGGATAGGGGTTGCAGATAATCCATATCTTGTTGAGAGGGAGTGTTGAAAATGCAACAAGATGATGGAGCGTAGTGAAAAGAAGTCGCCTTCACTAAGTGGGCCAACGGTATTTTGAGCGCAAAGTCTATTTTTAGACTATGTCTATTTTTAGACATATGGAGCATGGTGCAGGAGTTGCAGTGCGGTATGCTATTCTTGGAGTATTGGTCATGTTGGTAAGGCTACTATGGACCTCTATTTTTGGACCTATAGGTCGAAGTCTATTTTTAGACTGCCTATCCTAAAAATAGGGAAGTCAAATATTATTTACCCTTAATAATATTTGGACTCTAAACTTCAGTTTACTCTCTTGGAGCACTTCAGTTTGAGCTAAAAAAGTAGCTCATGCATCTGACAGAGGAATTACGCTATTCCTAGGGTTTGGTGAGCTCATGCATGGTTGACTTCAGTTAGGACTTCAGTGGCAGAAGTTTCGTGGAGTTAATGAGACAGATGGTGGAGTTGTGTTTGGTTTAACTTAGTTGAACTAGTTGAGATTAGTTTAACTAGCTAATCAACTAGTAATGAGTGGAGTGAGTTAAATATTATTTAATTCATTAATTTGTAACTCATTATTCAACTCAAGAACACATCAGTTCACTACAGTGCATGGACAGTTCAGTGGAGACCAGTGAAAGAGGTAGATGAAAGGGTGGAGATAGCTATCAGTTGGGACATCAGTTGTGCATGAGATTTGCACCACACTTGGAGAATTTCCATGATGACAGTTGCGATCAAGCCAAGGAGATTCAAACCTTGGATCTCTCATTGAACCAGCCTTGATTGCGCAATGGGAGCAGTTAGTGGATGAGTTTTGAACCGGTGACTGGTCGAAACCAAGCTGATTTGTGTGTGACTTCATGAGACAGTACTTGAGTACTTGTGAGGGTATTTCTTAAGTTGTTACATGTTTCTTCCATCTAATATACAAAATAGCTGGGGGTTTTCAGCTATAAGCTTTCCCCATACATACTGTGTAATGTGTGTGATGTTTTGATGATCTTTTGATCGCATACCGCTTGTTTATTTCTGCATGTGTGATGATCTGAGTAGAAGAGATTATGTGTTGCATATGAATTCGAATTAGTATGTGATCAGGATAATCTCGGTGGATAAATCTTCATTATTCAGCAAATTTCTACAACCTTTGTTTCCTGTTGTACCAAGAAACTGCTAATGATCCTATGCTGAAGATGCCTCTTGATGTGCTCTTCCTGTCAGATGGAATCCCTACCCAATCTGCATTGGTGAAGCCTTGAAGCTTCACTCCCTCTGTCTGCCTATACCATAATCCATACTTTGTAGTGCCTCTGAGATATTGCAACACATGCTTCCTTGCCATCCAAAAGAGCTTGGTCGACTTAACCATAGCCTGGCTTAGCTGGTTAACTGCGTAGCATATGTGGGGTCGTGTGTTCACCAAATACATGAGTGAACCCACAAGTTTCCTATAAACAATAGCATCCACTACTTTGCCCGAAGTAGCATCCTCCTTCCTCTAGTTTCCTGCAATAGCAGTCTCCATGGGTTTGTTGCCCTCCAAGTGGAACTTCCTCAAAATCTCCTTGGCATATTTTCCCTGATATATAAATGGCTGCCCATCTCTTTTCCATATTTCCAATCCAAGCAAATAGTGCAAGAGCCCCATGTCATTACATCTCAAATTCTCTTGCAAGATCATATTTCCAATAATTTATGAGCTGCTCATCACTTGTCGGTATCAGATCATTGACATAAAGTACAATAACCAAAATCTTACCATAAACCACAATATGATATAGGTTCACATCCGCTTCACTCTTGGTGAAGCCCAACTTAGTGAAATAGCTGTCAATCCTGTTGTCCCAAGCACAGGGTGCTTTATTAAGCCCATACAATGCTCTCTTGAGTCTTCACACATGTGAATCCTTGTCTGAGGTCTCAAAAACCTCCGGCTTCTCAATGTACACTTCTTCATAAATAAATCCATTGATAAAGGTTGTATTTACATCCATATGATGTATCTTCCATCCCATCTATGCTGAGAGTGCAAGGATGGATGGATTTAATAGATGAGTACATTGCAACTGGTGAAAAAGTCCCATCATAGTCAATCCCCTCAATAAGAGAGAACCCTTTGGCCACAAATATAGCCTTGTGTTTCTACACACTCCCATCTGCTACCTACTTCGCCTTGTAGACCCATATGGATCCTACAACTGACTTATCGAATGGTCTTGGGACAACTTCCCATGCACTGTTTCTGATGATGGAGTCATAATCCTCAACCATGGCATCAACCCACACTGGCTGCTGCACTAATTCTTCAAAAGAGGATGGTTATATCTCAATACCTTCACTCATAAGATCCATGTATCTAGTGTACTGCTCTAGGGACCTTCTCTACCTGTGCTATGATGTGGGTGCTCCCACATTATCTCTCGCATCCAACAATAATCTGTCAGCCTCTCTGGTGCGCTTCCTTCAATCTATGGTAGATGGCTCTGCATGAGTTATTTCTACCACTCTTTGTTCCTCTACTTGTGGCTACTCCACATCTTGAGGTCCATCCTTTACAACTAAGAGCTCCTCAACTACATGCAAATCAAGCTCCCTCTCAAGGGAAAATCACATGGCTTTTTCTTCATCAAATTTCACATCTCTTCTGACCACTGTCATCCTTTTTGCTAGAAATTACATCCGATAGTTGTGAGGTGTATCAGTG
The DNA here is from genome assembly GCA_034641835.2 of Pinus albicaulis. Taxonomy (NCBI): domain Eukaryota; kingdom Viridiplantae; phylum Streptophyta; class Pinopsida; order Pinales; family Pinaceae; genus Pinus; species Pinus albicaulis. The sequence continues at coordinate 217,586,876 of CM076584.1, read as the reverse complement.
TACCCCACAAATATCCCTAATTGTGTTGTTGGCTCTATCTTCTTCTTGACATCTTTGGTCACATGGAAATAAATAGATGTTGATTTTAATGTACCTTGGACAAGTGGTTTCCCATGGTTTAGTCTCTACCTAGGGAAAAGTGTTCAAAATAATTATTTTCCTAAGTGTGACTTTATAAAGTGAAAGTGACTTTATAAGTGGTAAAGTCAATGTTAAATTATAAAGTGAAAGGGAATTTGTAAGTGGTAAAGTCAATGTTAAATTATAAAGTGAAAAGTGACTTTAAATATAAAGTACAATATGGGTACTTTATTTAATGGGTGAGTTAAAAAATAGAAAGTGAGAATTAAATGCACATTATTCTCATCCCTTCATCTAAATGAATCTGAGCCATTAGATATTAGGGTTGCCCAAAATTAATTTAGGGAAATAAAAGGGGAAAAAGAAAAGAGATATTGCATTCATTCATTCTTCATGAGTGGATTGAAGAAAGAAGTCAAAGGGCTGGAGAAAAGTTCTGAAGGAGAAATTTGTTTCAATAAGATGAAGGAGTGATTTCTGAGTAAAGATGGGCATGGAAATCAAGGCTAGAAGACAACAGAAGGTACAGTATGAACAAAATTTAATGTTGTGAGTTGCACACAGTTCAGGAGAAGCTTTTGAAATTTTTTTTTTTTCAAAAAATCCATACATTCCATACAACGGTGCGGAAATACATACAGTTATTATGGAATCCGTACAGTACATATTTTTAGCTTCAAGTGGGCACAAAAATCAAGGCAAACTGGGCACAATTTTCAAGGAATTTTGGGCTGAAGAGATAAGTTGTATTTTGTTTTGTTTTGTCTACAAATGTATTTTTCCTAAACTTGAAAGATAAATAAATTTGAAGATATCTCTAATAGGTTTTCCCCAAAGAAGATTGAAGGGTTTTTCCTAGGTCTAAGTTAACAAAAAATATGTGTATTTTTAGGTGTTGCTCGCTTGTTTATGTCTATATTTATTTTCAACATGTGTTGACAGTCCCATGTGTTTTAATCTGAAAATTTCATTTCTAGAATTCTATATGTTGAATGTATGTTTATGGGAATGGACATTTAACTAAATGTGAGTGATAAGGTGAAATCAAAACCAGGTTGGGATTGCAGGAAAATTTTTAGTCATCAAATTTAAACATGGTATTAGAGCTACAGGCTGAAAATTGCAATTTGAACAACAAACAATAGTTTGGGACATCAAACAGTGGTTTGGACAACAAACTGAATTTTTGGACAACAAAATAAGTTTAGATAACAAACTGATATTTTGGGACAACAGGGTGAAATTTCACACAGACTGAACTTTTGGGACAACAAGGCGTGTTGGAAATTTCATTTCTCCATTTTCTTAGTTTTGTAAATTTTGGACAACAGTCATGGCCATCTTCTTAAGGATAGAGGACATACTAGATGGGATATCCAACTATGCTGTTTGGAAGGACCTAATTCAGACAACGTTTGAGGAGGCAACAATTTGGGACATAGTGTGGAAAGAGGTTGTACCTCCTACTGCTGCAGATGAACTTGTTGAATTCATAAAAAATAATGCAAAGGCAAAAAGGATTTTGATGGACAGTCTAAAGTATCATGTGGTTCCTTAGGTGAGAGGAAACACATATTCATATCAGACGTGGAAAACTCTAAACACTCTGTATCAGAGTACCAATGAGAGCAGGAAGATGGTACTCAAAGAACAAGTGAAGAACATTAGGATAACAAAGGCTAAAAGTGTAGTTCATTATCTTGGTAGGGTCAAACAGGCACGTGATGATTTTACTGCTATTGGTGAGGCAGTTGCACCCACAGAATTAGTTAGGATAGTTGTAGTGGGGCTTCCTAAGTCTTGGGAGGTGTTTGGAGATATTGTTACCTCTAGGGAGAATCTCCCCAATTGAGACAAATTCTGGGATGACTGTGTGCAACATGAGATATGGAATACTGGCAATGGTGGGGTGAAGATAATAGATGAGGAGGATGTAACCTTGACAACGAGGGGTAAGAACAAAGGGAAGGCCAAGAAAGGGGCCTCATCAGATGGGGCTAAGGGAAAGGAGAAGAAGAAGAATAAGGATATGGATATGTCCAAATTCAAATGTTGGGAATGTCAGAAGATGGGACACTATGTTGTTACGTGACCTGAGAGGAAAAACAAGGGGAAGAAAGGTATTGCAGCTGTAACAGAGGTGGAGCAGTTTGCTTCACATTTTGACAGGGAATTTGCATTTATTACGTCTACATCTAGTAGGATTACATCATCCAATGTGTGGTACATATACAGTGGGGCTTCTCACCATATGAAAGGTGCACGAGAGTTATTTTTAGAGCTTGCAGAGAGGGCACTTGATATTGATATTATACTAGGAGATGACCGCACAGTGAGAGATGTTGGTGTGGGGACTGTGACTTTGAGAGGGAGTATTTTCCTCCTTTTGAAGGTCATGATTTTTTTTTATGTTCTAGGGATGAAGAAGAACTTGATTTCAGTGTCTGATATGGATGATAAGGGGCTTGACGTCACCTTTTCAAGAGGGAATGTATTGATGCATCCCAGGGGAGCTTCCATCACTTTGGCCAAAGTGATTGGAGTATGCTTTGGGAAACTATACAGGTTCATTTTTTAGTTGACAGGAGCATTGGTGGGTAGGAAATCTAGTAGAACTCACACTAGTACCACCAACAGTAGAGACTTGTGTGAGTTATGGCATCAGAGGATGACACATATGCATCATGGAGCTTTGAGAGTTCTGAGGGAGATCACGACTGGAGTTTTTGATTTTAGTGTCGAGCATTATGAGGTCTGCAGAGGGTGTGCTTTGGGAAAGTACATGAAGTTACCATTCCTAGAGAGAAACATGAGATCTACATGTATAATAGACTTGATTTATACTGATGTTAGTGGTCGTATGTCTCATGTGTCTTTGGGTGGTTATGAGTATTATGTTATATTCATTGATGACTACTTTAGGAGGACTTGGATATATTTCCTGAAGACCAAGGGTGAGGTCTTCAGTCGCTTTAAAGAGTTCAAAGCTCTTGTGGAAAAGAAAACATGTATGAAGATTCGGGTCTTGAGGTTAGACAATGGTGGTGAGTACACCCATGGTGGGTTTTCTGAATTATGTGCACAGGAGGGAATTAGGAGAGAGTTCACGGTTCCTTACAAACCCCAGCAGAATGGGGTGTTTGAAAGGAAGAACATAGATATTGTTGGGGATGTTAGAGCGATGATTCATGATCAGGGGTTGCCTTTGTTTTTTTGGGTTGAGGCATGCAATAATGTTGTTTATCTTCATAATAGGATTCCTCATAGAATATTTGGGAATATGAATTTGGAGGAGGCTTTCACTAGAGAGAAGCCTCATGTGGGAAATCTTAATATCTTTGTATGTATCACATATTCTTATATCCCCAAGAAGCAGAGGACAAAGCTGGAACCCATGGCAGAGAAGGGTATCTTTATGGGTTATAGCAAGACTTCGAAGGCCTATCGGATCTTCATTCCTTTTAAAAATAAAGTGGTGATTAGGATGGATGTGAAGTTCGAGGAGGAGAGGACCAATCAGAGATCATGGGAGTATGATGAGAGAGAGTCACATACTTCTCCTCAACAGGGAGGTTAGGTACATGGAGCAGGACCTCATATGGCACTTCAACTGACACAAGCACAAGTATTGGTACAGGTTCTTTGAGGACAGGTGCTTGTACAGGCACACCAGGGTCAGTTGGAAAACCTCCAGGTTCACTAGACTGGGGGGTAGAGGATGAGGTTCCATATGGGGAATATTATTTAGGGAAGAAGAGTCCCAAGTGGCTTTAAGACACCTTGAAGGAAGTAGAGTCCATTCGTTTTCCGAAGAGGATGAACAAGGAGAGTTTGCCACCTGAGTGATTTTGTAGTTATGTAGCCAAGGCTACTGGCATTGTTGACTCTAAGATTACTAGCTATGAGGAGGCTGTCAGCCAGAGGTATGGAGAGAGGTTATGGTGGAGGAGTATGCCTCTATCATTAAGAAAAATGTCTGGGAAGTGGTGCCTAGGATTGAGGGCAAGTCAGTTGTGACTTCCAAGTGGCTCTACAAGATCAAGCATGTTGCGGATGGAAGCATTGAGAAGTTTAAGGTGAGGTTTGTGGCTAGAAGGTTCTCACAGATAGAGGGAGTTTACTATGATGAGACCTTCAATCTCGTAGCTCGGTACACTTCTATCTAGTCCCTTATTTCTATTGCTTTAGAAATGGGTTGGAAGATCCATCAAATGGATGTGAATGCCACATTTCTGAATGGAGTTATAGGGGAGGAGGTGTATGTTAAGCAATCACAGGGCTTTGAGGTACTTGGGCGGGAGACCCATGTATGCCAGTTGAGGCGAGCACTCTACAGACTTAAGCAAGCTCCGAAAACTTTGTATTCGAGGACTGATACTTACTTGCAGTAGATGGGTTTCACGAAGAGTGATGCAGATCCGAACCTATACTACATTTTTGTAGGGGATAATCCCCTAATTCTTGTGCTACATGTTGATGATTTGTTCTTTACTGGGGAAAAAATATTGATTAGTGGTTTCAAGGATGATCTTGCTATGGATTTCAAGATTAAGGACATTGGGCTGATGCATTACTTTTTTGGGCTTGAGGTGTGGCAGGAGGAGGGGCATATCTTTCTGGGGCAGGTGAAGTATGATGTGGATGTGTTGAGCAGATTTCACATGGTAGAATATAGATCCATGTATACAACTATGATCACCAATTGGAAGAAGCTTCATGCTTCAGATTCTAGTTTGGTGGATCCCACATTGTATAGGCAGCTTATTCAGTCCTTGATGTATCTGGTCAACACTAGGCCAGATATATGCTTTGCAGTGAACAAACTTAGCCAATTCATGGTTGAGCCCATGAGGGTGCACTGGGTAGCTGAAAAGCACATTCTTTGCTACGTGCAGGGGATTATTTAGTATGGTTTGGACTATAGGTGGGGAGATGGAGTGAGGTTCACATGTTACACAGATTCAGATTGGGAAGGGTGTGCTTCTGACAAGAAAATCACTTCAGGGTGTTGCTTCAAACTGGGTTCGGTAGTTGTGTCATGGTTCAATTGAAAACAAAATTCAGTTGCTTTGAGCTCTTCTGAGGCTGAGTATATGGCTGCTAGTTAGATTAGTCGTGAGGCCATTTTTCTTCACAAGTTGTTGTATGGTCTATTTGATTAGGAGTTGAGACTGACAATTATTCACTGTGATAACTAGAGTTGCATTAAACTCATGGAGAATCAAGTGTTTCATGACAGGTCAAAACACATTGGCATCAAATATCATTTCATGAGGGACTATGTTTAGAAGGGGGCAGTGAAGCTAGAGTATATATCAACAGATAAGCAGATGGCCGATGTTCTCACGAAGTCCTTTCTAAGAGGAAAGCATGTCCATTTTAGGGACAAGATGGGTGTGGTGAGAAACACTTTCCTCGGTAAGAGGTAGTGTTGATTTTTAATGTACCTTAGACAAGTTATTTCCCATGGGTTAGTCTCTACCTAGGGAAAAGTGTCCAAAATAATTCTTTTCCCAAGTGTGACTTTATAAAGTGAAAGTGACTTTATAAGTGGTAAAGCCAATTCTAAATTATAAAGTGAAAATGACTTTATAAGTGGTAAAGTCAATGTTAAATTATAAAGTGAAAATTGACTTTAGACATAACGTACAATGTGGGTACTTTATCTAATGGGTGAGTTAAAAAGTAGAAAGTGAGAATTAAATTCACATTTATTCTCATCCCTTGATCTAAATGAATCTAAACCATTAGATCTTAGGGTTGCCCAAAATTCATTTAGGGAAACAAAAGGGGGAAAAAAAAAGAGATATTACATTCATTCATTCTTCATGAGCAGATTGGAGAAAGGAGGCTGAGGGCTGGAGAAAATTTTTGAAGGAGAAATTTGTTGCAACAAGCTGAAGGAGTGATTTCTGTGCAAAGTTGGGCATGGAAATCAAGGCATAGAAGACAACAAAAGGTACAATATGAACAACATTTAATCCTGTGAGCTGCACGTAGTTCGAGAGAATATTTTGAGGAAAAAAAATTGTATAGTCCGTACAATGGTCCATAAATATGTACAGTCCATACGGAATATGTACATCATAATCTGTACAGTCCGTATCCATACAATACATATTTTCAGCTTCAAGTGGGCATGAAAATTGAGGCAAAGTGGGCACAATTTTCAAGGATTTTTGGGCTGAAAAGATAAATTGTATTTTTCTATTTTTTTTTGTCAAAAAATTTATTTTTCCTAAACTTGAAAGATAAATAAATTTTAAGATATCTCTAAGAGGTTTTCCACAGAGAAGATTGAAGCGGTTTTGTCTGGGTCTAAGTTGACCAAAAATTTGTGTGTATTTTTATGTGTTGCTGGTTTTTTTATGTCCATATTTATTTTCATCATGTGTTGACAATCCTATGTGTTTTAATCTGAAAGTTTCATTTCCAAGATTCTATATGTTGAATTTATTTTTATGGGAAAGGGAATTTCACTGAATGGTAGTGATAAGGTGAATTTAAAACCAAGATGGGATTTGCAGGAAACTTTTTAGTCATCAAATTTCAACAATAGATGAACCAACAATTTAAAATACGACACATCTGGTCTCTAATATGAAAAAGCCTCCTCTAGTGTACTCAACCCAAGTATCCAATGATGACTTATGTTCTACACAAATGATGCTCTATTGCATGCTTCCGCCCACAGATGCAATAGTAGGCCCTGATCATGCAACATAGCTCGTGCTACTCCCATAATCATTATGTTCTTATCTTTGCAACCCCATCCTGTTGTGGGTGATGAGGTGTAATCAATTCTCTTTGAATTCCTTTTGAGGCACAAAAATTCTTGAATTCGTTAGAGATGTATTCTCCACCATTGTCGTTCCTCAGAGCGTTCACTTTTTTCCCTGTATCTTTCTCGACAAGTGACTTGAACTCTCAAAACTTGGAGAACATATGATATTTCTTCTACATGAAGAAAATTCAACAATTTCTTGAAAAATCATGACATAATACATGTGCTTTGCTATGCAAGTTGTTGAGAACGATCCACACACATCTGAGTGAACTCTCTCAAGGATCACCTTGGCTCAAATTTCCTTATCATGAAAGGTGGTTTTGGTATACTTCTCGAATGTACACCCTTTAAATGTGTCTCTCTATGCAAGTGCACCCTTTGGAAGTCCTGTAGAAATCTGCTGCATGAACATTAAAGCGCTGTGGTGTAGATGGCCCAACCTCCTCTGCCATAACTCACCGATATCTCGACTTTCCACCTTATATTCTTTATTGCTCAGTGATGTGCAGTCCTACATCCATTTTATAGTGATTATTTACTCGAACCCAATATTTTTCACCTGTCCCATGGCTTTGTGATGAAGGAACACCTTTCCTTATGTTATCACCAAAATCGTACTTGATTGGTTGCTGATCAGACAACTTCAGTGTAACTATTTCAAACCAATCTTGTGACTAAGGCTTAGCCTCCTCAGCCTAAGAGGGCTCTATCAAGGGTTAATGATATTGATTAACAATAAAGATAGATGGATAACTCTATGAATTGTGTCTTGGTTTTGTATGTTTGCAGGTTGAAAATATGAAGGCTAATACTACCATTGGGCTTATGGAGTCAAAAAATTAGTAGGTTCAGTGGCAAGGTTTTTTGACATGGAAGCTGAGGAAAATAGGGGTCTTTAAAAAGAAAATTCACTTAAGAATGTAGGTCAACACAGTAATTTCATTACTAAAGGAAGTCAGAGCGTAGAGTTATGAATTCTGAGTAATAGCAATGAAATCTACTGCTAGTGGTTCAAAGGAAATTCACTCATAAAACACAGAAAAACACAATCATCTCATTACTAATGGAAGTCAGAGCATAGGGATATGAACTATCAGTAATAGAAATGAGATCTACTGCAAGTAGTTAAACATAATATGTAGATCAATAAAACATTAAAACCCCATGAGAATCTCAGGTCTATCAAGAAGAAAACCTCTCTATATTACTAATCACAGTCAATTACATAAAGCTGTAGTTTTGCCAAAAAGTCTCCAACCCTTGACAAATTTGACCCAATGGCCTTTAATAGAGATGTTGCATCATTATATTATCTACCTCTAGGCTAGATACATTGAATTTATACCTAGTGACACCTTTCATAACCATAAAACATCAAATTTATGACAAACAGACACATATCCTACTTGACAGTCCTTTTTCAACTAGGACTCAAACTCTTCATTATTACCTTTAAAAACCTTATCTACTTAAAGTAATTACATCTTTGACTAGTATGCTGTCACATGGTCAAATTTAGATGATGAGATTCACCACTTTGTGACCACTTAACTGACCTCCTCAAAACTAGGAAACAAAACCCTGTTTTTTAGGTAAATGGTCTTCTTCTTCTTTGAATATTTTGGCTATCATCTGGTCTTGAATTCGTGGTCCTTGAGTGTTTAATAATTTCTTGAAATGGTATTTAACTCTTTCCTAGCCTCCAGCTATCCAAAACCTGCTCCAAAACCTGCTAAAAGGACTGAAACATAGTGCGCTACAAAAGTAAGGCAGTTTCGTAGCGCCTTAAAACAAGCCTTTATCCTCAAAATTTTTGACTCTTTTATCTTGCATTAGATTTATCATCATTCAACGCATGTCTCATATAATTTTCAGCCCTTAACACCCTTTAAAATTGATCAGGAAGACAAAAACGCAGCTACAATAGTTTCGTAGCGCTTTTCTGCTTTTTAGGCTTGGAGGCGCTACAAAACTGTTGTAGATGCAGATTTTTTGAATAAATTTGAAAATTGAAACCTCAAAGTTGAAAAAAATTGTATCTAACATATCATTAGCCTCAATCAACCATAAAAAAACTCAAACCAAGAGTTTTGAGGTGTCAATCTCACCTTTCATATTTAAGACATCCTTGCTGATTTTTCCTGTTTTTTCTGAAACATAGGCCTTGGAACAGAGCCTATATCTTCTAATCCATGATGTATTTTGCAAAAATGAAGTAGATTTTTGTAGTTCAGTATGTCTTGAAGAAAAACCTTTTTTTTGGTTTTGAAACACACCTCTTGCTATCCATAAAATGCATTTGAAAAGCATGTGTAAAACAGGAAAACTCTGTTTCTGAAAATAGGGCTTCAATGAAATCGTTGTGTCTCCCAACTGATAACACCTGTGAGAAACTTGAGAGAGGTTTTTGTAGCTGGGGCTGTGATGAAGACAAACATGTTTCAAAATTATATATATTTTTTTCATTTGGCCAGAAACTGAACTTTAAGTTGACTGCTAAACAGTCATGTACATGACAGTTTCGTAACAGCAGTTTCGTAGCGCATTTTAATTTATCAATTTCTGCCACCTCCTAATGAATTTGAAGAAAATGAGAGAGGTTTTTGTAGTTAGGTTTGTTATGAAGAAAATGTCTTTCATATTTCCCAAATTATTTTTCAGTTGCTCAGAAACCGCCTTTGAAGTTGACTTATCAAAGTCAAAAAACAGAGTTTTGCTTCATATTCGCTACGAAACTATTAGCCAATTTCTTAGCAAAAAGTAACTTTTTACAGTGTAATGCACTACGAAACTGTGGCTTCTTGGCTAATTTGGCACTTCGGGTACAAAAAACTTTGGAAAATGAAATGAATCGGAGAATGATGAATGATGTGACATAAAGGAGTTTGAATATGGGTGGGTTTAGACCTTAGGGTAAGCTTAAACAAGAAAAATTTGAAATTTCCCTTGACCAAGTCATGAAAAATGAATTCTATGACCCTACCATTTACACATGAAATTATTCAACCTTGTCAAATGATGCTTCATTTTTCTGGGTGATAATAGTGGCTCCACTTGGGATGGTGTGCCCCTGTGGTACACCAAAGAACCTGTAGTTCTAGTGCCATCCATCTTCTTGGAAATAAGAACTCTAAAATTTATGAAAAATTCACCAAGCTCTTATGGCCTTCTCCTCTGGCTCAAGCTTGATGATTACTGCTGGAAAACCAACTTTGTACCTACTGAAAATATGCTCCGTAAACTTTGAGCTTATTCACACACTCCTACCTACCCCAACAACTGCAATCTCCATTTTTAACTCAAGCAACATGAAACTTCCAATGAAGCCAGTCATTGATCTGATCTGACACTTGAACCCGTTGACTGCACTTGAACCAAAAGTAAGCATGATACTGAAATGACCAAGGCAACATAAAATGTATCTGATCCTCATAATGAAAATATAACTGGAAATATGGACTGAAGAACTCTTCCATGTAGTCAGCTATAGGATTATAGAAGACATAATCTATTTGATGACTCTCAAGACAGTCTGCAGCTTTGGAAAATTCATATATTCTTTTCTCAACTACACAAAATTTCAGTTGTGTGCTATCAAACTGTTGTTCAAATTGATTTTCAAAAATAATGTATTCTTCCTCAAACTCAAAGGAGAAAGGTAGCAACACCCTCTCTTTGTTTTCTGGCATTAACAACTTTTGAAAATACTGATCTTATCATGAAGCCTATAAGGTTGAGTTTGATCTTCTAAAACTTCAATGTATTTTTCAATATTCTTAGCAACTTCATCCACAAATTGAATTTTAACTTCTGACTTGCATTCAAATGACTTCAGATTAGAAGACAAGGATAAAGAAAAAATTTCACTCACTTCTTCATTAGTGTGATCATTATTTGATGTAGACTGTTGCAGGAAACGAAATGAAGAATAAACTTCTTCCTTTACCTGAGGATTGTAGAAATTATCTTCCAATATTTGTTGTTGTTGTTTGTAACGATTCTCATACTCGTGATGATCAAAATACTGACAAGTATGCTGCAAATTTTCATAAAACTCAGAGGATGTAACATGATTATCATAAATAAACTCCTGTTGGGTTTCATTTTCATCCAAGAGAGAGGATATCCTTTCTTCTTGGTGATGAAAGGTATTTTCATGAAGGGCATCTAAAATTTCCTCATCCATGAACTCATCATCTTCATAAGAAATATTCAATAAAACTCACACAATGTTTACAACAGTCTTTGACCAGCAATAAGGAGGGATGACACTCTTCATACATGTCATAAAATGCAACATGGAAATCATCAAGAGAATATAATGAACCATTTGGAAAGCTTTCATATCAAGACCATGCTTTTCCTTCTAAAGTGGCCATAAACATCTTCATGAGACAAACCTCAGGGAACTGAACCTTAAGACTGTGTACATGCATATGAAATCTAACCAAATGAAGAGCAACATTGTCTTTATTTTCATCTTTAAATATTAGAAGATCAGTTAACCATTCAATCTTTGGCATAGGATTTGGAAAACCAGGGATGTGAGACCGATTCATAGGTGCATACCTAGCATTTATTCTTGCAATGTAATTCATCTTGAAACTTCATCAAGATACTAATCTTCAAGTAGTGGAGTCACCTTCCAATTGATTATTTGATGTGTGGAGTCACCAGAGCAGAAATACAGCCAATATGTGCCTAAGTGTATACTGATCTCAGACCTTAGAACTGAAACTTTGTCGTTCTATCCAGGGAAAATTTATACCTTCGGTCCCCGGCGACCACGCAAAAATTTTATCACCAAAATTGTACCTGATTGGCTGCTGATCAGACAACTTCAGTGTAACTATTTCAAACCAATCTTGTGACTGAGGCTTATCCTCTTCAGCCTGAGAGGGCTCTCGCGTGGGTTAATGATATTGATTAATGATAAAGATAGATGGCTAACTCTATGAATTGTGTCTTGGTTTTGTATTTGCAGGTTGAAAAGATGAAGGCTAATACTACCATTGGGCTTATGGAGTCAACAAATCAGTAGGTTCAGTGGCAAGGTTTCTTGACATGGAAGATGAGGCTAATAGGGGTCCTTAACAAAGACAATTCACTCAGGAACATAGGTCAACACAGTCATTTCATTGCTAAAGGAAGTCAGAGCATAGAGTTATGAATTCTGAGTAATAGCAATGAAATCTACTGCTAGTGGTTCAAAGGCAATTCACTCATAAAACACAGAAAAACACAGTCATTTCATTACTAAAGGAAGTCATAGCATAGGGTTATGAATTATGAGTAATAGCAATGAAATCTAATACAAGTAGTTAAACATAATATGTAGATCAATAAAACATTAAAACCCCATGAGAATCTCAGGTCTTTCAAGAAGAAAACCTCTCTTTATTACTGATCACAGTCAATTACATAAAGCTACAATTTTGCCAAAAAGTCTCCAACCCTTGACAAATTCGACCCACTGGCGTTTAATAGAGATGTTAAATCATGAGATGATCTACCTCTAGGCTAGATACATCGAATTTCTGCCTCCTGACACCTTGCCTAACCATAATACATCAAATTTATGACAAACATACACCTATCCTACTTGATAGTCCTATTTCAACTAGGACTCAAACTCTTCATTATTATCTTTAACAACCTTATCTACTTAAATAAATTAAATCTTTGACTATTATGCTGTCACATGGTCAAATTCAGATGATGATATTCACCACTTTGTGACCACTTAACTGACCTCCTTAAAACTAGGAAACAAAACCCTGTTTTTTAGGTAAATGGTCTTCTTCTTTGAATATTTTGGTTGTCATCTAGTCTTGAATTCATGGTCCTTGAGTGTTTAATAATTTCTTGACATGTCATTTAACTCTTTCATAGCCTCCAGCTATCCAAAACCTACTTCAAAACCTGCTAAAAAGACTGAAACACAGTGCACTACGAAAGTAAGGTAGTTTCTTAGTGCACTTTCGTAGCGCCTTAAAAAAAGCCTTTATCCTTAAAATTTCTAACTCTTTCCTCTTGCATCAACTTTATCATCCTTAAACACATGTATCATATCATTTTCAGCCCTTAACACCCTTTAAAATTGATCAGGAAGACAAAAACACAACTACAACAGTTTCGTAGCACTTTTCTGCTTTTTAAGCCCGGAGGCGCTACGAAACTGCTGTAGATGTAGATTTTTTGCATAAATTTGAAAATTGAAACCTGAAAATTGAAAAAACTTGTATCTAACATATCATTAGCTTCAATCAACGATAAACCAACTCAAACCAAGATTTTTGAGGTGTCAATCTCACCTTTCATATTTAAGACATCCTTGCTTATTTTTCCTGTTTATTTGTTTATTTATTTTTATTTTTATTTATTTTTTTATTTTTTTTTTAATTTTTAATTTTTGTTTTGTTTTGTTTTTTGTTTTTTTTTGTTTCTTGTTTTTGTTTTTTTGTTTTGTTTTTGTTTTTGTTTTTTTTTTCTTCTGAAAAATAGGCCTTGGAACCGAGCCTATATCTTCTAATACATGATGTATTTTTCAAAACTGAAGTTGTAGGTCAGTATGTCGTGAAGAAACACCTCTCTTGGTTTTTCGAAACACATCTCCTACTGTCTAGAAATTGCATTTGAAAAACATGTGTAAAACAGGAAAAATCTGTTTTTGAAAATAGGGCTTCAATGAAATCCTTGTATCTCCCAACTGATAACACCTTTGAGAAACTTGAGAGAGGTTTTTGTAGCTGGGGCTGTGATTAAGACAAACCTCTTTCAGAATTCCAGAAACTGAACTTGAAGTTGACTGCTAAACATTCATGTATAGGACAATTTCGTAACAACAGTTTCGTAGTGCATTTTAATTTATCAGTTTCTGCCACCTCGGCTAATGAATTTGAAGAAATTGAGAGAGGTTTTTCTATTTATGTTTGTTTTGAAGAAAAACCTCTTTCAGATTTCCAAAATTCAATTTCAGTTGCTCAGAAACTGCCTTTGAAGTTGACTTCTCAAAGTTAGAAAACATAGTTTTGCTTCATATTTTCTATGAAACTATTAGCCAGTTTTGTAGGAAAAAGTGACTTTTTACAGTGTAATGCACTACGAAACTGTGGTTTCTTGGCCAATTTGGGACTTTCGGTACAAAAAAATTTGGAAAATGAAATGAATCGGAGAATGATGAATGATGTGACATGAAGGAGTTTGAATATGGGTGGGTTTAGACCTTGGGGTAAGCTTAAACAAGAAAAATTTGAAATTTCCCTTGACCAAGTAATGAAAAATGAATTCTATGACCCTACCATTTACATATGAACTTATTCAGCCTTGTCAAATGATGCTTCATTTTTTTGGGTGATAACACCTTCACTGAAGATCACATCATAGCCACAATATTCCAACATAGAAACAGAAACCAAATTCTTCTTCTAAACAGGAAGATACATGAAATATTTTAATGTGAGTGGATTACCTGAATCCCTCTGAAAGGTAACTGTACCTACACTGGTAGCACTATACCTCCCGTCGTCACCCTTCTTGATGTGCATCTGGAGACCCTTCTCCTCCAAGCTACTAAAGAATTCTTTGTTGCCGGTCATATGGAATGAAGCTCCACTATCCAAGTACCACACAAATCCCATCAACGATGATACCATGCATGTGATGAGAGTGAATTCCAACTCGAATTGTGAAGCCAATGCTTCACCTGATGCACCTCCTGAGGCCTTGTTTTTGTTCTTATTTTGTGGAATATTTGTGGCATAGTGTCCATGCTCATGACAGTTGAAACATTTTACCTTTGGCAAGTCTCGATTCTTGTATGCTAAGCTAGTCTCAGAATTGGAATGGGATGACTTCCCTTTCCCTTTCTTCTCCTTTCCAACTAAGGCATAGTTCTCCTCATCATTAGTATTTGATGAGGATCCATCTCTGGTGCTTCGCTGAATTTATTCTTGTGCCAGATCAAACCATTGTTGCTCCTAATCTAGTAGCTTATCCCTTCCATTAAAAAATTCCCTATAGTTATGCTAGATATTGAGAAGGCCTAGAAGAGCTAGGCCCACCAAATCATCTGAGGAAACAATTATCCCAACACTTCCAAGCTCATCTTGACACTTAGTGAAATTCGTCAAATATTTTGGATTGTGCTGCCCTTCTCCATTTTGATATTCCTGAACTTGTCTTTCAGTGCCAACTTCCTGTGGTCATCGCTATTCTGATACAGATCTGTCAAGGCTTTCCACATCTCATATGGAGTCACCTTCCCATGGAGACTCGAGATAATATGGTCTCAAACTCCCTTTAACAAGATCCTTATTTCCTTTGCTACATTATTCTTCCATTCATCAAGAAGTTGAGCATCTGTTGTTGCGGGCTGTGGGACATCAGTATCTATGAAATCCTTCAGTCTGTTGTCCTCGAGCACTACCTCCATCTTATCCTTCCATGCAATATAATTTGAATTTCCCTCGAGTGCATATTTGAGTCTCAAGCCATTGAAAGACATCTTCATATGTTGTTGGATCCTGAAGAATAAATCTAAAAATTCAAACCTGACCAAAACAAACTTTGTTCTTCTCTTCTTATTGTGATTCCTGGTGTTCTGATACCATGTAGAAAATCTAACCAAGGGATTTAATATGATCTTGTAATGGACTAAAACAAGATACTGAATCCTTCTACAATATGCGGAAACAAAACATGATTTCATAATCACATAACAAGTAAGAGAAAGAGACAATCAATGACACAACACAAGATGTATCTGGGGAAAGCACACTTCCTAAAACCCCACTATCTGTATATTTTATAAAGTCAAGATCATGAAACAATACAATGCTTTCTCTCTCAGATAAATTCCTGCACTCTGCCAACTGTCTCACTCTGATCTAGGAAAAATCATACAATTACTTAGCCTATTCTCATCCTCTGATTAGAATGCCTTGATCACACATTACTCAAGGAATTAAATACCTATAAAATAGGAAATTCCCTTGAATTGATTGCGCAATTCTTCGTTGGCCTCCACATGACTCTATAACTGACCTATACATTTTTATAATTATACAACTGATAGTTATCATCCCTTTAACCTCAATCTCAACTGGGCCTTCCTTAGAAATGACATGCACAAACTATTTATAGTGAATTATCATTTAACTAATTGATCAATACTTGTGAATTAAATCAGAATTAATTCACTTGACCTCTCATTAGCTCATCACTCAGTTAGAACTAGTTAAATTGATTTTAATTCAATTTTTTGAGTTAACTAATTAAAAATCACAAATAAATGTAATTGGATCCCCTTAAATCATGGGAGAACTCTACATGCCTAATCTCTGACCATCAACTTGAATTTCCTAAGCTAACTCAGTCATTCTGACTTAATTAACTAATACAAGTTGTGATGAGATGAAATTACAACTTCTCTTCCAATTTAATCAAGGGAAAATTAAATCAGATTCCCCCTTTGGGGTGCCATTTCTTAGTGCCATTTCAACACCTTTCACCTTCCTTTTCTCCTATTTTTCATTATTTTCATAAACAAAATGTCAATAATTTCCTCTTTTATTTTCCAAAGGCTTTGCCTTTGCCTTTGCCAATTTCCTTAGCCATAATAAACCAAATGAACACCCACACTAGGATGTTTTTCCCAACATTCAACTTGGAATAAGTGTCCCGCGGCCTTGGTTGTTGTTTTTCCTTTATTAAATTTATACATGGAATTTTGACCAGGGCTGTTACACAACCCTCCCCCTTGGGGGAACACCATCCTTGGTGTTCAATGACACCTACAACCACAAAATTTCTAAAAATAAAAACATACTGATCGTGGAGCTTTATAACTTAGGTCAATGCAGTATTTACAATGATCATCACGCTGAGAAGAAAACCAACATGAGAAACATAACAAAATGACAACCATAGCGACATGACACCCATACTACTTATTGGAGCTTTATAATATGCCAAAATACATCCACTCAACTTGCGAATAGAGAAGGATACATAGCCCACATCTGATCAACGATCTCCCATATAGCTTCATTGGGCCCAAAGTGCTTCCACTACACTTTAACCTGCTTGATTGCTTGGTTTCAGAGCATGAGTATATTTCTATGGAAGATACACTGAGGTTCTGACTAGAAATATCCTTTTGGATCCACCTACAATATAGACTATTAAATCACATGATCAACATATTTAACATATTTATTAAGAAATGACGCATGGAAAACATCATGGAATTTCACTGTTGGAGAAAGTGCAAGTCGATAGGCTACTGGCCCAATACTTTCAAGAATCTTGAAAGGTCCACAAAACCGAGATGTCATCTTGGCACATGATCCAATCCTCAAGGAGCTCTTCTTGGGCTTGATGTGCAAGTACATCTATTCCCTAACATGAAACTCCTTAAACATCTTGTTTAGATTTGCATCAATTTTCTATATGTCTCGTGCTACCTTTAGATTCTTCTTGATTACCTGCATTTTCTGTTCCATATCTACTAACATGTACGATCCAGTTAATACCCTGTTCACTGGATCACTCCAATTGATGGGAGTATTACAACTTCTCCCGTAGAGTGCCTCAAACGGACTCATCCTCAATGAATCCTGATACCCATTATTGTAAGTAAACTTAACCAATGAAATATAATCTTTCCACTTCTATTATTGATGCATCTCATACATCCTCAACATATCCTCCAATATCCTGTCGACCCTATCTGTCTGCAGATGATAAGTTGTGTTGAAGGCCAACTCTGTACCCAAACTTGTAAACAACTCTTTCCATAATCTCTAAGTGAACTTAATGTCCTTGTCTGACACAATCTTTCTTGGAACACTATACAATATCACCACATATATGATGAATAATTATGCTACATCATTAGCTAAATAAGTAGAATTCATTGGAATGAAGTGCGCTACCTTTGTAACCTTGTCAACCACAACCATAATTGAATCATGATGTCTATATGTCCTTGGGAAAAATGTAATGAAATCCATGGAAATGACCTCCCATTTATACTCTGGAATCACAATTGTTTAAAGTAATCCACCTAGATGCTTAAATTTTTCCTTTACTTGTTGGCAATCCAAGCATATAGCCACAAACTTTGTCACTTCTTTCTTCAAATTAGGCCAATAGTAAAAATTCTTCACTATTGTCAATGTCTTATGATATCCTGGGTGAATTGAATAATTTTTTGCATGAAATTATCACAATATAGTCTTCTTCAACTCACTATCATTCGACACATATATCCCATTCCTAAATATGACCAAACCATCTGCTGCAAGACAATAGTTCACATCCTGCTCACCTCTACCCTGTTGTAACTTGTGAATAAGCTCCCTATACCTATCATCCTATTGTCCCCCATGTAAAGTATGATATTGTAAGTTTGTCCCATAGGAACGCATAGATGCTATGTGATTCACATGTACTCTCATGCTAAGAGCATCTGCAAGCATGTTATCCTTTCCCTTAATGTTCCATATCTCGAAGTCAAACTCACTAATCGTGCCCAACCATCTAGCTTGTATGGAATTCAAATTTAGTTGGTGAAATAGATACCTAAATCCATTTTCATGGCTCATCAATACAAACCTCCTACCAAGAAGATAATGTCTGCAAATCTTCAATGCATTAATGATAGCTTCCAACTCAAGATCATGTATGAGATAATTTGTTCGTGCTCATTTAGTTTCCTTGATTCATAGCATACCACTTGTCCTTCTTGCATAAGGACTCCACCAAGACCTCCCTTGTAAACATCTGTACATGCTACAATTTTTCTATCTAGATTTGCGATATTTAAAACTGGAGCATTTTTTAACAACTTCTTCAATTGCTCAAAACTGACCGCACATTCCTCTATCCATTCAAATCTCTTACATTTCCTATGCATGATGTAATAGGATATGCAATGCATGAGAATTTCCTGATGAACCTCATGTAGTAACCTGTTAGTCCCCTGAATGATATGAATTCATCCACATTTCTAGGAGTTTCCCATTCCATGATATCTCTTATCTTCTCTAGATCCACTACTATACCTTCCTTGGAAACTGTTATCACTCCCCCCATTTCCCAAGGCTGAGAATGGATATTGAAGGAGGTAGCCTCAAACCAATCTTTAGGTTTGGTAGCTAGCCCTACCAGACCAGAGAGGGTTCTCTCAATGTCAATTTAACAGTCAATGAGATGATTGGATATGTAATGATCTTAGGCTATGTATAAGCTCAGTGAATTAGGGTTTTTTTTTGAGTTTTTGCTGGATAGGAATGATAGTCAAGGAACTAGATCTAGGTTTTAGGTATGATTTCAAAGTTTCAGTTGCAGAGATGAGGATGAGGCCAGGTATTTATACTTAACAACATACTTTAATTGTCATTGTGTATAGGGTTTTAAAAGAGAAAGAGATTCAGAATGAGCATGTTACATGAATTCATTCATCAGAAGAGGAAAAACACATTCATGAAAACCTTATAAAATAGAGCATGAAAAACAAGATTTCTGTTCATAGACTCATAATATCATCATATAAAAGCATACATGCGATGGAAAAAAAATTATAAACATTCAACTTGATGGTGATTACTGAGAAAAAAAAGTGCTAATAAGCATACCACTAGAGTCCCAAAATTATAGCTACAACATGTCTTTGATTTCACTGAAAAAGTTTGTACAAAAGCTCCACACTACAAATAACAACTATCCAACCTCTAAAATGACTTGAGTTGGACTATATATATAAAATATAAGTGATTCCACCTCATTGGGTCAAAAATTGATCCAAAATACATCATAAATGCACCTAATGAGTCATTACCTAAAATCTAGGGAAGTTAGAAACAATCCCCCCAAATTTGGCTCATAACTAGGAGTGTATGTCTCCTTGATTAATTACATCATTCCTAAAAAATTGGAGGAAAATAAAAACTATATTATCCAAAAGACACCTCATAGGATAGCTGCAACCTCGAAATTTGGACCATTCTGGCTTGACACTTGTCCAGAAATAATCCA
This sequence comes from Pinus albicaulis, assembly GCA_034641835.2. Lineage (NCBI taxonomy): Eukaryota > Viridiplantae > Streptophyta > Pinopsida > Pinales > Pinaceae > Pinus > Pinus albicaulis. The sequence continues at coordinate 217,566,967 of CM076584.1, read as the reverse complement.
AGACAGAAGCGTAACGCCAATTAGCAGAAGCGTCACACCTCTCAGCAGAAGCATCACGCCACTTTGAGGGTTATTTTGGTTGACTTTAAGGCCTCTTCCTGCAAACATGAATATTGGGATAGGTAGCCCTATGTGTCCTCTATCCATCCCAACCTTGAAACTGAGAAAATACCTCCTGTAAGGCCTTCAAAAATCCATTTTCCCAACCTTACACTACAAGCGCCGCGCACAGGATTTTTTTTTGGAAAAAGCATGAAAAAGAGGCTATTTTTTGGGTTTTTCTCCAAAACTGGGGGGTGTCATCAAAACTTGAGACCACATCTGTAAATTAGAAGGAAATAGATATCCATCCATGTAAATATTTCCTCATTTGGAGACTGTGAACAAAAGCGTCGTGCCACTGCGCGACGCTTCTGCAAAGACCAGTTTTCTAGATTTTCCAAAAAATCACAAAAAATACTCAAATTTCCCAAAACTTGTTGAATTTTGTTTCATGGCATCCCTAGATGATAAAATAAACAACTAGGGATGCCTCAACTAGAAAATCCAAGTTATCTTTCTCCTTTATCTTAATTAGGGTTTCTTTAAGCTTTTTCCTCAAATTCTTCACCCTGACTTTGCGATTTGGTTCCTAGTGAAATAATGTCTCGCCATATTCCTCTAGAGGTTATTACCCCTTTCTGCCTTCTTCAAAATATTCTCAAGATGAAAATTTACCCTGTAAAACCATAGCTCTTTGTCTCACTCAATTTCATCAGCGATCAACTCATCAAAAGTTATTTGACCTAATGGAGGAGATGGCTCTTTTTCTTTCTCTTTCTTCCTAGTTAATCCTCTTCTTCTTGGACATCTTGGATTTGTTTCAGCCTCTATGTCTTCCAATTGATCAAAATCTAACACTACTTTTCCCTTACCTTTTCCTGCCTTGATATTTTCCTTTGGTTTTCTTTGGAGCAGTTGTTTCACCTTCAATTGCATGTTTTCTTATTGTAAAAAGGAAATCTTGAAATTTTCCCTTGAGAGACTATCCTTTAACTCTGCTATCTCTGCATACTTTTCCTTTATTATATTCTCAGCTAGTTTTTCTTTCACCTTCTTTGCCATGTAAACCTCCATGGGCGTTTGTTCCTCATGCTGCTACAATGGTAACTCATCCTCATGCATGAGTGGCTCAGTCTCTTGAATAGGTGGATGCTCCATGGTTTCCCTTTTCTCAATTGTAGTTTGAGGTGAAAATACACCTTTAGTGGTCTTAGGAGAAAAAAAAATCCTCTTACCCTTCTCATAGGTTTGAGTGATTTCAACCCTAGGCACCTTTCGAACCTCTTCTTGTTTACTTGAAGAGCCAACCTCCTTTGGCTATGTTAATGCTGATGGTATGTCTTGAATGATGGGTGGACTAGTAGTAGACACTGATGCAACAATATTCGTGAAAGTTTCCCAAGAAATATTGATTGTTGAGACTGATGCAAAACTATAATCTTGACCAAACCGTGGTGGAAAAAACTAGGGCGGTGATCTTTTCCTTTACTCTGTACCTTTTCAGTCATTTTGACCAAACTCTTGAATAGATAATTAGGAAAATTGAGTGGCTTGGTGGTAGTGAAGTGCATCAATAGCCTTATATGGTACTGGTACAATCTTGAGAATCACACTTCACATGTAAAATACTTCATAATTAGCTTCATCAAAGGGGCATACTTTTCAAGTAAATTCCTGAAAGGAAAGATGTGCTCAGGAGAATTTTTGCAATGAGGTTTTAAGAATATTTTATAATTCTCAATGTCCAAGTCCATCCCTTTGAACCGGATTTCTCCATGGTTTGGGATACCTGATGCTGAGGCGATAAAATCTACTGATATGGTGAATTCAATATATGCTATGACAACCTTATCTCTCCTGAAGTTGGTGGAAAAAAGGCTTTTCAATTGAGCATGAAATCTTACCTCCTCGATTCTTTTAGAAAACCTCAAACAACCACTGCTTTCAAAAGACCTCTTAGCATAAGGAGAAGAATTGATATACTGCAAGTTAGATGGCTCAAAATTGGATTGATGACCTCCCTTATGGACCCTCTTATCACCGTCCATGATTTTTTTTAACAAGGAAAACCCTAGCTTGATGTAGTGGACAGGGAAGGTGGAAAATCAGGAAAAAAGGGGATAGTGGTAGAGTGATTTTTGGGAGAGAAATGAGGTGGAAGGGAGATAGGGAAAATTCCCTAAAAATTTGAGGAGGTAGGGTGATGAGTTGGATACAATATTCAAGTGTAATGTTTGGAAATGGGCATATGAAAGGTGCTCAAAAGGTCAAAACGCAGGATTTTCCTAGTTTCCCTGCAAAAGCATAGTGAAAACTAGGGTTTGAATGAAAATGGTGGCAAGGAGGGATATGAGTGATAGTTAGTGTTTGGATAAGGTATATGGATTATGTATGATGTTTTTTAGATGGTTAAATTATGGTTTTTCCAAGTGAAACTAGCCAAGCATGGAGGAAACCTAAAACGTAGTGAAGAAAACCCTAAGGAGGGAATCCACCCTTTTCTTAAGAATTTGACTTGAAAGAGGTGTGAAGAGAATTCACTTACTGATTAGGAGGTCTTTGAACCTTGAAACAAGCTGATTTGACCCTTCTATGGTTTTATTGGAGTTTGGAATAAAAAACGTAGCACCCTTTCAAGAAGCATAGTGCAGTGTGCCAAAAGCATAGCGCAACTTTCCAGAAGCGTAGCACCGAGAAGTTGGATCAGTTTATTGCTAGTTTGTCTTCAATATTTGATGGTTTTGGTGTGTTGTGAGTATGAGGGGAGTTATATTGAAAATAAAATGTTGAAATGACTTCAAGAAGCTTCATTTCCTTTTATATCTTCACAAAATTTTATTTTTGTCCTCTAGTGAAATCATAAACACTTTTTTTTTTTTTTTGAACAATTTGATCATATATCATACTATTTAGAAAATAAAAATTGCCTTTAATTTATTCTTCTATCTTTTCTAACTCCCAATGAACATGATTTGTATGGTGAAAATGACTTTTGTTTTCCTTCCTTCATGACATGATTGGACATTATGGTGGCGAAACAAAGTAAACCTAGACCCTAACCTAGATGGAGGTATTTTGATTGCCATATGACCCTAGGTGATAATGGATGACATGACCTACGAAAGGATGATTACCATGAATGGAGTAAAGGGATTATTATTTCAGACCTAGAAAACATTCAGTGAACAAAATTTTATTTGAGAATTGGTTTGAAAACATAAAATTTTGACCTAGGACCATTTCTAAGTAAACCTGAAAGAGTGTATTTGATCACTGAACATTGAGACGCTAACAGAAACCACGTGTCCCAAGTAGTGTACCTCTATCTAAAATAAACTGCATTTATTGAGCTTATCATACAACTGATGATCTCTCAACAATCTCAATACTGCTACTAAGTGTTTGGCATGCTTTTCCTTCATTCTTAGAATATATCAATATATTATCAATTAATACAATAATAACTTTTTCCAGATAAGGGTGCAACACACTATTCATCAAGCACATAAAAGTAGCTTGAGCATTAGTCAAACCAAATGGAACTATAAAAAACTCATAATTCCCATACCAGGCGCTAAAATAAGCCTTGTAGATGTCCTCTTATTTAATGCATACCTGATGATATATGAATCTCAAATCAATCTTCGAGAACACTACTACTCCCTTCAACTAATAAAATAAGTCATCAATCCTCGACAACATATATCTATTCTTGGTGGTAACCTTGTTCAATTTCCTTTAATAAATGCACAACTTGAGAGTACCATCCTTCTTCTTTACGAACAACACTAGTGCACCCCAAGGTGATACACTTGGCCTGATGTATCCCTTGTCAAGCATTTCCTTCAACTGCTACTTCAAGTCTAATAACTTTGGTGTGCCCATCATGTATGGTGCCTTTGATACTGGTGCTGCCCCTGGTACCAAATCAATAGTGAAGTCCACTTATATATGAGGCGACAACTCTGAAATCCCTGCTAGGAACACATCCTGAAATTGATGCAAGATCAAGTACCTCTTCAATACCTCCACATTCTCAATGTCCTTAAATTTATCACTAGAGATATGCATTGCAAATAACACACACCCTTTTCTGTGACTGTGATTTGCGTGCATAGTTGTCACCATTCTAATTGATGTTGCCTTCTTCTTACCCTACAAGATTCTTTGTTCTCCATTGTCATCCAAAAATTCAATATATTCTTGATAACAATCTACCTTAGTCTTGTGAAGATACGACCAATTCATACCCAAAAAAATACTATATTATCCCAACAGAAGTACATTAAAACTTTGTGTTGATGTAGGCATACCATTCATCTCAAATGCACAAGATCTTACCCAATGATGAACTCTCTTCTTTGTACTTGTAGCCAACTGCATTGACCAAGATTTTGCATGCACTTCTTCATTCAAACCACACTTATCCACCAACATAACTATAATTAGATCCAAGGTCAATAAAAATAGAAACAACTTGATCACAAAGCTTATTTTCCATCTCAATAATAGATGCATGGTGATCTGTCTACCTATTATACAATGTTGCATAAATCCATGGAATGCTCTGCCCAACATCTCCAACTGTTTTCGCTTCCTATACACTGTAAATTTGGGGCCTACCACCCTGATTTTGTAGAAAATCCCTCTTGAGATACTCCTTGCCACATATCCAACACTGCAATTATCATTTACCATCACCTTTATACTACTGCCCTCCAGGATGTGAACCATTAAACTTCTTATAAGGTGTAACATTTTCTTTTCCTTCTGCATTCTGAGGTCTTGTTCTCTTCAGCTGCCATTTACCTTTAGCTTTGTCTTTCCCTTTCCAACCTTGTTGAGATTTTGTCTTACACTTTGATTTCTCATAATAGTGATTCAATTTACCAATGAATTCTTCAAGATATCGAGGCTCATCATACTAAATTTGATCTTTAAATGCTAATGGTAATCCACTCACAAATCTATGAACTTTGGATTGTTCAAGATATGGTACATACCTCAAAAACTCTAGGAACTTGGTCGTGTACTCCTCATTTTTCATCGATCCCATATTTAGCTCATAAATTCCTTACCTCTCTGAAAAATACTTCTTTTTGAAGATTCTCTTGAATTCATGCCAACTCAAATCCTATGTCCTAATGTCTCTAACACGCTTAAAATCTTTCCACCATATGTTTTCTTTCCCTTTGTGGTTGAAGATAACTATTTTAGCCTTCATATTTTCCGTGTAAAAATGTAGCTCAAATAACTTCTTCTTCCTAATTAACCATGCCTTTGCATCCATGAATTCTTCAAATATCCATCAAAGGTAGGTGGCTTGGCTTTCTTGAACTCATCTGGAAAATGTCCACTATCACTCCTCCTATAAGGATGATAACGATGATGACCATGATACCTGCCGGAACCAGAACTATAATATAACTTGTGTCCATCACTCCTCCTATCTGGTGTATCCATGAGTCTACCATCTTTGATCGTGTCATCTCTATCTGACCTGTACCCACCACGAGATCTACTGCCATATGCCCCATTAGTCTTATCCTCCTACCCATGGTTGATCCTAAGTGGTCCCTGTCTTTGCAATTCTGACAAGGTTTTAAGGATAACTACATTGACCTCTACTTGTTTCTCCTATGCCTGAATTATTTTGTCATTATCTTCTTTGCAACTTCTTATTTCTTCCTTCAAAATTATCAATGTGTCTTCTATTTCAAAAGAGTGCCTATCACCATGCTGCTCATTTGATATATAGGGAGAATCTCGTGAATTGTAGTCTACCATATTTCTAGTCATATTTGATATTATTCCTGCAAGTATACCATGTCAGCTTAAACCAAAACATAAATTAATCAACATACCTCAATATAGATTAAGGGAGGATATCTCATCTTCAAGATTAACTAGATTAGCATTATACATGTAAATCATAATCATATAACTATATAAGCATCATTTCAACCATGATCCAGTTACAATGCATGATTATACCAACGAAATACCGTGACCTCATGCACGAAAACTATAACCATAACAATGTATGCATAGTGACATATAGATAGTGACATGCTAACCAATGCATAACCAACATACACTCATGACGACCACATACAACAACAATACCATCAAATTCCACATGGTGAAACAATTGCAACCATGAACACCACCATGCATACACAACAAGCACATATACCACAAACATAGATATAACACATATGCAACCGACATATATGCATGAGAAACACATTCTGCCCATCCAGTCCAAGGTGTGAACCATGCTCTGATACCACTCTGTAACACCCTCCTCCCACATTTAGCCAAGTTAAAATGTCCACTTGGGTAAACATGTGACAAAGAGTTACTATGATGTGATTCAACTCCCCATGTACAATTAAGAAAGTGGAATTGAAAAGACAAGAGCAATTTGACCTTTCTCAAAATCTATAGAACCTTTAAGAGAAAACCAACCCTTCTAGGTTCCTAACCACTGATACAACTTGTCATTTTTTTGAGCTAAATCCCCAACCATTCCCATGACAATCCATGCATGCGATTGAGGCCTTATAGTCACTCCAAAAGCAAGGAAAGCCAATGACAGTGGCATTTTTCAGGAAGTTTTGAGCCAACGACTCCATATTTTGAGCTATTTTTTCAGGGTAAGTCTCAGGCCTTTGCCCATAATTTCATGAAACTTCCAGAAATGATAAATAACCATGAATTAAAGCTCATAATGCAAACGTTGGTAAAAGGACTTGATCCGACCCCTACTAGCCATGATAGGAATTTCTTCAAACATATCACAAACATGTAATCTACAGGTCATAACAACATATCTAAGCATAGGGGTTTCATACTTATCTGAGATTTGTGAAGAGAATTTGATGCCTTATCACAATAGTTGCATTATCATTTATTAGGTCATATATTTATTCACATTTCATATTCTAATCAAATCATGATGGGAGCCATGACCAAATTTTGTCATAAATCATGCTTATAACCAACATATAACCAATAGAATAACAAGAATACAAAAACCATAAAAACCACATATTAACAAGTAAATTTAGTCATGAATTACCAAAGTAAAATGATTTCTTATTAATGTATGCATAAGCCAACCAAATCAGGACTTCCATGAACCACCCGACCATAGATTGGGTTGAACCAAATATTTCTTTCAGCCAATCATGTAGAAATTATCCAATGGGATTCAATATGATCTTATAATGTAATAAAACAAAACACTAAATCATTCTACAAAATTTCGGAAACCAAACACAATCGCACAATCACATAGAAAGTAAGAGAAAGAAATTATCAATCGCACAACACAATATGTATATGGGGAAATTAAATTCTCAAAACCCCGCTATCTACATATTGCATAAAGTCAATACCATGAAACAATACAATGTTAATTCCCTCACTGAGAAACCTCTGCACTCTGCTGACTGTCTCACTCTGATCTAGGAAAAATCAGTCAAATACTTAACCAATTCTTAGCCTCTTCTTGACCAGCCTTTCTTACGTATTCCTGAAGGAATTATGTCCTTATTAATAATGAAATTCCTAAGAATTGATTGCACAATTCCTTCAAGGCATCCTGATGACCTCATGAATGACCAGTACAATTTTCTAATTATACAACTGGTAGTTATCTTCCCTTTAATCTCAATTGGGCCTTCCTTAGAACTGACATGCAACAACTATTTATAACGAATTATCAGTTAACTGATTGATCACTACTTGTGAATTAAAATAGATTTAGTTCACTGGACCTATCACTAGCTCATCTCTCAGTTATAACTATTTAAACTGATTTTAACTCAATTAATTGAGTTAACTAATTATAACTCACAAATAATTGTAACTCACCCCCCTAAAATCTAGGAAGAACTCTACATGCCTCCTCTTCGATCTCCAACTCGAATTATCTGAGCTAACTAAATATTCTTAACTCATTTAACACTTACAAGTTGTTATGAGATGAAATTACAATTTCTCTTCTAATTTAATTAAGGGAAAATTAAATCAGAAGCCCCCTTTGGGTGCCATTTCAACACTCCCTCTTTGTAGAAATTTGAATAATGGCTGAATTATTCACCGAGATTATCCTGATTACACACTATTTAAGCTTCATGCATAATACATAACCTCTTCTACAATTGATCATCAATATGCGGAAATAGAAGCAGTCGCATGCGCACATTAAAACATAATCAAGCACACATATAACACAATATGTAATGGGGAAAGAATACAGCTGAAAACCCCCAACTATCTGTATATTATAACGATAGAGAACATGTAACAATCATAGTACAATACTCCTCACAAGTACTCAGTACTATCTCCAATAGTTACACACAAACTAGCTCAGATCTGAACAAGTCACAGGTTCAAATCTCCTCCACAAGTCTGCCTGCCTCTACTGCGCAATCCAAGATGAATAATGATGAGATCCAAGTTCAAATCCCACTGGCTTGTACTACGCAATCCTCATTGGCAATCTCAATCAATGTGTGTGCAAATCTCATGCACAAGTATAGTCACAACTGATAGCCACACTCACCCTTTCACCCACCTCTAACACCGGTCTCCACTGAACTGTCCATGCATTGCAGTTAACTGATGTATTCTTTAGTTGATTTATGAGTTAATAATTAGTGAATTAATTAATAATTAATTCACACCACTCATCACTAGTGTATTTTTCAATTAGACTAAATACAACTAGTTCAACTAAGTTAAACCGAACACAACTCCACCAACTGTCTCATCAACTCCACCAAACTCTGCCACATGAGTTCTAACTGAAGTCAACGATGCAATAGCTCAACTAACCCTTAGGAAAAGCGTATTTCCTTCTGTCAGCTGCATGTGCCACATCCAAGCATCAAACTGAAGTGCTCCAAGAGGATAAGATAATGTTTATAGTCTAAATATTATTAAGGGTTAATAATATTCGACTGTTTTATTTTTAGCCCGGCAGTCTAAAAATAGATTCCGCTCAATGTCTAAAAATAGAGGTCCATCTATTTTTACCAACTCGACCAATCATCCATAAATAGCATCCTGCAACTCATAGACCATGATCCATATGTCTAAAAAATAGACATAGTCTAAAAATAGACTTTGCGCCAAAAATAGCCTGCGGGCCCACTTAGTGAAGGCGACTTCATTTCACTAAGCTCCATCATCTTGTTGCATTTTCAACACTCCCTCTCAACAAGATATGGATTATCTGAAACCCCTATCCTACCTCTGTGGAATTCAAATTTGCTCCTGGTGAGCGCCTTCGGCAAGATGTCAGCATCCTGATCCTCCGTGGGAATATATGAAAGTAATATGATTCTCCGCTGCACACAATCTCTGATATGATGGTACCTGATGTCGATGTGTTTGGATCTATCATGAAATATTGGATTAGCCGAGAGTTTAATGCAACTCTGGTTATCACAATAAATCACAGTAGGCTCCAAGTGTGACCCGAACAACCCGACTAGGATCTTCCTCATCCATATGGCCTCGCATGCAGCCAAGCTTGCTGCCATATACTCAGCCTCTGCTGAACTGAGTGCCATGGATCTCTACTTCCTGCTGTACCAAGAAACTGCTGTCGACCCGATACTGAAGATCCCTCCAGATGTGCTCTTTCTGTCCGTTGGGCTCCCTGCCCAATCTGCATCCGTGAAGCCACATAGCTTCACCTCATCCTCCTGTCCGTACCACAATCCATATCCCGATGTGCCTCTAAGATAACGCAATACATGCTTGCCTGCCTTCCAGAAGAGCTTGGTAGGCTTAACCATAGCTTGCGAAAGCTGGTTAACAGCATAGCATATATCGGGTCGTGTATTGACCAGATACATAAGCGACCCCACCAAATGTCAATAGACAGTGGCATCCACTACCTCCGCTGAAGTAGCATCCTCCTTCCTCCAACCACCAGGAAGAGGAGAGAGTATCATTGTGCTTGCACATGCATGTTGAACTTCTCCGCATCTCCGGCATACCATCTCCCGAGAAACAAACAACCCATCATCAAGGCTAAGCGTATTTCCAATCCCAGGAAATAATGAAGGAGGCCCAAGTCCTTCATCTCAAACTCTCTAGCAAGATCCTCCTTGCATGAAAGTATCAACAGCTCATCACCCGTCAAAATCAGATCATCTACATATAGTACAATGATCAGCAACTTCCCCTCCACCACAATCTGGTACAAGTTAGGATCCGCCTCACTCTTGGAGAATCCAAGTCCGGTGAAATAACTGTCTATCCATGTGTACCAAGCACGAGGTGCTTACTTCAACCCATACAGTGCTCTCTTGAGTCTGCACACATGCGACTCACTACTGAAGATCTCGAAACCTTCGGGCTGCTTTATGTACACCTCCTCCTCAATGACTCCGTTGAGGAATGCAGTCTTCACATCCATCTAATGGATGTGCCACCCCATCTGCGCTGAGAGAGCTAGGATCGTCCGTATGGAAGAATACCTTGCGACAGGTGCAAAGGTCTCCTCATAATCGATCGCCTCTATCTATGAGAAGCCTCGGGCAACAAATCTTGCCTTGTACTTCTCCACACTCCCGTCAGCCACCTACTTCACTTTGTAGATCCATCTCGAACCCACCACTGATTTCCCCTCCGGCCTTGGGACAATCTCCCATGCACTGTTTCTGACAATCGAATCATACTCTTCCACCATGGCATCTACCCATGCGGGGTCCTCCACAGCTTCCTCGAAAGAGGATGGCTCTGTCACGACACATTTGCTCACAAGAGCCATGTATCCAATGTACCGGTCCAGTGACTGTCTCTGTCTGCGCTGTGCTGTAGGTGGTCCTACAACCTTCTCTGCATCTTGAGCCAGTCGCTCAGCTTCTGTAGTGCGCTTCCGCCCTCTGATGGTTGGCGCTGCATGAGTGGTCTCTTCCACTCCATGAACTTCCTCTTGTGGCTGATCCACATCCCGAAGCTCATCCTTAGGAACTAATAGCTCCTCATCTGCATGCAAGTGTGGCTCCCTCTCAAGCGAACACTTCATGGCTTTCTCCTCCTGAAATTTGATATCCCGTCGCACAACAGTCTTGCGACTGTCTGGAAAATACACACGATAGTTGTGGGGCGTATCAATGTACCCCACAAATATCCCAACCTCTGCGGTCGGCTCCAGCTTCTTCCTGGCATCCTTCGTCACATGAATGTAAACAGGTGAACCAAAAATCCTCAAATGGGAAATATCAGGCCTCTTACCAGAAAACGCCTCCTCGGGTGTACCCATGCCAAGTATCCTGTGAGGACAACGGTTCTGCACATACACTGCAGTATTGCATGCCTCAGCCCACAAGTGAAGGGGTAGGCCCTGATCATGCAACATCACCCATGCAGCACCCACGATCATTCTGTTCTTCCGCTCAACAACCTCGTTCTGCTGTGGGTTATGGGGTGCGATGAGCTCTCTTAGAATCCCTTCTGCGCTGCAAAAGTCCTTGAATTCAGCAGAGATGAATTCACCACCATTGTCGCTCCTAAGAGCCTTCACATGCTTCCCCGATTCCTTCTCAACCAGCGTCTTGAACTCACAGAACTTTGAGTATGTCTCGCTCTTCTTCTGCATGAAGAAGATCCAACACTTCCGAGAAAAATCATCAACAAAGATCACATAGTACCTGTGCTTTGTTGTCGAAGATACTGAGAAAGTTCCACACACGTCTGTGTGAATTCTCTCAAGGATCATCGTGGCACGACTATCCTTCTCATGAAAGGTGGCTTTCGCAAATTTTCCCAAGGTACATCCCTTGCACTGATCTGACTGCACAAGAGTACCCTTAGGAAGCCCAGTAGAAATCTACTGCAGTATCTTCAAAGCTCCATGGTGAAGGTGGCCCAACCTCCGGTGCCACAGCTCGCCATCACCCCGGCTCACCACTCCTTCTGCCTTGCATGCCATTGCTACGCAGCCATCTACTTGCAATTGATAAAGGTTCTTGACTCAAACCCCTATCTTCTGGGTTTCTCCAGTTGTCTTACTACGCAGGAAAGCCTTTCCCTTGCTAAAGACATCATCATATCCCTTTTCTTCTAACATCGCCATAGAGATCAGATTCTTCTTCAATCTTGGAACATGCATCACATCCTTCAATACGAAGGGTTTACCAGACTCCCTCTTAAAGGAAATGGTATCGATACCGATCGCACTTTATCTACCATCATCGCCCATCTCGATGTCACTCCAAGATCTTTCTCATCCAGATCTGAAAGCAAATCTCGATCTCCAGTCATGTGAAAAGACGCACCACTATCCAAGAACCATACTGATCCCATCACACTTGAGACCAAGCATGCGATCAGCGAAAAATACAGCTCAAACTGCGAGGCTAAGGCCTCTCCTGCTGCAGATCCGGCAGCCTGCTTATTTTTCTTCTTCTGCAGACAATTTGTGGCATAATGTTCGTGTCAGGACAAGGAAAACACTTCACCTTGGACAAATCCTGCTTCTTGCCTTTCGCACCGGATTGAGAAGGATTTTTCTTCCCCTTCCCTTTCCTTGCTTTGGTAGCCAAAGTGAAATTTTATTCATCTTCATTCTTCGATGAAGATCCATCCCTGGTACCCCACCTTATCTCTTCCTGCACAAGATACGACCAAAGTCGCTCCCATCCTGACAATTTCTCCCGACCATTGACAGAATCCTGATAGACATGCCAACTCTTCGGAAGACCAAGGAGAGCCAAGCTCACCAATTCCTCATCATCAATAGTCAGCCCCACACTTCCCAGCTCATCCCTCCATTGGATGAACTTCGTGAGATACTTGGGCATACTGTCGCCTTTCTCCATCTTTATGTGTCTGAGTTTATCCTTGAGCGCCAACTTCCTCTAGTCGCTCTTGCTTTGGAATAAATCTATCAATGCTTTACACATCAAGTATGGAGAAGCTTTTCCATGCATGTTGGATACAATTTGATCCTTCACGCCCTCCAACAGAATCCTTCGACATTTTTCCATCTTCTTTTGCCAAGACTCAACTTGAGCATCATCAGTAGGCTTTGGGACCTCAGTCTCTATGAACTCCTTCAACCCGTTATCATCTAATACTGCCTCCATCCTATCCTTCCATGCAACATAATTTGAGCTATCCTCAAGGGCATACTCCAGTCGCAATCTGTTGAAAGAAATTTTGACTTTGACACCAAGAAAACTGCTGCAAATTCGAATTCCAAATTCTGCTGCAAATTCGAATTCCACCAGCTCAAAACTCAACCACTTCCGATATGCGAGAACAAAGTATTTCTAGCACAGAGATCGACTGTAGGGGCATTTACTGGATATATCACCTTTTAGGGAAAGGATGGATCCAGAGGCTCCCTGGCCCGCTTACAGACTCTGTCTACCGAAATAAATTGTAATTCCATCGTAATAGATCCGATGATCGTAATTTTCGTCATACCATGTAGAAATTTGAATAATAGTTGAATTATCTTCCGTACCGAGATTATCCTGATTACACACTATTTAAGCTTCATGTATAATACATAACCTCTTCTACAATTGATCATCAATATGCGGAAATAGAAAGCAGTCGCATGCGCTCATTAAAACATAATCAAGCACACATATCAACACAGGATGTAATGGGGAAAGCAATAGCTGAAAACCCCCAACTATCTGTATATTATAATGATAGAGAACATGTAACAATACATAACACAAAGCTCTCACAGCTCTCAGCACTATCTCACATGCTACACACAAACTAGCACGGAAGATGAACAAGTCACAGGTTCAAATCTCCTCCACAAGTCTGCCTGCCTCTACTGCGCAATCCAAGATGAATAATGATGAGATCCAATTTCGAATCCCACTGGCTTCAACTGCACAATCCTCATTGGAAATATCAATCAATGTGTGTGCAAATCTCATGCACAACCATAGTCACAACTGATAGTAGACTCACCCTTTCACCCACCTCTAACACTGGTCTCCACTGAACTGTCCATGCATTGCAGTTAACTGATGTGTTCTTTAGTTGATATATGATTTAATAGTTAGTGAATTAATTAATAATTAATTCACACCACTCATCACTAGTGTATTTTTCAGTTAGACTAAATACAACTAGTTCAACTAAGTTAAACCGAACACAACTCCACCAACTGTCTCATCAACTCCACCAAACTCTGCCACTTGAGTTCTAACTGAAGTCAACCATGCAATAGCTCAACTAACCCTTAGAAAAAGTGTATTTCCTTCTGTCAGCTGCATGTGCCACATCCAAGCATCAAAATGAAGTGCTCCAAGAGGATAAGATAATGTTTATAGTCTAAATATTATTAAGGGTTAATAATATTTGACTATTCTATTTTTAGCCCGGCAGTCTAAAAATAGATTCCACCCAATGTCTAAAAATAGAGGTCCATCTATTTTTACCAACTCAACCAATCATCCATAAACAACAACCTGCAACTCATAGACCATGATCCATATGTCTAAAAATAGACATAGTCTAAAAATAGACTTTGCGCCAAAAATAGCCTGCGGGCCCACTTAGTGAAGGCGACTTATTTTCACTAAGCTCCATCATGTTGTTGCATTTTCAACACTCTTAAGAAGAAAGGTATTATTTTCAACCCTGATCATGTCTCTGTGGAACTCACATTTTCTTCTTTCTAGTGCCTTCGTCAAGATGTTTGCATACTCCTCCTCCATGGGAATGTACTCTAATGATATAATCCTCCTCTGCACACAATCTTTAAGATGGTGGCATCAAATATCAATATTCTTGGAACTGTCATGAAAAAATGGATTACCTGAGAGTTTGATTCAACTCTGGTTATCAAAATGTATCAACGTTGGATCCATCTATCAACCAAACAAACCAACAAGTATCTTCCTCATCCAGATGGCCTCACATGCTTTGTGACTGGCCACCATGTACTCTACCTTTTTTGAACTGAGTGCAACTGATATTTGTTTCCTACTGTACCAGGAAACTATTGTTGATCCTATGCTGAAGATGCCCCCTGATGTGCTCTTCTTGCCGGATGGACTCCTTGCCCAATCTGAATCAGTGAATGCTCGCAACTTCACTCCCTCTATCTGTCTATACCATAATCCATACTCTATAGTGCCACTAAGGTATCTCAACACATGATTTCCTTCCTTCCAAAAGAGATTGGTAGGATTAACCATAGCTTGACTAAGCTATTTAACTTCGTAGCATATGTCTAGTCATTTCTCACCAAATACATGAGTGAAACCACAAGCTTCCTGTAAATAGTAGCATCCATTACTTCGCATGAAGTAGCATAATCCTTCCTTCAGTTTCCTACGAGAGGAGTCTCCATGGGTTTGTTTCCCTCCTTGTGGAACTTCCCAAGGATATCGTTGGAATACTTTCCTTGAGATAAAAATATCTCCCCATCTCTTTGCCATATTTCCAATCCCATGAAATATTGCAAGAGCCTCATGTCCTTCATCTCAAATTCTCTTGCAAGATCCTCTTTACAAGACATGATGAGCTGCTCATCACCTGTCAGTATTATATCATCGATATACATTACAATAATCAAAAGCTTACCTTATACCACAATATGATAAAAAATCGCATCTGCTTCACTCTTGGTGAAGCCAAACCCGGTGAAATAGCTATCGATCCTAGTGTACCAAGCACGAGGTGCTTGCTTTAGCCCATACAATTCTCTCTTGAGTCTGCATACATGTGACTCCCTGTCTAAGGTCTCAAAACCTTCGGGCTTCTCAATGTACACATCTTCCTCAATCACTCCATTGAGAAAGGTTGTCTTTACATCCATTTGATGTTTTTCCCATCCCATCTGCACTGAGAGTGCAAGGATGGATTTGATTGATGAGTACCTTGCGATTGGTGAAAAAGTCTCATCATAATCTATCCCCTCCACCTAAGAGAACCCTATGGCCAAAAATACGTCCTTGTGCTTCTCCACACTCCCATCTGCTGCCTACTTCACCTTGTAGACCCATTTGGAACCTACAACTGACTTCCCCATTGGTCTTGGGACAAATTTCCATGCATTGTTTCTGATAATGGAGTTATACTCCTCAACCATGGCTTCAACCCACACTGGCTGCTACACTACTTCCTCAAAAGAGGATGGTTCTATCTCAATAAATTTTCTCATAAGAGCCATTTATATAGTACCTCTCTAGGGACCTTCTCTTCATGCGCTGTGATGTGGGTGCTGCCACATTCTATCTCACAGCTAGCAACAATAGTTCAGCCTCTTTGGTGCTCTTCCTTCCATCTCTAGTGGATGGCCCTGCTTGAGTGGTTTCTTCCACTCTTTGTTTCTCTGCTTGTGGCTGATCCACATCTTGACGTTTGTCTTTTGGAGCCAAGAGCTCCTTAATTTCATGCAACTCAAGGTCCCTCTCAAGGGACAATCACATGGCTTTCTCTTCATAAAATTTAACATCTATTTTGACCACTATCATCCTATGTGTGGGAAAGTACACCTGATAGTTGTGAGGTGTATCAATGTACCCAAAAAATATCCCCAACTCTACCGTTGGCTCTAGCTTCTTCCTCGCATCTTTGGTTACATGGAAATAAATAGATGAACCAAAATTTTTAAAGTACAAAAAATCTCGTATCTTACCAGAAAAAGCTTCCTCTGGTGTACTCATCCCAAGTATCTGACGAGGACTTCTGTTCTGTCATATACTATTTTATTGCATGCTTCCGCCCATAGATGCAACGGTAGGCCCTAATCATGCAACGTAGCTCGTGTTGATTCCACAATAGTTCTGTTCTTTCTTTTTGCAGCCCCATTCTGCTATGGTTTATGAGGTGTTATCAATTCCCTGTGAATTCCTTCTGAAGCAAAAAATTTCTTGAATTCGTCAGAGAAATATTCTCCACCATTTTTTCTCCATAGAACCTTCACCTTCTTCCTTGTATCTTTCTCAAAAAGTGCTTTGAACTCACAAAACTTGGAGAATGTCTGATCTTTCTTATGCATGAAGAAAATTTAACACTTTCGTGAAAAATCATCTACAAAAATCACATAATACCTATTTTTTGTTGTGGAAGCTGTCGAGAACGGTGCACACACATATGAGTGAATTCTCTCAAGGATTTCCTTTTATCGGATTTCCTTATCGTGAAAAGTGGATTTGGTATACTTCCCCAATGTATGCCCTTTGCATGTATCCCACTACTCAAGTGAACCCTTTGGAAGTCCTGTAGAAATCTGCTGCATTATCTTCAAAGCGCCATGGTGTAGATGACCCAATCTCTTGTACCATAACTCACTGATGCATCAGATATCCACGTTCTCTGCTTTCGTGCTCAAGGAAGCATAATCTTCTGCATCCAATTTGTAGAGGTTCTTTACTTGAACCCAAATATTTTTCACCTGTCCCGTGTATTTGTGACGAAGGACTGCATTTCCTTCACTGAATATCACATCATAGCCATAGTCTTCCAAAATAGAAACAAAAACCAAATTATTATTTAAACCAGGAACATACATGACATCTTTTAATTTGAGTGGATTACCTGACTCCCTTTGAAAGGTAACTGTACTATCTTTGGTAGCATTATACCTATCGTCATCTCCCATCTTGATGTGCATCTAGAGATCCTTCTCCCCCAAGATACTGAGGAATTCTTTGTTGCTGGTCATATGGAACGAGGCTCCACTATCTAGGTACCACACAAAACCCATCATCGATGACACCATGCATACAATGAGAGTGAAATCCAACTCGAACTGTGAAGCAAGTGCTTCACCCACTGGGAGGCCTTCTTGTTGGCCTTCTTGTGCGGACAATTTGTAGCAGAGTGTCCATGCTCATGACAGTTGAAATATTTTACCTTTGACAAGTAGCACTTCTTGCATGCCTTTCCAGACTCCGATTTGGAATGGGATGCCTTCCCTTTCCCTTTCTTTGCCTTTCCAGCCAAGGCACAATTCTCCTCATCATCAGTCTTTGTTGAGGATCCTTTTCTAGCGCTTTGCAAAATATCTTCTTCTACCAAGTCGGACTACAATCACTCCCAATCTGGTAGCTTCTCTCCCGCATTCACATAGTTTTGGTAGCTATGCCAGTTCTTGGGAAGGCCTAAAAATGTTAGGATCATCAAATCATCCTAGGCAAATATTACCCCAACACTTCCAAGCTCATCTGGACATTGAGTGAAATTTGTCAAGTATTTTTGGACCGTACCACCCTTCTCCATCTTGATATTTATGAGCTTGTCTTTCAAGGCCAGCTTCCTGTGGTCGCTGCTATTATGAAACATATTTGTTGAGGCCTTCCACATAGCATATGGAGTTGCCTTTCCATGGAGACTTGAGACAATATGATCTCGAGCTCCCTCTAACAAGATCCTTCTCGCCTTTGCTACATTCTTCTTCCATGCATCAAGAAGTTAAGCATCTATTGCTGCGGGCTGGGGAATATCACTTCCTATGAATGCCTTCAGTCAGTTTTCCTTGAGCACTTCCTCCATCCTATCCTTCCATGCTATGTAATTGAATTTACCTCAAGGGAATAATCGAGTCTTAATCCATTGAAAGGCATCTTGATCTGCTGTTGGTCCTGAAGGATAAATATGCAAATTAGAAGTACCTTTTAAAAAAAAAACTCTGGTTATTCTCTTCTATTATGATTTTTGCTCCGATACCATGTAGAAATTATCCAAAGGGATTCAATTTGATCTTGTAATGTACTAAAATAAAACACTGAATCCTTCTACAAATTTGCGGAAACCTAATACGATCGCACAATCATATAACAAGTAAGAGAAAGAAATTATCAATCGTACTACACAATATGTAGATGGGGAAAAAAACTGTTCAAAACCACGCTAACTGTATATTTCATAAATTCAATACCATGAAACAATATAATGCTATTTCCCTCACTAAGACACCTCTGCACTCAATCGACTTTCTCACTTCGATCTAGGAAAAATCGGTCAAATTCTTAACCAATTCTCAGCCTTTGTCTGACCAGCCTTGCTTATGCATTATTGGAGGAATTATGTCCCTATTAATAAGGAAATTCCCAAGAAATGATTACGAAATTACTTCAAGGGATTCTGATGACCTCATGCATGACCTGTACAATTTTCTAATTATACAACTGATAGTTATCTTCACTTTAACCTCAATCTCAACCGGGCCTTCCTTAGAACTGACATGCAACAACTATTTATAGTGAATTATCAATTAACTGATTGATCACTACTTGTGAATTAAATCAGATTTAATTCACTGGACCTATCAATAGCTCATCTCTCAGTTAGAACTAGTTAAACTGATTTGAACTCAATTAATTCAGTTAACTAATTAAAACTCACAAATAATTGTAACTGGAACCCCCTAAAATCTAGGAATAAATCTACATGCCTCCTTTTTAATCTCCAACTCGAATTATTTGAGCTAACTAAGTCTTCCTTACTCAAATAACACTTACAAGTTGTTATGAGATGAAATTACAATTTCTCTTCCAATTTAATTAAGGAAAAATTAAATTAGAAGCCCTCTTTGGGTGCCATTTAAACAAATCACCCCCTGTACCATATTCCAAGCATGAATGTGGGAATCACAATAAAAACAACTAGGGATTCCTCAGACTTTACCATATATGTCGCAAAGGGATTCCTAGGCCCAAAGCCCTCATCAATACAACCAGGCTTTACCACAAGCATGAATGTATTCGAATCTCTCCACATAAAATATGAGGGATTTGTCTGTCTGTATCGGATTTACGATGTATCTCATCATTACCGGTTAAGGTATTCCTAGGCTTATGAGGTCTCCGCCCTCTACGCTTTACCGTGTATCCCACCATTACCGGTCAAGGGATTCCTAGGCCCAATCAACGATATTCACAACTAGGCTTTACGATATATCCCACCAAATTCCTAGGCCTTGTGATTAATCCTGAGACGACCCCACTCAACTTTGAACCCATCCAACAATCCAAATCAACCAAAACAAGAGAACCCTAACACACCATGGCTATCAAGAAATGGCCAGGTAAGGTTGAAAAAACTGTCACACCTAGCAAGACCCATGCCAACGATGACAAGAGAACCAAAAACACACATGCATATACAATACATACTGAAACTAGAAAGGAAATCATACATGAAACTTGATACCTACAAGTAATCGCGTTGTAGCCGCGTGATCCCTCTCTTCCTTGCTTGATTTTTTCTTCTTCTTTCTTTCTTGTCCTTCCTTTGTCTTCTTTCGTTCAATGCTAATGTGCTCCAAGAATTCTCTAAGTGTCCAAGAGTATGAGAGAGAGAGCATAGGGAAAATTTCCAAAACTGAACTGACAAAAGGTTGTGAACTGATCCTCAAAATCCTTTTTATTAATGGGGCCTCTATTTTCTTCAATTTCCATTATTTCCCTTCATTTTCCTCCTCACATGTAACCTATGACCTTTCACCTTCATTTTCTCCTAATTTCCATTATTTTCATAAATAAAATGTCAATAATTGACTCTTCATCTTTCCAAATCCTTTGCCTTTCCATTATTTTCATAAATAAAATGTCAATAATTGACTCTTCATCTTTCCAAATCCTTTGCCTTTCCATTTAAAAATAAAATAAAATGTCAATAATTGTCTCTTTGTCTTTCCAAATCCTTTTCCTTTTCCTTTGCCAATTTCCTTAGCCATAATAAACCAAATGAACACCCACACTATGATGGTTTTACCAACATTAAACTTGGAATAATTGTCCCATGACCTTGGTTATTATTTTTCCTTTATTAACTTTATTACATGGAATTTTGACCAGGGTTGTTACACCCACTTCCTTAACTAGAGCTTGGAGACCAAGACATGTCATAGAGACTCTTCATCTCATGTTTACCTTGGAAGGCCGGTGAAATTGGGTAAATGTGAAAAGGGGTGGTTACACCTTCTAATTTCATTTCACAAGGAAAACACTGTTACCGATGAAATAGGTAACCTGACCTCAAAACGGGAACTCTAGCCCAAAAAGACTCAAAAACATGAAAAAACACCCCCAAAACAAAAAAAGTGTATTCCAGAACGCACTTGGTTTTTTTTGAAGGTCAAATTTCAACATTTTATAAAATTATGCTAAAAACAAAATTGTTTCTTGAAAAACAAATTGATAAAACACCCTCAAAACAAAACCAGTTGATGCTGGAATAACCAAAAAAAAAAATTGTGTCATATTTTTGACATTTTTAAAAATAGAAATAACATTTTTTAATTTTTAAAATTCAAACTATAAAAAAAAACCTAAAATTTAAGAAAAAAAATAAATTGAAATAATAAAAACATTTTAAAGCTTGAAATTTAAAAATATATAGGAATAAAAGAGTAAAAATAAAAACAAAATAAAATTTTTAATTCAAACATTAAAAAAACCTAAAATTTAAGCAAAAAAATAAAAAATAAAAAATAAAAAAAAATTTAAAGATTAAAATTTCAAAATATATGGAAATAAAAAAATAAAAATAAAAACAAAATAAAAATATTAAATTAAAAAAAAAAAACAAGTTAAAAAAGGAAAGAAATTATAAAAAATAAAATATAGAAATTAAATTTAAAAAAGAAAAAGAAAATGTTTATTAAATTAGAAAAAAAAAAAAATAATAAAACATTAAATTTAAAGAAATATATTAAATTTTAATAAATTTAAAACTTCAAAATAAAAAAAAAATAAAAAAAAAAAACATTATTGAAATTAAAAGTAAAAAAATGAAAAATTAATTAAAAATAAAAAATGAAAAATAAAATACAATAAAAATATTAAATTAAAAAAAATATATATTAAAAAAACAAATAGATTTTAAAAAATAAATTAAATTTAAATTATAAAAAATAAAAAATATATTTATGAACTTAAATTATATATATATATATATATATATATATATATATATATATATATATATATATATATATAAACGATTTTATTAAATTTAAAAAAAATGTTAATATTAAAATAACAAATTAAATTAAAAAAAATATTAAATTTTAATAAATGAATGAATAAACAAATAAATTTTGAAATAAAAAATAAATTTTAAATATAAAGAATTTTTTTTTTGTTAAAATAAAAAGTTAAAAAACTTTAAAAATCAGTTAAAATTGAAAAATTGAAAAAAATAAATTAAATAAAATATATTAAATAAAAAATAAAATAAAAAACTAATTAATTTGAAAATATTGAGTTTATATATATATATAAAATTTTAAATACACAATTTTAATTGAAATTAAAAATATAAAAATTTTATGTAATTAAAAAAATAATAATAAAAAAAAAATTTAAAAAAAAATATTAAATTTAAATAAATTAAAAAAAATAAATACAAAATTTACTAAATTTTAAAAAATTAAATGAAAAAACTAAACATAAAATTTAATAATAATAAAAAAATGAAAAATTTAAAAAAAAAAATCAATTAAATAAAAAAAAATACAAAATTTAGAAAAAAAAAATTAAAAACAAAAAACGAATAAAATTAAAAAAAAACAAAAAGATTTAAAACAAATTAAATTTCAAATATAAAAATTAAATTTAAACAAAAAAAAAATTAAGTTTTTTGAATTAAAAAAAAAAATCAAATTAAAAAGAAAATAATAAAAATTAAAAAAATTAAAAAAATAAAAGAATTTTTTGATCGAGGTGGCGCCGCCAATTGGCTTCCCGCCTAGGTGGCGGCGGAGGCCGGCCGCTGGGTCAGAGGCCGATTCCGAGAATCGCCCTCCCGCGGCGGGAGGCCGATTCCGGGAATCGCCCTGAGGCCGATTTCAGGAATCACTCTCCTGCCGCGGGAGGGCGATTCTCGGAATCGACCTCCCGCGGCGGGAGGGTGATTCCCGGAATCGGCCTCCCGCCGTGAGAGGGCGATTCCTAGAATCGGCCTCCCGCCGCGGGAGGGCGATTCTCGGAATCGGCCTCCCGCCACAAGAGGACAATTCCCTGAATCGACCTCCCGCCGTGGGAGGGTGATTCCCGGAATCGGCCTCCCACGCTGCGACAGGGCGATTCTCGGAATCGGCCTCCCACGCTGCGACAGGGCGATTCTCGGAATCGGCCTCCTGCCACGGGAGGGCGATTATTGGATTGGCCTCTCGCCTAGCGGCCGGCCTCCGCTGCCACTTGGGCGGGAGGCCGATTGGCGGCGCCACCACGATCAAAAAATTGTTTTTTTTTTTTTTTTTTTTTAATAATAATTTTTAATATATATATTTTTTTAATTTGATTTTTTTTTTTAAATTCAAAAAATTTAAAATTATTTGTTTTTTAATGCAAATTTTTTATTTTAAATTTGATTTGCTTTAATTTGTTTTGTTTTTTTTTTTAAATTTTGTTTTTAAATTAATTATTTTTTTAAATTTAAAATTTATTTATTAAATTTATTAAATTTTAATTTAATCTAATTTTTTTTTTTAATCTTTTAGTTTATTTAGTTTTTCATTTTTAAAATTTATAAATTGTTTCATTTAAAAAAAACAGTAAATTTATGGATATTTGTTTTTACGCCGGAGGCGTTTTCTTTGCGGGATTGGGGTGAGCAAACACTGTTCACCCCAGCCAATGAGAAACAGTTTTCCATCGCGCATGGAGCCAGTTAAATCTTTACATGTGGCAGCTCCTGAACCAATAAAATTGCTCGATTTGGTCCAGTTAAATCTTTACATGTGGCTGATCCTGAACCAATAAAATTGATTGATCTGGCGACTAGGTGTTGATTTCAAATTTCAAACTCTCAAATTTAGATTTGCAGAGTGAAATCTACATGGTAGTAAAGTTTGATTTTGCTGCAGATTGAAATTTATTACATTTGAAAATTTTCAATCACTGAAATTGACAGGACCTCCGCTCCACTCCCTGGAATTGTTTGTGTTGCTCGCTGGAATTGTTTGTATATTGTTTGTGTCTGAAATTGACAGGACCTCCGCTCCGCTCCCTGGAATTGTTTGTGCCGCAACCTGGAATTGTTTGTGTCTTTTCATAAGATCCGATATTATTTGGTGGAAACATCGTTTATCAACTCCAGGCACAGAACGATTTAATGCAACCATTTAATGTGCATTGAAGACTACGATATTGGCGACTTGCAGCTTGCAAAATATTGCCGACTTGCAGCTTGCATTGAAGACTAGACTATTGCCGACTTGCAGCTTGTAGAATATTGCCGACTTGCAGCGTGCAACCGACTTCAATGTGCTGCTTAAATAGACTTCCATCTGACTAAACATAGTGCCGACTTCCGACTTCCAGCTCCAGCTGGAAGAAGAACTTGTCCGACTTCCAGCTCCAAATTGAAGAAGAACTTGCAGTTGCAGCCGAGTTCCACCTTGAAGAACTTCGCTTCGCATTTACAAACTGCTGGTAAGCTTCTGTTACTTGCAATTAGGAAGAATATCATGCCCTTAAATTCTGCTGGAACAACTAGAATTTTCTTTTATGTTAGAAGTAAACAAAAAGGTGTTGTTCTTCTGTTAGAAGTAAACAAAAAGGTTATAGTTAGGCCTGTAACTATAAGGAAAACTAATGCGTAAATTCAAATTACAGTTTGTGTATGTTATTACAAATTGGATATATGTTTCAGTTATCAACAATTGAATAATCGAACAGAAACGTAGACAGGAAGTATACAAATATATGATGTGCTGGAAAGAAAAGTGCCATGCTATTACAGGATAAAAATCGAAATCAATCCTTGATAATAGATAAACATTATTTTGGAATGACGTAGTTTAAATCATAAGCAGAACTGAAAATTTCATAATCGAAGGCTAAACCCAGAGAGAATATAACTTCATAGATTTTTTCGCTGTTGCAGCGTCCTCCATCAAGTTGTACAGTGGAACAGAGCCCGTGCCTGTGAGCCACGCTGCTACATACTATATTCCTACTCTGGTATTCAGGCAAAGCCCTTCAAGAGTACGAACCCCTTTAGGCACCTCCAATAGGTCCTCCTCTGTAACCTTCACATCCTCCCTCTTGAGGTCAATTTGATTTGGGTGTTTCATGTTCTTGTCAAACACCTCTGCTATTATTGAAATCAGACCAGGATGAGCAGCCCATGTTCCATCGTGCCCAGCTTTCACTTCACGTAGTTTATCAGCCTAGATAAGTGCAGAGGCAGCTTCGTTTGCCTGAGGATTATCCTTGATGGGTATTTGAGTAGCCTGATACATGAGTAAAAAGCAAAGTAGAGGAGTTAATGATAAAAGTAAGTTGAAAACACCACCAAAATAATGCCTTGTACATGTTGATGTATGAGGCTTTTTGTTAATGTCAGAAGTGATCCTCTGCTAAAATTTACAAATATGTCAATAGAATTCTATGGATTTGAACCTAGGAAGAAAGAGGTGTTCTTAACCTCTAAGTCCAATATAAAATTATCTCAATATTATGTAGTAGTTATTTCTAATCCATGGCGAGATATTCTTGTGATCCATAGCATAGATAATTTGTAAATCAGATAACCGATCCTCTTCATCATAGCATGTAGATTATGATGATCATAATATGTAGATTATGATGTTTGATGTTTGAACCCACCAGTGCAGTCCATCATCAGAATCTACAAATTATCAATGCATCATAAGAAACATTTCCCAATAACCCTCATCACAGAAATCTTAACCCTCATGATAGAAATCTTAACCCTCATCACAGAAATCTTAACCCTCATGATAGAAATCTTATGATAGAAGTAGTATTATCTACATGATGGATCTGGGAAAACCATCCTCATGATAGAAATCTTATGATAGAAGTAGTATTATCTACATGATGGATCTGGGCAAACCATCCTCATGATAGAAATCTTATGATAGAAGTAGTATTATCTACATGATGGATCTGGGAAAACCATTTCAGAATAACCCTCATCACAGCAGTCTTAGATGTGATATCTCATTATTATTTAACATAGACTCACCCACACAACACTATGGTATCCAGCTTTTTATGTGCTACATGGATAAATCAAAATGACTACCTTCACCTTTGGAGGATGAAGGCACACTTGTAGATCATTTATGGGACTCCCATAAAGATAGGTAGTGAGGTGAATATGTGTATTGATATAGACAATAAAATACAGATAAACAGAGCTGTAAAATGAAATACATATTTAAACTTTTACTACTAAAATACACCAATACTGTGACTTGTGAAAGTGTGCATGTCCTTTAGATGATGATTTTTTTTTTATAATATATCATAAAACGCATGCCTATTGGACTCACCATGCCTCCCATTGCATGCACCCCACGCTTGTGGCATGTCTGGATGAGCAGCTCCGAATAGATTTTCATGAAATGCTGTGTCATCCCAACTTGAACATGGTCTGGAAGAAGCCTGCTAGGGTGAGCTTGGAATGTCTTAAAATAACTGAAAATGTAATCCTATCTACCACAGTTCAACCCTATTGAATGTTCCCTCAGCTCATACAAGATCTCATGCATTTGGAAAACTGTAGGAAGAGTCTTGATCAAGACTGTTGCTTTAATGCTTCCTCTAGGGACTCCCAGTGCATCTTGTGCATGCTCAAAAACAGCATTCCACAGTGCAGCTTCCCTGAATTCCAATCAGATCTCATGCTAAATTTAGAGGAGAAGTGCCATGATGCTCTAAATCAAAACAAAATTCAAAGGAAAAGAAAAGTCCAATCAAATCTATTTAGAGGAGCAGTGCCACAATGATCTAAATCAAATACAAAAGGCAAAGGAAATGGAGTAAAACAATGTTATAGAAACTCTGTAGAACATAAGAATTTGAGAAAGTTCTTGGGCAGTGTTGTTAATGCAAACCTGGAGTGCTCCATTTTGGGGAGATAAAAGAAGGGGCTAGATCCTCCATTTTTCATTCGAAACGTTGCATGATTATGATACAAATAGAGACCAAAATCCACTAGGCTTCCCGTTGCACGCTGGCCATCAATCTCAACATGGGCTTCTGGCAGGTGCCAGCCCCTGGGCCTAACAAAGAGCACAACAGTCCTATCATTGAGTTTGTATGTCCTGTTTCTTGCCTTGTCCTCATATTTTATAGTTCCTTCCACTGCATCCTTCAATTTTATGTGGCCTCTCATGATGTTGTCCCAGGTGGGCGACAAAGAATCCTCAAAGTCCGACTGTGTCAAACAACATGAACCATATCGATCAAATTTACTTAAGAATTGAAATACTTTAGAGACATGGATGACTGCAAACAAGAGTACCATTTTGTTCAACTTCCCCATAGATAGAGATGTCCAAAAAAACTTACTATACCAAACAAAATGCTCTGCCTCTTGCATTATCTTTGCATCAATCTGTCAGATCAAGTTACCCATGACAAGTAAAAGAGAACCACCAATTATTCAGAATGAAATTCAGATTCACTCAATACTTGGACGCTTTTAAAAAGAAAAATTGAACAGGCACCAAAATTATACGGCATGTACTATGAATATGCTACGACTCAGATCTCAGAGCCCAATTGAATGGATACTAGAATTAGCAAAAGGTGTGTACCAAGATTAGTTGTGCTTATCTCAATTGAATAAACAACAGAATTCAGAAATCAGAATTACCGTCCCCTGAGCCTCTCAACTTGAAGGTGCAGCAGGAAAATCCTTGATCCATGGATCAAGAGGCTTCCCAACTGATTACACAATAAACCCAATCTTCCTCAGCTTCTCGGCATCGACGACATTGCGGCCATCGAAGACGAAGGCGAGTTTCTCCATATTCTCATAGATCTTACCATAATCCAGGTTCTTGAAATCATCCCATTCAGTGAGAATACAGACCCCGTGAGCATTCTTAGTGGCCTCATAAGCATCCCACACAACACTGATCTGCTTACAGGAAAACCTGGGAATGTGTTAAGCTACAATCCCACCGCCTCTGGTTCGCCCATCACTGTGCGTAATGCGAAAGCCTCTGGCTCCATCTCAGAGCAGGTTCTCCAACTTTAGCCCTCATTTGGTTATTCCGTTCACTGAAGCTCATCATCACGTGTTTAGTGTTTGCTTAAGAGAGCCAGAGGCACGTGGGCCTCATGCAAAGCGCAACCATGCATGAAGTCCACCGTTAAGTCAGTCTGTGCATTATATGATAAGAAACAAATGTAATTACACGCGATGAAATCGAACTTATTAAAATCTATTTATAGTTTCCAAGGATTTGATTAAGCCATCCGGTCACTTGATGCCATATACTATACATGGGATGCATATAACTGTAGGGTCGCCTTCATTAGGGCAGTTTGAATAAAACTAATATTATAATGATAATAATAGGAAATTAATGAAATAATTATTACTTGATTTACTACAATATTTTCTCCACCATATAAAGCCATTGTTTTGGATGTTGATTTCAAATCCCCTAGGGGCATTGTCCAATTCGTGGATCTACTCAAATTATTTGATGTTGCTATTAAAACGAAGAGAAAACAATTTTAAGGCGAAACTACTTTGTGGCCCATGTTTTTCTTTAATAAATTATATTTTCCCATCTGTACAAACTTAAAGAAACAATTTTAGAACATTATGAGGTACTCCCAGTCACACTACAACTTATTATGTTAATTTGGCATTTTGAATGCCTAGCCATCATGACGAAAACCGTGGGCCATACGAGCAGTATTATAAAAACTGGGTAGAAAGATAATACTAATTACACCCAACACCTGAGAGCCATTGCCATTACAAGGGTGTCGTTGCTAATGACCCTCTTATGTGGAATTCCATACCCAATCGGGAAGAGATCTCATGCTATTGCTTGTGTGAGGCTTATCCCAGTGTTTAAAAAAAAAATGTGAAAAGTCATGCGGTCAAAATATTTTTTCTGTGGGCAATTTTATCGCCAATAAGAATTTTCCATTTTATTAAGTTATGTTTCATTTTGATGTGTTGGATTGTTTTCCATGGAATCATTTTATGTACTTTCCCTCTTATGAGGAAAAGGCTTCACCATTTTCCGTCCTTACGGGAAAAAGGCTTTACGTTTCTATAAGTGTATTTAAAGGAGGCGTATTTATTACTATGCAAAAAATAGATGTTTATGTGTCTTTTTCTTAAATCTAAGAAAACGACAATAAGCCATACCCAAGGCCATATACAACCCTAAACCCATACTTTTAAGACAATATTATCTCTAAAATTGTGTATATAATTAGAAGTGGCTTGAACTGGTGGCGTTCTCAACAATGCTATATTTTATATTTCAGTTTGTTTGGAGTGTCACGTTTGGGCTGAGTTGACTTTAATTTGACTGTAGCTTTCAAAAGTATTTTGGAATGTGATGAAAGCAATAAAGGGCAGATTTTAAAAATATTTTAAAATTGTGCTTAAAAATATTTTGTAATTTAATTAACAGCAATAAAGTTTCAAAATATTTTTATATTATCCGGATAAAGATGACATGTTATCTTGATTTCATTGTCAGTGCGTCCCTGCAAATGTGCCGTGATCAGAGACCACCTGATTAACGTTGGTGTGCACATTAACACAGTGAGCAAGAGAGCCATGAATGAAATGAGATGAGATGAATATTGAAAAGCATCATTATATGGAGGGACTATATTAAAGGAAAAAAATTCAATCGTTTAATTTCATTGAACTACATTTCCCAGAATCTATAATTGGCTTAAGGTCGTCAAAATGACATAAATTCAATTAATATAGAAAATTAAAAATCCAAGCGAATGGATTGGGAAAAGCAGAAACCTGTTGCCGAGGATGGATTGTAAACGTATGATCTCTCGCTCTGAAGGGAACGTCAGAGGTCATAGCAGAGATTCGAATAAAGTCTACTTTTACTAAATCATTAATTATTATTTCAAAATATATATGTTAACCTTTTACACATTTGTCTAACTTGAAAATGTTAACCTTTTTCAACTTTGCATTTGTCCAACTTCAAATTGTTCCTATTTTGAAGATATTTTCTTCCATACTCTTGAAATGGGAGAAAATCTTAAACACAAATCACGATAACTGGTTTAGAAAATTAAAAATTATATTATTAACAATGGAGACATATTGAAAATTTATCTAAAATCAACATGATTAGTTCATAAAACTAAATTATTAACAATGGAAATATATTTACAATTCCTCTTGATAAATATTATTTGAAAGTAATGTTAATGTTGTACAAATTTAATTAAGCTAATTAGTTTCAATACATATTAGAAAATTTAGACGCCATAATCTATGATTTATTATCTTCAACTATATCATTTAATTTTGAACATGAATTTTGC
Organism: Pinus albicaulis; assembly: GCA_034641835.2. Classification (NCBI taxonomy): domain Eukaryota; kingdom Viridiplantae; phylum Streptophyta; class Pinopsida; order Pinales; family Pinaceae; genus Pinus; species Pinus albicaulis. Next base: position 217,536,650 of record CM076584.1, on the reverse strand, counting down.
ATTATTTGTATTTTAGACAACTTTTCTTCTTTTCTAGAAATGAGATTTGTAATCATTAAGACATGAAAGGTATCAAATTCAAGATAAAATGGATTTATGCTCTAAGGTGAGCACCTAAAAAGTTTACTAAAAATTTTATTTGAATGTTGTCAATTCTTTCTTCAGTTTCTTTACCTTCATATTTATATTCGCTAGCAGCACCTTGCTTTACGAAGCCAACTGCATCGCCATGGAAACATCCTTGACCTGCAATGGGCTCTCATCGCTCCTTGCTGGTGGTATCGACCTACAACCAACCGCATAGATCATTTCAGTTGAACAGATACCTTCTGCTCGAGCTACAACGCCTCGCTACCGCGTATTGTTGTCTGATGGTACTCACAAGCACGCCGTTCTACTTCCTTCTTCACATACAGAATTTGCACAAAATGAGGAGTTGCGAATAGGCTCGATAATTCGCCTCAAAAAAATCTCGTGCACATATGCACATCATTCCATGTAAGCTACGCACATGCCACCTCCCCGCTTCCTCCCCTTTAATGATTCTCCTCTTACGTCCCTTCTTTATCTCAATTCTCCTTCCTAACATTTTACTTCCCCTCTTTTCTAATAAATATCTCATTCTTGTAGGTCAATTTGTCTCATTGATCTTGACATACTACAGCGTGATGCGCCATTGGTTGGTGACCCAGCCCCTTTTATTCTCTCCACTGAACAGATGAACCAATCCACCTCGACGTCCTCTTCTTCGTCTCCCTTTTCACCGCCACCCTCCCTTGACATTCACTCCTTGTCCTCCCAAAACTCCACCCTATCATCTACAACTGTTCTCCCTTTTAAAGCACTCTCCCCTACCCGGAAATCTTGGTCCATCCAAGGCAGAGTCCTTTCAAGGACACCCCTTCGTGAATTTAGCAATGCACGGGGCACTGGAAAATCACTAGGCTTTGACCTTGTCGATCGCGACAGCGATCAAATCCATGTCTCTACCTTTAATGAGTTGGCAGAATCCCTACATGCTCTCATCAAAATTGGCCACATTTACAATGTTGCAAATGGGACCATAAAGATCCCCAACCCTTCATATAACCATCTGAAACAGCCATTCGAAATCCTCCTCTTCTCTTCATCAACAGTGTCACAGGTCTTCGCTGATGACCTTACAATTCCTTCCCATACCTATCAATTTGTGCCTATAAGTTCCCTCAAACATTCACCTCCTAATTCAATTGTTGATGTCATAGGTATTGTCGCCTCCCTGTCTCCTGCATCTATCATTTGCAAACGTGATGGCTCTGAAACTCCCAAGAAAACTATAACTCTTCGTGATATGTCCGGGGCCAGCATTGATGTCACTTTGTGGGGCGAACGCTGCCATGCTGAAGGGCGTGCACTCTCCGAAATGCGCATGGCTCGTGAAATTTTTGTGCTTGCAATTAAAGGGGGAAGGATTGTCGAGTTCAATGGCCAAACTATCAGCACAATCCCAACGACTTCGCTACTTATAAATCCAGATGTCCCTGACAACAACTTAAAGAATGGTGTGACAGAGAAGGAAATAAAGCACCCTCACCGTCGCTCAGCCGCAAATACAAAAGTACAAGCAAGAGGCCTTTGAGTTTAAAAACAGTTGCTGACATTTTGTCAATGCAACCTGGCGAAAATATCCCGTGGATTTCACTTCGTGCTACTGCAACCTCTATTAACATGGATGATTTCTACTTCCTCGCATGTCCCCTTCTCATTGATGGCATCCAATGCATGAGAAAGGCTTTACGACAAGATGACAACACCTACCGATTCTCGAAATGTGAAGGCTCGTTCAATGAGTGCGACTATCGCTACATTCTTCGACTCCAATTGCAAGACCACACTGGCCACCTCGACAATGTTGTTGCTTTTGACGAAGCCGCAACTACCCTTCTTGGCGTCTCCGCAAAGGACCTTTGCCTCCTCTCAACCGATCCTGAAAGTGTTCCTGACATATACAACAAAGTGAAAGGACGCCATTTCCTCTTCACACTATCTTTAAAGAGGGATATATTCAACAGTGTTGAACGCCTACGCCCAACTCTTATGCACGCAGAAGAACTTGCGTATGATGAGGCATCAACTACCCTCCTAGAGGCCCTGCAATCAGGTCCTCCCCTCGCCAACCCATTCTAACAAAAACTCTAACCGCTTTTTTCTTGCTCTCACTCATCTCTCCCCCACCTCTCATTCAATACATACTTTCCCCATAATAGCTTCCTGCTAAGATGCCCACCCTCTGCCACACATTTTCAATTCCTTCCGATCGTTCCCCTTTCAGTCTTCTTAAACCTTGATTTCCCTTCCTCATCCATTTTTCAGACATGTTTTGTAATCGTAACTATATATTTCCATTGCCCTTCTACTTTCTACTACTTCTCCTAAATGCTTCATCGCCCACTCCTTCCTTCATGACGTTCTGTATATATGTCATTCCACTATGCTTTAATGCATCTTTCTAATATATGAACATTTAGTCACATAGTTTCACCTTTCCTCCTTCATTGTTTGATCTTCTTTACAACACACGCATTTGCTAAATGTACATATGAATATGATATGCTTACTATAAAAAATAATACATAAATTACTTCTTCTCTTTTTGTAAAATACAAAATATGTCTTCACTTTACTCTAGCCAATACATGCAACATGTGGTTGATTTCAAAATAAATGATTTTTCAATTTGAAATATCCAACACACATTTCTAAGCAACCCATACTAAATACATTTTCGCTTTAAAAATCACTCGCAATATACTTCATGCATTTGACATACCTTTCATTACTTGCAACAGCTATGCCAACCCCACCAGAAAACAATGTGGAAAGGGAACAACAACAACGCTACTACGCACTTAATAAAGACATCATCAATGCACGACGTCGCCTCCTCTATTCAAATCGTCCACCAAACCTTCGCTCTCAAACCAACAATACTCCCATTCCTTCACAAAATTCCGTCCTCCCCATACATCCCACCCAATCTTTCCAACTTCCCCTTCCATCTCCACTTCCTAACTGACCCTTTCCAAACGCTTCAACTCCTTCAAATCTTGCCTACCCTTTACATATGCCACCCCATGTTTCTCCCTTTCCACCTGCCCAACAATTTCTCCCCATCCTTCTGCAACATGCACATTTTCGGTTTCGTCAAAGGATCGATGCACTCTGTCCCATCCAAGATTGCTCAATCTGTCATGAAGCTTACCCATCCATGAAAACAAAAAAAAGTCATGGAATAATTTTTTGTACCCGTTGTGCTGCCGAACAATCAACGCATTGTTTCTCCTCTACAAATAACATGGACCCAAGTATCCAACCACATGTCCTATCCTGCCTAACTCAAGTTGAAGAGATGCTCATTGCTCGTGTCAATCCCGTTCTTCAAGTCACCCATGCACGTGGTGGCCAATTGAAATATTCCGGTCATACTATTAGCTTTCCACAATATATCACAAATATTGTCACCTCTCTTCCTCGCATGTTGTCAGAACTAGACATCCTTGTTGTAAACAAAACTAGCTATGATGAAAAAAACTATGAATTTTTTGTTAGTCGAACACATGTCCATGCAACTTTGCAATTCAAACTACAAAACGACCCATACTACAAAGATGTCCATATTAACCAACTTTCCCTCTCCGCTTTGCCTATTCCACCTACCAACATTTCCAACATGCTACACCATATCAACACAGCTTCCATTGCACTCCATGAAGCCATTCCAGAAATTCCTAATTCCGAACTTCCCCACTCATGCTCGTCTGACCTCCACCCATCCTCCTTGTTTCAATTCTACCAAACTGTCATTCTGAACTTGATGAAATACTCGCCTACATAGATTCGTCCAATTCAACAACCACCCATTCACTTCAATGGCCAAACATTGGCCTCTCCCCAATCAATGAATACAACACAGAGGGCCTACTCTCCATGGCCTTCCCCACCCTCTTCCCCAAAGGATCTCCCATGATTAACCAACCAAGAATTGCAAAAGTGGATATGTAAGAATACGCTCTGCATCTAATGCACTACAATGACAATCATTTTGCACAGCATCCTCGCTTCTGATATTACTTGTACAACCTTATCATGCGCAATCGCAGCCAAGCAACTGCCTCTGTCTTCATTAAAAGGGACCTTTCAAACACCCTTCCAGCAACAGTCACTGACCTCCGCCACCAGCTCCAGCAAACGCCCCCTTCCACCATTCCAGAACAAATTATGCGTTTTGGGTCATCCTTGCGTGGAAGCCGTTCTTTCTGGACCAGGGCTAGAGGAGAACTAACAGACATGATCACTCAAATTGGTACCCCTAGAATATTCTTCACACCAACTGCAGCTGATACAAAATGGCTTGACTTGCATAATTTGATGCCTTCCAACCCTCCATCCAATTCAAATGAGCACACTCGATGGAGAATCCAAAACATTGTTAGAAACCCGCATCGTGCATCTCAATATATCCATTGCAGATTCACAATATTCCTGGAAGAGGTGCTACTTAAAGGATTCCTTGTAAAGGATTACTGGTGCTATTGGCAATATGATGCAGAGTGTTGTCCTTGATGGCAACCCACTTGATGAAGATGAAGACATGAGATTGTTGGCATATGTTGTCCCTGATGGCAATCCACCTGATGAAGTTATTCTTGACTTGATGGACTAGGTAAATAATGTAAATCTGATGTGATATGATGATTGTTGGCAATATGATGCAGAGTGTTGTCCTTGATGGCAACCCACTTGATAGAATGTTGTCCTTGAATGGCGACCCACTTGATAAAGATGATGGCAACCTACTTGATGAAGTTGTGCTTGATGGAATATGTCTTGATGATCTTGTTAAATGATGTAAATTTGATGTATCTACAGTGAGTACAGAAGGTAATGAAGAAATAAATTCAGTATGTGCTAGATCTATGTAATATCCCCAAAGGGAAATAATCTATGATGAAAAGAGTATAAACAGAATGGCCGCGGATTTGTCTAGTAGAAAGTCGCGTATGCATGCCGTAAAGTACGTGCCAAGTCGCGTATGGCAAAAAGCGCACAAAGTAAACCAAAAGGTAACCAATGCACAGACACTGCATTGTATTGAGTAATGATTCGTCGTATAGATCCATTCGTGAACACCATCGGAAGTAATGTGGTTTTGGCTCATGGTATTGAAAAAGGGTAAACCTATATAAGGAGACGAAATTCATTATGCAAATCATGAGTGTGTGGTGATGTTCTCTGGTTGAATTATCAAGTATATTTGAATGGAAAGGGTTACATTTGAATGATAGATCCGAATGCATGGAGCACCTATGTAGAAAATGATGAAGAAGGGTATTTAGATCTGGAATGTATTTGTATCTGCTAGGTCTGTTTATGGAATGATTAGATCTGAGATGAGACGAACATCTGTTTGAAGTAAAGGGTTAAATATGTGTGATGTATCTGTTCTGAAGAATTGCAATGACCTAAATGTTTGAAGAACTATATGCTAGTTCGCCGCAGAGGAAGCGCGTATATACGCGGGTTTGCTGAAGAGAAAGCGCGTATGGGCAGTAAAATTAGCTCTATAATATATACCATGCTATCACAGTTTGTATATGTATATTTGATATATACGTGGATCGTTGAAAGGAAAGCTGTATTGATAAACTAGGGTTTGCCGAAATTGAGAGATGTCCGATCCGTCTTGATCCGATTGCCGATATTTGCTTCGATCATTTACCGTTATCCGTCTATGATGATCTGTCTCAATTGTTAAGTTTGAGTTTAAATGTGGAGTGGGTCCTGGGCCTAAAATATGATGAAATGTGGCCTCCAAGTGGTGTTCTATTGAAGTTGTTGGATCTAGTGTGAAAATTGATGAAACGTGGTCCATAGAGGTGTTGAGGGTTGTAGCCTTCAGTCAGGGGGTCGTAGCTCCCTTCCAGGTGAGGCTGGTAAACGAGATCAGGGGGTCGTAGCTCCCTTCCAGGAGAGGCTGGTAAACGAGTCAGGGGGTTGGAGCTCCCTTCCAGGAGAGGCCGGTAAACGAGCGCAGGTGGGTGCCTGCGTGCTGGTCAAGTCTGCGCCAGCACATATGTTGTAAGATGTTTTCTCTATAATAAAATATTGAAGGCTGAGCAACTGCAGCGGTGGTTTTCTCCCGACTTGGGTTTCCACCTAAAATCCTGGTGTTCATGTGTGATGCTTGTGTGTGATGGTTTATTCTGTTTTTACTACACATGTTTACTGTTTATTGAACATCTAATGAATGAATGATGGAATGATATAAGTGAAGATTTAATGGCATAATTAGATCTCTGTATACGCGAGTTTTATGAAGGATATCTGCGTGTATATGCTAGTTGGCTTCAGCAAAGTAGCGTATGGGTTTTAGAGAGTGAAAAAGTAAAAAGTTTGATAAAGTCCTAAATACTGATTCACCCCCCCTCTCAGTATTTTTCCCAACAATTGGTATCAAAGCCAGGTTCTTCTGCAGAAGCTTGATCGCTTGAAGGAGATCCATCGCAATGGGAAGAAAGCAAAAGAAGAAGGCTACTGAAATGGAGATATCTCAGAAAACATGTGCAACAGAAAATGAAGAAGATAAATCAGGTATTGATAGTTGTTCTTGTGATTCACTTTCTGGTGTTTGCAATAGTGAAGATAGTGAAAGTAATGCTTTGGGTCTAGAGGAAGCTATCAAGATCAAAGTGGAAGATCAACAAAGATCACTTAAAGAGAAAGACTCTATCTACAAAGAAATGATCTCTCAAATGAAAGGAAAGATAGAAATACTGAATGGACAGATAGACAAGTACCAAAGGTTCCATACTTATGCATCCAATCGAATGACAAGACTTGAAGCAGAAATCAACGATCTAAATGCAGATCTCGAAATATCAAAAAGGAAGAATGAAGGTCTTGAAGCTGGAATCATCTCTCTACAAGCAGATCTTGAAGCATCAAGTAAGAATAATGAGGAACCTCTACAATCATTTGAAAAGGAAGGACTTGAAGCAGAAATCATTTCCCTCAAAGAAGACCTGGATAAATCAAATAAGAAGAATGCAGAACTTGAAGAAGAAAACATATCTCTGAAAGTAAATCTCGAAGCATCGAAGAAGAAGAATGAAGAAATCTTACAAACTTTTGAAGAACAAGGAAATGGGTTGAAAGAAGAGATTCTAAATCTGAATGATCAAGTAGAAGATGGAAGAAGGAAAGAAGAAAGCATGACGAAGCAATGTCAAGCCTTGGAGGTTGAGGTAAACATTCTCAAAGGTAAATTAGAAGAAAAGGTTAAACTTTTGAGGTTTCAAGATAGTACTAAGATTTTGGACAATATTGTTAGTAGTCAAAGGTCTCCTTCTATTAAAATTGGTCTGGGTTTTCATGAAACGGTCAAAGGAGAATCTAGTTCGCAAGAAAGTGCTAAAGATTCAAAGGATGTCAAAGCAAAACCTGAAGAGTTGAAAGAAACAAAAGGTCAACCAACGATCATGAATTCTCAAAGGATATCATTCAAGAATGTTGAATGTTTTAAATGTCATAATTATGGGCATATTGCAGCAAATTGCAGAAGCAGAATATTTCAGCCACAAACTAACAGATCCTACATAGAAAGGTACTCTGGTTTCTTCAAGGGATATTGTTTTTCATGTAACAAGTATGGACATAAAGCAGCTAATTGTAAAAGGAGGAAGATTAGAAATACTCATTATGATTCTTATGCTTATTTCTATGGACACATGAGATGTTATTCTTGTAACAAGTATGGACATGTAGAAAAAGAATGCAGGTTGAACAGATATGAGAAATTGGATAACTTCCAGCACACAAATAGGAAGATCAAACAAATCTGGAAAAAGATGGAGGACCGATCATAAATGTAGGGAATTTTGACCCTACTGCAGTCATCCGCTTCTGAAGCTTACTTCTCTTATTGACTGCAAGAATGATGTGGGATACATTATGAAATTTAGTAATGTATCGTCACAGGGGGAGCAATGTATGATGTCTCTCATGATTGATTTGATTATTCTGGTTATATGTATTTCTGACAGAGCATCTGATATGAAGAAGACAGGTACAGGAAGTACAAGTTCAGGGGGAGATGAAGGAATGTGGAAAATTTCTATGCTTCACTTTCCATACGCGGGTTCGATGAACAAAAGTCGCGTATACACGCGAGTTCCAGCAGACACAGTCGCGTATGCATTTATGATAAGAGAATTGGGATGACAGCTGAAGATCAGGAGCAGAGGTTCAGGGGGAGCATCAGTCTGACTGTTAATAACTATATTATTGACTCAGTATCAGCTTAGTTTCTCAGTTCTAAATAATGATGATATGATACTTGGTTTCTTATGTTGAAGATTATGGATGAGTCCTGTTTGCTTTTTGATGAAGAGTATTCGTTGCTGAGATGAAAGTCTTATAATTCAAAGATAAGGACAGATCATACAGAGATTGTTGCTGATGACTTGCTGATGAAGGTGTTCAGGTTGCACAAGTTAAGGAGGAGCACTGGTTCAGGGGGAGCAACAGGTTGAATACTAATGATTGCATTGTTGGCACTATGACTGCTTATTCTTTGGTTACTGTGATACTCATGCTTAAATGATGATGACTTGGCACATGGTTTATTATGATGAGATTTTGAGCCCTGTTTGCTGAAAAGTATCTTTTGTGCTCACACATGGATGAGTTGGAAGCCTTATGATTCAGAAATAAGAATGGATCATGCAAAGTTTGTTACTATGATTGAGACCTTTTCCCTACATATGCTACATCATGTTAAATCTTGAAGATCTTAATGATATTGGACCACATGGATGATTTCTTGACACATATTTGAAGATGTTGTTCTGGTATGATAATTTCGCTTGGAAAGAATGTATTGATGTTGCAAAGAATATGAAGGCTTGGTTACTAATGAGCTTATGCTACAACCGTTGGATGACACTTGAAGACACAACTACACTGTTCTATCTATCTGTATTCCAGGGAAGCATTCAAATATCTCAGAAAGAAGTTGAACACTATCTTTTCCTCACAAAGGATCAGATCTGGTTAAAATATAGAAGATGGTATTGGATACGCAGATTTCCTAAAACACAGTCGCGTATATACGCGAGTTCATGCACATAAAACCACGTATGTCTGGTTGCTGACAAATTTCTGTTTGGGGTCAGCCTTCTTCAGCACAGCTGCAGTGCTGTTTGGTATCTCTGATACTGTTTGGTATCTCTGGTGGTGTTCCAGTTCTCATAATTCTATTTCTAATGTTTTGATAAAGATGCCTTGATGATTTGTTGGTGAAAGTATTCAGGATGCACAAACTAAGGGGGAGCCTTAGTCATATGGAAAGGATGCTTGGATGCACAGATTCAGGGGGAGCATTAGCTTTGCTAAGTATAATGCATTGTTGGCATTATGATGGTTCTGAAATATGTTCTCTTTCTTGAGGATTTTCTGGTGTTGGTCATAAATGGTGTATTTGTAATTTGATGAAAAGGTCTTGTTGAGACCCATAATGTAAAATTGTAATATTCAGTCATGTAAGGACTTGTCAAATTTTTAAACCCACTTGGTTGGGTAGCTGAGTCAAATTTGTAAACCTACTTGGTTGGGTAGTTGAGTTGAGATGTGTAAACCCACTTGGTTGGGTATTTGGGTCTCATATGTAAATCCACTTGGTTGGATCTTTGATGTAAGTATGAGTCTTTGGTGATAGGAAGTTCATAGAGTCATGTACTTCATTGAAAAATATGTTTGAAGATTCAGCATGAACTCAGGGGGAGCTTGGTCACTTCAGTATACATCAGATCTGCAGATCGCTTCTTCTACATGAGGAGAACAGGGGGAGAGTGTGTTGGTTTTGATCCGCCCTTTGCCCTTGATGTCAAAGGGGGAGAGTGACATGGTGTTTGAATGAAGAGAAAGAATGGTGTCAAAAATGGGGAGAGTGACATGGTGTCATTGTATTCTTAATATACCTATATGTTGTGGTAATCAAACACCATCATGGTTGCCATCAAGTCCAAAGGGGGAGATTGTTGGCAATATGATGCAGAGTGTTGTTCTTGATGGCAACCCACTTGATGAAGATGAATACATGAGATTGTTGGCATATGTTGTCCCCGATGGCAATCCACCTGATGAAGTTATTCTTGACTTGATGGACTTGGTAAATAATGTAAATCTGATGTGATATGATGATTGTTGGCAATATGATGCAGAGTGTTGTCCTTGATGGCAACCCACTTGATAGAATGTTGTCCTTGAATGGCAACCCACTTGATAAAGATGATGGCAACCTACTTGATGAAGTTGTGCTTGATGGAATATGTCTTGATGATCTTGTTAAATGATGTAAATCTGATGTATCTACAGTGAGTACAGAAGGTAATGAAGAAAGAAATTCAGTATGTGCTAGATCTATGATGAAAAGAGTATGTTTCAAGGAATACGCAGATTTGTCTAGTAGAAGTCGCGTATGCACGCGGTAAAGTACGTGCCAAGTCGCGTATGGGAAAAAGCGCTCAAAAAGTGCAAAACCAGGGGTAACCACCATGGTATTGACCCATTGTATTGAGTAATTATTTGTCTATGTGACCCCGTCTAGGAACACCATCGGAAGTAATGTGGTTTTGGCTCATGGTATTGAAAAAGGGTAAACCTATATAAGGAGAAGAAATTCATTATGCAAATCATGAGTGTGGGTGTAAGATGTCTGAGCTTGAATGAATACTTCTCTCTGAAGTATATTTGAATGGAAAGGGTTACAGTTGAATGATAGATCTGAATGCATGGAGCACCTATGTAGAAAATGATGAAGAAGAGTATTTAGATCTTAAATGTATTTGTACTTGCTAGATCTGTTTATGGAATGATTAGATCTGAGATGAGGCGAACATCTATCTGAAGTAAAGGGTAAAATCTGTGTGATGTATCTGTTCTGAAGAATTGCAATGACCTAAATGTCTGAAGAACCATACGCTAGTTCGCCGCAGAAGAAGCGCGTATATACGCGGCTTAGATGAAGAGAAAGCATGTATGCACAGTGAAATTAGCTCTATAATATATACTGAAGTATACGCAGGTTTGTATGGCAGAAGGCGCGTATATACGCGGGATCAGTGAAAGGAAAGCGCGTATGATAAACTAGGGTTTGCTGAAATTGAGAGATGTCTGATCTGTTCTGCTATCTTGTTGATATCTGTTTCTGATGTGTTACTGCTATCTGTCTATGATGATCTGGGTTGTCTGAATTGTTAAGTTTGAGCTTAAATGTGTGGAGTGGGTCCAGTCTAAAAATATGATGAAACGTGGCCCGGCAAGTTGTGCTCTACCGGGTTGTCGGATCCGTGTGAAAATCAAGGAAATGTGTCCAACGAGGTGCCGAGGGTTGTAGCCTACAGAGGGGTTGTGCCCCTTCCTGTGTGAGGCCGGAAACGAGATCAGGCGAGCTCCCTTCCAGAGAGGCCGGGTAAACGAGTCGTGGGGTTGGAGCTCTTCCGGTGAGGCCGGGTAAACGAGTCGCAGTGGTCACAAGGCCGGTAGGAGTCCGCACCAACACATATGTTGTAAGATGTTTTCTCTATAATAAAAGATTGAAGGCCGATAACTCACCTTGGTTTTATCCCGACTTGGGTTTCCACCCAAAATCCCGGTGTTCATGTGTGATGCTTATGTGTGATGGTTTATTATTTTCTTACTACACATGTTTACTGTTTATTGAAAATCTAATGAAGGAATGATGGAATGATATAAGTGAAGAATTATTGGCATAATTAGATCTCTGTGTATACGCGAGTTTTATGAAGGATATCCGCGTGTATACGCTAGTTGGCTTCAGAAAAGTAGCGTATGGGTTTTAGAGAGTGAAAAAGTAAAAAGTTTGAGTTTGGTTCTAAATAATTTCGATTCACTCCTCTCGTTGTTTTTCCCAACAAAGTGTATGCATACTATTCCTTCCTTCTCTTATCTTTCATTCCTTTCACTTCCACACATCCAATCTTACTATCTGTCCCCTTTGTTTATAAGGTATGAATGGAAACATCGCGACTCCGTACATATCCATGGGTTTTTGTGGCTTCCAAATGCACCTGATATGGACAGTCTCGATTTGACCAACACCCCAGCTATCCACGCAGCTACATAATTTTTTGATAAGTACTGCACTGCTTGGAAACCTTGCCCGCTTCCCAATCGAGCTCTTGCAGTAAATCATTCATCTCTACAAGATCCATGCCTCCTTAGCACGCATGAAATATTCGCAGGCAATCAATTACAAGACTATGAAAAAATCCTCAATTCTGTTCGAAGGCACACAAATTACCACTCTTCTACATGTTTACGCAAAAGAAATAACACATCAACTTGCCGCTATGGAGCCCCATGGGAGCTTCGCAACACGTCATCTCTTCACATTGATGGTTCTAGCAAAAAAGTATACTCCCCTGCTAGAAATGATGACAAACTCAATGTGCACAATGCTCAACTACTTGCAATATGGAGGGCCAACATTGATTTTCAACCAGTTCTCTCATGCCATGCTGTGTTGAACTACATTTCAAAGTATGCAGAAAAATCAGAGGCAAAGTCTGAAAGCTACTACCAAATTCTCTCACGCCTCTCACAATGCTCCCCCCCAGATGCTCCTACTATCACTATCGTCCGTAAAGTCCTCATCGAAATTGTTGCAGATCGAGACATTGGTGCACAAGAAACATGCCACATGCTACAAAAACTCCCACTAAAAAAGTGTAGTTGCTCTTTTGTCTCCCTAAATGTAAAAAAAAAAGTCTTCAAATGTGTTTCGCATGAATTAGATGGTCATCTTCCATCAACACCTTTCATCGCCTCCTACATGCAAAGACCACCTACACTTGAAAGCTTGTCTCTTATTGAAGTTGCATGCTCCTGGTCCTTCTCCGTCCGGCGAAAAACATCACCATGGAAACAAATATTCCCTCCCATGGTTGTCCACGTTCTTCCTCGTTACATCTCCATTCCAGTGAAAGAATCACCATCCTATGTAGACTTCTGCTGGAGTGAACTCCTTTTATACTTCCCTTTCCGTAGCCTCCCTAACGATATTGGCATATCCGACGCAGAAATTGTTGCACACTGGGAAGAAATTAGACACACATATCAACCTTGGCATGTTCACCGCAAACCATCCACCCCAGACCTGTCCAACTCTATCTGTTCATCTCCAGACAACACTCCCCATGCCTCCACACTTGACATGCATGAATGGAAATTTCTCTCTCAACTCCACCCAGGTAACAACCTCCTCCTCGATGAGCTTGAAATGCTTGGCCATCGTGACTTTGACACAAACCATAATTGGGGCCACTCTACAATCCCTCCACACTTACAAGAAACAGCCATCCGCTTCATCGACTCCACCCGCTCCTCCACAAGATCCCACCAACTCCTAACTCCATGTGAAAATTCCCTTTCCTCCTTGTCCCCAAGCCAAACCATTGCATTCAATATCATTTTCTTGCACTTCCGCAACAACATTGCCAAAAAAGCACTCAAAATGATAATCCAAGGCACTGCTGGTACCGGTAATTCGTTCCTAATTGAGTTCTTGAAAAATGCATTCCTTGAAAGTTCCACCATCGAAAAATGCCCCCTGATACTACTTGCTCCTACCGGTGTTGTAGCATTCCAAATTAATGCTTTGACGATCCACTCTGCTCTTCGCATCCCTATATCCCCTATGGAGCCTTTAGAGGGTCAATCCCTCCTAAACCTTCAAGAACAACTTCAACATATCAATTGCATTCTAATTGACGAAATGAGCTTCATTGGTCCTAAATTGCTTTCTCAAATTGATGATCACCTGTGCGAGGCATTCCCATCAAATAGAAAAAACCCATTTGGTGGATGCTCTATAATCCTTGTGGGTGACCTTGGCCAAATACCACCTGTAAAAGACACGCCAATGTATGTAGGCAATTCTCGTGGCACTGCACTTTGGCAAAGCTTCAATACTGTGGTTACGCTTGCAACAGTGTTTCGGAAACAAGGAACAAGTCCTACACAAATTTCCTTCCGCGAAATCCTCTCCAACCTTCGCAATGCAACGCCCACTGTTACTGATTGGAATCTTCTTATGACACGTTCAAAAACAAATCTTCCTGAAGCTGAAGTCCAATCATTCTCCAATTCAATGCATCTTTATTCAAAAAATGACGCTGTTGACCTGCACAATAAATCAATGTTGAAATTATTAAATCAACCAGTTGCACATTGTTATGCTGCCGAAAAGAGGCAACTCGAAACTACACAACTAAAAAATGATCAATTATCAAAGAAAATACTCCTCTCCATTGACCAACGTGTTATTCTCAGAAGCAATCTATGGGTTGGCGCTGGTCTTGTTAATGGTTTGCTCGGCACCATTCGCGGAATCGTATATGCACCAGGTTTTACACCACCAGAACTACCATCCTTTGTTGTAGTTGCCTTCCCTCACTACAACGGTCCACCATGAGATCCTTCAAATCCCACATTTCTGCCAATCCCCCCCATCACAAGGGGTTTGCGCACACAGATGCCTCTTGGCATGGCATGGGGCCTAACAATCCATAAATCGCAAGGCATGACACTAGATAAGGCAACAATCGACATCGGAAACATTGATCGGCAAGGAATCACTTTCACAACTATTTCAAGAGTTCGCTCGTTGAATTATCTCTGCATCTCCCCTGCCTTCTCCTTCTCACGCTATTCACGTATGCAGGAGAACCCTTTCGTCATACGCAGGAAACAACAAGAAGCATACCTTGCGTCCATATCTATTACTCACACTCCTTGAAGAGCTCCTACTATTGGTACCTTCCCTTCCATTGCATTCCACTTTTACTTCTTCCATCTTCTTCCTCATAATAACACCTTGCAAATTTCCTTCTTCGTTTACATTTTCACTTTCCAATATCATTTCAATTCATATTTGTTCCTACTATTGCTTTCTTATTATGCTTCTCATTATTAGTGTACAATTTTTACATGTTCACTTACATGCTTTTCCTTTCCTTGCAGCAACTATGGATCGCAACTACCTTTCTCAACTCAACAAGTTCTATGAAGAAATCATTGAACAGGAGAATGCACTCCTCATTGTATAGGAACGCTTCTTACTTCCACCTACTCTACCACTGTACCGATTGCGCCCAACATTGCAACTACTCCAAAAGCTCAAAAAATTCATGCGTCTGCTCATTCATGTACATGAAAGAGATGCACAGCAAACTTCGAGCATACTATCTTAGTCATTCCGGGTTTGGATGTCAATTATGGCCGTTGTCGCCGTCGCAAACCCTTGTATTTACGACTAGATTTCAACCAAACACCTTTCATGCATGACCAGTCTACTATGCCAACATTTCTTCCTCCTTTCTGTTCCAAAGAAATTTTCTTCTATATTTAACAATATCACTCTTACTGTTTTTTCTTGTACCATGATGTAAAGCTGCCTACTACTTCGAGTTTTAATAACATGTTAAACTTTTTTACCATTACATTACTTCAAATCAAGTCAATGATGCCTTCGCAAAAATCTATACGATGCACAAGAATACCCCCTCAAGGTGCTATGCTATCACTTGCTCCTCCTTTCTGTTCCAAATCGATTCTTTTCTATATTTAACAATATCACTCTTACTCATTTTTCTTCTACCATGATGTTAAACTACCTACTACTAGGACTTTCAAAAACATGTACAGCCTCTTTACCATTACATTACTGCTATACAAGTCAATGATGCCCTTGCAAAAAAAATTATACAATGGACAAGAAATCTATGGTATACTATATTGTATACTATCTATTTTCATCATATCAATTATGCCTACATAATTAAATCTCAAAAATTACTTCCTTTATATGCTCTCATTTTATACGATTATAAATTGATTCACAACCAAACCTATTCTTCATTTTCAATTACTTTGCTTCTAATTTAAATTACATTCGTGCAAATATCAGTAACTTAATTCTACTATTATTAACACATAATGATTTAACATAATAATTACTCATCGAGATGAAATTACCTACCTTCTTTCCACCTCCAACTTGAGAAAACAACATATTTTATTTTCATAGTTTTAAATCTAAATATTCATGTAATCAATCAATGGCAGATTTTACCCCTCATAAATTCACATTCATCATGTTCCCTAACATGTACCACAAAATGATTCAGGTCTCCTCCTTCCGACGTTCCCTTGCACCCCTGCAATTGTTGGTTTAATTATTTGCACGTGGTTTTTTCATTTTTTTTGTTTTTTAATGATAGTTTTTTTTTTTTTTTAATTCTTTTATTTTAATTTCCTTTTTCAATTTTGAATTTTGTTTTTTTTTTAATTTGTTTTTTTTGTTAATTTTAAAATTTGTATTTTTTTCTTCTTATTATTATTATTTTAATTTAAATTTTTAAACTTATTTTTTTCTTTTTTGTATTTTATTTTTTTTTATCTAAATTTTAATTTTGCAATTTAAATTATTTTTAAATTTTCTATTAAATTTTTTTTTTTAATTACATGGTTTTTTTTAATAACTTAGAAAAAAATGTTTTTGATGTTTTTTTTTTTTTTTTTGTTAATTATTTTTTTTTTTCTTTAAATTATGTGTTTTTTTCAAATTTTGTCATTTCTTTGATATAATTTTCAAATATTTTTTGTTTTTTTTTTTAAAATTTATTTATTAAATTTTTTATTTTTACGAGTTAATTTTGTTTTTTTTTTTACATTTTTATTGGTTTTTTTTATTGTTTATATATATATATATATATATATATATATATATATATATATATATATATATATCTGTTTTGTGTTTTATTACCCACGTGAAAATCACCACTCTAAAAAAAAAAAGGTTGATGTCGCATCAATACGTTTCAAAATTAGCATGAAAATCACTGCTCTAAAAAAAAAAGTTGATGCTGCATCAATACGTTTCAAAATTAGCATGAAAATCACTAACATTTTAAAACAAATATTCATACTTCATAAATAAAAATATTAGAGTGTAGAAAATGTGCTCCAAAAAAAAAAAGGTGATTCTACATCACCACTTTTCAAAATCGGGTGCTTTTTATGCTACCAAAAAAAAGTAGGTAACAGTGCGGTTACCTATTTCGTTGGTAACACTGTTGGAAGTCCTCCAAGTCTTCGTCACCCAATTCATAAACACATTTTAATTGATCCATTTTTGAAGTTGTCCTGATAGAGATACTCACAATACATCAATTTAAAGGGAATTAAATGCCTCAGTCCATTTTTACAACAAATTTATAGGCTTCATGAGTTCATCAGTGAACTTTCTAACACCTTAGATCATATTTTTTATGAAGAATCCTCCCTTTGAGTTTTCACTTTAAAATCAGGGCATTTACTCTTGCATTTAGGTCCACATCATCAACGAGACACCCTCCTCATAAGCAAAAAATTCAAGGCTTAAATTGCATATCTAGAGCTATCTGTGACTCACTAAGAGTCCTCCAAAACCAATCAACCATCATGAATAATCATAATTCCAAGGACTTTACAAAAAGGCTGATTACAATCATAAATAAAGGCTAGATAAGCCATTAACGATTTCCATGAGATATATACTCAATAAAATATTAAATTAAGAGAACAAACACCAAATAAACAGTACAAGAAGACATAAAAATTCAGCAAGTAGGCACATAAATATATACATCCATCAACATCATTTCTATTTTATTTAGCATAATTTTTACATTACATTTTTGAAGTCCACAAGGGCACTTATCTAATCAAGATGCATAGTTTCCTACAATTGATGAAGGATGAGTTGTTTTCTATCCAACCATAGGCTTAGTTTTCCATTATATCCCTTGCATCTAACCACCCCCATTCTATACCATGAAGCCATGATGGGACTATCTTTCTCTTGGCCATTAGTAGGTGGAGTCATGAAGGCCACTATTCTTCATCAATATAAATTCAAATAGTTATCGTAAAATCCCACGAAGCCCAAATCATGCACATATCTTATGGGTGGTTTCTCAACTTTCATTCATAGCACAAAGTGTTATGCGAGATTTATGATTGCGGACAAAGTATCTCCCATAGGTCTAGTGGCTAACCTAGAACAATAAAGAGACAAGGAACCCAATACTTTCCTTAAAGTAAATAGATGACGAAATGAATCCTACCTGGAATACGTTTCATGCTTCAATCCTTCTTCAGCTTGAATGCTCTGATTTCCAAAATTAGAACATGCACAATCAGATAACAGAAGCCAAGAAACCACGGGATATATGTAGTATCATCTAAATACTTTATTCAATAGATCAACATGGTATTGAAATACATGAAATAAAGACATCACATATAGGAAAGAAGAGAATTATTTGCATTAATATAAATAGAAGGATTTTACAACCATAAATAGGTGTTGATCTTGTAGAAGAACTCCTACAGGCTGATTTTTCCTTTCCTTGCCACAATGTGCACCTCTAATGACCCTAAATGCATGAAATGAAAACTCTCACAACAACAATCACTCTCTAAAAGCCAACCTCTTGCATATGGAAGGTTGTAAATATATAGAGGAGTGGGGTAAGTTGGGATTTCTTATCCAAATACCAATCTAAGGTTTTAGATCCACCTTTGATGGGAGGATGGGATCAAAGGATAAGGGATGGAAACTCCAGAGTGGGGTAGGATAGGATCCGAATGTTTTATCTAAGGTAAATGGATGTAACAAATTCTGAAGCTTATTGAAGAGGAAAATTATGGAATTTCTCTCTATTTATCAAATTTATAGAACCAACATAGGTGCAAAGGGGAGAAAACTGTAGGCAATCAACACAGACTATAGTGGTGCAACCTGTAGGTGAACGTTGTCCAACAAGAGGCCAGCAAACATTGGTCCTAAAACTGGCTCAGATGATGCAGTTTAGGCAGAAACTATGGGGAATGAAAGAGAAAATCTTAGGGATTTGTGAAATGATGATGAAAAGGGGGAAATTAAGATGTCCCTGTTCATGGATAGTCTCTTAAGTTTGAACCTTGCTTTTCTTTTGGACACAAAAAACAAGAAACCTTGTTTATTTTTCCAAATATGTATGCAAAAACTTAGTATAATTCCTTGTTGGCATGACTTTACACACAAAGGAAGACACTTGGATGATTACTTGGTGATGAACCAACTCCTGACTCAACAACTCACCAATCGACCCATCCCCTGACAAATGACAGCCTCAGAAAAACAATGTAAACCAGTGCGTAGCAGCTGCGCAACGACTGTGTAGTAAGATTTAAAATTGTGAAGATACCTCCTTTATCACCTCAAAACTTCATAAAATAGGCCAGAATCATAACCAAAATTCTCATAGTACCCCATCCAACCTTCAAAATTTAGAAAATGACACCTATAGCCTTCACATTTGCAAATTGAATTGCAAAAATTCATAATTCTGCCACTAAAAAAATCCGAAAACAGGCCCTGAAGAAAAGCCTATAGGTCCCAAACTGTAAAATATTTGTAAACACTAAGAGATTTTTTCTTTTTTTCTTTGGCCCATTCTATACAAAAACATCTTTCAGTTCCTTCAAAATATTCCACATATTCTCAGAAAATTCTCTGCAAAACAATGATTAAAATAGGAAATTTGTGCAATCCAGAAAATATGCTTTGAAGGTGCATTCGACAATCCCAATCTATGACACTTTTACAAAAATTGGAAGTATTTATTATTATTTGGCCCATCCTTGAGGAAAACCTATTTCAATTTCCCAAAATTTGCCTCCATGTGGTGTAAAACTATTCTGCAAAAGGATGAATAAAATAGATTTGTTGTGCAGCAATGGGCAACGAAATAGGGGTTGGAAAATGACCTTTGAAATGGAGGTAGCATGAATTATTTAGAATTTAATTGAACTATTAAAACAATCTCAAAACTTGAGTGGCATGACCCTACCTCTCGAAAGAAAAACTGATTTGTGTTGACACTGAAAGGCTTGGAATGAATGCTGCATAGTGGCTTGCATAATGATTTGTGTGCATCGTTTACTTGTGTGCAACAAAAACCCTAAAATAAATGTGACTCTATCTGCGATCCCTGGATGAGTTTTAAAATATTTTTTACCCTTCAACCATAATCACTGGTTGGCATGGAAAGTCATCAACATAGGCAATGTGTGAAGATGGCGGTCACCTCATCAAACTTGAATTTTATCATTAAATGTGATGTGATCCTTAGTGTGTGATGAAATATGATGTGAGGCAACACTCCATTTGAAAAGTATTATTATGAATTATGCATGAGAAATGTTTTATGAATTATGCATGAGAAAATATTTGAGTATTTTGATTGGTTATGATGTTTTAGGTAATGGGGCGATAGTTGAATGGTTTTCACATGATGCACACTCATAGTTTCTCAAGGGAATTGGATTTAGAATGGGATAGGGAATATAATATTCATGTGTTTCATGAGTAGTGGAATAATTAATGAGTAGGGGATAGGAGAAATGAAAAATGGGAGATGGGAGATATATGGAACATGGGTAGATTTAGAGAGGGAACATAAATATGTTATCTTTGAAGGCCACCTTGCTTTGAGCAATAGAAATTTGACTGTAGGTGACTTCAATTAGAGCTTATGACAGACCTATTACTTGACACATACCCCATGAATTGATAGCTCGAAAATTTGTGACAATGACTCCCAATGACTCCACATTACTTAATTCTTTCGACCAAACTACTTGATGACCAAAGTCATGGCGATGTTTTGGACAACGACCTTTCAAACTTATGATAGTGACAATGTTTATAAGTCCGGCTGAAAATTAAAAGATTCAAAGACATTCGATAGACAAAAACTACTCATCCTAATAAAGAGAACCTCTTATCCATGTTCAACTAAGGTATTCCTTTTTCGTAAATATTCTATCTCAATTTGGAAAAGGGTTAAACTTATACTGAGTAGATGTCTTTTCATTAACATTTACGAGTTCGAAAAGATAAGTGCTAGACAATATTTTCATATTTTGGGAGTCTGAAAAGACCTGAAAAATGACTCCAAGGGTTCCTTTTTCGTAGGTTTATAGAGCCCGAAAAAGAGATAAAAGTATACTCCTTGGTCAAAATAACTTGTTTAAAGCATGATAAAAATCCATTAACAACTGTTGACCTGCTCAACACATCACAAAACCATTTATTACACCAATTTTTAGGAACCAAATTACATGAGACACCAATACCCTCTACTAATTTATAGGCGACGACCTAGTGGATACACCAATATATTATACTACTTTGTAGGAACCAACATATAGGAGACTCTAATCCTTTTTTTTCTTTGTAGGAACTGTTAGCGCAAGGAGTCACTCCTTGAATGCAAAGGAGTAAGCCTTACACATCATATTTCATTTCAAAGAAAAATATTTTGGATGGTGGGATGGATTATTAAAGGGTTTGAAATGATGTCAACTCTTTTAGACCTTCATGCATTTGGAAAGTTGTGGCAAGTATAAATTGTATGGACAAGTTTGTAGTATAGGGGAGAAGATTGTGACAAATGAAAGGTGACAGATAGTTGGTACTCAGTCTAAGAAATAAACATATCCTAAATCAGTCACACAGATATAAGAGTGGCCTTTTACATAAACTCTGTTTTATGTAAAGGAAACAACATTTAAAAATCAGAATAAATGCATAAAGAATCTCATAAATCCTTCATGAAACCTTCACTAGCATGCTCTACACAACATATAAATGATTTGCAGAATACCAAACAATAGATAATTAACTATTAGATCCTCTAACAGTGCTCTTACTCCTACTTTCTAGCTGCTAAAACTCATAAATTAGATGAATAAAACAACAAGAGAAACACATCATACATTATATATTCCTTGAAACACAAAGTCCTC
This sequence comes from Pinus albicaulis, assembly GCA_034641835.2. Classification (NCBI taxonomy): domain Eukaryota; kingdom Viridiplantae; phylum Streptophyta; class Pinopsida; order Pinales; family Pinaceae; genus Pinus; species Pinus albicaulis. The sequence goes on along the minus strand of CM076584.1, from coordinate 217,514,690 downwards.
CAACATGAAGTACAAAAAGGAGTTTTATTTATTATGAAAAAGTCTTCAGGTCGACCAAAATACAACCCTGAAATGGTATTTACAAATGATATTTATAGAGAGATGCACCTACGCCATCTCACCTAAAAAGAAGGACCCACTCTTCCTCTCATTACATAGGAGTTATAGCATATTAAAGACATATCCTATCGAACTATATCTATCAGGAAAAATGTAGATAGGAAGAAAAAGACTATTCGAACTGTGATTTTGAGTGTGCTGACAAACTGCCTACTTTTCTACTGATTTGTTTCTCCATGATCTTGGTTCTCTAAAACCCATGTATCTTCATTAAATGTGTCATTTAAGAACCTAAAAACCACATATCAACCATTACTTGACATGTCCATATCATTAGGAGACCTTATCATCCTTGGAATAACTCGAAAATTCTGCTGACAGCTGTCAAAAATCATTAAAAACGGACGCTACCAGAACTTCTGTTAAGAAACTGTAACTACGCAAAAAACTGTAATGCTACCAGAATTTCTGGTAGTGCTCTGTTTCCTTTTAAAAAATGCACAACAAGATATTTGAAAAATTATGTGTAGATTAAAACATTCTGAAAATTGGCCTGTTCCAAAATATAACTAATAGGAAAAATGATAATTCATTGAGACATCCTTTTACTTCTCCTCCATATGAGATACAATTTATTCAAGCTTTTCTAAACTTGTTTTACAGTCAATCACTGATTGTGACCTTGTAGTCCTGGTGGCTATCTCTTTTGCAATGGGCTTTTTCTCTTCTGAGCTCTTTTGGAATTTTCTTCTCTTGGAGGTTCCTGTTTGCTTTCCTTAAGGAGCTTTACCCTTTTATTTATTCTTGAACCTACTAGATTCTGCAATTGAAGGAGTTACAGTATGTAACCCTTCATATTACCTCTCCACATATATAACTTCTGTCTTCAAGCTTGGGTTATATAGGGCTTTGGATCTCAGCCTGAATTTGTTGCTAGCTCTCGTTTGTCTTTTCCTGCTACGAACAACACATTCTGCATGCTTATGTCTTTTCCTGCTGCTAACAACATATCCTGCATCCTTCAGGAGCTCCTCATATGATTTGGTGGGCTGATAATCCTTCTGAACCATAGGTTGAATGTTTTCTACCGAAACTTTTGGCAGCACCTGTTTTTTTGAATTTTTTTCAGCTGTAGTCTTTCCTTTCTACCCTCTGGCATATACCTTGGGAAAAGGAGAAATAAGAGGCACAATAGTCATTGATTTGGGATTGCTAATATATGAACCTTCTCCTTTTTCCAACTTCTCTTCAACTTTGGTTGGGGGAGTCTTTTTCTTTTCCTTCTTTTCCTTAGCCTTCTTGTAGATATTTACCTTCTTTGCTTTTCTTTTAGTCCTTTTACCAACTGATGAAGTAGTTAGTTTTTGACTTTCTTCCTTCTGCTCGGCAGGTTTAGAATGTTGGAGGTTGCTGAGGAGGAATGTTTTGTGTAGGTACATGTTGGGCTGCCCTATAAAATTGGAAATTCTCCCAAGACTGGTTTCTTATTTTGAGTTCTTCAACAATCAACACCTTGATAAGAGCTTGATGGTAGATGTTATAATCTGAAGCTGCTACATGGGTTTGTATTCTATCTAACATCTTAGTCTAGATTTTTAGCAGGAAGAAAGGTAGGTTGAGAGTCTTCATACCTTCATGGTGAAACAAAAAACTCATGTGGTACAAAAATACAATAGTATACCTCCTTTCACAGGTAAGATAGATCTTAATGAGCTTGACAGTTTCAACCCATTCATCCTTGAGATAGATACTAGGAATCCCTTTAGCCCATTTAGGGTCTCTGTATTCATCCTTGATGAAGCTGTTCAGGTCTCCTCCAGTAATAAATTGGTTTTTGAATAATTTCTTTGCTTCTCGTGGGAGGTGGATTCTATCGAGACCTATAGTTTGAGGCCATAAACGTTTGCTTCTTGTCCATCGAATGAGAGGGAAAATTATTTGGCTACTTCTAGATGAGAGCTTTCTAAACTTGAGAAAAATGGGTACCACCTAGGCTATACAAAAAATATCCTCACATTTGGTTTGGCATCTATTAAATCAACCCCTTGAGGTTCAATACATTTAAGGTTTCCTCCTTTAGTCATCTGAGCAATAATGAAGGATGTCTGCTAGATCAGAAAGGTGTCAAGATTAGAAAAACTTACTTAATAGGTGTTGTTGAATCTTAAATGTAAACTGTATGAAAAATTAATCTCCTCTCAAAGCTGCTCACTGGAACTTATTCTTCACCAAAAACCGAATTTGAAAACTGATTTCTTTCCTTTTATTTCGGTGATTTTAAGTGATATGTTGGTTCATTTTTCCATGTACAAGATATCTTCATAATGGGAAGTATCTAGAACCGTATACCACACCTCATGATATTCATAATTATCTTTTAGTTTCCTGCTTTGTTTCAAATTCTCTGCAACATGTGGCTGGATCTGAATGGTATTTGAGTTCCAAGTCACTTCCATCTCATTTTTATGGTAGGCCTAAAGTTCCAGCAGCACTCATGCATGATTAACCAATCGGTCAGCATATTAAATCATAGATCCATGATTAATTTTGATAATAAATATGTACCTTTGACATGTGGGCAGAACGATTTGGGATGATAGAGAGAACAAACAACGATTGGTCTTCGTGACTGCACACTGACACCCAACCCTTCCATGTATGACCCTACTAACTCGACATCATTCAAATGTATAACCTTTCCTATCACGTGACATGGCCCATGATTAAAAATATTTAAAACTTAGTTGATATCAGGAACATGTGGCTAACTCAAAAGAAGGTGCACTTTTTATTTTTCTTAAAAATAGGGGAAGTTACCGGAACTTCTGGTAGCATCGGGTAAAGGAAAAACATGCATAAAACAAAGTTAAAACAAATTGTCCGATAGGGTTAAAACATATGCTACCAGAACTTCTGACAGCATTCTATTTTTTTTTTTAATTTACAATTTCTTTATCCTAAAAGTAAAATTATTTAAAACACACTCATGACTAAGCATAAAACTGTGCTAAGATTTGCTCCACAAGAGATAGAGCTATCCCTGCGAGGCTCTAAGAATATTTTGCAACTTCAATACCTTTTCATTGGGTTATGGAGTCTTATTATGAAACACACCAGTATTTATAGTGAATTTAGGCCACCAACAACCTTAGTAAAATAATTTTTTGAGGAAGCGCCCATTAAATGGGCCTCCAAACAGTTCTGTCCCATCAATATGTTGCAAATCAAAAGTATTGTTCAGCAAAATATTGGAGATTCTGAAAGGACCAAGCCATAAATCATCAAATTTGGAATTTTTACCTGGGTCTTGATGCCGTGCATCCCATTTCAACACCAGATCTCCAATATGAAAATCTTCCTTTTTAGTCCCTTTATCAAATACTTGCTTTACAACTTGCTGATATTTTCTTACCAAATCATATTGTTGTTCTTGCTTTTGCTACACTTCTATGATCCGATAAATTCTTCTAGTCATGTCATTTGCCTTAGCTTCATGATATTGAAAAAATTTAGCTACAGAAATGGCTAATTGGACTAGAAAAACAACCTCAGTTCCATATGCCATTTGAAAGGGTGATGTATTAATATATTTTTTGATTGTCACCCTATCAGACCATAAAGAAAATTTCAGTTCAGAGTCCTAGGCTTTCTTGTTTTGCTCCAATAGCTTGGTGATGATTCTAACCAAAATTTTGTTAGATGATTCAGCCAAACCATTCCCTTGTGGATAGTAAGCTGTAGAGTGAGTAAGATGAATACCATAATCTTCACAGAAATTTACCAATGGCGTAGCTTTAAAAGCAACTGCATTATCTTCTACTAGCCTTAATGGACATCCAAATATGGTCATGATTCCCTCTAGAAAGTTAATTATAACTTTATGAGTAGCATTCCTGGTAGGTATTGCTTCAATCCACTTGGTGAAGTAATCAGTTGCAACGATAATCCAACGATGTTTTCCACTTTAAGGTGAATGAATTTCCCCAATGAAATCCAATCCCCATTGCTGGAAAGGTGCAAAAAAAAAAATGGGCTTTAGAGGAAAAGATTTCAATTTTTTTTTACAAGTGAACTTCTGACATTTTTCACATGCTCTCACGTCAACACATACATCGGAAAATAAGCTAGGCAAAAAATAGCTAGCTCTCAGTATTTTGTATGTAGTAGTTCTCCAATAATGATGACCTCCACAAACACTACTATGCATATCAAACATAACCTTCTTAGACTCATCTGGGTCAATGCACCTCAACAAAACTCCTGTAGGATGTGTCCAATATAAACAATTATCCTTGATGCAAAATTTAATGGTTTTCAACTTTAAAGATATCACTATGCTTTTATCAAAATTTGGAGGGGGTTTAAAATGCTGCAGAAAATAAATGATATCCTTATACCAGCTACACTCAACAAGATTTACATCTACTTCCATGATGTCAATAGTTTCTGAAATTTTCCCTTCTATATTTTCATCCATGAAATTCAAGCCCAAAAATCTACAATTTTCTTCAGCTAGTAGTTTGGCTAATCCTTGACCTTTTATTAGATTGGTAGGCTTTAACTCTAAATCAAATTCAATAACTTTAGTCACTCACTTACTTATTTTTCCATTAATATCAGTCTGAACTAATATTTCTCTAACAACAGATGAAAGTACATACGCAATAATTTGAGTGTGAAGAATATAAAATCTAAAAGCCTTTAGGGATTTAACTAATGCATAAGCATGATTTTCCAACATTTCATACTTCAATTATGCATCTCTAAGGGCTCTGCTGAAAAATGCTATGGGGGCTTCTTTATTTTCTGCATATTTTTGTAATAAAACAACAACAATAGTATCTTGAGAGGCAAATGAGAAGATTAAGAAATACTTTGAGTATTCAGGGCTTGCCAACTGAGGTGCTTCAATGATAGGTTTTTTTATCAACTCAAATGAATTTCTGGCTTCAAATGTTTTCTTTAATTCTTAGTTATTCTTTAGCATACAAGTAATATGCTTGACTACTTCAAAAAATTTGGGAATGAATCTTCTTAAAAAATTGATCTTACCAAGGAAATATTTAATCTATTTCTTGGATCTTGGAAGTGTTAAGGCCTGAATTGCAATCACTCTTTTGGGATCAATTCTCATTCCATCTTTAGAAACTATGTGACCCAACATCTTACCTTCTTTAAGAGTGAAATGAGACTTCTTTGGATTCAATGATATACCATATTTTCTACAGTTAACAAATACTTGTCTCGAGTGTTGAAGGTGCTCTTGTTCTGAAGTTGAAAAAAAAATAATCTCATCCAAATAGATGACCAAGAATTTATGTTTTTTTCTCCAATGAATGCAAAGTCCATAGCACGCTGGAAAGTAGCTCCAACATTCATAAGCCCAAATGACATCTTTACATACATGAATGCTCCCTAAGGAGTGGTAAATGTTGTCTTCTCTCAATCTTCTGGCCATGGTAGGAGTTGATGGAATTTGTGGAACAACAGTTGGTGGATTTTGAACAACAGATGGAACTGTGGAAATTTTATGAGATGAAGCACCAAAAATTGATGTAGAGATTGCTTGTTGGCTGGAAAACAAGGGAGGTATAGAATTTTCAGTAAAATCAGGTGACAGAATTTGCAACACTTCTTTAGGGACAAATTTTGAGAAAACAATAGCAGAGGAAACAAAATTTCATTTATTTTTTCTTTTCTTGATTAGCCTCTTAGGATCAGGGACTAGGATTCTCAAAGGGGAATATGGGTTAGCCCTGGTTCTAGCCCTTCTAGGATCCATAACTTCAACAATGGATTCGCCAGGCGTAAAGCAGTCTAAAAAGACAGCTGGACTTGTACACCTCAGAACTGGACTTATAACTTTGTCATTCACCCATGGATACACTTCAATTTGCCTCCCCAACAATGACGCCAAAGATGTTAGCACAAGGAGTCACTCCTTGACTGCAAAGGAGTAAGCCTTACACATCATATTTCATTTCAAAGAAAAATATTTTGGATGGTGGGATGGCTTCTTAATGACTTTGAAATGATTTCAACTCTTTTAGACCTTCATGCATTTGACAAGTATAAATTGTATGGACAAGTTTGTAGTATAAGGGAGAATATTGTGACAGATGAAAGGTGACAAATAGTTGGTACTTAGTCTAAGAAATAAACATATCCTAAATCAATCACACAGCTATAAGAGTGGTCTTTTACATAAAATATGTTTTTTATGTAAAGGAAACAACATTTATAAATCATAATACATGCATAAATAATCTCATAAATCCTTCATGAAACCTTCACTAGCATGCTCTACACAACATATAGATGATTTGCAGAAGACTGAACATTAGATAATTAACTATTAGATCCTCTAACAGTGCTCTTACTCCTACTTTCTAGCTGTTGCAACTCATAAATTAGATGAATAAAACAACAAGAGAAAAACACCATACATTAGATAGTCCTTGAAACACAAAGTCCTCTAGCATGAAGTACAAAAAGGATTTTTATTTATTATGAAAAAGTCTTCAGGTTGACCAAAATACAACCCTGAAATGACATTTACAAATGATATTTATAGAGAGAGGCACCAACGTCGTCTCACCTAAAAATAAGGATCCACTCTTCCTCTCATTACATAGGAGTTATAGCATATTAAAGACATATCCGATCAAACTATTACTAACAGGACAAATGTAGATAGTGTTAGCTCCCCGTAATTCTCTAGATTGATCGAGATACAAATGGACAGGGTAACATCAAACTAAGCTTTGGAATCCAAGGACCTAGCCTTCCTAGATTCGGAGAGGGATCTCTCTAGTAGGTGCAAAGATGTGAACTTGTTTGCTGATTAGGGTTGATTTTAGGCTAGATGTTAAGTGCAGGGTATTTTGATTGTTTTTGGTTGGGTATGATGCTCAGATAGATTTAGATAGAAAACAAGGAAGATTGTTAAGTCATTGGGCAATGGAGTCTAACAAGATCATGATAAGTTCATCAATGGTTTCAAGAGAATTTGCAGGGCAATTTTAACTTGGTTGGTGGATCTTTAAGGTTGTGAAGGATCATGAGATGGACATTAAACTTGAGAACAACAAGATAATAAAGGGAAAAAAATTGAATCCTTTATGTACTTGTAAACTGAGAGAATTAGAATATTTATGAGCATAGCAAGAGAATAAAAGGCATAAACAAAACCTAATCCATTTGATTTCAGACTGAAAGTAGATAATCAACCAAGACAAACATTTAGATGAAACATAGAAAGGAAAGAATCTTATTTAGCTATCATAGATTTCATCATTAAGAGCAGGAAAACATTTAAGATGCACAAGTAGCTATAACCATAGAAGGAGAGAAAATCCCGAACATCTAAATTTATAGCTATGAAGTTTCCTTGAAACAATTTCAGCTAAGTAAAGGCAAGGAGCATGATGTAAACAGAATTCTTTGACAAACCTAGGCAAAGATGCTTTAAAGAGGTGATTCCAAGGACAGAGTATTTCAGTGGCCACAATATATAGGGCTAGCCATAAATCATACTTGACACTAACTGATCTAAACCATTCAAGAAATGGACAAGTCAAGAACTTCTTAGGGAGAAAGAGATGGATTCCCTAATATATCTCAACAGAAGAAAACATTGAGGTAGTGAAGGACAAACATAAGTAAGGTGCCATTAGAAAACATTTCTTAATCTAAAATTTTTTGTCTTACTGCAACAGAGCAAGATGGAAAAAATAATGGAAAACTAGAAAACATGAACATAAGAAACACTTCACCATCAACCAAGCTTATGGATCACGCAAGCCGAGTCTCTCTCCATGAACAAGCAAACCAAGGCATGCATGAACTCCAAGACATCAAATTGTCATCAAAACTCCAAGAGACTATGTATTTTCTTCAGAATAAGTCATCAAAATCCAACTAATACATGAGAGCCTCAGGCTCTATTTATGGAGTAGCTAAGGAGGTGGGAAGCCCTAAGAGGCTTACAGAAACCCTAATCTAATCATAAATGCAATAAATGTGCTTAATGACCATGCAAGGCCCAAGACACATAATATCTAAGCTAATAAATGAAAAACACCGAAATATAACTCCCAAATAAAATCAAGAGTGATTTGTCCAAGAAAATATTAAAAAAATCATTTTCCATCAATCCGTGTGTTTTGTTGACTTTTTTGCCAAAAGGCTGCTCCTGTGCGTAACACCTTTTCAGCAGAAAATAGGGTCTATTGTAGCTAAGTTTTTGACCCCTTCCTAGCATCGGATTTGGCTCCGTCATGGCTCGTTGGAAATCTTGATGAATTGAATTTCCAAAAATACTTGATTTCTGTTGAATGGATGCCATTTACCTACTCAAAAATAACATCTCCCAACACTGCTCTGTGCATAACACCTGCTCTGAAAAAGAGGCACAAAGGTCAATTTTGAGGTGTTTTTTGACCTTTTGAGGGGGCAAAAATGCTCCAATTGAACTGCAATTTTGTGGGTATACTATTGGTGATGTGAAAAATCCAAAGATGTAAAATTCATTAGCTGAGGATGACCCAATTTTGTGCGTAACACCTAGGGTGTTGCGCTCCTAGGGGTCAAAATTTGGAAAAAACAAAAAGTTTTTGGATTTGCCTCAAATTTGGTGGGTAGGTGCCTCATGGGTCATTGGAGACCTGTAGAAAATATTGGGCCAAAATACTAAGCCTAGGTTGGTGCTTTTCATCATTTTGTGTCGGGCCCTCATTTTGGGCAGTTTTGAGTTTTTTCCTTGCAAAGTGGTTTCTTCATTCATAGTGCCCAGTCATTCTCCTTTGCAATGTAAGAGGTGCCTTGATCATTGCTTGGTACATTTTTGTCTTCATGAATGTCCTCTTATTCATATTTTGAACCACTGTATTCACCATCAATTTCATCTTTTGTATCAACGTTTGCAATCTTTGTAGGGTCACTGTCTTGGGCAATGTCTTCACTCTCAACTATGTCTCACCCTTATTATTTTTTTTCTCTTGGTATTCAGTTTCTTCACCCTCTTCCCCTATCTCTTCATCTTTATTTTACTCATTGATTTCAACACCTTTGTCACTGTGATTGGGCTCACTGTTATGCTCAAAATCATCTCCTTCTTAGCTGTCTTGGGCACTTTCCTGTTGAATGTCATTTTCATTGTTCTTTTCATAATCCCCTTGGCTGTCATATTGCTCATCATTTTTCTGCTCTTCTTCATCACTTTTCCCAGTAATTTCATCTCTGTTTTCCTCTTCATCAGGCTCACTACTCTCATCTTTGTGGTTGCCTTCACTAATTTCATCATTTCCATCACTTCTTTCTTCATGGCTATCTCCCTCTTCTTCATTTTCTTCTTCCTTATGTTCACTGCTTTCTCTAGGGCCACCACTGATTTCTTCATGGCCATCATTATCTGTCATATTTTCCTCCTGACTGCTACCATCTATTTTTTCTTCACTAGGGCTACTGTCAGCGTCTTCCCTTGGTAGATTAGGGGAAGAAACAAGTGGTTAAATTATTTGTGGAGAAGGCACATGGGGAGATGATGGATGAATGGAGGTAGATGTTTTTGAAGTGGAAGGCAAGTTCTGCTGGATGAAGGCCTGGGGGTCTATAAACACATCATGTGAGATGAAGGTTTCCCAAGATATTCCTTGCTGCTCTAGATGATATAGAACAATCATTTTGATTAAGGAGTGGTGAAAAATGCTCGACCTTTGGTGGTCATAGTTTTTTCTTCTTGACAAGTGAGGCCATTATCCTGATGAGTTGGAGCATTCTCTTTTTCTCGACCTTTGCAGAGGCCTTGAGGGTGAAGAAAAACCGAAACTTTGACTCCCTTTAGCAATTTTTAGAGAAATTATGCTTGTGCATAACACAGGAGCGTAACAAGCAGGAGTGTAATAGGCAGGAGCATAACAAGTAGGTGTGTAACATGTAGGAGCGTAATAGGAAGGAGCATAACCGACAGGAGCGTAACAAGAAGGAGCATAACATAGGAGTGTAACACCTTTTTCATAAGCCATTTGGAGGCCTTCCCAGTGTCGGAATGAGCTCCGTGATAGCTCATTGGAAAGCTTGTTGAATTTCATTTCCAAATATGAAATTTTTCCCTTGTTTGGAGTTGATTTTCCTAGTCAAAAGTTGATTTTTACAAGACTGGTCAAAATGTGCTGAGTGATGGTGCAGAAATGCAGAGTGCTGTTGCAGACAACTTTTGAAGGTCTTCCTTAACTACAAATTGAGATAATGATAGCTCATTGGAAATATATTCAAGTCTAGTTGTCCTTTGATCCATCAAGAAAGTAATTTGGACACTCCAGCCGTGCGAAAATTGGATTTTCCCAAGGTTACTCCAACAGTGCAGAAATTATCATGTGATACTTGTATTTTTGATATTGCTGCCAAACCATAATACCTGTGTAAAACCTGAAGGATTTTTTTCTTATTGAGACTATATTGGACAAAAACCTCTCTCACTTTTTCCAAATTCATCTATGTTTGGACAAAAACACATTTTTAAGCAAAACTGGCCCTAGGTGTGACACATGGCTTGTCTCTTGGAATGAATTCTTGGAAAATGATGGATGCATGATGTTTATGAGATGGTATAGACTTATTATTGCTGACATGATCTATCAAATGAATCCTTTTCTCTTGTGCCTCCTTTTCATATCAAACCCTAGCTTGGTTGGAAGAAGGAATTAGGGTTTGGTGTAGGGGATTTAGGACCGCCTTGCAGAGGGAGGGGAATGAAGGGGTTAAGGGTTGTCTAAATTCTTGGGGAAATTTTTGGGGATAGGTATAGATGTTAGGGAGTAGGGGAAAGTTTAATTTCAATAATTGAGTGATGGGAAGGGGTCCAAAAGGCAAAACATATGCCTAGTCTCAAAAAGTGTCAAATTGTGGCAATAGACTATGTTTTAGAGAAAAATGATGATTTTGAGGGATGGGAGTGATGGGAAGTGTCTATGAAGGTATATTAAGGATAGGAGGAGGTATAAGAGCATCAAGATACAAGCCTTGTTTATTTTTAATCATGGAGGTCATGAAACCAAGAAAAATGCCTTTGAAAACCCTAGGTTTTCCTATCTCCCTTGTTACAAGATTCCATCATTGAGTAGCCGAGACCTCTTACCTTGCAATTTATTTTATTTGGTTGGCCTCTTATTACTTCTAAAAAAGTGTCAAGATAGCCCATTACCTTATGTACGCAGTCTTTTGAAGCTGAATGGTAGTCTTTTTTGGAGATGATGACCTTGAAGAACATGAAACCCTAATTGACTTAGTGGGGATTCTTTGACCTCTCTTTGAGCGAAAATTGGTTTGGAATCTTCAAGTGTAAAAACGAGTATTGAAAGAATCTTGTATTGAAGATCCAAAATACAATGTACTTGGTTTATCTAAAGAGTCTACGAGAGATAGTTTAGGGTTATCAATGCTTGAGGGACTTGGGGATCATGGGCATAAGTTAAGCTTGTAGGAATCCACGGTAGGAAAATGCGAGTTGGGGGGTGAATCAGTATTTACTGCATATTCAAAGCTTTTACTTTTTCTTGCTTCGAAAACCCATACGCTACTTTTCTGAAACAGACTCGCGTATATACGTGGATACCCTTAATGAAACTCGCGTATACACAGATATCTACTTATGTCATTAGTTCTTCACTAAAATCATTCCATCAATCAATCATCAGATGTTTAATAAACAGTAAACATGTGCAGTAAGAACAGAATAAGCCATCACACAAAGCATCACACATGAAAACCAGGATTTTAGGTGGAAACCCAAAACGGGAGAAAACCACCACTGCAGGTGCTCAGCCTTCAATATTTTATTATGGGAAAACATATTACAACATATGTCTTTGTGTGACCGACGACACGGGCACTTGCGCTGCGTTTACCGGCCTCTCACCGGAAGGGAGCTCCAACCCCCTGACTCGTTTACCGGCCTCTTACGGAAAGCTACGACCCCCGATCTTGTTTTACCGGCCCTCTCTACGGAAGAGAGCTACGGCCCACGAGGCGAAGGCTACAACCCTCAGCACCACCTTGGACCACGTTTCATCAATTTTCACACTGGATCCAACCACTTCAATAGAACACAACTTGCAGGCCACAATACATCATATTTCCAGACCGAAACCTTTCCATACTTTTAAGCACAAACATACATCACCAACAGATACATATTAATACAGAACAGATAGCAGAGACACAGCAGAACAGATCAGATATTTCATACCCCTTGCTTCAGCAAACCCTAGTTTGCATACGCGCTTTTACTTCACTGATGTCGCGTATATATGCGCTTCCATCCACACAAACCAGCGTATACCTCAGTGTATATTTTATTGCGCATACGCTCTTTTACTTCAAAGAAGCCGCGTGTATACGCGCTTCCACCGCGGCGAAGTAGCGTATAGATCTTCAAATATTACAGAGCTGCACACTTCATCAGATCAGATGTTCAAATCAGATTTACCCTTTCCACTTCAGTCAGATGTTCGCCTGGATGTTCGCCTCATCACAGATCTAGGCCTTCCGCCAAGCTCTTTTCAAGTACGAAGTTCATTTCAGATCAAGATCCCCTTCTTCATCATTGGTGCATCATACCTTGGTTGTCTTCAAGTGTAACCCTTCCATTGATCATGAGATATTCATTCAAGCTCAGACATATTGCTCTCACACTTATATTTTGCACAATGAATTTCATCTCCTTATATAGGTTTACCCTTTTTCAATACCATGAGCCCCTTTTTTAATACCATGGACCAAAACAATACCATAAGCCCAAAACTACCTGGACGGGGTCAATTAGGCGGATCATTACCCAATACAATGGGTCAATACCATGGTGGCTACCCTTGGTTTTGCACTTTTTGAGCGCTTTAGCCCATACGCGACTTGGCACGTTCTTTTCCGCGTGCATACGCGACTTCCCTTAGACCAATCCGCGTATGTAGAGACATGCCTCTTTTTTCATCATAGAATTAGCACATGCTGAATTCCTTTCTCCATTGCCTTCTGTACACACTGTAGATACATCATATTTTCTTCATCAAGAACATATTCTCTCAATCACAACTTCATCAAGTAAGTTGTCATCATCTTCATCAAGAGGATTGCCATTTAAGGACAACACTCAGCGCCATATTGCTAACCAACATCATATCACATCAGATTTACATCATTTACCAAGTCCATCAAGTCAAGCATAACTTCATCAGGTGGATTGCCATCAAGGACAACACATGTCAACAGTCGCATGTCTTCATCTTCATTTAGTGGGTTGCCATCAAGGACAACACTTTGCATCATATTTCCAACAATCTCCCCCTTTGGACTTGATGGCAACCATGATGGTGTTTGGTTACCACAGTAGATAGATATCATGTCACTCTCCCAAATATTTGACATCATTATCTTCTATTCATTCAAACACCATGTCACTCTCCCCCTTTGACATCAAGGGCAAAGGGCGGATCACAAACCAACACTCTCCCCGCTTCCTCATGTGGAAGAAACATTCTGCAGATCTGATATATGCTGAAGTGACCAAGCTCCCCCTGAGTTCAGGCTGAATCTTCAAACATATTTTTCAATGAAGTACATGACTCTATGAACTTCCTATCACCAAAGACTCATACTTACATCAGTTATCCATCCAAGTGGATTTACATATGAGACTCAACTACCCAACCAAGTGGGTTTACAAATTTGACTCAGCTACCCAACCAAGTGGGTTCACAAATTTGACTCAGCTACCCAACCAAGTGGGTTTACAAATTTGACAAACCTTTACATGACTGAATATTACAATTTACATCATGGGTCTCCACATGACCTTTTCATCAAAAATACAAATATGAATTTTCATAAACAATACCAAGAAGACCTCAAGAGAGATCATATAACAGAGCCAACATAATGCATTATACTCAGCAAAGCTAATGCTCCCCCTGAATCTGTGCATCCAAGCATCCTTTCCATATGACTAAGGCTCCCCCTTAGTTTGTGCATCCTGAACACTTTCACCAACAAATCATCAGGGCATCTTCATCAAAACATTAGAAACAGAATTATGAGAACTGGAACACCACCAGAGATACCAAACAGTATCAGAGATACCAAACAGCACTGCAGCTGTGCTGAAGAATGCTGAACCAACCAAAAAATTGTCAGCAACCAAACATACGCGGTTTTATGTGCAGGAACTCGCGTACATACGCGACTGTGTTTCAGGAAACCCGCGTATCCCAAGCCATCTTCTAAAATTTATGCAGATTTGTTCTTTTGACTGGCAGAGAACACTCCCAACTTCTGTCTTAGATACTCGAACGCTTCCCTGGGCAGAGGTTTGGTAAAGATATCAACAACTTGTTCTTTGGAGGTAACATACTCCAACTTCACTTTTTGCTCAAGCACTTGTTCACGTAGGAAATGATATTTGATGGGAATGTGCTTGGTTTTCGAATGCATAACAGGCTTCTTTGAGATACTGATGGCACTTGTATTATCACACATAATGGAGATAGGAGTTGCACATTTGATTTGAAAATCTTGCAAGGTTTGCATCATCCATAGGAGTTGAGTGCAACAAGATGCGGCAGCTACATACTCTGCTTCTGTTGTTGATAAGGCAATAGAATTTTGCTTCTTGCTGAACCAAGATACTAACCAGGGCCCCATGTAAAATGCACCACCACTAGTGCTTTTCCAATCATCAACACTTCCAGCCCAATCTGCATCAGTGTAAGCATGAAGAGTAAGATCAGCATTCTTCGGATACCATAGACCAAAATCTTGAGTTCCTTGTAGATATTTGAAAATTCTTTTGACAGCCTGAAGATGAGACTCTTTTGGATTAGCTTGGAATCTTCCTACAATCCCAACTGCATGCATAATGTCTGGTCTAGTCCCAGTGAGATAAAGCAGAATTCCTATCATCGATCTGTATTCTAGTTGATTCACTGTGGGAGAATCATCATTAGAACTGAGACTGCATCCGGTTATCATTGGTGTACTTACAGGTTTGCATTCTTCCATGCCATACTTCTTCAGAATTTGCTTAAGATATTTTGCTTGTGATAGAAATATACCATCTGCAGCTTGATGCACTTGCAAACCAAGAAAGAATGTTAGTTCCCCAAGTAGAGACATTTCAAATTCTTGCTGCATGACAGAGGCAAATTTTTGACTCATAGATTCTTCGTTACTCCCAAAAATGATGTCATCAACATATACAACCACAATCAATAGCTTGTCATTTTCAACTTTTGTGTATAAGTTGCTATCAGCAGACCCTTTTGAAAATCCTTGTTGATGAAGATATTTGTCAAGACGGTAATACCAAGCCCTTGGAGCTTGTTTGAGACCATATAGAGCCTTTTTAAGTCTACAAACAAGATTTGCATCATTTCCCAAAATGAATCCTTCTGGTTGTTCTATATATACTTCTTCTTCTAGTTCACCATTAAGAAAAGCAGATTTAACATCCATTTGATAAACTTTGATGTGTTGATAACTTGAAAAAGCAAGAAATATTCTTATGGCTTCAAGTCTAGCTACAGGAGAAAAAGTTTCTTCAAAGTCTATACCTTCTTGTTGAGTATACCCTTTGCAAACCAGTCTAGCTTTGTTTCTTACAACATCCCAATTCTCATTTAATTTATTCTTGAAAATCCATTTAGTTCCAATGACATTTTTGTCATGAGGTCTTGGAACAAAATCCCAAGTGTCATTTTTTTCAATTTGAACAAGTTCGTCATCCATGGCTTGCCTCCAACATTCATATTTGCTAGCTTCATTGACATTGTGTGGTTCAATTGTGGATATGAGTGCCAAATGATTAGAAGATCCTACAAGAGTTCTCCTTGTTCGTACACCAGATTCTTTGTCACCCAAAATTTGAGATTCGGGATGATTCTTTTGAACATATCTGGATGGAGCTTTTTCAGATAGATCATCTTCAGGTTCTTCATTGGATCCATTGTATATATCATTTCCATCTGATGTAGAAGGCCATATATCACTACCATCTTCTTTTTTTGTTTGTTTTTCTTCTTTAGGAGCTGCAGGAGACTCATCAATAACAACATCAATACATTCAACAACCTTTTGAAGCCTTTTATTGTAACATGTGTATGCTTTGCTTGAAGATGTGTAACCAAGAAATATCCCTTCATCTGATCTAGGTTCAAATTTTCCAAGCTTTTCATCATTATTTTTTATAAAGCATTTACTTCCAAAAACTTTAAAATGCTTCACAGTGGGAGAATTACCATACCAGAGTTCATAAGGAGTTTTGTCACTATTTACCCGAACATGAGCCTTGTTGAGAATGTTAACAGCTGTAAATGCTGCTTCACTCCAGAACATGTTAGAAATGCCAGAATCAGCTAGCATAGCTCTAGCCATTTGAACAATGGTTCTATTCATTCTTTCTGCTACGCCATTTTGTTATGGAGTGCCTGCTACAGAGAATTGTCTTTTTATGCCATGTTGTTCACAAAATTCAAAGAATTCATTTGATGAATATTCTCCTCCTCGATCAGATCTAAGACACTTGATTTTTAGATCTAATTCATTTTCTGCCAATGCTTTGAAGCTCTGAAATTTTTCAAATGCTTGATCTTTGTGTTTAATGAACCCGATCCAACACATTATAGAGTAGTCATCAATAAATAAGATATAGTATTCATCCCCATGTAATGAATTTTTCCTCATAGGTCCACAGATGTCAGTATGAATGAGTTCAAGAGGCTTACTTGATGATCCTTCTTTGGCATTGAATCGTACTCTGGTCTGCTTACCAAATTGACAAGATTTGCATATGATACTTTCTGAAAGATTGACCTTGGGAAGATCACGAACAGCTTGAAGCCTGCTTGCTTTGTTGATTTGAGAGAAACTCAGATGCCCCAGCCTTCTATGCCATAGCCAATTTTCTGAAGATTTGCTCAAGTAACATTGATCTATGCCGTTTAGTACATACAAGTTGCTTGGATTTCTTTTTCCTTTTATAATGATTCTACCTGCATCAAGATCACGAACCACACATTCTTTGGAGCTGAAGACCACTTCTGCTCCTTGATCACACATTTGACTAACACTTAACAGGTTATGCCTTAATCCATCCACATACATGACATCTTTAGCCTTCACTTTTTCTTTTAGAAATACTGACCCTTTTCCTTTAATTACAGCAGGAGTATGATTTCCAAATGTAACTTTCTTTTCCTTTTCTAGAGCATTATAAGTATGAAGTTTGCTTTTGTCACCTGTCATGTGTCTTGAGCACCCACTATCGATGTACCATTGATTTTCTTCACCTTCTGCAAATAATGCTATCCCACAATTTTCAACTAGCGGTTCTTTCTTTTTCCATACTTTAGAGCTTGAGGGAACATGTTCTTTTGGCTGGATCTTGTTCCTGCATTCAGATTCTTCATGGCCAAAGTTATTACAATAAGTACATTCAACTTCACTTTGAAGAGGAGAAAAATTGTTATAGGTATTCTTCTTTGGTTCAGTATCCAACTTTTCTTTCTTGCTTCTCTTGTCATGATGGTTTTATATGCAACACATTGAATAGCTTTATGACCAAAATTATGACAAGTGAAACATTGCCCATTGAAGTAGAAATTTCTGCGATCATGGAGTCTTCTATTTGAATTTACCTGTTGGTTGTAGTGTCTTTGAAAGCTATCCCTGTTAGTGTACCTTGAATTGAGATGGTCCTGCTTTCCCTGTAGAGATCCTTTATTCCCTTGCTGAGTGGCTGAATGATGTAAACCACCTGTAACTGCTTTTAGATAGTTTGGTGCTGAAGTTTGAGAAGATTCTCCGGTATATCAAAGACCTGTCTTTATAAGAGGAGAACGTTGTACCTTGATGATCTCATCTAAGGTTTCAGATCCTTTAGCAAATCTAAGATTCAAGGTTTTTGCTTTCTCAACTTCTTTTCTCTGACTTACCACTTCACATTCTAGTTTTTCAATATGTTTCTTTGCTTCTTCAAGCTGTTTTTCAATGGTCTCTCTGATTATCTTTTGTTCTTCTAAGAGAATTTTGTAATCTTCTAAGCGAAGTTTGAGTTGACTATTTTCTTCAAGAAAATCGTTTTCCTCTAGAGCATCCATAAAAGTATCCTTTTCTTCTTTTTGTTCAAATGCCATGAGAAGTCTAAGATCTTCTTCACATTCTTCCTCACTATTAGATGACCCATCACTATCTTCATTAGTATAGTAACTTTTCTTAGAGCTAGATCGGTTCTTATTTCTTCTTACTACTTCTTTTCCTTTATAAGGACATTTTGCAGCATAATGACCAACTTTTCCACACTCAAAACATTTGAAGGGAAGCTTACCTTTGAATCTTCCAGTACCTAGTTGGAGCTTTCTCACGAAATTTGCTTCTTCTTCATCGGATATATAGCTGGATTCTTTGAAAACTTCCTTTTCCTTTTCCTTTCCTTTTGTAGATGCCTTAAAAGCAACTTCTCTTATTTGAGAAGGACCTCCTTGTCTCATTTCAAAAGCAGTCAGAGTACCATGTAATTGAACAATAGTAAGCGTTTGCAGATCTTGCCTTTCTTCAATAGCTAAAACTTTAGAGTCAAATTTTGAAGTCAAGGATCTTAAGACCTTTTCCACCAGAGTAGTATCAGTTATGGTTTCACCCAAATTTCTCATTCGATTTACAATATCATCCAGACGAAGAAAGAAACTGGCAACACTCTCATCACTATGCATCTTCAAATTTTCATATTCAATTCTAAGAGTTTGGAGTTTTGCACTTTTACCTTTGTGTCTCCTTCATAGCTTAGAATGATTTTGTCCCATATTTCTTTTGCTGAATGTAGCTGCATCACTTTAGCAAATTCTGATTCAGACATGCTTCCCAATAAGACATTCACTGCTTTGGCATTAATTTCATACTTCTTTCTTTCAGCTGCATCAGTAGGAATATTTGCCGGGTATTGATAACCTTGTTGCACGATTTCCCATACATCTGCACCAAGACTTTGCAGATATGCTTTTGTTCGTACCTTCCAGAAAATCAGATTGCTTCCATTGAATAGAGGTGGCTTTATAGACATCACTCCTTCTTGACTTCCCATTGCGACGGATCTCCTTCAAGCGATCAAGCTTCTGCAGAAAGACCACCCTCTGATACCAATTGTTGGGAAAAATACTAAGAGGGGGGGGTGAATCAGTATTTACAGCATATTCAAAACTTTTAATTTTTCTTGCTTCTAAAACCCATACGCTACTTTTCTGAAACAGACTCGCGTATATATGCGGATACCCTTAATGAAACTCGCGTATACACAGATATCTACTTATGTCATTAGTTCTTCACTTAAATCATTCCATCAATCAATCATCATATGTTTAATAAACAGTAAACATGTACAGTAAGAACAGAATAAGCCATCACACAAAGCATCACACATGAACACCAGGATTTTTAGGTGGAAACCCAAAACGGGAGAAAACCACCGCTGCAGTTGCTCAGCCTTCAATATTTTATTATAGAGAAAACATATTACAACATATGTGCTGGCGCAGACTTGACCAGCACGCAGGCACCCACCTGCGCTCGTTTACCAGCCTCTCCTGGAAGGGAGCTACGACCCCCTGACTCGTTTATCAGCCTCTCCTGGAAGGGAGCTATGACCCCCCGATCTCGTTTACCAGCCTCTCCTGGAAGGGAGCTACAACCCCCTGAATGAAGGCTACAACCCTCAGCACCACCTTGGACCACGTTTCATCAATTTTCACACTGGATCCAACCACTTCAATAGAACACAACTTGCAGGCCACAATTCATCATATTTCCAGACCGAACCCTTTCCATACTTTTAAGCACAAACATACATCATCAACAGATACATATCAACACAGATCAGATAGCAGAACAGATCATATATTTCATACCCCTTGCTTCAGCAAACCCTAGTTTGCATACGCGCTTTTACTTCACTGATGTCGCGTATATACGCGCTTCCGTCCACACAAACCAGCGTATACCTCAGTGTATATTTTATTGCGCATACGCGCTTTTACTTCATAGAAGCCGCGTGTATACGCGCTTCTGCCACGGCGAAGTAGCGTATAGATCTTCAATGATTACAGAGCTGCATACTTCATCAGATCAGATGTTCAATTCAGATTTACCCTTTTTACTTCAGACAGATGTTCGCCAAGATGTTCACCTCATCACAGATCTAGGCCTTCCATAAGCAGAACTACTACATACATGTGCATTTCAGATCTAGATCCCCTTCTTCATCATTGGTGCATCATACCTTCAGATTTGTCTTCAAGTGTAACCCTTCCATTCAGATCTACTTCAGAGAGAAGTATTCATTCAAGCTCAGACATCTTGCACCCACACTCATATTTTGCACAATGAATTTCTTCTCCTTATATAGGTTTATCCTTTTTCAATACCATGAGCCCCTTTTTCAATACCATGGAGGCCCAAGAAACAATACCATGAGCCCAAAACTACGGACGGGGTCAATTAGGCGGATCATTACCCAATACAATGGGTCAATACCATGGTAGTTACCCTTGGTTTTGCACTTTTTGAGCGTTTTGCTTCCATACGCAACTTAGCACGTTCTTTTCCGCGTGCATACGCGACTTTCACTTAGACCAATCCACGTATACAACAGAGACATACTCTTTTTCATCATAGAATTAGCACATCTTGAATTCCTTTCTTCATTGCTCTGTTAAATCGGTAGATACCTTGATTTCCTTCCATCAAGGACATATTCTATCAAGCACAACTTCGTAGTAAGTTGTCATCATCTTCATCAAGTGGGTTGCCTTTCAAGGACAACGCTCGGCATCCTCATGCATCATATCACATCGGATTTACATCTTTGCAAGTCCATCAAGTCAAGAATAACTTCATCAGGTGGTTTGCCATCAAGGACAACACATGTCAACAGTCGCATGTCTTCATCTTCATTTAGTGGGTTGCCATCAAGGACAACACTCTGCATCATATTTCCAACAAACCCTAGGTGGAAAATGGAGTTATGGGAAAGGAAAAAACAGAGTGATGAAGTTATAGGTGGGAAAAATAGGATGTAGATGATTGGCATAAGCCTATGAGGTGTTTTTTAGAAGTGGTAGGTTGACCATGGAATGAAAAAATAGTAGAATAGTGAAAAATTGCTCTAAGGATAATGAAGGCAGTGAGATTTCTAGAACTCACAATGTTCATGCATTTTGTTTCTAGAAATATAGGATAGATATTTAGTCATCTACAAAGGCAAAAAAAAAAAATTATTGATGACTAACAGATAGGAAGAAAAATACTATTCAAACTGTGCTGCTGAGTGTGTTGGAAACCTGCCTAATTTTACATTGATTTGTCTCTCCATGATCCTGGTTCTTTAAAACACATGTAGCTTCATTACATGTATCATTTGAAAACCTCAAAACCACTTATAAACCATTACTTGACATTTCCATATCATTAGGAGTCCTTATCATCCTTGGAATAGCTCGAAAATTCTGTTGACAATTGTCAAATATCATTAAAAAAAGATGCTACCAGAACTTCCGATAAAAACCTGTAACTGCGCAAAAAACTGTAATGATACTGGAAGTTCCGGTAGCACTCTGTTTCCTTTTCAAAAATGCACAACAAGATATTTGAAAATTATGTGCAGATTAAAACATTTTGAAAATTGAGCTGTTCTAAAATATAACTAATAGGAAAAATGATACTTCATTGGGACATCCTTTTACCTCTCCTCCATATGAGCTGCAATTTCTGCAAGCTTGTCCAAACCTGTTTTACTGTCAATCATTGATTGTGACCTTGTAGTCCTGGTGGTTGTCTCTTTTGCAATGGCCTTTTTCTCTTCTGAACTCTTATTGTTTTTTCTTCTCTTCTAGGTTCTTGTTTGCTGGCATGAAGGAGATTTACCCTTTTCTTTCTTCTTGAACCCACTATATTCTGCAATTGAAGGAGTTACAATTTTTAACCCTTCAGATTGTCTCTCCATATCTATAACTTCTGTCTTCAAACTTGGGTTATTTTTTGGCTTTGGATCTCGGCTTGAATTTTTTCCTAGCTCTTGTTTGTATTTTCTTTTTGCTAACAACATATCCTGCATCCCTTTGTCTTTTCCTGCTGCTAACAACATATCATGCATCCTTCAGGAGTGTCTCATTTGATTTGGTGGGTTGATAATCCTTTTGAATCATAGGCTGAATGCTTTCTACCGGAACTTCTGGCAACACCTGTTCTTTTGATTTTCATGCAGCGACAATCTTTCCTTTCTGCCCTCTGGCATATACCTTGTGAAAAGGAGAAATAGGAGGCATAATTTTCATTGATTTGGGCTTGCTAATATATGAAACTTCTCCTTTTTCCAACTTCTATTCAACTTTGGTTGGGGGAGTCTTTTCCTTTTCCTTTTTGTCCTTAGCCTTATTGTAGAAATTTACGTCTTTGATTTTCTTTTAGTCCTTTTACCAACTGATGAAGTAGTTGTTTTTTGACTTTCTTCCTTCTGCTCAACAGGTTGAGAATTTTGCTGTGAGGCTGGAGGTTATTGAGCAAGAATTTTTTGTGTAGGTACAGGTTGTTCTGCCTATAAAATAGGAAATGCTCCCAAGACTGGTTTCTTCTTTTGAGTCCTTCAACAATCAACACCTTGATAAGAGCTTGATGGTAGATGCTATAATCTGAAGCTGTTGCATGGGTTTTCATTCTAGCTGACATCTTAGTCAATATTTTCAGCAGGAAGAAAGGTAGGTTGAGAGTTTTCATACCTGCAAGGTGAAACAAAAACCTCATGTGATACATAAATACAATAGTATACCTCCTCTCACAAGTAAGGTAGATCTTAATGAGCTTGACAGTTTCAGCCCATTCATCCTTGAGATAACTACTAGGAATCCCTTTAGCCAATTTAGGGTCTCTGTATTCATCCTTGATGAAGCTGTTCAGGTCTCCTCCAGTAATAACTTGGTTTTTGAACCATTTCTCTCCTTCTTGTGGGAGGTGGAAAGCTTCAACATTGGATTTTGTTGATACCTTCAGTTTGAGGCCATAAAAATTTTCTTCTTGTCCATCAAATGAGAGGGAAAATTCTTTAGCTACTCCTAGATGAGGGCTTCCTAACCTTGAGAAAAATGGGTACCACCCAACCTATACAAAAAACCTCCTCACATTCGGTTTGGCATCTATTAAATCAACCCCTTGAGGTTTAATACGCTTAATTTTTCCTCCTTTAGTCATCTGAGAAATAATGAAGCTTGTCTGCTAGATCATAAAGGTGCCAATATTAGAAAAATTTACTTAACAGGTGTTGTTGAATCTTGAATGTAAACTTTTTGAAAAATCAGTCTCCTTTTCAAGATGTTGACAGGAACTGCTTATTCACCAACAATTAAATTTGAAAATTGATTTCTTTCCTTTTATTTCGTGATTTTAAGTGACATTTTGTCTCATTTTTCCATGTACAAGTTATTTTCATAATGGAAAGTATCCATAATTGTATACCACACCTCATGATATTCATAATTATCCTTTAGTTGCCAACTTTTTTTTCAAATTCTCTGCAACAGGTGGCTGGAGCTGAACTGTGTTTGAGTTGGTAGTCACCTCCATCACATTTTTATGGTAGGCCTAAAGTTTTGGCAACGTTCATGCATGATTGACCAATTAGTCACCACATTAAATCGTAGATCCATGATTAATTTTGATAATAAATATGAACCTTTGACATGTGGGCACAACAACTTGGGCTGATAGACAAAACAAACAATGATTGGTCTTCATGACTGCACATTGACACCTAACTTTTCCATGCATGACCACTACTAACTCAGCATCATTCAAACATATAACCTTTCCTATCACATGACATGGCTCAGGATTAAAAATATTTAAACCTTGGTTGATATCAGGAACATGTGGCTAACTCAAAAGTGGGTGTGATTTTTATTTTATTTTTAAACAGGGGAAGTTACCAGAACTTTCGATAGAATAGGGTAAAGGAAAAACAAGCATAAAACAGAGTTAAAACAGATTGTCCGACAGGGTTAAAACAAACGCTACCAGAACTTCCGTCAATGTTCTAATTTTTTTTGAAATTTACAATTTTCTTATCCTAAAAGTAAAATGATTTAAAACACACTCATGACTAAGCATAGAACTATGCTAACATGAACTAATCCCCTCTGCTTCTTTGTAGGAACAAACTTACTTTTACATCAATTTATAGGCACCAACCTACAAGAGACACCAATCCCATATGTTTCTTTGTAGGAACCAACCTACATGAGACATCAATCTCCTTTGTTGCTTTCTGTGCACCAATCTATATGATACATTTATCCCCTCTATTATTTTTTATGCACCAATCTAAATGAGACACCAATCCACTCTACTGCTTTGTAGGCACCAACCTACATGAGACACCAATACACTCTACTACTTATAGCCACAAACCTACAGGAAACACCAATCCTCTCTGCTACTTATATCCACAAACCTACAAGTGACACCAATCCCCTCTCATAAAAGAGATACCAATACCCACTCCTGCAAATATTCATAGGCACCAACCTACTTCACTAAGTCCACTTGATTCTTCACAATATTTATTATTTGTTTCTACTTTCACCATGTTTTCTTGCTGCTTCAACATTCACTATATTTTTTAGTTTCTTCTGCCTTAACTAGGTCTACTTGTTGCTTCTTCTTTTACCAAGTACACTTCTCTTAAAACTTGTTTCTTTCGCTTCTTCCCAAGATTCAACTTGCACGACATGCCATGTATCTAATGTTTCAAACCTATTTTTGAAATTTATACCACATTTACCTAGATATTTCTTCTTTGTCTTCTCTAGATTTAAGAATTTGAAACATCTCAACAAGCAATTTATTGCAAACATGCCAAGTCGAGATACTTTAATAAGGTTTAAGGAGCATTTAGGAACACTAAATTCCTCAAACCATATCTATGATATTATAGTGAAACAAGATCATAAATTTTTACCACATGTACCTTGAGACCTATTCTTTATTGTTTCTAGATTTTAGAGTCTAAAACACCACAAAAATAAAGTTATAGTTAAAATACCTAGTCCTCTTGCTTCAAGCATGTTTCATAAGCATTCAAGAACACTACCTTCCTCATATAATATATATGAAATTCTAGTAGTAAAAGATTTTAAATTTCTAACACAAGTACCTTGAGACTTCTTATCTGTCTCCTCGATATTTCATAGTCTGAAACATCTCAGAATGAAAGTTATATAAAAAATTCTAAGATGACCTATTTGAATCATGTTTTAGGATCATTCCTAGATCATATCTCTGAAATTATAGTGAAAAAAGTCATAAAATTATACGATGGGTACCTTGAGATACCTTATTTGTCTTCCCCAAGTTTCACAGTCGAAAACATCACAAATGGAAAGTTATAGTGAAAATATAAAGCTAACATGTTTAAAGCATATTTCAAAAAAATTCAAGAAGTCTAGATTCGTCAGAGAATATATTCAAAATTATAGCAAAAAAAGGTCTGGAATTTGAATTACAAGTAAATAAATATCTTCTATATGTATCCTCCAAGTTTCACATTTTGAAACATCCCAAAAGAAAATTTATAGAAAAAATCCAAGCTAACATGTTTGAAGCAAATTTTAGGGGCATTCCGGAAGCCTAAATTCCTCAGAGCATATCTTTGTAGTGAAACAAGGTCTAAAATTTGAATCACATGTGCATGATGATCTTCTATATGTCTCTTCCAAGTTTCACTATTTGGAACATCCTGGAAGAAAATTTATAGAGAAAATTACAATATGACTCATTCACCCCATAAATCACATTTTTGCTTCCACATTTAAAGTCCAAGAATCACCCCAAAAATATTCCTCAGCTCCTTTTGCACAACTCAAATATGTTCTTGTTTGGATACAAATCAATTGAATTGATATATCCTTTATTTATATAGTTTTTAATTTTTCTTATGGGGTTAACTTGTAAAACTGGTTGGGTTTACCTGCTTGTACTTTGGTTGGGTCATCCTAATGAAATCCTTCATATATCCTCATTCCTATGGAGGTAGAGCGAGTGCCATATACCATTGGAAAGGTCTTGGAAAGAGATATAAAACCATATTTCCTATGCTCCAAATTGAAACTTGAGAGAAAACAAATTTAAATATGGGATATCAAAATTGGGAATTAGAATCCAAAAAATAATATTTCGAACACTAATCATTATCCATTCTTTATCTCGAAAATATTTAGTCTCCCCCTATGTTTGACATTAATGACAAAACTATTTCTGATCTAGTGGATCAATAAAATGCTAAAAATTCAAAGATATTGAAACGACTTGAAATCGGTGCCAAAGTGAACATCAAGTCGCCCTGAATCCTGTTGAGAATGCAGCAAGATGATGGAGCTTAGTGAAATGAAGTCGCCTTCACTAAGTGGGCCCACAAGCAAATTCTGGCGCAAAATCTATTTTTAGACTATGTCTATTTTTAGACATATGGAGCATGGTTCGGGGATTCCAGTTTGAGATTCTTGGAGCATTGGTCATGTTGGTAAAAATAGATGGGACTCTATTTTTAGGTCAAAGAGGTCGAAGTCTATTTTTAGACTGCCTCTCCTTAAAACAGGGAAGTCAAATATTATTTACCCTTAATAATATTTAGACTATAAACAGCAGTTTACTCTCTTGGAGCACTTCGGTTCGAGCTACAGAAGTGGCTCATGCATCTGACAGAGGAATCACGTGGTTCCCAAGGGTTTGATGGCATCATGCATGGTTGACTTCAGTTGGACTTCAGTGGCAGAAGTTTGGAGGAGTTAATGAGACAGCTAGTGGAGTTGTGTTCTGTTTATTTTAGTTGAACTAGTTGAGATTAGGTTAACTAGCTAATCAATTAGTTATGAGTGGAGTGAATTAAATATTATTTAATTCATTAATTATTAACTCATTATTCAACTCAAGAACACATCAGTTCACTACAGTGCATGATCAGTTTAGTGGAGACCATTGAAAGAGGTAGATGAAAGGGTGGAGTTAGCTATCAGTGGCGACATCAGTTGTGCATGAGATTTGCACCACACTTGGAGGAATTTCCCATGATGATTGCGCTGTCAAGCCAAGGAGATTCGAACCTTGGATCTCTATATAGACAGGCCTGGATTGCGCAATAGAGGCAAGGCAATTGGCGATGAGTTTTGAACCAGTAACCTGTTCAAAACTGAGCTAGTTTGTGTGTAACTTCATGAGAAAGTACTGAGTACTTGTGAGGAGTATTGTACTGAGTTTGTTACATGATTTCTCCATTATAATATACACAATAGCTGCGGGGTTTTCAGCTATAAGCTTTCCCCATACATGCTGTGTTAATGTGTATGATAATTTGATGTGTTATCGCTTGATTTTATGTTCGCATGTTTGATGATCTGAGTGGAAGAGATTATGTGTTGCATATAAATTCGAATTGTATGTGATTAGGATAGTCTCGGTGAATAATTAATCATTATTCAGCAAATTTCTACTTGGTATCAGAGCTATTGAAGTTCAGATTGATCATCACAATGATTACAAACTTATTTCGGTAGACAGAGTCTGCATGCGGGCTAGGTAGCCTCTGGATTCATCTTTCTTCGGAAAGTGAAAGGTCTGGTAAATGCCCCTTGCATTCAATCTCTGTGCTAGAAATAATTTGTTCTCACAGATCTAGAGCGGTTGAGCTTTGAGGTGGAATTCGAAGTTTTGCAGCAGTTTTGTTTTCTTGGTGCCAGTGTTGAAAATGTCTTTCAATGGTTTGCGACTCGAATATGCTCTTGAAGGAAGTTCGAATTATGTTTCATGGAAGGATCGCATGGAGGCAGTATTAGAAGATAATGGTCTGAAGGAGTTCGTAGATACAGATGTCCAAAAGCCCACTGATCCTGCTGAAGTCGAAGTATGGCAAAAGAAGATGGCGAAATGTCGAAGGATCCTGTTGGAGGGCGTCAAGGATCATATTGTATCCAGCCTACATGGAAAGGCTACTCCATATTTAATGTGGAAAGCTTTGACGGATCTATTCCAGAGTAAGAGAGACCAAAGGAAGCTGGCGCTCAAAGATAAGCTCAGGAACATCAAGATGGAGAAAGGCGACAGTATCGCCAAATACCTCACGAAGTTCACTCAATGCAGAGATGAGCTGGGAAGTGTGGGGGTGACTGTCGAAGATGAGGACATGGTCGACCTGGCTCTCCTTGGTCTTCCGAAGGCTTGGCACTCATATCAAGATGGTGTCAATGGTCGGGAGAAGCTGCCGGGATGGGAGCGCCTTTGGGCGGATCTCATGCAGGAGGAGATAAGGAGGACTACTCGAGATGGATCTTCATCAAAGGGAGCTGATGAAGAAAACTGCTCTTTGGTGGCCAAAGCAAAGAAAGGGAAGGGTAAGAAAACCTCTCATTCTAGTGCAAAGGGCAAGAAGCAGGATATGGAAAAAGTGAAGTGTTTTCACTGCCATGATCACGGACATTATGCTACCAATTGTCCAAAGAAGAAGAAGAACAAGCAAGCGGGAAGATCTGCAGATGGAGAAGCTTTGGCTTCACAGTTTGAGCTTGAATTTTCACTGATCGCATGCTTGGTTTCAAGTGTGATGGGATTAGTATGGTTCTTGGACAGCGGTGCGTCATTTCATATGACGGGAGATCGGGATTTGTTCTCAGATCTGGAGGACAAAGATCTGGGTGTGCACATCGAGATGGGCGATGATGGTAGATACAGTGTGACTGGTATCGGTACCATATCCTTTCAGAGGGAGTCTGGTAAACCCTTTGTATTGAAGGATGTCATGCATGTACCTGGATTGAAGAAGAACTTGATCTCTGTGGCGATGTTGGAGGATAAGGGGTATGATGTGGTCTTCAGCGAAGGAAAAGCCTTCCTGCGCAGTAAGACTACTGGAGAGACCCGGAAGATAGGGGTTCGGACCAAGAACCTTTATCAGTTGCAGGTAGATGGCTGCGCAGCTATGGCATGCAAGGCGGGAGAAGTGGTGAGCCAGGATGATGAGGGTGAACTGTGGCACAGGAGATTGGGCCACCTTCACCATGGAGCTTTGAAGATTCTGCAGCAGATTTCTACTGGGCTTCCTAAGGGCACTCTTGCGCAGTCAGATCAGTGCAAGGGGTGTACTTTAGGAAGTATGTGAAAGCCACCTTTCACGAGAAGGATAGTCGCGCCACGACGATCCTTGAGAGAGTTCACACAGACGTTTGTGGTCCTTTCTCAGTTGCTTCGACAGCAAAGCACAGGTATTATGTGATCTTTGTTGATGATTTCTCTCGAAAGTGCTGGATCTTCTTCATGCAAAAGAAGAGCGATACATTCACGAAGTTCTGTGAGTTTAAAGCACTGGTCGAGAAGGAGTCGGGGAAGAAGGTGATTGCTCTAAGGAGTGATAACGGTGGTGAATTCATCTCGCCTGAATTCAAGGAGTTCTGCAGCGCAGAAGGGATTCGGAGAGAGCTCATCGCACCCCATAACCCACAGCAGAACGGGGTGGCTGAGCGGAAGAACAGAACGATCGTGGGTGCTGCACGGGCGATGTTGCATGATCAGGGCCTAACCCTTCACTTGTGGGCTGAGGCATGCAATACAGTAGTGTATGTGCAGAACCGTTGTCCTCACAAGGTTCTTGGCATGAGTACACCGGAGGAGGCTTATTCTGGCAAGAGGCCTGATATTTCCCATTTGCGGATTTTTGGTTCTCCTGTCTACATGCATGTGACGAAGGATGCGAGAAGGAAGATGGATCCAACCGCAGAGGTTGGAATATTTGTGGGGTACACTGATACACCTCACAACTATCGAGTGTATTTTTCAGACAGTCGCAAGACTGTTGTGCGACGGGATATAAAATTTCAGGAGGAGAAAGCCATGCAGTGTTCGCTTGAGAGGGAGCTACACTTGCATGCAGATGAGGAGCTGTTAGTTCCTAAGGAGGAGCTCCCGGATGTGGATCAGCCACAAGAGGAGGTTCAGGAGGTGGAAGAAACCACCCATGCAACACCAACCATCAGAGGGCGCATGCGCACTACAGAAGCTGAGCGACTGGCTCGGGATGCAGAGAAGGTTGTAGGACCACCTACAGCACAGCGCAGACAGAGACAGTCACCGGATCGGTACACTGGATACATGGCTCTTATGAGTCAATGTGTTGTGACTGAGCCATCCTCTTTTGAGGAAGCTGTGGAGGAACCCGCATGGGTTGATGCCATGATCGAAGAATATGATTCGATCATCAGGAACAGTGCATGGGAGATTGTCCCAAGACCGGTTGGGAAATCAGTGGTGGGTTCGCAATGGATCTACAAGGTGAAGCAGGCAGCTGACGGGAGTGTGGAGAAGTACAAGGCGAGATTTTTCGCCCGTGGCTTTTCACAGATCGAGGGGATTGACTATGAGGAGACCTTTGCACCTGTCGCAAGGTACTCTTCCATACGGACGATCCTTGCTCTCTCAGCGCAGATGGGGTGGCACATTCATCAGATGGATGTGAAGACTATGTTCCTCAATGGAGTTGTTGAGGAGGAGGTGTACATAGAGTAGCCTAAAGGTTTCGAGATCTTTAGCAGTGAGTCGCATGTGTGCCGACTCAAGAGAGCACTGTACGGGCTGAAGCAAGCACCTCATGCTTGGTACACTCGGATAGACAGCTACTTCACCGGGCTTGGATTCTCCAAGAGTGAGGCAGATCCTAACCTGTACCAGATTGTGGTGGAGGGAAAGCTGTTGATCATCGTACTGTATGTAGATGATCTGATTTTGACTGGCGATGAGCAGTTGATACTTTCATGCAAGGAGGATCTTGCACGAGAGTTTGAGATGAAGGACTTGGGTATCCTTCATTATTTCCTGGGATTGGAGATTTGGCAGCGCAGCGGAGGACTGTTTGTTTCTCAGGGCAAGTATGCCCGGGAGATTCTGGAGAGGTTCAACATGCAAGGCTGCAAGCCTGTTGACACTCCTCTTCCCGGTGGTTGGAGGAAGGAGGATGCTACTTCAGTGGAGGTAGTGGATGCCACTGTCTATCGACAATTGGTGGGGTCACTTATGTATCTAGTCAATACACGACCCGATATATGCTATGCAGTTAACCAGCTTTCGCAAGCTATGGTTAAGCCTACCAAGCTCTTTTGGAAGGCAGGCAAGCATGTATTGCGCTATATCAGAGGCACATCTGGATATGGTCTATGGTACAGGCAGGAGGATGGAGCGAAGCTTTCTGGCTTCACTGATGGGCAGGGAGTCCAACGGACCGGAAGAGCACATCTGGAGGAGTTTTCAGCATTGGGTCAACAGCAGTTTCCTGGTACAGCAGGAAGCAGAGATCCGTGGCACTTAGTTCAGCAGAGGCCGAGTACATGGCAGCTAGCTTGGCTGCATGCGAGGCTATTTGGATGAGGAAGATCCTCGCAGGATTGTTCAGGTTGCATTTGGAGCGTACAGTGATCTACTGTGATAACCAGAGTTGCATTAAACTCTCGGCTAATCTAGTATTTCATGATAGATCCAAACACATTGACATCAGGTACCATCATATCAGAGATTGTGTTCAACGGAGAATCATGATGCTTTCATATGTTCCCACGGAGGATCGGGATGCCGACATCCTGACGAAGGCGCTCACCAGGAGCAAGTTCGAATTCCACAGAGGCAGGATAGGGGTTGCAGATAATCCATATCTTGCTGAGAGGGAGTGTTGAAAATGCAACAAGATGATGGAGCTTGGTGAAATGAAGTCGCCTTCACCAAGTGGGCCCGCAGGCAAATTCTGGCGCAAAGTCTATTTTTAGACTATGTCTATTTTTAGACATATGGAGCATGGTTCGGGGATTCCAGTTTGAGATTCTTGGAGCATTGGTCATGTTGGTAAAAATAGATAGGACTCTATTTTTGTGACCTATAGGTCGATAGGTCGATGTCTATTTTTAGACTGCCTATCCTAAAAATAGGGAAGTCAAATATTATTTACCCTTAATAATATTTGGACTATAAACTTCAGTTTACTCTCTTGGAGCACTTCAATTCGAGCCTTGGAAGTGGCTCATGCATCTGATAGAGGAATTACGCTATTCCCAAGGGTTTGATGGCATCATGCATGGTTGACTTCAGTTAGGACTTCAGTGGCAGAAGTTTGGTAGAGTTAATGAGACAGCTAGTGGAGTTGTGTTCTGTTTATTTTAGTTGAACTGGTTGAGATTAGTTTAACTAGCTAATCAATTAGTTATGAGTGGAGTGAATTAAATATTATTTAATTCATTAGTAACTCATTATTCAACTCAAGAACACATCAGTTCACTACAGTGCATGATCAGTTCAGTGGAGACCAGTGAAAGAGGTAGATGAAAGGGTGGAGTTAGCTATCAGTGGCGACATCGGTTGTGCATGAGATTTGCACCACACTTGGAGGAATTGCCCATGATGATTGCGCTGTCAAGCCAAGGAGATTCGAACCTTGGATCTCTATATAGACAGGCCATGATTGCGCAATAGAGGCAAGGCAATTGGCGGTGAGTTTTGAACCAGTAGCCTGTTCAAAACTGAGCTAGATTGTGGGTAACTGTATGAGAAAGTACTGAGTACTTGTGAGGAGTATTGTACTGAGTTTGTTACATGATTTCTCCATTATAATATACACAATAGCTGCGGGGTTTTCAGCTATAATCTTTCCCCATACATCTTGTGTTAATGTGTATGATGATTTGATGTGTTATCGCTTGATTTTATTTCCGCATGTTTGATGATCTGAGTGGAAGAGATTATGTGTTGCATATAAATTCGAATTGTATGTGATCAGGATAGTCTCGGTGAATAATTAATCATTATTCAGCAAATTTCTACAAATCCAACGCAACTCGTTTGACTCAAAACCGATATCATATGCTCCCGATATTGCATTCTGATCGATTTGGTAAACAACTAAAATTTTAAAAATGTGTTTGCAGGGATGCCCAATCACCGGTTCGTACGTTGACTAGGCAATGAATGGATACGGTATGTGTATTTTTATCAGCCAATTCTATGGTGACAAGTGTTACATTCTGTTTCATTGATGGTTGGTGAAATTATATTGGTTCAAAGTTTGTTTGTGTGTACTAATTAGGAAGAGCCATGTGGGCCAATCCCTACTAACCATGTGGGCTCCTACTGGCCTTGTAAAATTTTGGGGGAAGGCTGAACTTCCTCCACAGGATTCGAACGCACGAATAACCATGTAGCAGAAAATCCGTCCACCAACCCACCTAACATGTTCCTTGTTAAGCTATAGTGGTTAATTTATATTTAAGTTTAAGTGATTATGGTGTTGGGGGTCGGGGCGCAGGGTTAACCCCCGCCCTCATACCATTCTTCAAATATTACCATGGTTTCAACTATCAGTTGGGATGGTGCAAAATAGGGCATTAAACCAGTAGTCAATACCATATTATATGCAAATATTTAGACACGTTTAAGTGTTATGGTTAGATTTGACAGGGAACAGAACCACCATTGGGCAGGGTTCTGGACATCAAACCACCAGTAGAACTGACGTACAATTCATATGCAATGGTCGGAGCAGAGGTTAAGTTTTATGCTGGTGGATAACACAAAATTTCGACAAAACTAAACTGTAGGTTTTAACCCTATATAGATTTATCTGCAAATGCATTCTTAAAAATAGAAAATAAATAATAGCGAGAACATAAAACATAAAACATATATACACATAGATTTTTCTCCTGGATCCCAAATTAGAACTACCAACTTGATTTTTCATTATATTCCTTTTAGTGTTACAACACATATAGTTCCCTTGACCAGATCTAAAAAATACCAGGGGCAGAAAACCATCATGCCCCAAAACCATGTGCAAACCCATGCACAAAACCATAGGCGAGTTCTCCCTCCTAAAATAGGGTCCAATTTTTTTTTTCCCTGTAGAAATTTGAATAACTGATATATTATTCACCGAGATTCTCTTGATCACATACTATTTTAGCTTCATGCATAATACAAAATATCTTCTACCATTGATCATCACATGCGGAAATAAAATCAATTGCATGCATACATTAAAACCACAAACAATCACACATATGAACACAGTATTTAATGGGAAAGCTTAAAGCTGAAAACCCAAACTATCTGTATATTATATGTCATGGAGATCATGTAACAATCATAGTACAAAATCTCCTCACAAGCTCTCATGCACACCCTCAATTGCTACACACTATCAAGCTAGATCTAGCAAAAAACATGCTCCAATATTTTGCCACTTGATAGCCAGCCTCTATTGCGTTTTCAATGTTATGGGATGGCTTCATTAAATAGATAAAAAAACTGTCTTGAACTGCGCAATACTCATGGGCTACTCCACCTATCTATGTGTTGAAAACAGCAACTGTATAGTCACAACTAATAGTTAACATGCTCTTTCACCTATCTCTACACTGATCTCCACTGAAATTGTCCATGCACTGAAGTTAGCTAATGCATTCTTTAGTTGATTAATGAGTTTATAATTAGTGAATTAATTAATAATTAATTCACACCACTCTCACTAATTGTATCAATTAGTTAAACTAAATACAAATAGCTCAACTATGTTTAGATTAGTTAAACTGAATACAACTCCACTAACTTCCTCAATCAACTCCACCAAACTCTGTCACATGAGTTCTAACTGAAGTATCCATGCAATAGCTCCACATAACCCTCAAGAATAGTGTAATTCCTTCTGTCAGCTCCTGTGCCACATCTGTGCACTTAACTGAAGTGCTCCAAGAGAATAAGATAATGTTTAGAGTCCAAATATTATTAAGAGCTAATAATATTCGACATATCTATTTTTAGACTGGCAATCTAAAAATAGATTTCGCCCAGTATGTCTAAAAATAGAAGTCCATATATTTTTTACGACTTGACCAACCATCCACAAATAGCATCCTGCAACTCATAGAACATGATCCATATGTCTAAAAATAGACATAGTCTAAAAATAGACTTTGCGCCAAAAATACCCTATGGGCCCACTTAGTGAAGGCGACTCCTTTCCACTAAGCTCATAATCTTGTTGCAATCTCAACACTCCCTCTCAACAAGATATGGATTATCTACAACCCCTATCCTGCCCCTGTGGTATTCGAATTTTCTCCTGGTGAGCGCCTTCGTCAAGATATCAGCATCCTGATCCTTCGTAGGAATGTATGAAAGTAACATGACCTTCCGCTGCACACAATCTCTGATATGATGATACTGGATGTCAATGTGTTTAGATCTATCATGAAATACTGGATTAACCGAGAGTTTGATGCAACTCTGATTATCACAATAAATCACAGTAGGCTCTAAGTGTGAACCGAACAACCCGACCAGGATCTTCCTCATCCATATAGCCTCGCATGCAGCCAAACTCGCTGCCATATACTCAGCCTCTGCTGAACTGAGTGCCATGGATCTCTGCTTCCTGCTGTACCAAGAAACTGTTGTCGACCCGATACTGAAAATCCCTCCAGATGTGCTCTTTCTGTCCATTGGGCTCCCTGCCCAATCTGCATCCGTGAAGCCACATAGCCTCACCTCATCCGACTATCTGTACCATAATCCATATCCCGATGTGCCTCTGAGATATCTCAATACATGCTTTCCTGCCTTCCAGTAGAGCTTGGTAGGCTTAACCATAGCTTGTGAAAGCTGGTTAACAACATAGCATATGTCGGGTCGTGTATTGACCAGATACATAAGCGACCCCACCAACTGTCGATAAACAGTGGCATCCACTACCTCCGCCGAAGTAGCATCCTCCTTCCTCCATCCACCAGGAAGAGGAGTATCAACAGACTTGCAGCCATGCATGTTGAACTTCTCCAGTATCTCCCGGGCATACTTGCCTTGAGAAACAAATAGTCCATCACTGCGCTGCCAAATTTCCAATCCCAGGAAATAATGAAGGAGGCCCAAGTCCTTCATCTCAAACTCCTTTGCAAGATCGGCCTTGCATGAGTGTATCAACAGTTCATCACCTGTCAAAATCAAATCATCTACATAAAGTACAATGATCAGCAACTTACCCTCCACCACAATCTGGTATAGGTTAGGATCCGCCTCACTCTTGGAGAATCCAAGTCCGGTGAAATAATTGTCTATCCGTGTGTACCAAGCATGAGGTGCTTGTTTCAACCCATACAACGCTCTCTTGAGCCTGCACACATGCGACTTGCTGCTGAAGATCTCGAAACCTTCGGGCTGCTCTATGTACACCTCCTCCTCAATGAATCCGTTGAGGAACGCAGTCTTCACATCCATCTGATGAATGTGCCACCCCATCTGCGCTGAGAGAGAAAGAATCGTCCGTATGGAAGAATACCTTGCGACAGGTGCAAAGTTCTTCTCATAATCGATCCCCTCAATCTGTGAAAAGCCTCGGCCAACAAATCTTGCCTTGTACTTCTCCACACTCCCGTCAGCTGCCTGCTTCACTTTGTAGATCCATCTCGACCCCACCACTGATTTCCCTTCCAGTCTCGGGACAATCTCCCATGCCCTGTTTCTGACAATTGAATCATACTCTTCCACCATGGCATCTACCCATGCGGGATCCTCCACAGCTTCCTCGAAAGAGGATGGCTCCATCACGATACACTTTCTCATAAGAGCCATGTATCCAGTATACCGGTCAGGTGACTGTCTCTGTCTACACTGTGATGTAGGTGCTCCTACAACCTTCTCTGCATCTTGAGCCAGTCGCTCAGCTTCTGTAGTGCGCTTCCGCCCTCTGATGGTTGGCGCTGCCTGAGTGGTCTCTTCCACTCCATGAACCTCATCTTGTGGCTGATCCACATCCTAAGACTCATCCTTAGGAACTAATAGCTCCTCATCTGCATGTAAGTGTGGCTCCCTCTCAAGCGAACACTTCATGGCTTTCTCCTCCTAAAATTTGATATCCCGTCGCACAACAGTCTTGCGACTATCTAGAAAATACACATGATAGTTATGGGGCATATCAGTGTACCCCACAAATATCCCAACCTCTGCAGTCGGCTCCAGCTTCTTCCTGGCATCCTTCATCCCATGAATTTAAACAGGTGAACCAAAAATCCTCAAATGGGAAATATCAGGCTTCTTACCAGAAAACACCTCCTCGGGTGTACTCATGCCAAGTATCCTGTGAGGACAACGGTTCTACACATATACTGCGATATTGCATGCCTCCACCCACAAGTGAATGGGTAGGCCCTGATCATGCAACATCACCCGTGCAGCACCCACGATCGTTCTGTTCTTCCGCTCAGCAACCCCGTTCTGTTGTGGGTTATGAGGTGCTATGAGCTCTCTTCGAATTCCTTCTGCACTGCAAAAGTCCTTGAATTCGCTAGAGATGAATTCACCACCATTGTCACTCCTAAGAGCCTTCACCTGCTTTCCCGATTCTTTCTCAACCAGTGCCTTGAACTCACAGAACTTTGAGTATGTCTCGATCTTCTTCTGCATGAAGAAGATCCAGCACTTACGAGAAAAATCATCAACAAATATCACATAATACCTGTGCTTTGCTGTCGAAGCTGCTGAGAAAGGTCCACACACGTTTGTGTGAATTCTCTCAAGGATCGTTGTGGCACAACTATCCTTCTCGTGAAAGGTGGCTTTCACAAAATTTCCCAAGGTACACCCCTTGCACTGATCTGACTGCACAAGATTGCCTTTAGGAAGCCCAGTAGAAATCTGCTGCAGTATCTTCAAAGCTCCATGGTGAAGGTGGCCCAATCTCCGGTGCCACAACTCGCCATCATCCCGGCTCACCACTCCTTCTGCCTTGCCTACCATTGTTGCGCAGCCATCTACCTGCAATTGATAAAGGTTCTTAACTCGAACCCCTATCCTCCGGGTCTCACCAGTTGCATTACTGCGCAGGAAAGCCTTTCCCTCGCTAAAGACAACATCATATCCCTTGTCTTCTAACATCGCCACAGAGATAAGATTCTTCTTCAATCCTGGAACATGCATCACTTCTTTCAATACGAAGGGTTTACCAGACTCCCTCTCAAAGGAAATGGTACCGATACCGGTCGCACTGTATCTACCATCATCGCCCATCTCGATGTGCACTCCAAGATCTTTCTCATCCAGATCAGTAAACAAATCTCGATCTC
Organism: Pinus albicaulis; assembly: GCA_034641835.2. Classification (NCBI taxonomy): domain Eukaryota; kingdom Viridiplantae; phylum Streptophyta; class Pinopsida; order Pinales; family Pinaceae; genus Pinus; species Pinus albicaulis. Next base: position 217,476,411 of record CM076584.1, on the reverse strand, counting down.
CTGTCATGTGAAAAGACGCACCACTATCAAGAAACCACACTGATCCCGTCATACTTGAGACCAAGCATGCGATCAGTGAAAAATCCAGCTCAAACTGCGAGGCTAAGGCCTCTCCAGCTGCAGTCCCAACAGCCTGCTTATTTTTCTTCTTCTGTGGACAATTTGTGGCATAATGTCCGTGTTGGTGACAGTGAAAGCACTTCACCTTGGACATGTCCTGCTTCTTGCCTTTCGCACTGTTTTGAGAAGCTTTCTTGCTCTTCCCCTTCTTTTCTTTGGCAGACAAAGCACAATTCTCTTCATCAGAGTTCTTTGATGAAGATCCGTCCCTGGTACTTCACCTTATCTCCTCTTGCACAAGATCCGACCAAAGTCGCTCCCATCATGGCAATTTCTCCCGACCATTGACAAAGTCTTGATAGGAATGCCAACTCTTCGAAAGCCCTAGGAGAGCCAAGCTCACCAATTCCTCATCATCAACAATCACCCCCACACTTCCCAGCTCATCCCTGCATTGGACGAACTTCTTGAGGTACTTGGGAATACTGTCACCTTTCTCCATTTTTATGTTCCTGAGTTTGTCCTTGAGCGCCAACTTCCTCTGGTCACTCTTGCTTTGAAATAAATCTGTCAAAGCTTTCCACATCAAGAATGGAGAAGCCTTACCATGAAAGCTAGATATTATGTGATCCTTCACACCTTCCAACAGAATCCTTCGACACTTTGTTGTCTTCTTTTTCCATGCGTCAAGTGCGGCAGCATCGCTAGAAGCAGGTTTTGGAATTTCTGCATCTATGAACTCCTTCAACCCATTGTTAGCCAGCACCACCTCCATCCTGTCCTTCCATGAAATATAATTCGAGCTGCCCTCAAGGGCATATTCCAATCACAATCCATTGAAAGACATCTCAACTTTGACACCAAGAAAACACTGCTGCAAATTCGAATTCCACCAGCAAAAAACTCAACCGCTTCAATATTTTGCAATTGCTCCAATGATCAATATCGCTTTGATACCATGTAGAAATTTGAATAACTGATATATTATTCACCGATATTCTCCTGATCACACACTATTTTAGCTTCATGCATAATACATAATCTCTTCTACCATTGATCATCACATGCGGAAATAAAATCAATTGCATGCATACATTAAAACCACAAACAATCACACATATGAACACGGTATTTAATGGGAAAGCTTAAAGCTGAAAACCCCAACTATCTGTATATTATATGTCATGGAGATCATGTAACAATCATAGTACAAAAGCTCCTCACAAGCTCTCATGCACACCCTCAATTGCTACACACTATCAAGCTAGATCTAGCAAAACACATGCTCCAATATTTTGCCACTTGATAGCTAGCCTCTATTGTGTTTTCAATGCTATGGGATGGCTTCATTAAATAGATAAACCACCTGGCTTGAACTACGCAATCCTCATGTGCTACTCCACCTATCTGTGTGTTGCAAATAGCAACAGTATAGTGACAACTGATAGTTAACCTGCTCTTTCACCTATCTCTGCACTGGTCTCCACTGAAACTGTCCATGCACTAAAGTTAATTGATGCATTCTTTAGTTGATTAATGAGTTTATAATTAGTGAATTAATTAATAATTAATTCACACCACTCTCACTAATTGTATCAATTAGTTAAGCTGAATACAAATAGCTCAACTATGTTTAGATTAGTTAAACTGAATACAACTCCACTAACTTCCTCAATCAACCCCACCAAACTCTGTCACATGAGTTCTAACTGAAGTCTTCATGCAATAGCTCCACTAAACCCTAGGAATTGCGTAATTCCTTCTGTCATCTCATGTGCCACATCTGTGCACTTAACTGAAGTGCTCCAAGAGAATAAGATAATGTTTAGAGTCTAAATATTATTAAGAGCTAATAATATTTGACATATCTATTTTTAGACTGGAAATCTAAAAATAGATTCCGCCCAGTATGTCTAAAAATAAAAGTCCATCTATTTTTTACGACTTGACCAACCATCCATAAATAGCATCCTGCAACTCATAGAACATGATCCATATGTCTAAAAATAGACTTTGCGTCAAAAATAGCCTGCGGGCCCACTTAGTGAAGGCGACTCCTTTCCACTAAGCTCATCATCTTGTTGCAATCTCAACATTCCCCAGGCCGTTTCCATGGACCCCGTGCAGGGGGCTACCTACCCCCTGCAAACCCCTAGACAGGGGGGGTTGTCGTTCCTCTGTGACCCCCCTGCTGCGGCCGGTGCAACGAACATGGGGTGATATCACCCTAACTGTGACCCCCTACGTGAGACTATTCGTTGAAATAATATAACACATAACTAACATTCTCCCACTTGTTGTTTTCTTTCCATAAGGGGCCATGTAAGAGATTAGTAATTAGTCCAACCCTGTAAAACCCATTGTTTCTCTACACCAAGAGAAATATTGAGTGCTCACAGACTTCGTCAATCCATCTGCAACATTCTTCAAAGTGTCCACCTTTACTAGCAACACCTTTTTATGTTGAAGGTTGCAACAAGAAACAACGAAATTGGCATCTGGAAACAACATCCTTGATCCTAGTGAAGATTAAGCACCTACACTAGGTGGGCCCCACACAGGTTATTTTTAGCTGGAGGTCTATTTTTAGATGCATGAAAAAATTCTATTTATAGATGGTGAGAAAATTCTATTTATAGACGATGTTCTATTTTTAGATGTATGTGTGAGTTCTATTTATAGATTGCATGTCTATTTATAAATGTATATCGGCTATTATTATCCCTTAATATTAGTTGGACAATAAACAATAATCTATTCTCAATGAGCACTTTGAAATAGTTAACTGAAGTGGCAAATCAGTTAGCTAAGTGAATTTCAAGTTGAAGTGGTTGGTTGGTGGGACATGCAAGTGGATTTAGTTGTAACGGAGTTGGATCTGTAGTTATGTGAGTTGTAAAGTAGTTTATCTCAGTTAAGTGAGTTAAACTCAATTGTGCTAGTTGTAGCTGAAGATACACTAGTGAGAGATCAATGAATTAATTATTAATTAATTCACAATTAGTGGTCTCACATGAAACTGAAGATTTACTACTGTTAACTACATGCATGACAGATCCAATGGAGACCTAGTTGAGATGTAGGTGAAAGGGACAGTTTGACTATCATTTGTGACATTAGTGGGTGCACACATGAAACCAAACACACATTGGATGTGCCTATGAGTATTGCACAGTCAATGCATGCTATAATGATTCATTCAGAGGTTCTTGATCATCAGGGATTGCGCAGTGGAGGCGGGCTGTCTGGAGGCAGTAAATTAGTGCATGTATTTGCCAATTTTTGTATGACAATGTGAGATGATTGTACATTGTACTGAGAGCTCTTGGATTAGAGTATTGTATGAGATTTTTTCATGATCCAATATATATACATAATATATGATAGTGGGGTTTTTAGCTTTATGCTTTCCTGGTTAAAAAATTTGTGTTATGTGTGATTGATCTTTCTTCATGTGTTTGCAATTAGCGATCGTGTTTTAAGTTTCCACAAGAATTTTTGTAGAAGCGATTCTATATTTAACAGTGGCATATAATTTTTAGATCAGGAGAATCCAGGAAATACATATTTTTTATTAAAATTTCTACATGGTATCGGAGCACAGAAGATTGCAATTTTAAAGCAGGAACTGAGTTTGTTGGTGGAAAGAATTCGAATTTGCAGAATGATTTTATTGGTGCCACAGATGAGTAAACATCGAAATGGATTTCAATGGCTTGTGGCTAGAGTATGCACTCGAGGGAAGCTCAAACTACATTTCTTGGAAGGACAGGATGGAGGCGGTGTTCGAAGATAATGGCTTGAAGGAATTCACTGACAAAGATGTTCCTAAACCTACTTCGACAGATGCTGCATTACTTGATGCATGGAAAAAGAAAGTGGCAAGGGCGAGGAGGATTCTATTGGTAGGAGTATGAGACCACATTATGTCAAGCCTTCATGGGAAAGAAATACCATATGTTATGTGGAAGGCTTTGATGGATCTATTCCAAAGCAGCAGCGACCATATGAAATTGGCGCTCAAAGATAAACTCAGGAAGATCAAGATGGAAAATAACGACACTATTCTGGTATACTTAACAAAGTTTGTCTAATGCAAGGATGAGCTTGGGAGTGTAGGAATAAGTGTTGCTAATGATGATTTGGTGAGCTTGGCTCTCTTGGGAATTCCTAAGAGTTTTCACAGTTATGAAGACTCTGTTAATGAATGGGAAAAACTGTCAGATTGGGAACGACTGTAATCAGATCTAGTGGTGGAGGAGTTCAGGTGGAACACCAGAGATGGATCTTCATCAAAGCTTGATGATGAAGAGGATTGTGATTTGGCTGCCAAGGTGAAGAAGGGGAAGGGGAAGAAATTCAATTCTAAATCTGAGGCATGTGAAGATGGCAAGGAGCACAACATGTCCAAAGTGAAGTGTTTTCACTATCACGAGTGTGGACATATTGCCACAAATTGTCCACAAAGGAATAAGAACAAGATGGTTGCTAGAGCTGCAGTTGGTGAGGCTCTTGCTCGCAATTTGAGCTTGACTTCTCATTGATCGCATGCATGGTGTCAAGTTCATTGGGATCAAGGTGGTAATTGGATAGGGGTGCTTCCTTTCACATGACAGGAGATAAGAAACTTTTCAATAACTTGGAGGAGAAAGATCTCCAGATGCATATTAAGTTGGGCGACGATGAACGATGCAGTGCGATTGACATTGGTACCATTACCTTTGAGAGGGTGTCAGGTAAACTATTTCATTTTAAACATGTAACGCATGTACCAGGTTTGAAGAAAAACTTAGTCTCAATTGTAATGTTAGAGGATAGAGGCTATGATGTTGTCTTTAGTGAAGGAAAATTTTTCCTGCAACAGGGCAAGCCAAGAAGTTTGGGATTTGAGTTAATAATCCCTATAGACTTGATGTATATGGGATTTCTACAGAGCTTCCTAATGTTGGGAAGTGTGAAAAAGTCATGCAATTGACCCTTGAGAGGGAGATGTATTTGCATGCAGGTAAGAGTGAACCTAGGGATGTGGCGCAGCCACACGATGAGGATCATGGAGTGGGAGAAATCACTCATGCAGAGAAATTTCATGCCAGATGGGCAGAGGGAGTGCATGCAGCCATACCACCACGTGAGAGGTAGGGTGACATGCATGAGTAATCCAAAGAAGAAATTTCTAGGCAGGATTCATTGAGATGGTGTGGATCTCATGAATCGAACCTAGCTACGAGGAGCCCACAATACAGTAGTAGCAGGATCATTTGGATTGATACAGTCAGATTTCGTGAGGACATGAATTAAAAGTCACAGTGTCAGATATTGGAGCACAAATCAAAGTTGACAACAAGTGCAGAGTGCATGGATGCATAGGTCAACAACATAGTGGATCCATAAGACATGTGCAGTTGGCACTAGCAGAAGTCAGAATATTTTGATGACAGATGCATTATACTGATTCAATTGTTTGGAGGCTATTCAGTTTCAGAAGTGTTGCATGTGTGAGAAACACTAGAGAAGTGTTGCATGCAAAGGTTGCAGGGCGCATGCATGGAGTTTCATGTTGCATGAAAAGACATTCCTTTCTTGTTGAGAGGGAGTGTTGAAGGTTGCAGCAAGAAACAATGAAATTGGCATCCGGAAACAACATTCTTGATCCTAGTGAAAATTAAGCACCTACACTAGGTGGAAGCCACACAGGCTATTTTTAGGTGGAGGTCTATTTTTAGATGCATGAGAAAATTCTATTTATAGATGATCTCTATTTATATATGGTGATAAAATTCTATTTATAGATGATGTTCTATTTTTATATGTGTGTGCGAGTTCTATTTATAGATAGATGCACGTCGGCTATTATTATCCCTTAATATTAGTTGGACAATAAACAATAATCTATTCTCAATGAGCACTTCGAAATAGTTAACTCAAGTGGCAAATCAGTTAGCTAAGTGAATTTCGAGTTGAAGTGGTTGGTTGGTGGGACATGCAAGTGGACTTAGTTGTAATTAAGTGATTCAAAGTTGTAATAGAGTTGGATGTGTAGTTATGTGAGTTGTAAAGTAGTTTAACTCAGTTAAGTGAGTTAAACTCAGTTGTGCTAGTTGTAACTGAAGATACACTAGTGAGAGATTAGTGAATTAATTATTAATTAATTATAAATCAGTGGTCTCACATGCAACTGAAGATTTACTACTGTTAACTACATGCATGATAGATCCAGTGGAGACCTAGTTAAGATGTAGGTGAAAGGGACAGTTTGACTATCAGTTGTGACATTAGTGGGTGCACACATGCAACCACACACACATTGGATGTGCCTATGAGTATTGCATAGTAAAGGCAGACTAGAATGATTCATTCTGTTATAGCCCAAATCCACCTCAGGCTGAAGGAAGGCGGGATTCAGGGTAACACCAAACCATGCTCAGTCTGGTAGCTAGCCCTACCAGAACATGAGAGGGCTCTCTCCGGGTCAATCTCAGTAAAAATGTATCAATAGGGTCTGAGATGACTGAAATAAGTGCTAATTTTAGGCTAGGTATATTAATCAAGGAGTTCAGAATGATTTTTTAGGGGTTTTTGTTGGAAAAAGGGAAAGGCAGTTTTGGGCTTGGGGATGAGGCCAAATTCTTGCAGAGTCCAAGTTGGGGCAGGGAAGGCAATGGCTTTGATGTTTTAGATTCAATGAATGGATAGAAAAGACTGCTGAGGAGCTGAAGAGGGCAGGAATATGCAAGGATCCTCTTCAAACGGAGGAAAACAATATAAAACTAAACAAAAGTTTAAGGCAGAGCACCAGCAAACTAATGAATTCTACCTTAGTTACTCATTTGTTTAATTCAGAAGCAAAGAGAAGGGAAATGGCATACATAAACATTAATGAAACTTACAAATACATGGAGAAAAACATCATCAAAACTCAGAGACACAAGGATCCCAACAAGTGCTGCAAAACTATGGTCTTTCCTTTGCCAAAAATCTGAAATGAATATACAATGAAGTGCCAAACTATTCCCAAAAGTCCAACCCTAAAAATGTCTCAGAAAATACATGATATAGACCATCCTAACCCCTTCCCATGCCTCTAGGGGTCGATCTAATCCTTCTAGGAGCTGTTTCAACCAATTCTAAACTAGGAACTGAAATCTAGGCAATCAAACAACTTGCCTCTATATGCTAGGAAACTGATCCATTCATTTAATTTTCACTTTTTAGTGAATGAACCCTCTAGAACAAGTAAATATGAGCCAAAATTACATCATAGTCATCAAGTTACATCAAGATAGATCAATAATTACATCAAAAAGTGAAACTAGTCAAACTGGCCGAATTTCTGAGCTGAAAAGTAAAAATTGGACCAAAATCCTCTATGCGCTGCGCTAGAAAACTCAATGCACCGTGCTACTTTGGGCCTGTTTTTGGGGCACTTCCTGAAGTTCAAATTGAGCTCATGATATCTCGTTGGAAAGCCCTGTCTGTCTGCTATCCAACCCAAGTGGAATTTTTAAATTTTGAGTTCATCTTCCCCTCCAAAACTGCAATCTCCCAAGACTGGTTCCTGCTGGTGCAAAAGGTGGCAGAAAGGCCATTTTTGGTGTGTTTTTGACCCTTAAGACCACCCAGAAATTGATGAAATCTCTCAGCCATTCCTGAGCATGCATAATTTACCATAAAAAATCCAAAAATATAAATTTTTCCTCCAGAAGATCTCTCAAACGTAAGCGCGCGTCGAGTGGCGCGACGCATCGGGTAGAAAAACCTGTTTTGCAACCAAAATTTCAAAAATGACAAAATTTACTCCAAATTTCAGAAAATTTGGAATGAATGTCTCCCATCATGTCCCATTCTCAGCCAAGGAAGCTTCAGCCAAGATTTGGAGTGGATCAGGCCTTTTGCGCCTCCTTAGTGCCCTTCTCAGTCTCGCTTTCAAGATCTTCATTTTTTCTTTGCAAACATGTGTGCGAGCCCAGTAGTGGTTCTTCATATGTCTGAGCATGTATTTGTCCCTATTGGCCTTCGCAAATAGTTTCTCAAGATTAATTTTGGCTCTCGTAAGGAAAATCTCCCGCTCAAAAGGTGTCATGTCACCTGGTCTCTTCCGGGCCAATTCCCGGTCTTCGCGGATTCTCTGTAGCTCCATGAGTGTGTGTTGATCCTCCAATTGTTTATTCCGCTGCTCCAAGTAATTTATAACCCACTAAGCTCTCTGCAATTTCTCGGTCAGTGTGTCGATCTTAGATTTCTGCTCCTGGATTATTTCTTTCAGCTTTGAGCTGGGAGAGCTCGAATCAACATCAATGAGTGTAAAATCAATGCCTTGGCCTCCTGAAGGGCCCTCATCGTGCATAGGCTTCTTGCCTTTGTCCTGTACCTGTGATGATGTAGAAGGTGAGACCCCTTCCACGCCATGTGGAGATAGTACTCGTCGTGTTGTCGAAGGTAACGAGACCCTTTCCACCCCGGGTGCAGATAGTACTCGTCGTGCTGCTGCAAATAAGGCTCTGGTACCTCTCTGATAGGTAACACACATTGGAACACTGATAGGATCTGTCTCGGGCACCTCAAACTGATGTGAAGGCTCTCCTGCATCATGAATGATCTCGGGAGGAGGCTGAGGGGCTGTGAAGAAGTCATGGGAAATGAACTCCTCCCATGCAATGCCCTGCAATCCAAGTTGATGTACCACAATCATCTTGATGAGCGCATAATGATAAATGATGTTATGCTGCTTCTCTGGAGTCTTGTTCTGCACAAGGGTAGTCATCCGCTCTATGTTTTGGCACATGAAGTATGGAATATTCATTAGTCTCACTCTCGTGAAATGCATCAACAGTCTGATGTGGTATGCATAAAGGCATGAGAATCTACCCTCGCAACTGAAGTATCTAATGATGAGTTTCATTAATGGCGCATAGGACTCCTTCAAGAATCTGAAAGGAAACACCCTGCTGAGCTGCCTCATATAACCAGGCCTGATGTAAGGTTCATAATATGCTCTATCCAGCTGTTGTATCTTATTCCACTCTTCACCTATGTTTGGTATCCTGGTTGCCTGAGAAACGGTTTCTGGTGTTAAGGTGAAGTTCACTCCAGCAAGGTTTACATGACCATCACGCAAATGTAGGAAAAATAAGCGAACCAACTCCTGATGATGTTGAATCTAAGCAATCATCTCACAATACTGAAAACATGAATGTTGCTGAAAGCATGCCATTGCAAGCGGGCAGGCCTGCAATTGATTCAAGGAAGTGGGCTCTTCTCTGACGTGCCTGCCACTTTTATGAGACCTCCTCGGTACATTAAGCTCGGTGGTTGAATCACTGTCCTGCTCATATTCTTGCTCATATGATGAATCTGTCTCTGACATGGTGCTTTGTAATGTGTATAACAAGTATATGCTAATATATATGTGGTGAAAACAAGATTTTGTCTTTCAATACCAAGTATGTACCAAGTATGAATGAGAGACTGTGGTAAGTATGATCAGTGGGAAAAGTGGGAGTGTGTCAAGTGCAATTAATGCAAAAATAGTCACTTGATTTATGTTTAGGAACTTTGGGATTTAGGGATTTTATAAGTGATATGGGAGTGGGAGATGGTGATGGGAAATATAGTTTTTAGAGATAGGGATAAATGAAATGATAAGATATATTTAAGCTAAGTGAAATCAAGGATGTAGAGACAGTCCTTGAATGTTTTGGGAATTGGGAATTTATAAATGATATGAAAGGGGGAGGGCTAATAGGGTTTAGTGATAGGGAAAATGGGTACAAGGGATATGATTTTTTTGGGACAGAGGAAATAGGAAAGGACAGTGATAACAGTATGACAGTGATGGGAACACGAATTAACAATGGAGTGGGAGTGTTTAGCACCAATATTCAAATTTCAACACTTCGTTTCAAACCTTAAGGGAGCAGATTTTGATATGGATATAGGGTTTGTTTTTCACCAACCAAAACTCTAATGTCTTTGCCTCCAAACAACACCACACATGACTAAAATCACTGAAAAAGCGTTGTCAAACTTACTTGGAGCAAATGAGTTGAATCGACTTGATTTTTTATGGAGCCGTGATGAATTTGTGTCTTTAAGGCTCTGTGCGCCGCGCATAAGCCCAGTGCGTCGCGCCCCGTGGATGTGTCGCGCCAGTGGAGAAAATCACTGTGGCAGGAGGCCCAGTGCGTCGCGCAGCCTGTGTGCGCCACGCTCTTACACAATGCGCCGCGCGCACTCTAAACACAGTCTTGGCTTGAAAATTTACAAGTTTTGCCCTCTCTCCACTAAACTTCGACTTCAATCCACCTCTTGAATGAAAATGACATTGATAAGTATAAAAATATCTATATAAAGTCATGGCTTGGTTTTTGCTTTGTAAAGACCCATTTTTTAATGTTTCAAAATTGGCATTTCTTCACTTTTAATACAACTCTGTCTTTTTGTTTCCTCTTTGATTTTAGGATGAATTGATGGCTTTCTTGGTTGATTTTTTGCAGGGATGGTGGCATTGGATTTCGGCAAAGGATGACCAGGGCTGCATGTGAAATACTTCATGGTGAAAAAATTTAAAAATACATATGTATTACAAACAATTAATTTGACGATTTCTTCTTCAAAACAAAGTTTTGAAGAAGAAACATCCTTGAGCATTGTTGATGATGAAAATTTTGGAATGAAAACTTATTGAAGACATCCTCATGGCCTACGGGCATTATTTGACATTCTGAAGACCAAAGCCTAGACCTAATGACTGAAAGAATCTTTTTTGACCACAAGACCATGTATGACTGTAAATGACTGAAATCAACTTTAATGAATTTTGATAAATTTTGAGCAACCCAGCAGGTACAAACATGAGGGAAACTAGTGAAGAGACCCTTCCGTCAGATGATGGCATGCCCCTAACGGAATGCAGATGAATGAGTGGAATGAGACACCTAAAAATGAAATGCAATAAGAGAAATGATCTCTGACGGAGGGATGTAAAGACCGACTCTAACATTGGATCCAATGGGGATGGTAGCTCCTGGGAGGTGCCAAGAACGGCAGATCTATGGGAGAGATAGACAGTGCCTTTCGTCCATTGGGCTATGGAGTCCATTATTTTGACAAATCAACTCAAGACTGTTGACTGAATTTATTTGACTGAAACTTTGACTCAAACTGACTCAAATTTTAAAACTGAAATGACTGAACCAAACCGACTAGACAGACTCAAACCAAAACTAAAATCCTTCTTCAGAATTATAGCCTTCACTTCGAGCCCCAAACTGAAGAAAAGACCACAGTGCACACTTGCAATGAAATTGAAATAAATGATATGTAGAATGACAATATGATCAGCGGAAAACATCTTAGAAATGGTACCGCTTGAGCAGCCGACCATTTACCGGCCCTCCTGGACAGTCTTCACCATTCATCTCCTTCAAAAGAAAGGAATTCTGACCTCGATATGCTGCAATCTTAAATGGACCTTTCCAGAGATTTTCAAACCTACCGTGTTTACCTTTGTCCTCATTCCTAGCATCCCACTTCAGCACCACTTCCTCTAATTGGAATTTATCCGCCTTCGCTTTCCTGTCATAGATTTTCTTGATTCTCTCCTGCAACTTGAATGTGTTCTGGAATACCTCTTCTCTCGTTTTCTGCAAATGAATCATCTGATTTATCCTTCTCTGCATATGGCTTTCTTCACTGCCAGCTTCCTGAAGAAGCTTGACCATCGGAACAGCAAGAGAGGTAGGAAACACTGTATCCAATCCATAAACTAACTCAAAGGGGGACATACCAATGGACTTCTTTTGACTCACCCGATCAGCCCATAGCGCATTGACCAGTTTCTTATGCCAACTCTTCTTGTTTATGTCCAGCAACTTTTTAATGATGTTGACTAAATATTTATTGGAAGATTCCGCCAAACCGTTGCCTTGCGGATGATAGGCGGTTGAATGCCCCAAAATGATTTTATACTTGGCACAAAACTCAATCATCTTTCTTGATTTAAAAGTTGCTGCATTATCAGTGATCAATTTATTCGGGCAACCAAAACGAGACAAAATGTTGTTCTCAAGGAAAGAAATGATTACCAAATCGGTAGCTTGTCTGGTGGGAACTGCTTCGATCCATTTCATGAAGTAATCAGTCGCTGTTAGGATCCATCTATGCTATCCTGAAGAAGGAGGATGGATCTCCCCAATGAAATCCAAACCCCACTGCTTAAAAGGGGCGCTTACCTCAATAGGTTTAAGCGGCAAAGGCTGTAATTTTTGTCTTCCTTCGAAAATCTGGCACTCATGGCCGCCTTTGACTGTTTTATACACATCAGCAAACAATTTCGGCCAATAATATCCTGCTCTCAAAATATTATTGGCTATTGTTTTCCAAAAATGGTGACCCCCGCAGTCTCCTTTATGGAAATCCTCCATTACCTACTTCGCTTCTTCCTCCACCAAACAATTTAACAAAACACCACCCGGATTTTTCCAATAAAGTGCAGAATTCAAAATACAAAATTTTGTAGCTTTCAGTTTCAGAGTTCTACCTTTGTTTCTAGTCATGCCGGGTGGTGATGACAAATTTTGAGGAACATACACGATATCTGAATACCATGGGGAAGCAAAAAAAAATTCCAATACCTGAAGTGGCGAATTCTCCTCATCCTCATCACACATAGCAACAATCAGATTTATGTCTAGCGCATGCAAATTCAATTCAGCCATAAGCTTCGCAGCCCTTGTCCCTTGATAAGCTTCGTGGGCTTTATCTCCACATCATACTCTAGCAAAGCTGCAATCCACTTGCCTCGTCTTCCTTCCGGATCAGTTTGTACTAAAACATCTTTCACGGCTGCGTTAGGAACATAAGCCAAAATATGGGAATGCAAAATGTATACCCAGAAATCCTTTAATGATTTTACCAGTGCCAGAGCTTGCTTCTCAATGATGTTGTACTTCAAGGCTGCGTCTCTTATAGTTCAACTGAAAAAATCTATTGGCTTCTCATGCCCATCTCTTTTTTGATTTAACACAGCTACCATGGTATGCTCCGAAGCAAAGGAAAACAAAATAAAATCTTGGGTGTAATCCGGGCTTATTAACACCGGAGCTGAAGACAGTGCTAACTTCACCAAATTAAAGGACTTTACCGCCTCTTTATTCCACTTCACTTGGCTGTCCTTTTTCAGCATATTTGTTATCTCTCTTAGATGTTCAACAAGGTTAGGGACAAAACGGCGTAAAAAGTTCATCTTACCATTAAAAGACTGAATCTCATTTTTGTTCCTAGGAGGATCAATTTGCTGAATTGCTTCAACACGTACTGGATCAATATGAATTCCATCTTTTGAAATAATGTGACCAAGTAATTTGCCCTCATCCATGGAAAACAAGCTCTTTTTAGGATTAAGCGAGACACCATATTTTTGCATTTTTGAAAAACAACTTTCAAGTGATACATATGCTCTTCATATGAATTGGAAAAGACTGTCAAATTATCAAGGTATATAACAAGGAAAACATCTTTCTCATTCGCAAAAGCCATGTCCATCACCCGCTGAAAAGTCGCACCAACATTCTTCAAACCGAATGGCATCTTGGCTTAGTGGAAAGTTCCCCACGGAGTGGTGAATGCGGTTTTGTCTCGGTCATCCTCATGGACCAAAATTTGGTTATATCCAGAATAACCATCGAGTAGTGACATGCGAGATGCTCCAACTACTTGCTGCAGTATATGATCCATTTTCTGCAATGGATAATTGTCCTTCAATGACACCTTGTTCAGATTTCGGAAATCAATGCACAATCGAATCTCACCTGTCTTTTTCCGCACTGGCACTAAATTGGAAATCCAATTAGAAAATCTGATGGGAACAATGATTCCTACTTTGTACAACCTGTTTAACTCCTTCTCAATCGATGGCAGCAACTTCGGATTGATTCTTCTTAGCTTCTGTCTGAAAGGCTTCTGATTAGGCTTGATTGGGATAGTGTGCTGAATTATATTGGTATCATACGTCTTTAAATCTGAATAATCCCAAGCGAAAGCATCAGCAAACGAAGACAACAAACTCAAATATTTTTCTTTTACCTCCAGTGGCAATGATTTGGATAACTTCACCATCTTGGGGTCTTCAGCTGTTCCAATATTTACATCTTCAACTCCTTTTTTAGTCGGCCGTAAGGTTGGTTTCTTTGCTACATCTTCCTGATCGAAGAGATCTTCTAAAGGTATCAAACCTTTAGGAATAACGTTATCTTTCAGCTGCAACACTTCCATTCAATTTACTTGCACGTCAGCTTCACCATCATCATATTCTACATCAATTGAGGTATCTTTGAACTTCCCTTTATTTTGAAGAAAATCATTAATCTCATCATCATGTTTGAAAACTTGCCAACATCTTTGATTATCCGGGACGGTAGGACGGTGCTTCACATGGATTTCGAACTTATTACTTGAATTAATTGGGATCTTCAAATTACTTTCTACCTTAGCAAGTGCATCTGCAGTTCCATTTTGAATGCGAGGAATACAAGTAAAAGTATAATCTGAAAGCTGCTTCAAAATATCCAGAACATCATTCCCGTAAGCCCGCATTCGGGGATACTTCGTTTGATATTCACCATTTACTTGCTTAATCACCAATTCGGAGTTGCCAAAGACTGCAATTCTCTTAGCATTCAACTTTCTCAGAATTTTTAGGCCAACAATCAGAGCTTCGTACTCAACCTCATTGTTTGAACAATCGAATGCTAATTTGTAAGAACATACACGTACATTGCTCGGTAACTTGTTTGGAGCGGAAAAAGGACTGCGTACCCAAATACCAATTCCAGCACCATCATTTCCCACTGCACCATCGAAATCCATGGTCCATAGACCCTCTTCATCATCTTCTAAGTGCTGAAATTGTGCTAGCTCTGTTTTTCCTGCTTGCTGTCCACTATCTTTAACTCCATTGCTCATTCTGCTTTCCGTTTTTGTTTTTCTTTCTGTAAAACTTCTCTCAAATTCTCGAACAACTTCGGGAATATCTTTGCTTTAACTTGAACTAATTATCTACATCATTAAACTTTATCGGCAAACAAAAAACAAAGCACTTAAATATAAGTACATAATTAATCTGGATGATTGACCCGTTTCTCGCATCCTCCTCGTTGTAACTATATAAAAAATTTTTGTTCCTGCAGTGACAACTTTCTCATTTGTATTTCGACTAACAACTGTTTTATAGAGAATCTATTAAAGTCCTTTCAATTTTTCTCCCTGGGTGATCCCAGCAAAAATATACCAAACCCTGGAGAATGTTCCGCTAATAACCACGTCCACCGTACCCTTTCAGCTATCCCAATCAAACTGAATCAAGGCCTCAGAGAGACCACAAATGAGCCCAATACATCTCACTCTGCTAGAATCAAATGAATAAAGATCATGGTACTTCCTTGTGATGTCTAAGCCCAAATTCTCCATGATTTCTTTCGGCATAAGATTATGGGAAGCACCAGAATCGAACATGGCATTATGCAATACAAACTCATGCAATCGAAGACTGATATAAAAAGGAGGCACTTCGCTATCTGGAGAATCACCATCTAAAGCTGGTCCAAATATTAGTTCTGGTTGATCATCTTCAATATTCACCATATCAGACATAGGATCAAAATTCAAAATTTTGGAAACTTGACCTCTATAAATGCTGTTCTTCATTAGTTCAGTCAAGGGAATGGATACCTTTAATTTAGAAATCTCATTCTCCAAACTAAAGGCTGAAGTCTTTTCGATCTCTTTGGCTAGAACATCTTTCTTTTCAGCCTTCTCCCTCGATGCAATTGGCTGATTTGATTTTTCTGCTGATGATGACTTGGTGGCAGTGGGATCAACTATCTCTTTTTCTTTCTTTTGTGCAACAGGTGAATCGTTTTTAGGTGCTGAACCTTCCTTTCTCTTTTGGATTGGGTTGACAGGCACATCTCTATTTATAAGAGAATATTGCTTTTGCTGGGCTGACAAGGCATTCATATAACCTCTCTGATACTCATCCGACTCTTCCTCAAGAGCTGGATCATTGGCCAAGATAAAATCCTCATCTCTTTGTATAGCTGAACTTTCTGCATACTCCTCATATTCGGTGATATAAATGGGAAAATCATCAGGAGTAAATAAATTATTTTCCTCCCCTACTACATCATCTTCATCATCTGAATCTTGACCAACAAAATTCTGCTGAAGAGGTGTCTTTACTTGCTGCTGGACTGCTGGTTCTTGTGCTCGCTGTTCTCGTTGTTTAATCCTGAATTGGGGCTGCTGCTGACCACGGAAGTTGGGATTTTGAATCTGTGGTTCGGGCTTATCAAGTGTGAACCTTTTGAACATTTTTTCCACTTTACGAAGTAGCTGATATGATGTGGATGTAGAAGCTTCTTCCTTTATCACAACTTTCTTCTCTGCTTTCAATCTAGCTCTCTTGTCATTCAAATTTGCCTCCACACTCACCGCAATTTTCTGCATATCTTCTAAGGTGGGCGGATCTCTGTCTCGTAATGAATAGGCCATCTCTGGATCAAAACCATCCGGGAATTTTAACAAAGATGACTTCTTAGATGGCCTCAAATCATCAGGAATTGCATTATAAACCGCATTAAATTTGATAATATAGTCTTGGACGGACTCACCAGGATTGCGCTTGATCTTGGTATATTCAGAAGTGATTTGAAGTGGATCTTTCTTCATTTCCCACCGATCTAGAAACTGTCTCTGAAGCTCTTCCAATGTATTAATACTTCTAGGCTGCAAAGCTCTGAACCACTTGCGTACCTCACCTCCAAAAGTTTGCACAAACAATCTCATGGTGACATTCTCTTCATCAATTTTGTGGAGATCAAGGAAGTCTGTCATTCTATCAATATGCTGCTGAGCGAGCACACTTTGAGGAGTACCATCAAACAAAGGGATTTTACTTTGATAATCAGCGGGCATGGGATCTAAGTTCTGGGGCAAGACAAGAGGTGCGAATCTAGCAGCCATTGCTCTAGGTGGATTTATGATCTTTCTTGGAGAAACGGGTGGAGTAGGAGCAGTAGATGTACGAGGTGTATGTGGTGGAGATGGAGGAGGAACTACTGCATATTGCTGATCAGATATATATGTTTACACGGGAATGGTATGAATGAAAGAAGGCTCAGCGTGAACTTGTGAATCAGAAGTAACTGCTGATGGACCAAGAGTTTCAGATGCAAACCCTATGAATTCAGGGATATTCATTGCCACAATAGATTTTTGGATGTTCAAGATGTAACTATCAATGGATCTATTAGCTTGTTCAATCTCAAGATACTTGATAAACTCAGGATTTATGACAGTAGAACCAGTAGCACTTTCAGACTTAGTTTCAAACAACGACAGCTTGAATTGATCATCAAACTCAATATCTTCAAGGAACTCAAATACAGTCGGGCATGAATGAGAATTAAACAAAGGGATCACGGGACTTTCTCGACGGAGGATTCTTGAAATCAGATTGGGATTCTCATACACTGGAGGGGGATCAGGATCGAGATTAGCTCTAGTATGTCTTCTGGAAGCCAGTGTGTTGATCTATTCGAAAATCAAAGGACAAAACCGATCTATTTCAGCCTATAAAATTCTAGACTCAATCACCCAAAATTCCAGAACGATGTAATATACTAGGGTAATTCACAAGTCAAATGTCACGTTCACAAGCTAAACCGGAGATTGACTGAAACAGCATTTATCTACTTCCGCTAATGCAAAGAAAAAGCGTTTCGAAAGCTACCTGGCGTAACTTCAGGCTCCGTCTGTAACTTATGAAACAAATAACACCAACAAGCAAACCATTTTCTCCCCAGTATGTTCGCCACTATGTTATAGCCCAAATCCACCTCAGGTTGAAGGAAGGCGGGATTCAGGGTAACACCAAACCACGCTTAGTCTGGTAGCTAGCCCTACCAGAACAGGAGAGGGCTCTCTCCAGGTCAATCTCAGTAAAAATGTATCAATAGGGTTTGAGATGACTGAAATGAGTGCTAATTTTAGGCTAGGTATATTAATCAAGGAGTTCGGAATGATTTTTTAGGGGTTTTTGTTGGAAAAAGGGAAAGGCAGTTTTGGGCTTGGGGATGAGGCCAAATTATTGCAGAGTCCAAGTTGGGGCAGGGAAGGCAATGGCTTTGATGTTTTAGATTCAATGAATGGATAGAAAATACTGCTGAGGAGCTGAAGAGGGCAGGAAGATGCAAGGATCTTGTTTCGGGGAAAATCACCCTAGAGGTTTGTTGGGTCAAAACCTCCACAAAGCAGGGCATGCCATTCAGAAGGACTCACACACAACCATACTTGAATGCAAAAAACTAGATAACAATGATAGCAGAACTCACCCGTAGTCCTACGTTCGATGTAGATCCCGCAGGGTCCAAACAAACAGCAACCTTTCTTCCTCCTTCAACCTGGAAAACAAGAAAGAACATGCACGGAAACCTAGTTGTACAGCATATATTTCTCCTAAAAGTTAGTGTAATCCATGTAAAAGATGATATAAACGATAATAAATTATTAATAATCAATCTTTCCACATATAAAAATAGATACTAACACAGAAGTTCAGGAACAAGACGGTTCTTCATTATTATGAACAGCATGTACAGAAATAAAGAGTGGAGAGATCACCTGAATCCTTCCACGATCTTCGAGCAGACCGTCGTCCAGATTCGTCCCGCCCTTGCCTCGCTAAGAAACTTTCAAGACTTGTGCACTCGAGATGGCATATAAATGGATGAACATCTCCAGGAAACAAGGGTTTCCTGTATAAATCTGGGAAAGTGCAGGAGGCACGGGGAATCAGACTTGAATTGGGATTCCAATAGAGTATAATGTCTATAAAATTTCTCTCTCCCTTAGGCCATGCACATGAGGGGCTTTTATACTCCCTCAAAGTAGTTTCAATCAGTTGGAAACAGTTGGCCACGTACTGGGGTGGTTGAACTACTGGAGTAACCATCAACCCAGTCCGAAAATAGGGAATTTATATATTTTTTAATGGTTTTAATGGCATACGCAGAAAAGTACATGTGGACTCGCGTATACACACAGAAAAGTCTAGGCATACCCGCGTATGGGAATTTTAACACTGTTTTTTAGTGAATTTGTTCAAGTCTGTAGGAATGGGTGCCCAAAGCTATAAAGACAATCATGAATCACCTAAGGGTGAAAAATTATGCTATAACAGATGCCCCCTAATATATGAGGTCAGAAGGGGTACATGATGGCTGAAATGTATTATGCACATAGAAAGAACTTCGCAAGGACAAGAGAGGACTTCACCAGATTTCAGCCTGCCAAAAAACAATGAAAGAAAACAGAGAGTCAACTCATGCTGAGGCGGGCATACCCATGCTCAGTCAAAAATACATCATATGGAAAGTACAGAATAGATCCAAAATGTATACAAGTATAGCTGAACTAAAAGTACACAATGAATCATCTGAGCATGGCCCGGAAGTACAAGTCTGAATCAATGTCCAAGTATCACATATATAGAAAGCTGAGCAATGATGCTGAAACTGGATGTCTGATCATATAAGTAACTGAATCTCCAAGTACCAAATCATAAGAGGTGGAACAAACGGTACAATCATGCAACTCGGGAGCCAACATATAAGATGCTGCTGTACTGATACTGCAACATATAAGGGTGAACGACATCACTGGCAGAAACTGAATGGACTGTCAAAAGTGAACCGAGAAATGCTGATGCAACCCGAGGTCTTCACCGATCATAATGGCACAATTCTACACAATGGGAATAAATGAGCTGAAGTCGACCATGTGAGAAATCGTTGGATTACCGATCAATGATGTATACCGTTAACCAACGCGAGACAACCCACCAATAATGAAAATGAGCGTCAAGGTGCCCTAGTACAATCTAACAAGTGCGAATAAATGAGTTGAAGTCAAACACTTGAAAGAATCTACCAATCAGGAGGCAATGATGAATCCCCACTGTCGATAGCGAAGAGTCTGCCACTGATGACTGCAAACCCTAAGGTACTGACAAAAATACTCTAGACCTTATTCCCAGAGAAATGAGTCGGAGTCGATGGGAAAAGATCTGTTGGAAGGAAGGCATTAAGGCATCCCACATCAGTCCAGCGCGAGTGTAACCCGCAGGCCAAGATTTGGAAGGAATCGGACGAAGGAGAGTGATGGAACCAAAACCGAAGTACGTTTCCGACGTGCACAAGATCAAGCTAGCGCACGGAAGAAACCCTCTGAACCAACCAATAATGAAAGCTGACACAGAGGCGAGAAATCCACCGATAGGGTCAAATGGAAATCCAGGTACTGCACGAATCCCAAGTGTGATAATGTGCGCTGACGTCGAACACAGGGGAAACCACTCAGTCAAAGACCCATGATGATGATCAAATGCTGAGCACGAGGTCACCTATCAATGATGGAAATAGGCCCAAGGTGCGGCTCTAGGTTTGCTCTCAGAGCAATGTGTCGTAGTCGATAAGAGACAAACCCACCGGCAAGAAGTCAATGGGGACCTTCTCAAACCAGCACGAGCAGAAGACCAAAACATATGATGTGATAGAACAAGATACTGACAAGACCGGGAAGGCCGACTGAATAATGAGTCAAGAGACACCGCAGAATGGCCGACTCTGGTTAGACTTCCCATGAACAAAAGCACGACTCATGATGACCATGGCAGTAAAAAGTGACACTGTATAAGTCTGTTATGCAGGAGGCAGAACAAACTCTCCATATGATTGGAAGAGATAACCAACCGGGGAAGGACTGACAAGTGAAACAAGGTAAAGGCTGAACCTAGGTCAAAACTAAAACCATCCCAAATGTAGGAAATATATATAAGTATATGTGCTTTGTTCAAGGGTGACAAACTGACTCTGTACTGCCATCAAACAACGAAGTGACATCCCGTTCCCGCTCTTTTTGTTATATTTGATTTTTTTTGTCTTTTTCATATAATAAGCCTGAAAAAGAATAAAAGAATGCTATAGTACAATGGATAGAACGAGTATCAAGAAACAAATGCACTAGTTCCTGGGATTGGAACGATCCTATGCTTAATGCAAGGTGGCGGAAACTGGTAAGCGATACTCAGAGGAATGTTCCATCCATGGGTAAAAGGGTGTCAAGTCATGATAGCTAAGTGCATGCAATGGTTAACTTGTATAGATAGACAAGGTCAAAAGTTGGCTTAAACATCGAGTCCAAATGAAGCCGGCTAAAGGCCAGGATAAACAAGTAGCCAATATGCAATGCAGTAATACAACTCAACAACACCAGGGAGCCTCTAGGGTAATAGCCAGAAAAATGATGGTGAGGAAGAAGAAGAATGAAGCTTCAACACATAAGTCATGGCGGGACTAAAGAGGACTCCCGAGCCTACATAAAACGTAGCATGGGCAACAAGTGATAGCGAGGAACTAACTAGGAAGCCCATGTAAAGGAAGGCTCTACCACCAAGTCATGATTAAAAAATCGGCGAGTGAAATAGGCGTAATACTCATGACCTGATGGGATCGACCCTATGGCAAGTGATCAGTATGGAGGCTAGTATGCAAGATGCAACGGAAAGTGATTTCCCTAACCTATATGCTAGTGAAGATCATATACCTGCCGTGACGAGTCGGTAATCATGGATCAAAAACCGGGAAAAATCTCAAAATCGTCAAAATGTACCTGAAAACATACCAAACTGGGCACTTCCAAGCATCCGGGTTATGCAGCTTAAGATAGATCAAAAAAATAAGCATAACAATTTTTTGCGAAAATTTTCAACTTTTTGGACATAAATAGACAAATTACCTCATATTTGGTTCATTGTTACATTGCTGATTTGGAGAAAAGTGCTCTGGAGCAAAAAAATTCTTTCGTCAAAACAGGAGCAACCGACCATCAAATCGCACCGAATTTGTCAGGTAAGCTCATCAATCATCCTTGCTATTCATTTTGTCCATTCATAAATTAAAATTTAGGGATTTTCACCATAGAATCTCTTGCTAAAAACCACAGGTTTGCGCATACGCGGGTTGGTAATGACGAAGTCGCGTATACACGCGACTGTGCACAAATAAAGTCGCGTATGCGCAGTCCCAAATGAAAAAATGCGTAGCTAATGAAGGAATTATTGAAATTTTGCAGGATGACTATATCATGGAGAGAGCGTGAACACAGTGCAATTGATCAAGAAGTCATGCGAGATCAAGCATCACTAAATATTCTCCGGAATTGCGAATTGCTCAATTTTTTCAAAATGCCAAATATGAAGAGTAATGTCTGGTTGCTCGAAATTCTTGTAAAATATTGGGAACCGGAAGAAGACTGCTTCATCATAGATCAGATGCCCATACGCATCGAAGTGGAAGATATATATTTTATTACTGGACTCTCCCGGAGGGGGGAGCCAGTAGACTTTCACGGGAAGCCTTTGGGAGGGCTAACCGTGGATGATTACGTCCACGTGTACTGCGTAGAGGGTTCCAAGAAAGTGGGAACTCAAATTGCAATCAAAGATTTGAGAGACTTGCACATAAAAATCCTCCTTTTTACCGTTGGGAGAGTAGCAGGATCAACTTCTCTACACCAGGCATCCAAGACGCAAATGAGTATAGCAGTGGAATGCTTAAATCATGTATATGATTGGTGCACAGCTCTACTGATGAACATGAAGCAACAATTGACTTCAATCCGAAAGTCAAAGGAAAAACATTTTGGATATGGTACAATTTTGATGACATCCTTCTTCGAGAAGATACCAGCATTGAGACCCAGAGTGATCTCTACCATCAGCAGCCCGAGAGACCCAAGAATTGCTCACTGGGTAGACATGATGAAGAGATTGGGGGGAAGTGAGGTTCCTCGGACCACTTGGGATGATGAGTTCTTCCTTTGGTGGGCAGAACAAATCATCGCTGTGGACGACTATCCCTATGCCGGGATGGAATTTCGTGGCGATCCAGATCTTGTCCTTCCACCAGGCGCGACATGGGGAACAATCGGTAAGTTTGCAATTTTTTGTGACTTATATAATTTTTTTGGATTTTTTCAAATATGTATGAAAAAATGGAAAAACAAACATGTTTTTGATTGGATTCATAATGACTTACAATGTAAACATGATCATGATACAGATATTGGACCAGTTCGACCTGAGGGTTTCCCGCGACACAAGCGTCGCAGAAGTGAAGCACATACAGTGGATTCAGACAGGACCCTCCAGGCTGTACAGAGGAACTTGGAGGGATTAACCCGCCAAGTACCTATGGCTGCAGTGGAAGATCTGCCAGAAGCCATCCATAGACGGGTGGTAGGAGTGCCCCGAGACTGGGTACGGTTATTCCGCCGAGTTGCCACCGCGATCATGTTTTATAGGAACACAACTTCTGGGCAGGGACATCAGGAGTAGATAGATATGATGTATCAGATGACTGTATATTTTTTGAGACTGAACATGATCGGGCATAAGCCCAATTTTTGTATGACTTATGGATCCAAATTTTGTAAAGTTTTTTGAACACTCTGATGATATATATACAGCGATGTTTGATGTGATGTGATAAATTTATCAAAATGTATAATGTTTTTGATGATTAAATTTTATTGTATGGAATGATTAATATTCCAATCCAGTGCTTGATTAGCTAATGAGTCTGCCATCCAATTGTCAGCTCGAGGAATATGAATGAAAGTTAAAAATTGAAATGATCTTTGTAAAAAACGTACCCTCAAGAACAACCGAAGTAAAAATGGATCTCGAACCAGATAAGTATTGTTCAACTGTGACACCACCAGCTGAGAGTCCAAGAAAACTACCAACGAATCAACACCCAAAGATATTGCCTCCGAGAGTAGATAAAAAACTACAGTGTATTCTGCTATGTTATTGGAAGCAGGACCAATGCAGACTCCTCTTGATACTAACAGCTGACCGGATGGATAATGAAGTACCCAAGCCGCGGAAGCTAAGTTCCGGGTGTGTCTACTAGCACCATCGGCGAAACCAAAATGACTCATGACATCCAACACAACCTGCCAAAGCAGATCAAAAACATCACCAACCCATCAAAGATCGAAAATCAACCAGATATGTACAAAGAAAAACTACTATATACAAAAGCAACATGCCAGGCTGAAGCCTAGGCATAATACTTCTTCAAATAGAGCCCATTTCTAGGCTTCGACAACTCGTTCCCTTCAAAATCAGCCAAGGTATATGCTCCTTTTTTAAGGACTTTTTTAACGATGAAGGGGCCAAATACCATGAACGTAAATTTTCACCATTCGGGCATATTTTTCTGGGCATGTAGACCAAAACAAGGTCACCTTCCGAAAAAACCCTAGGCTTGACCGCCTTATCGTACTGAAATTTAACTCGGTTTTTATGCGCTTCATTCATCGTGGCGGCATCCCGACGCTGCTCATCGAGATGTTCCAGATGAAGGAGCAGTTCTTCAAGACTAGAAGTGTCAGGAAGAAGTTCAACAGCTAACTTCAGAGAAGGAATCTCACATTCAATGGGAAATACGGATTCCAACCCGTGCACTAGTTGAAACGGAGTAAAGCCAGTTGCAGTTTTCACTGACGTCCTGTATGCCCAAAGTGCAGGATATAGCATAATATGCCAGTTGGATCTAGCTTTATCAATTGTCCTTTGAAGAATTGTCTTCAAGGATTTATTCACGACTTCCACTTGCCCATTGGCTTGAGGATAATACGGAGATGAATGCTCTTGCCGGAAACCTAATTTTAGAGCCAACTCAGCCATCATGCTATTCTGAAAATGACTGCCATGATCAGTGACAATCTCTCTAGGAATACCAAAACGAGCAATAACCTGGTTGAAAAGAAAAAGAGCTGCTATCTCACCATCATTCCCAAAAGTAGGCATAGCCTCGACCCACTTCGTAAAGTAGTCTACTGCTACAATAATGTACTTGTGACCTTTAGCTAAAGGCGGGTTACAAGTAGTATAATCAATACCCCACTTTGTAAAGGGACCGACAGTAATGACTGGAAAAAGCGGAGCTGGATGAGCGCGCATTTTCCGAGTATAAACTTGACACGGATGACACTTTTTGACCGACTCCATACAATCCTTGAAAATCGAAGGCCAAAAGTACCCAGCACGCAAGATATTTTGGGCTGTAGCAAGCCCAGATAAATGACCACCACAAGCTCCACTGTGGCAATCATTCAGCACAGCCTCAGCTTCTTCGAGAGTTAAGCAACGTCTCAAGATTGAATCAACCCCTCGACGGTATAAAGCATCACCAATAATCAAGTAATTCTTAGCCAAGTGACGCAACTTACGACGCTCATCTTTCGAAAAAGTAGAGGGAAACTTTGCAGTCTGAAGATACACAATGATATCTCCATACCAAGGATCCTGTGAAGAGATAAGAAACAAATGTTCATCCGGGAAGGATTCATCATAGATCATCTCTTCCTCACAGGGCAACTCAGAGATCAATTCTGCGAAAACTAATGATTTCTTGGACTTGGCAGACATAAAATCAAGATCGAATTCCTGCAAAATCACAATCCATCTATTGTATTTGCCCCCAATCACTCGCCTA
This sequence comes from Pinus albicaulis, assembly GCA_034641835.2. Taxonomy (NCBI): domain Eukaryota; kingdom Viridiplantae; phylum Streptophyta; class Pinopsida; order Pinales; family Pinaceae; genus Pinus; species Pinus albicaulis. The sequence continues at coordinate 217,450,729 of CM076584.1, read as the reverse complement.
CTGAGGACAAACTGAAATGGATTGGCTGCTGCCAAAACATAAGTTTTTCGTAGAATAATGTAATGTCGGAGTCGCTGCACAGCATGAACTGCTGCTAAAGCTAACTTTTCTATCGGAGTGTACCGGAGTTCAGGTCCTACCAATCCTCGACTAAGATAGTAAATAACATGCTCTGCAAGAGCATCATCCTTTTGAACCAGAACCATACCAATGGTAGATTCTGCTGTTGCTAGATACAAAAGGAAATCCCTGCTATAATCAGGTGGACTCAATAAAGGAGCAGAGGTCAATGCTTTTTTCAAAGCATCGAATGAGTGTTGAGCGAAGTCATCCCAAAGAAATGGAACTCCCTTCTTCAACAATCTCATAAATCCCTTGGTAACTTCAGCATAATTTACAATAAATCTCCGAAGAAAATTAGACTTTCCTTGTAGACTTTGAAGTTGACGGATAGAGGACGGGGGAGGCAATCGAAGTATTGCCTCAACCTTGAAGGGATCTACCCTAATCCCTTCCATAGACACAATGAATCCCAATAACCGACCGGATGTAACCGCGAAAACGCACTTGTTCGGATTCAATCTAATCTTATAGAAACAACATCGTTCAAATATCTGCCGGAGGTGAGCAGGATGATCCATCCTCTTTCGAGAATGAGCAGCTAAATCATCCAAATACGCCTTGATAATCTTTTTGATGTCGTGGAAGGCATATGACATGGCCCGCTGAAACGTAGCCCCAGCATTTTTAAGACCAAAAGGCATCTTCTTGTAAGAAAAAGTACCCCAGGGACAAATAAAGGCAGTCTTATGCTGATCTTCAAGACATATATTAATCTAATTATATCCAGAGAAACCGTTCATGAAGGAGAAAATCTCATTACCGACACACTCGTCAATGATCTGATCGATAAATGGTGTGGGGTAATTATCTTTAGGACATGCTTTATGAAGGTCTCTGAAATCAATGCAAACTCGAATCCTTCCTTGTTTTTTATCTACGGGAACAGGGTTTGAAACCCATTCAGTCAAAGGAACAGGGAAAATGAATCCCGCCTTGAGCAGCTTCTCTACCTCAGCTTTGATAGCTGCTGCCTTCCTAGGATTGACCGGACGAATTTTTTGCCTCACAGGCTTAGCGTTTTCGTAAGTCTTGATCTCATGTTGGACAATAGATGGATCTATACCAGGCATTTCCTCATAAGACCAAGCGAATACATCCCTATACTCTTTAAAGAACTCGGTGTAAATCTGAATCTCTTCACGGGAACATTCAGCTCCGATGAAGAAATTCTCAATAATATTGGGATCCCTGTAAATGTTCACCGGGATAGTAGGAGAAATCACAGCCATGTTCCCTTCAGCATAAACCTGTGTTGGTGCTAAAGGGTTCAGGACTGGGTGAACAGGACCAGGAGACTGAGGACTTGGAAAACTTGTCTCAACTTCGCTTAAATTAGGTAAAAAGTAAGACTGATGAAGCAAGTCATCCCATGGTCTATCTATACCAGTCATAGCTTCCAGGATGGCCTCTTCAGATGGAAGAGTGGTATCAAGGCAATCCTGGGCAAAAGAAGAACTAAGTGTCAGCGGGTGTCTCATGCGGCTCTTGGGTGGTGGGCGGATTACACGGTCAACAATGGTGATAAGCAATCTCGATTTGCGGACATCGATACCATTCCACCACTTGACCTTAGCTAATGTGTAGCGTGGGGAAGGTAAGTCAGAATCTAGAAAAAATAATGAGTTAGAAGAACTCTCTTGAAGAAGAGCCTTGGAGGATGAAATTGCATTTATATACTAGTAGGAGGAGGAATGCTCAGTACCCATCAAGGAAGAATACATTCCAACCCTAAATTTACAAATTCCTCATAGGCGCCTTCGTATTATCCAAGCACCCAGAGCAGATGAGTCGATGAACGCATTTGGGTCTACGGGAGGACAGTCAGTTGGTCCAGCCTGTAACGATCCTCCCTTCGTGAGGGAAACAAATAATCCGAAATAATGAGGATGCGATGGCATCCATCTCATAAATCCAATTTCTCCCCAACAGAAGGTTGTAGTCCAAGCTTGCATCCATTACCTCAACCTCTATATTCACAGTTTTCCCCCCAACACAGATAGGCAAAGCTAGGAAAATACCATGCGGTCTGTGAGAATGACCATCAAACGCAGTCAGAAGAGTGGTAGATGGAACAGCTTTGGGAGATCTAATCGTCTTCCAACATGTGAGAGACATCACGCATGTGGAAACACCCTCATCAACAACCGTCCGAAAGATATTGCACTTTCGGTACGATGATTTAATATGAAAATCCATATGATGGGGGAGTCTCTTCTTGAAATTAGTCATATCAAATGTAATTAGAATATAAATTTTCGGATAGATAGCCCCAATGGCAGTGAGAAAAGCAACCTTGTTGGCTTAGAACAAGGCGGAGTACCTCTAACGGAGCACGCACAAGGACTACGTGCCGAATATTCCACAATAGAGTAGTTCCGGGCAGCCCTAGCGTTTGGATTAATCGTCGATTGCTTAGAAGATGCTTTAGGCATCCGAGGCATAGACTCAACAGTAGGCTTCGTAATGTGAAGCGGCTCAGTAGCATCAGGAGTATCCTTACCTTTCGAAGACTCTTCTCCGCCATAATCACAGGATCTCGTAGCGGCATCCACGTGAGCACTCATCATGAATATGTTCGATGGAATTTCCCCTTCCTGGGTGCCCCCAAAGGAAGCCCCAGAATTTTGATTCGCGCCAACAACTAGTTGTTGCCCTTGGGGAAAAGGGTTTGTTAACACAGCCTGGGAACTAGAAGAACCCTGCTGAGCTAACAAGCGCTGTGCATCATGAATTTTAGGGAAAAGGTGCGTGAGATGGTCTCTAGCACACAACTTGCATGGAAACTTCACTTTCTTCTTATCCTTTGGACCCTCACCAACATGCTCATTGGTTTTATTTGCATTACCCTTCCCATTCTTGCCCTTTTTCTTATTATTTCATCCCTTCTTCTTCCCTTCGGATTGTTGATGTCCTTTGGGATCAGAAGCTTGGACAGCATTTATCGACAAATATTGGGAAGGCGATGAATCAACAGGCACAACCTGACCAGAAGGAGCAGATTGTATAGACAACTGCTGTAACTAAGTAAGCAGGTTCACTGCACCACTATTGATCGACCTGATAAGTCCATCACCATGAGGACCAGGCTTAGTTTTTGATAAATCTACTTTGGAGCGAGGAGCATTGGGAAAATATTTATGGAGGACCCCAGACTGAGAATAGATCAGTTCCAGCTGCTGGGCCCTAAAAATGGCAAATATACGAAAAATACCCGGACCCTGATACATATTAGAAATGTCTAGCTGAGGAGATTTAGAAACCATTCAAAAGGAATTCTCCTGGAATATGAGATTCAGCAAACCTCTTCCTTCTCCCTCCCATTCCTGAATATGGTCGAGGAAATGAGAAATGTAGGTTGCATCGTCACATCGTCCACCTTAAAATTGACGGAGTTCCCGGTCCGGCGTCATATCGGATAGACTGGCCCCGGAAATGGTTTATAAATTTAACGAACGGAGTTCTCCAAATGTGAAACTTTGATTAACAAATATACCATTTGCCGGCGTTTCCGGTTAGGGTGCGTTGAAACAATCTCAACCTAATCGAATCATCGTCGAGAGTTAGAAAAGAACACCATAAATGGAAAGTGGTGATGTGGTCAGCCGGATCCTCTCCATTCTTGCCTTTAAAATTTGGAATGTCTGAAGGTAGTTTGGTCGGGACCGGAGGCCACCCCGGACTGTACCAAATCAGATCATTCGTCAATTTCGACAGATCTGGCAAGTTTAACATTGCCAGAAAAGGTAAAAGAGGCGGAGCCTGAGGATTCCATCCTTGATAGGATGAATTCAAAACATTCTGAAAAGAATACCCTGGATTTGATGAGGCACCAGGTTGCCAGAAAGAACTCGTAGAAAAATGAGAAGAACCTCCTCCCAACGCAGAGTTACCAAAGACCGAACCAGTTCCCCCTACTGAAGTATGAAATGAAGAGGAAAGCCCCTGATAGGGGTTCCAGGAATTATACAGAGGGGAAAAAGTCTGATAAGAACTCGACGAAGGGAAAGAAGCATTCCCTTGGTGACCAGCGTAAAACTGATTCCCTGCCTCCGCTGTAGTGAATACAGGGTTCCATCCTAAAAAAGTAGTGGAACTCTGACCTCCAGACCAAGGGTTGAAGCTTTGGGTCTGAGAAGTAAATGGAAAGGACCCTAAAGAAGGATTCAAACTAGGAATGTGTCCAGTTTCGAAGGGGAACCCTTGAAAAGAAGCCGATCCACTAGCCATGGAATACATGGGTGTAGATCCAGCTGTAGCAGCGGAAAAGGAAAAAGAAGGAATCCCACTAGTGGGCATTCCAAAACAGAAGGGACCAGATTGAGAAGCATGTGCTTGGGTGAAACTAGAGCCAAACATAGCATCACTAGAGGCAATCGAAGATATAGCAATAGTGCCCCCTCCTTCAACAGAAGCAGGAGTTTGAATGCCTGCATCACTCAGAGTAGAAGCCGCGTTCCCAGTCGTGGCCATCGAAAGGTATGTATAATAAGGAGGATCTTCTGGTATCTCTGACTCGGGTCCGATGTATTAAAAAATGAACGGATAATCAGGAGGAAGAGGAAATGGAAGTGACTCTGAGGGTTTAGACACTTCCTCTACCTATACTTCTTCTTCCTGCGGAAATAATACTCGCGAGGTGAGCAGAGCGCTCCTCTCGGAACCAACACCAGAATCAACTGCGAAACCTTTAGGCCCTTGTGGAGGATCTCTCTCCACTGCGTCAGATGCCACAGGGTGGTAACCACTTGCTAAATCACTCCTACGCCTTCTTGAAGAAGGCTCTGGACTCTCGGGAGACAACCCTCGGATTCTCCTCGATTGATGAGGCACTTGATTAGCCACTTTAACATATTTTAATTAGACTCAAAAAGTGTAAAGCTAGGCAAGCTAGGCAAGCTAGGAGCAAAGACCACTCACTATAAAAAATAATCCCTGAGATACAATCAAGCAAACAAACTTCAATTATTTCCACTCCGGGTGATTAGGACCAGACACCAAAATACAAGAAAGCGAAATATAGGACCTCCCGAAAGTAGTCTAGGATAATTATAGCCCAAGCCTACTAGGGAAGGTATCAGAAATAGTTACGCCGACCTCCTAATGACAGCCTTTTCCGGCTCAAGTACCCAAGCTTCGCAAGGGCACCCCCTAGAAGTACTACTGAAAGTGATGCGACATCTGCCTCGGGTACCAGGGGTATTCCCCCCTGCAGTCACCTATGTGGAACCTAGGAGTGGCAACCATGGGCACCAATCAGTCATCGGAAATAGGGGCGGGTAGGTCTTGGGGTTATATTGACAAATCGAGAGGGGTATCTCTCTTCTCAGCCTTCACTTCCCCTCGCGCTTGACTCTCTAGAGGAGAGCTCCTCAATTAATCAACTTCTATGTTTTTGTTTGAGCGGCCTTGGAGAGTTAACTCTCCACTCACCTAATCCAAGGCCCTACAACCTAGCTAGTTGGTGTATGACACTTAATCAACTTCTATGTTTTTGTTTGAGCGGCCTTGGAGAGTTAACTCTCCACTCACCTAATCCAAGGCCCTACAACCTAGCTAGTTGGTGTATGACACTTAGAAAACTTGCTAGTTGATTTTAAATTATATCGCTTATTTTAATCGGCTGTTATGTTAAGTCAAAGGGATACGGAAATGAAACTCGTGGTGTTTTGACGCAGAAAAGAAATTAATAAAAACCAAACTACATGCAAATGCAGTTATTGTCTTTCGATGAAAAGAAACTTCTACACAAGTTCTACGAGATTTTAAAAAAAATTATTTTTCTTTTCAGATAACAAACTCACACTCGCAAAAACTATGAAAATGACTAAATGCTTAAGTACACCTGATGCAAATCACTAAGAGCATGTAACTTCTAAGATGCAAAATCTCCTAAAGCAGAGAGAAATTTCCCAAAGATCCTTCAGTTTTATCTCTTTTTTGGTTGTCCAAAAAGCTAGTTCCCACAATCAGAAACTCTTAATATAAAGACACCAAAATTGCATGAAAACAAGAGGAAGAAATCAATGACAATTCCTTTCCAAAATCAAGTCAAAATCCAAAGGCAAGAAATCTCAACAAAGCTTCAAAAGATATAATGAAACGAAAACAAAAATGCAAAAACAAAAGCAAATAACAAAGCAAAATGTTTTTTGAGCTTTTGACTTTTATAAAAGAAGAGTTCGAAAAGACCAAGCAAAACTATCAAATCCCAAGCCAAACAACACTGAATTTCAAGCAAAAACTTCAAAAATTCTCCAAGTCTTATAGGGCTAACTAGTAGCAAGATCAATATGAGCAAAAGAAGACAAGAAACTCAGCCACTCAACCTAGAAGAATAGTACAACCTTGTAGCAAACAAAAACTTCAAAGAACCAAGAAAGACTCTTCGAAAGTTGCAACAAGACCTAGTCGACTAAACTCAAGAAAACCAACCAATAAATGGGCAAAAATCGAAGTGCAAAGCAAGACAAAAAGGTAGGAAAGAGTAACTGAGCAGAAGCTCTCTGTTCTGATAAGGCAGAACAACCAAGAATCCCCAGAAAGAGATCTTGGTACTCGAACCAGAAATGCCAGCACAAGAAACAAGACCTTGCCAGAAAATCTAGTTTTAAATCAACCAAGAGAGAGAAAATACCAAAGACCACTTTCTACACAATCCAGAGGGTACAGAGACACTGTAGGAACAAGTCTCCACAGACAGACAGGACTAAAAAGCCAAGAAATCCAAAATTTCAAAATCTACCCAGGTATACGCTACTTGACAGTTTGACAACAACCGTGCATACGCGACTGTGCTAAAGGAAACCCGCGTATACGCGACTCCCTTTAACAAAAAATGCGTGTATACGCGTCTGTGTACAGAAAAACCTGCGTATGCAAAGGTAAATAATAAAAAATAAAAAGGATCAAGCCTAGATAAGGAACCAAGGCTTCAGTCTGATTGAGAAAGAGTAAACTGGACTGGAAATAAAAGTTAAAACTGTTGGAAACCTATCAAACAGCTGAAACCACCCAACAGGGGAATCAAAAAAATGTGATCCCCAGTGGAGTCACCAGTTCTGTTTCGGGGAAAATCACCCTAGAGGTTTGTTGGGTCAAAACCTCCACAGAGCAGGGCATGCCATTCAGAAGGACTCACACACAACCATACTTGAATGCAAAAAACTAGATAACAACGATAGCAGAACTCACCCGTAGTCCTACGTTCGATGTAGATCCCATGGGGTCCAAACCCCCAGCAACCTTTCTTCCTCCTTCAACCTGGGAAACAAGAAAGAACGTGCACGGAAACCTAGTTGTACAACATATATTTCTCCTAAACGTTAGTGTAATCCATGTGAAATATGATATAAACGATAATAACTGCTTAATAATCAATATTTCCACATATAGAAATAGATACTAACACAGAAGTTCAGGAACAAGATGGTTCTTCATTATTATGAACAGCATGTACAGAAATAAAGAGTGGAGAGATCACCTGAATCCTTCCACGATCTTCGAGCAGACCGTCGTCCGGATTCGTCCCGCCCTTGCCTCGCTAAGAAACTCTCAAGACTTGTGCACTCAAGATGGCATATAAATGGATGAACATCTCCAGGAAACAAGGGTTTCCTTTATAAATCTAGGAAGGTGCAGGAGGCACGGGGAATTAGACTTGAACTGGGATTCCAACATAGTATAATGTCTATAAAATTTCTCTCTCCCTTAGGCCATGCACATGAGGGGCTTTTATACTCCCTCAAAGTAGTTTCAGTCAGTTGGAAACAGTTGGCCACGTACTGGGGTGGTTGAACTACTGGAGTAACCATCAACCCAGTTCGAAAATAGAGAATTTATATATTTTTTAATGGTTTTAATGGCATACGCGGAAAAGTACATGTGGACTCGCGTATACACGCAGAAAAGTCTGGGCATACCCGCGTATGGGAATTTTAACACTGTTTTTTAGTGAATTTGTTAAATTCTATAGGAATGGGTGCCCAAAGCCATAAAGACAATCATGAATCACCTGAGGGTGAAAAATGATGCTATAACAGATCCTCTTCAAACGGAGGAAAACAATATAAAACTAAACAAAAGTTTAAGGCAGAGCACCGGCAAACTAATGAATTCTACCTTAGTTACTCATTTGTTTAATTCAGAAGCAAAGAGAAGGGAAATGGCATACATAAAAATTAATGAAACTTACAGATACATGGAGAAAAACATCATCAAAAATCAGAGCCACAAGGATCCCAACAAGTGCTGCAAAATTCTGGTCTTTCCTTTGCCAAAAATCTGAAATGAATATACAATGAGGTGCCAAACTATTCCCAAAAGTCCAACCCTGAAAATGTCTCAGAAAATATAGGATATAGACCATCCTAACCCCTTCCCATGCCTCTAGGGTTCAAGCTCATCCTTCTAGGAGCTGTTTCAACCAATTCTAAGCTAGGAACTGAAATCTAGGCAATCAAACAACTTGCCTCTATATGCTAGGAAACTGATCCATTCATTTAATTTTCACTTTTTATTGAATGAACCCTCTAGAACAAGTAAATGTGAGCAAAAATTACATCATATTCATCAAGTTACATTAAGATAGATCAATAATTACATCAAAAAGTGAAACTAGTCAAACTGGCCGAATTTCTAAGCTGAAAAGTAAAAATTGGACCAAAATCCTCTATGCGCTGCGCCAGAAAACTCAATGCGCCGTGCTACTTTGAGCCTATTTTTGGGGCACATCCTGAAGTCCAAATTGAGCTCATGATAGCTCGTTGGAAAGCCCTATCTGTCTGCTATCCAACCCAAGTGGAAGTTTTCAATTTGGAGTTAATTTTCCCCTCCAAAACTGCAATCTCCAAGACTGGTTCCTGCTGGTGCAAAAGGTGGCAGAAAGGCCATTTTTGGTGTGTTTTTGACCCTTAAGACCACCCAGAACTTGATGAAATCTCTCAACCATTCCTGAGCATGCATAATTTACCATAAAAAATCAAAAAATGTAAATTTTTCCTCCATAATATCTCTCAAACGTAAGCGCGCGTCGAGTGGCGCGACGCGTCGGGCAGAAAAACCTGTTTTGCAACCAAAATTTCAAAAATGAAAAAATTTAATCCAAATTTGCTGAAATTTGGAGTGAATGTCTCCCATCATGTCCCATTCTCAGCCAAGGAAGCTTCGGCCAAGATTTGGAGTGGATCAGGCCTTTTGCGCCTCCTTAGTGCCCTTCTCAGTCTCGCTTTCAGGATCTTCATTTTTTCTTTGCAAACATGTGTGCGACCCCAGTAGTGGTTCTTCATATGTCTGAGCATGTCTTTGTCCCTATTGGCCTTCGCCAATAGTTTCTCAAGATGAATTTTGGCTCTCGTAAGGCAAATCTCCCGCTCAAAAGGTGTCATGTCACCTGGTCTCTTCCGGACCAATTCCCGGTCTTCGCAGATTCTCTGCAGCTCCATGAGTGTGTGCTGATCCTCCAATTGTTTATTCCGATGCTCCAAGTAATTTACAACCCACTGAGCTCTCTGTAATTTCTCGGTCAGTGTGTCGATCTCAGCTTTCTGCTCCTGGGTGATTTCTTTCAGCTTTGAGCTGGGAGAGCTCGAATCAACATCAATGAGTGTAAAATCAGTGCCTTGGCCTCCTGAAGGGCCCTCATCGTGCATATGCTTCTTGCCTCTGTCATGTACCTGTGCTGATGTAGAAGGCGAGACCCCTTCCACGCCATGTGGAGATAGTACTCGTCGTGCTGTCGAAGGTAACGAGACCCTTTCCACCCCGGGTGGAGATAGTACTCGTCGTGCTGCTGCAAATAAGGCTCTGGTACCTCTCTGATAGGTAACACACACTGGAACACTGATAGGATCTGTCTCGGGCACCTCAAACTGATGTGAAGGCTCTCCTGCATCATGAATGATCTCGGGAGGAGGCTGAGGGGCTGTGAAGAAGTCACGGGAAATGAACTCCTCCCATGCAATGCCCTGCAATCCAAGCTTATGTACCACAATCATCTTGATGAGCGCATAATGATAAATGGTGTTATGCTGCTACTCTAGAGTCTTCTTCTGCACAAGGGTAGTCATCCGCTCTATGTTTCGGCACATGAAGTATGGAATATTCATCAGTCTCACTCTCGTGAAATGCATCAACAGTCTGATGTGGTATGCATAAAGGCGTGAGAATCTACCCTCGCAACTGAAGTATCTAATGATGATTTTCATTAATGGCGCATAGGACTCCTTCAAGAATCTAAAAGGAAACACCATGCTGAGCTGCCTCATATAACCTGGCCTGATGTAAGGTTCATAATATGCTCTATCCAACTGATGTCTCTTATTCCACTCTTCACCTATGTTTGGTATCCCGGTTGCCTGAGAAATGGTTTCTGGTGTTAAGGTGAAGTTCACTCCAGCAAGGTTTACATGACCATCACGCAAATGTAGGACAAATAAGCGAACCAACTCTTGATGATGCTGAATCTGAGCAATCATCTCACAATACTGAAAACATGAATGTTGTTGAAAGCATGCCATTGCAAGCGGGCAGGCCTGCAATTGAGTCAAGGAAGTGGGCTCTTCTCTGACGTGCCTGCCACTTTTATGAGACCTCCTCGATACATTAAGCTCGGTGGTTGAATCACTGTCCTGCTCATATTCTTGCTCATATGATGAATCTGTCTCTGACATGGTTCTTTGTAATGTGTATAACAAGTATATGCTGATATATATGTGGTGAAAACAAGAGTTTGTCTTTCAATACCAAATATGTACCAAGTATGAAATGAGAGACTATGGTAAGTATGATCAGTGGGAAAAGTGGGAGTGTGTCAAGTGCAATTAATGCAAAAACAATCACTTGATTTATGTTTAGTAACTTTGGGATTTAGGGATTTTATAAGTGATATGGGAGTGGGAGATGGTGATGGGAAATATAGTTTTTAGAGATAGGGATAAATGAAATGATAAGATATATTTAAGCTAAGTGAAATCAAGGATGTAAAGACAGTCCTTGAATGTTTTGGGAATTGGGAATTTATAAATGATATGAAAGGGGGAGGGCTAAGAGGGTTTAGTGATAGGGAAAAAGGGTACAAGGGATATGATTGTTTTGGGACAGAGGGAATAGGAAAGGACTGTGGTAACAATATGACAGTGATGGGAACACGAATGAACAATGGAGTGGGAGTGTTTAGCACAAATAGTCAAATTTCAACACTTCGTTTTAAACCCTAAGGGAGAAGATTTTGATATGGATATAGGGTTTGTTTTTCACCAACCAAAACTCTAATGTCTTTGCCTCCAAACAACACCACACATGACTAAAATCACTGAACAAGAGTGTTCAAACTTACTTGGAGCAAATGAGTTGAATCGATTTGATTTTTTATGGAGCAGTGATGAATTTGTGTCTTTAAGGCTCTGTGCGCGGCGCACAAGCCCAGTGCGCCGCGCCCCGTGGATGCACCACGCGAGTGGAGAAAAGCACTGTGGCAGGAGGCCCAATGTGTCGCGCAGCCTGTGTGCGCTGTGCTCTTACCCAATGCGCCGCGTGCACTCTAAACACAATTTGGCTTGAAAATTTACAAGTTTTGCCCTCTCTCCACTAAACTTTGACTTCAATCGACCTCTTGAATGCAAATGGCATTGATAAGTATAGAAATATCTATATAAATTCATGGCTTTGATTTTTTCTTTGTAAAGACCCATTTTGTAATGTTTCAAAATTGGCATTTCTTCACTTTTAATACAACTCTGTCTTTGTGTTTCCTCTTTGATTTTTGGCTGAATTGATGGCTTTCTTGGTTGATTTTTGCAGGGATGGTGGCATTGGATTTCGGCAAAGGATGACCAGGGCTGCATGTGAAATACTTCATGGCGAAAAAATTTAAAAATACATATGTATTACAAACAATTAATTTGACGATTTCTTCTTCAAAACAAAGTTTTGAAGAAGAAACATCCTTGAGCATTGTTGATGATGAAAATTTTGGAATGAAAACTTATTGAAGACATCCTCATGGCCTGTGGGCATTATTTGACATTCTGAAGACCATAGCCTAGACCTAATGACTGAAAGACTCTTTTTTGACCACAAGACCATCTATGCCTGTAAATGACTGAAATCAACTTTAATGAATTTTGATAAATTTTGAGCAACCCAGCAGGTACAAACATGAGGGAAACTAGTGAAGAGACCCTTCTGTCAGATGATGGCATGCCCCTAACGGAATGCAGATGAATGAGCGGAATGAGACACCTAAAAATGAAATGCAATAAAAATGATCTCTGACGGAGGGATGTAAGATACGACTCTAACACATTCAAAAAGTTCTTGACCATCGGGATTGCGTAATGAGTGGGTTAATGGAGAGCGGTAGAATTAGGCATGTATTTGCCAATTTTGTATGACAGTGTGAGACGATTGTATATGTTAATATTTGAGAGATCTTGGATTAGGTTTGTATGATATTGTTTCATGATCCATGATATATATATATATATATATATATATATATATATATGATAGTGGACTTTTTAGCTTTATGCTTTTCCAGTAAAAACATCTGTGTTATGTGTGATTGATCTTTCTTCTTGTGTTTGCAATTGGCGATCATGTTTTAAATTTCAGCAAGTATTTTTGTAGAAGTGATTATGTATTTAACAGTGGAATATAATTTTTAGATTAGGAGAATCCAGGAAATACATATTTTGTGTCAAAATTTCTACATTTTATGCTCAGCCATATCTCTCACAAAGTGATATTGAACATAAAAGTGCTTTGTCTTTGAATAATAAGCATGGTTCTTAGCCAAGAAATTTTCAATTTGGCTATCACAATATATCCTTATAGCTTGCTGCACCAACCCCATACTTGAACACAATCTCTGCAACCAAATTTCTTCCTTGCTTTCATGAGTGGCTGCCATGTATTATGACTCTATAGTTGAAAGAACCACTATAGACTGTCTTTTACTCATCCAACTTACTGCACCTCAAAATAGGCTAAAAACATACCCACTTATAGACCTTATTTGGTCCAGATCTCTAGCCCAGTCTACATCAACAAAACCACAGATGTCCAAAATATGTCCAATCCTGGTCTTCCCTAGTAGCATAAACCATAATCACTAGTGCCACACAAATATTTGAAAACCCGCTTCACTGTTGTCCAATGCTCCTTCTCTGGTTTTGACATAAAACTTCTCAATGCTCCCACTGCATGTGAAATGTCTAGTCTAGTATAGACCATTGCATACATCAGGCTACCCACTGCACTTTCATATGGAACATGAGACATATCCTCCTCTTCTTCTTGTGTCTTGGGACACTATTCAGTAGATAGCTTTACACCTGCAGGAATAGGAAACTTCAACTGTTTACTATCCTGCATATTGAACCTCTGCAATATTGTCTTGACATACTTCCTCTGGTTTAATCAGAGCTTCCTCTTTTCCTGATCTATCTTAATTTCCATGCCTAAAATATAGTTTGCGGCATCAATATCATTCATGTTGAATTTGGAGAACAATTGGGTCTTCAAATATTGAATAATTTCTTTGTCATTTCCAGCCATTAGCATATCATCCACATACAATACCAAATAAATAACAAGGTCACCAATTAATTTAAAATACACACAATGATCATCTTTGTTTCTGGTGAAGCCAATTCCCCATATATAGGTTTCAAATTTCTGATACCACATCCTTGGTGATTGTTTTAACCCATACAAAGAATTTTTTAACCTTACCAGTTCTTTCTTACCCTTCATAGTAAAGTCTTCAGGTTGCTTCATGTAGATCTCCTCTTCCATATCCCTGTGAAGAAATGTTGTCTTCACATCCATCTGTTCTACCTCAAAATAAAATTCAGCAACAACAGATAAAAGTAATCTAATAGAAGTAACCTTGGCAACAAGAGAAAAAAATATCACCGAAATCAATTCCCGACACCTGGGAATAAATTTTTCTACCAACTAATCTTTGTATTTCTCCACCTTGCCTTCTACATTCATCTTCTTCTTAAACACCCATTTTCTCCTGATGGGCTTCCTTCTAGCCGACAACTCCACTAGATCCCATGCCTCATTTTTGTACAAGGATTACATTTCATCAACCATGGCCTCCTTCTAGATTTTTCCATCCTCTGAATCCATGGCCTCCCTGACAGTTATGGGATCATTATTAGTGATAGCTAAAGAAAAATTTGAATAGAAAGAATATGGACTATACCTTTCTGGCTTCCTTCTTTCCCAAACTGGTCATCTCACAGCTGGAGTTTGTGGCTCACCCTCTTCTGAATATTGTTCTTTTGTAGAGTCTGATTCATCCTCCTTTAGCTCAAACTCTATCTTCTTAGGTTCCTTTGGTAGTAATTCATGTTTAACAACAATATATTTCACCTCTCTAAACACCACATCTCGGTTGTACACAACCTTCCTTGTTTTTCCTGCCATATCTTTTCTCCTCTCTCTTTTTTACAGAATTTGTCCTAATGATGGGTCTTGTTCTAGACCCGAAACGTTGACACAAAAATGTTCACTGTGGAAATTCCGAACCCAAAAACTCTCATTATTATTTAGTTATGAGTCATATTTGGTTGGTTAGTAATCCATTTTGTTTCGAGAAATTAAGTAGAAGAGTTTATTCACAACAAATTTTGGGATTCGCAATATAAATCTTGGGTCAAACCTAAAAAATGAGTGTTGGATTTATCTTTATTTCTTTGAATTAAATCACCAAAATAAAAAAAAAATATTATTTAACTATCCCAGCCATGACTTTCTCGCAAATATTATTTAAGTAATATGAGTTCTCGCATGGCATTTGAGCTCATGATAGCTCGTTGGAAAGCCCTATCTGTCTTCTATCCAACCCAAGTGGAATTTTTCAATTTTGAGTTCATTTTCCCCTCCAAAACTGCAATCTCCCAAGATTGGTTCCTGCTGGTGCAAAAGGTGGCAGAAAGGCCATTTTTGGTGTGTTTTTGACCCTTAATACCACCCAGAACTTGATGAAATCTCTCAGACATTCCGGAGCATGCATAATTTACCATAAAAAATCCAAAAATGTAAATATTTCCTCCAGAAGATCTCTCAAACGTAAGCGCGCGTCGAGTGGCGCGACGCGTCGGGCAGAAAAACCTATTTTGCAACGAAAATTTCAAAAATGACAAAATTTACTCCAAATTTGTTGAAATTTGGAGTGAATGGCTCCCATCATGTCCCATTCTTAGCCAAGGAAGCTTCGGCCAAGATTTGGAGCGGATCAGGCCTTTTGCGCCTCCTTAGTGCCCTTCTCAGTCTCGCTTTCAGGATCTTCATTTTTGCTTTGCAAACATGTGTGCGACCCCAGTAGTGGTTCTTCATATGTCTGAGCTTGTCTTTGTCCCTATTGGCCTTCGCAAATAGTTTCTCAAGATGAATGTTGGCTCTCGTAAGGCAAATCTCCCGCTCAAAAGGTGTCATGTCACCTGGTCTCTTCCGGACCAATTCCCGGTCTTCGCAGATTCTCTGCAGCTCCATGAGTGTGTGCTGATCCTCCAATTGTTTATTCCGATGCTCCAAGTAATTTATAACCCACTGAACTCTTTTTTATTTCTCGATGAGTGTGTCGATCTCAGCTTTCTGCTCCTGGATGATTTCTTTCAGCTTTGAGCTGGGAGAGCTCGAATCAACATCAATGAGTGTAAAATCAGTGCCTTGGCCTCCTTAAGGGCCCTCATCGTGCATAGGCTTCTTGCCTCTGTCCTGTACCTGTGCTGATGTAGAAGGCAAGACCCCTTCCACGCCATGTGGAGATAGTACTCGTCGTGCTGTCGAAGGTAACGAGACCCTTTCCACCACGGGTGGAGATAGTACTCGTCGTGCTGCTGCAAATAAGGCTCTGGTACCTCTCTGATAGGTAACACACACTGGAACACTAATAGGCTCTGTCTCGGGCACCTCAAACTGATGTGAAGGCTCTCCTGCATCATGAATGATCTCGGGAGGAGGCTGAGGGGTTGTGAAGAAGTCACGGGAAATGAACTCCTCCCATGCAATGCCCTGCAATCCAAGCTTATGTACCACAATCATCTTGATGAGCGCATAATGATAAATGGTGTTATGCTGCTGCTCTGGAGTCTTCTTCTGCATAAGGGCAGTCATCCTCTCTATGTTTCGGCACATGAAGTATGGAATATTCATCAGTCTCACTCTCGTGAAATGCATCAACATTCTGATGTGGTATGCATAAAGGCGTGAGAATCTACCCTTGCAACTGAAGTATCTAATGATGAGTTTCATTAATGGCGCATAGGACTCCTTCAAGAATCTAAAAGGAAACACCCTGCTGAGCTGCCTCATGTAACCAGGCCTGATGTAAGGTTCATAATATGCTTTATCCAGCTGTTGTCTCTTATTCCACTCTTCACCTATGTTTGGTATCCCGGTTGCCTGAGAAATGGTTTCTGGTGTTAAGGTGAAGTTCACTCCAGCAAGGTTTACATGACCATCACGCAAATGTAGGACAGATAAGCGAACCAACTCCTGATGATGCTGAATCTGAGCAATCATCTCACAATACTGAAAACATGAATGTTGCTGAAAGCATGCCATTGCAAGCGGGCAAGCTTGCAATTGAGTCAAGGAAGTGGGCTCTTCTCTGACGTGCCTGCCACTTTTATGAGACCTCGTCGGTACATTAAGCTCGGTGGTTGAATCACTGTCCTGCTCATATTCTTGCTCATATGATGAATCTGTCTCTGACATGGTGCTTTGTAATGTGTATAACAAGTATATGCTGATATATATGTGGTGAAAACAAGAGTTTGTCTTTCAATAGCAAATATGTACCAAGTATGAAATGAGAGACTGTGGTAAGTATGATCAGTGGGAAAAGTGGGAGTTTGTCAAGTGCAATTAATGCAAAAACAGTCACTTGATTTATGTTTAGGAACTTTGGGATTTAGGGATTTTATAAGTGATATGGGAGTGGGAGATGGTGATGGGAAATATAGTTTTTAGAGATAGGGATAAATGAAATGATAAGATATATTTAAGCTAAGTGAAATCAAGGATGTAAAGACAGTCCTTGAATGTTTTGGGAATTGGGAATTTATAAATGATATGAAAGGGGGAGGGGTAATAGGGTTTAGTGATAGGGAAAATGGGTACAAGGGATATGATTGTTTTGGGACAGAGGGAATAGGAAAGGACTGTGGTAACAGTATGACAGTGATGGGAACACGAATGAACAATGGAGTGGGAGTGTTTAGCACCAATAGTCAAATTTCAACACTTCGTTTCAAACCCTAAGGGATCAGATTTTGATATGGATATAGGGTTTGTTTTTCACCAACCAAAACTCTAATGTCTTTTCCTCCAAACAACACCACACATGACTAAAATCACTGAACAAGCGTTTTCAAACTTACTTGGAGAAAATGAGTTGAATCGATTTGATTTTTTATGGAGCCTTGATGAATTTGTGTCTTTAAGGCTCTGTGCACCGCGCACAAGCCCAGTGCACCACGCCTCGTGGATGCACCACACCAGTGGAGAAAAGCACTGTGGCAGGAGGCCCAGTGCATCGCGCAGCCTGTGTGCGCTGCGCTCTTACCCAATGCACCGCGCGCACTCTAAACACAGTCTTGGCTTGAAAATTTACAAGTTTTTCCCTCTCTCCACTAAACTTCGACTTCAATCGACCTCTTGAATGAAAATGGCATTGATAAGTATAGAAATATCTATATAAATTCATGGCTTTGATTTTTGCTTTGTAAAGACCCATTTTGTAATGTTTCAAAATTGGCATTTCTTCACTTTTAATACAACTCTGTCTTTATGTTTCCTCTTTGATTTTTGGCTGAATTGATGGCTTTCTTGGTTGATTTTTTGCAGGGATGGTGGCATTGGATTTCGGCAAAGGATGACAAGGGCTGCATGTGAAATAATTCATGGCGAAAAACTTTAAAAATACATATGTATTACAAACAATTAATTTGACGATTTCTTCTTCAAAACAGAGTTTTGAAGAAGAAACATCCTTGAGCATTATTGATGATGAAAATTTTGGAATGAAAACTTATTGAAGACATCCTCATGGCCTGTGGGCATTATTTGACATTCTGAAGACCATAGCCTAGACCTAATGACTGAAAGACTCTTTTTTTACCACAAGACCATCTATGACTGTAAATGACTGAAATCAACTTTAATGAATTTTGATAAATTTTGAGCAACCCAGTAGGTACAAACATGAGGGAAACTAGTGAAGAGACCCTTCCGTCAGATGATGGCATGCCCCTAACGGAATGCAGATGAATGAGCGGAATGAGACACCTAAAAATGAAATGCAATAAGAGAAATGATCTCTGACGGAGGGATGTAAATACCGACTCTAACACATTCAAAGGTTCTTGACCATCAGGGATTGCGTAATGGAGGTAGGTTGTCTGGAGGCAGTAAATTGGCGCATTTATTTGCCAGTTTTTGTATGACAGTGTGAGACGATTGTACATTGTACTGAGAGATCTTGGATTAGAGTTTTGTATGATATTTTTTCATGATCCATGATATATATATATATATATGATAGTGGACTTTTTAGCTTTATGCTTTTCCAGTAAAAACATCTGTGTTATGTGTGATTGATCTTTCTTGTTGTGTTTGCAATTGGCGATCATGTTTTAAATTTCAGCAAGTATTTTTGTAGAAGTGATTATGTATTTAACAGTGGAATATAATTGTTAGATTAGGAGAATCCAGGCAATACATATTTTGTGTCAAAATTTCTACATTTTATGCTCAGCCATATCTCTCACAAAGTGATATTGAACATAAAAGTGCTTTGTCTTTGAATAATAAGCATGGTTCTTAGCCAAGAAATTTTCAATTTGGCTATCACAATATATCCTTATAGCTTGCTGCACCAACCCCATACTTGAACACAATCTCTGCAACCAAATTGCTTCCTTGCTTGCATGAGTGGCTGCCATGTATTATGACTCTATAGTTGAAAGAACCACTATAGACTGTCTTTTACTCATCCAACTTACTGCACCTCAAAATAGGCTAAAAACATACCCACTTGTAGACCTTATTTGGTCCAGATCTCTAGCCCAGTCTACATCAAAAAACCCACTGATGTCCAAAAATATGTCCAATCCTGGTCTTCCCTAGTAGCATAAACCATAATCACTAGTGCCACACAAATATTTGAAAACCCGCTTCACTGTTTTCCAATGCTCCTTCTCTGGTTTTGACATAAAACTTCTCAATGCTCCCACTGCATGTGAAATGTCTAGTCTAGTATAGACCATTGCATACATCAGGCTACCCACTGCACTTTCATATGGAACATGAGACATATCCTCCTCTTCTTCTTGTGTCTTGGGACACTATTCAGTAGATAGATTTACACCTACAGGAATTGGAAACTTCAACTGTTTACTATCCTGCATATTTAAGCTCTACAATATTGTCTTGACATACTTCCTCTGGTTTAACTGGAGCTTCCTCTTTTCCTGATCTATCTTAATTTCCATGCCTAAAATATAGTTTGCAGCATCAATATCCTTCATGTTGAATTTGGAGAACAATTGGGTCTTCAAATCTTGAATTATTTCTTTGTCATTTCCAGCCATTAGCATATCATCCACATACAATACCAAATAAATAACACGGTCACTAATTAATTTAAAATACACACAATGATCATCTTTGTTTCTGGTGAAGCCAATTCCCCATATATAGGTTTCAAATTTCTGATACCACATCCTTGGTGATTGTTTTAACCCATACAAAGAATTTTTTAACCTTACCAGTTATTTCTTACCCTTCATAGTAAAGCCTTCAGGTTGATTCATGTAGATCTCCTCTTCCAGATCCCTGTGAAGAAATGTTGTCTTCACATCCATCTGTTCTACCTCAAAATAAAATTCAGCAACAACAGATAAAATTAATCTAATAGAAGTAACCTTGGCAACAAGAGAAAAAAATATCACCGAAATCAATTCCCAACACCTGGGAATAAATTTTTCTACCAACTAATCTTTGTATTTCTCCACCTTGCCTTCTACATTCATCTTCTTCTTAAACACCCATTTTCTCCTGATGGGCTTCCTTCTAGCCGACAACTCCACCAGATCCCATGCCTCATTTTTGTGCAAGGATTACATTTCATCAACCATGGCCTCCTTCTAGATTTTTCCATCCTCTGAATCCATGGCCTCCCTGACAGTTATGGGATCATTATTAGTGATAGCTAAAGAAAAATTTGAACAGAAAGAATATGGACTATACCTTTCTGGCTTCCTTCTTTCCCAAACTGGTCATCTCACAGCTAGAGTTTGTGGCTCACCCTCTTCTGAATATTGTTCTGTTGTAGAGTCCGATTCATCCTCCTTTAGCTCAAACTCTATCTTCTTAGGTTCCTTTGGTAGTAATTCATGTATAACAACAATATATTTCACCTCTCTAAACACCACATCTGGGTTGTACACAACCTTCCTTGTTTCTCCTCTCCTTCCTTTTTTCCTACAACTAGGGCAGGAAAATAGGCGAATCAGGCCCTCTGCATGCAGCACTGCACGGCTCGTGCAGGCCTGCCAGCCTCTGGGCGCGGTGCCGTGCCTGTCGGGTCGCCCTCTGTGTGCAGCGCCGGGCCTGGGCGTGTTAGGTTTACCTGTGCATAGCGTCGGGCTATAAGCGTAGCGCCTCCCACTATACGCACAACGCAGTGGAAAATTTGCTCTATGAGGACCTCTCTACGCGCAGCGCCATTGACCTTGCCCAAAAATTGTCCAAAAAACTCAGAAATCTCTCCTGAAGGGTTTTTTTCTCTTTTTGCAAATAACCAATGTATAATGAATCAAGTGTTTGAGTGAATTTGATTTTTATAACCTTGGGCACACAAACTTATTTTTTCCCAAACCTACTTTATAATGTTCCTCAACATTTTTGTTATTTCATTGATATTCTTCTCACCTTTTACATGGGGTGATTTAAAACACAAAAATGGTGCTCTTTCCCTTCTGATCATTTTCTTTGTTGCTCTTTAGCTAACATGGTGAATTTTGGTTTACCTGGACCCAATGATGCTTTCAAAACTTGTTTTGCAGATGGTTGTTTGAGTCACCATATTGCATTCTATTCTGGCTTGTTTCTATCCTTGAATTATTTTCACAGCTTTTAGGCATCTGCATGGTGGCAACACCCTTTAAGAAACCTCTCTGTCCTTGCCTTGGAGATCAAACTTCCCTTTGCTTGATGGGTGGCTGAGAAACTATTTTTCATATTTGTTATTTCCTTTAGGCATGATGCAACCAGTTTTGACAAACCAAATGGCCTTCATACTCAGGCATGCCACCTCCTTTGGGCTACTTCTGATTTTCTTTGCAGGTGCCTATGACATACTGATTTTTAGCTCTGTCTGATTTTCTGATGTTTGACACTTTCATAACAGTGACCTCAAGACCAGTTTTGTATCCTATTTTGAACCTCAACCCTATGCTTTGATTCTTTTGACCATTTGATAGAAGTTGACTTCACTTTGAAGACTTGATCTCCCTCACTATGATACTCTTTACATTCTTTTCGTCTGAGGCAGTGAAGCATTGTTACCTTGGAAAACCATGGAGGTCACCTTCTGACATCTTTTTCAAACCTTCTGCCTGTTGTCATCATGGGGGCTCATAATCTTCATTTCACCCTCACTTGCCTATCTTCTCAAAACTTTAGGTTTTAGGGATGTTAGAGAAAAATAATTAGTGTTGTCTTCCAAGTTCTCTATAGCCCTTTTAGGTTCATTCATTTCTATTCATTTCACCTCACCTTTTTTCCTTCTTCATTTATAACTTCTAAAAATCTCCAAATCATGCTTGATTGTGTTGATGTGCCTCTGTCCTTGTGGTCTTTTGCATTGGCTTCTTGGTTGACAACATTGTTTAGCCGATTAGTCCTGAAAACCCTGATTCTCTTTGAACATAGACATGATTCTTCTTCTTTGTTGTGGATGTCCTTTAGTGAGGAGTTGGCCTCTTACCTTACCTATTTCTTTGTATTATATTTATCTCAATCATTCCTGCAGAAATGTTTAAGAAGCACAGTTATCCTCTTGCTGAATGTTGTCTTTGGAAAAGTAATCCTTCTTGAAGGCCTTTCTGATCTAATTTGGACAAACAATTGCTTGAACTTATTTCACATTTGGTTTCATCTTCTTGGCACAAGAAAAATAGTGTTTTAGAACGCCAAAACAATCCTACAACTTATGAAACCCTAAATGACCTAGTGGAAGTCTCTTTGGACTTGTCTTTTGACTGAAATTTTGGCTTGGTGTCCTCAAGTATGAAAAACAAAGTTTTTTGATACTTTGATGTATTGAAGATCCAAAATCCAATGTATTTGATTTATCTAAAGAGCCAACAGAGATAGTTTTGAGACCATCAATGCTTGAGGAATTTTCTGAATAGGGAGAAGAGTAGGCTAGCTGGTGATCAAGGTGGCAAGTGGAGGGGTGAGGCAAAGGAAAAACAGAGTGTTGTGGTCATAGGTGGAAAAACATAATGAAGGTGAGTGGCATGAGTCCATGATGGGTCTTCTGGGAGTGGTAGGTTGACCATGACATGATAGAGTAGTGAAGTAGTGAAAATTTTATCCTAAGGATAATGAAGGCAGTGAGATTTCTAAAACTCACAATATTCATGAATTTTGTTTTTAGAAATCTAGGATAAGAATTTAGTCATCTACAAAAAGAAAAAATTACTAATGACTAACAGTGGCTCTACTTGGGGAGGGAAAATCCTTTTTAGGAGGTGTCCAGAACTTCAGAGATCTGGGTTTATGAAGACCAGTGCCTCATCCATTGGGCAGATTTTTTCTTCTTTCATCCGATGATGTTTTTATTTGAAGTTATGATCTCAAGAATCTGAAAAACATGATTACTTCAAACTCATCTCTACCTACCCAGTCTACTTGGCCTAGAATTTTTTTCTTCCTTGGGTGCACTTGAACTGGAAAACCCTTGACATTCTTTTATTTTGAAAGAAAAACAAACTATCTACTTCTATCCTTATTACTTCCAAGAGTCCATATTATGCTAGTGAACTCTTTTTATCCTCTACCTAGGCTAACGACTGTCAAGATTAAGCTATATGATAGACTTCATTCTCTAAGCTATTGACATGAAATTGAAAACATGCCTTGAATCAGGATTAAGCAATCTATTTCACCATGGATTGTGGCATTAGGACAAGCTGCACACCAACATTATTTTTGTATAAACAAAACTTAGAAAAAATGTGGGCTGTGATCTATCATTTGTTAGGCCTCCTCATCTTTCTCTTTGGTTCAGATTTGAGCGTGTGGAACCAGTATCTTTAATTCCTAATCTATCATTTCTGACAAGTCTAGCTTGAATAATTTTGACAATCATTTTTTTTCACTAACTTATCAACACAAATTTAAAACACATGTTCAGCCATGATTAGGCTAGATGACTGAACAAAATCTTCTTTTGAAAGAGTAGTGGAATTTAGGCTTGCAAACTTTCAGTATTACTATTTTTTGGGTATGGGGATGTACCCCTTTTTCAAATCTTCCCTCTTTTTCCTTCTTTCTATGTTTTTGAGTTTTTTGTTTTTGTTTTTATTTTGGATCGGCATTCTAAGACTAAACAACTAGAAATATGCTCATAGTACAGAGCTTATTTGCGCCTATCTACCCTAATCTAACTTGGAATTTTATGTTGTTCTAGATGATACAATAGTGCCAGTGCAACCAGTTGAGCAATAACAAAAATAGGTAGAAAAACTGACTTCTTGTCAGACGGAACCACAATATACCTTGATTATGTGTCTTCAAAATCAAGGCTACCATAGGAAGTGAAAACTTCTGATGTATTTGATTCTTGTAAAGAATCCATGCCTGGGAACTTGAGCCAATCAAGACCTCCATGTAATCTGCTATAGGATCAACAAAAACATGATGTAAACTTTCTTCTCTTAGGTCTTTCATGATTGGTTGGTTATCTTCATCCCAAAAATTAGCTTTGAAAACCTAATCTTCAATCTATTCCTTGAAAACACAATCATCTTTTGCTTGCAAGTCAAAGGGTAATACAATTTCTTCGCTTAGGGGAAGGGAGACCTTCCAAAAATTATTTAGGGTCTCGGAAATTGTATGACTGATCTTGTGAATCTAAAAGTTCAATGTTATTTTCATATTTTTCAACCACCATCTCTAGAAAAATTTTCTTAACTTCAGGGTTAATTTTTCTTGACCTTAAAATGAGGAAGATAGCTTTTGGGAGATCATCATCAAGTTGAAGCTCAGATAACTGATTTTAAATTTCACTATATAGAAGGTCTGCCACCAACCTTGACATTTTTTTCAATCAGTCCGAAAAAGGGTCACTGCATCTTTATAACTAGTCTAGAGTCTTCTATCAGTGGAGTCTCTAGGCCTATTGAGAGTTGTGGAGTTGCCAGGTGGAATATTTCAACTTTGTTGTCCACCATCAGCAATATGAGGATTGATTTATTCATTTCCAGGGAAGTCTGTGGGAACTAGTGGGGTTAGTAAGCCTACTGGAGGCTTGTGGAGTCACCAAGTGGATATTTTTTGTTGTTTTAAGGATGTATGTTTATGGTCCACCACCAATAACTGACAAAAAACTAATCTATGGATGTTTTGGGGTTTTCAAAGTTCCTTTATGTAGCCCTAAGGTTTCTATGAGTGTCCTACAGCTGAGTCATCATTTTTCTAGGATGGTGAAACAACCAGATTCTACTCTTTGGCTAACAGTTTCAGTTCTCTATGATTTGATAAGGGTTTTTGAAGTTATAAGGAGTGCTTAGATTGTCACTAATCTCATAAAGCCTCTCACCTTGATTGCCAATTTTGTTAGGCTATGAGTTGGTGATAAATCAATGGATGTTGTGTACAAGGGTTTCTAAAGTGCTAAGGGGTACTTAGATTGTCACTGACTCAAAAGGTCCCACTGTGATTTCCATTATGTTAGGGTCCCATGATTTAATACATTGGTAGACCAAATGCATAGGGTAACATTAGAATATTATTTGGAGTCCTAGGACCTAGCCTTCCTGGACTCAGAGAGGGCTCTCTCTATTTGTGCAAAGGATGTGAGCTTGTTTGATTTTAGGGTTTGATTTTAGGCTAGTTGTTAAGTGTAGGGTTTGTTGTTTGTTTTGGTTGGGTAAGATGATCAAGTAGAATAGGTGGAGTGAGAGGTATTCAAATCATTGGGCTATGGAGTCTATGAAAGTCATGGATATCTCAACAATGAAACAAGATGCATAACAGGGAAAATCTAGCATGGTCAGATAGATTTTCAAGGTTTATGGTAAATGATGTGAACATTAAGTTTGTGAGCATAATAGGTGTGTAAGGGAAGTGAACAATCCTTAAACAAGTACCTTTTAAACAAGATGGTCTCGAATACTGATCAACATAAGGACATAATCATAAGACAGGGAAAAACAATAGCTTTTTTATTATACTTAAGAAAACAAGCATTCAAGATGAAAAATTTAGTGAACCATAGAAAGCAAGAAACCTATCTAACTTCTAGTGATTTCACCTTCAAGGTTGGAAAACATACAAGATAACTTATAACTTTAATCAAAGAAGAGGGAACTCCTAAGCATATATGATCAAGATACAAAGAACTTTAGGGAAAATTCTCAAGCATGGACAAAGGGCATGATCAGAGCATGTTCTCTTTGGCTAAAACCTAACAAGTAGTACTTCAAAGAGAAATTCCAAAACCGAGTTTAAGTAGCATCAAATAATCAGGGCTGACCATAAAAAAAATTTGAAAACTACTATATTGAACCATTCATGGAATAAACAAGCATAGGTAGGTCTAAGAAGCAACTAAGAATTCCTTAAACTAACCCAGCAGAGGAAAACATAAAGACAATAGAAATCAAGAAGGACTAAGGTGCCTCAAACAACATTTCTTAGCCTATACTTTTCTGTTCTACTGCAACGTAGAAGGATGTAACAAAATGATACATAACGAAACAAGAAATAAATAGAGACACATCACCATTAATCATGCTCAGGGATCCTGCAAGCTATCCTCCTTCATCATCAATCAAAGCAGATCATTCACAAACTCCACAAGACCAAATTCTTCTTCAAACTAAAGAAAACCATGTATTGCTCTCAAAACTCATCAAATTACAACATTTACAATGAAACCCTCATGCTCTATTTATCTATCAAAGGAGGGAAAAAAACCCTAGATAGGGTTGGAAAATGTCAAAATCACTCATAAATGTCATAAATGCCCAAGAGACCATGCAAGGCCCAAGGCACAAAATATCCCATGAAATGAATGCCAAAATAACTTCTAGCACATAATTCTAGAGTGATTTGCCTCAAAAAAAATAAAAATATCATTTTGCAATAAATGAGTGTGTTTTGTTGACTTTTGGCCAAAAACACACAGTGTTGTCTATAAGCGCAGTGCCATCCTAGGCAGAAAATAGGTCTTGTTGCAGCCAAGTTTTGGGGACCTTCCCGATGTCATATTTTGCTCCGTGATCGCCCGTTGGAAAGCCTGCTGAGTCTTATTTCTAGATCTACCTTTGGTTTTCTGATTGAGCACCTGTAAACGGTCCAAAAAGTAAAATATCCAAAACTACTCTGAGCGCACCGCCCGGCCTGAAAATGAGGCAGAAAGGTGAAAATGAGGTGTTTTTTGACCTTTTGAGGGGTCAAAAATGCTCCAAATGCTCTGAAATTTGGTGAGAATAGTTTATTAGGCATGATAAATCCAAAAATGTAAATTTCTCCCTCTGAGAATGCCTGAGGGAAAAAATTAGCGTCAGTGGCGCTACGCTTATAGGCCTCCAAATTCACAAAAAACAAAAACTTCTCAAAATTTCTTCAAAATTGGTGGATGTCTACCTCATGGGGTTTAAGAAGCCTATAGAAAATATTGAGGCAAGATTTCAAGGTTTAATTTTTCTTTTCCTCTTTTTGTGTTTTTAATTTCAATGAGGGCCTCTTTGAGCTTGGCACTAGTGAGCTTGTTTTTCAAGGCATAGTGTGTAGGCCAAGGTCTCTTTTATCTTCTTCATATGTTTGTGCTCATCCTCTTCATTTGAAAAACCCTCTTCACCTTCTATTTTATCTCTATTTTTACCAATACTTTCATTGTTTTTTACTATCTCAAGGGCTCTTGTTTGTTCTTCATTTTCTGGAAGATCATCCTCTGCTTGTTGGCTACATGTCTCATTTG
Organism: Pinus albicaulis; assembly: GCA_034641835.2. Classification (NCBI taxonomy): domain Eukaryota; kingdom Viridiplantae; phylum Streptophyta; class Pinopsida; order Pinales; family Pinaceae; genus Pinus; species Pinus albicaulis. The sequence goes on along the minus strand of CM076584.1, from coordinate 217,423,374 downwards.
TACCCATGATGTCCTTCTCATCTTCATCCTCACCATTCTTAATGTGGTGACTGCTTTCTTCATTACTTACCTCTTTTTCGTCATCAACCTTCATGTCTTCTACCTTATCTTTGATTTTCTTGCTTACCTTGGCTTGACGCATTCTTACTGTTTGATTTCATCATTGTTTTCACTACCATTACCCTGCTCTGTTTCCATGTCTCCTGCATCTTGTTGACTTAATTCATCATTCACCTTCATTCTCATTTGGGCTTGAATCATGGTCATCTTCAATCCAACTTTTACTTGATTTTTCATTGCTACTTTGTTCTTATCATTTTAACCTTTCTTGCAAATCTTTGAAGGCAAGGTGGAGTTGCTTTTCTTGAGCCTTTGGGAAATTATTTGCAATTTGGAGGATTTTGGCATAGATGTAGCGTCGGGAAGGAAATTGGGGTCAGGCCCTCTGTGCACAGTGCTACATGCCTCGTGCAGGCCTACCAGCCTCTGGGCACAGCACCGTGCCTGTCGGGTCACCCTCTATGCGCAGCACCGAGCCTGGGTGTGTCAGGTTTTCCTGTGTGTAGCGCCGGGCTATAAGCGTAGCCCCTCCCGCTATATGCACAGCGCAGTGGAAAATTTGACTTATGAGGACCTCTCTACATGAAGCGCCGGGGTCTATGAGCGTAGCGCCGGGCTCTGAGCGCAACGCCACTGACCTTGCCCAGAAATTGTCTCAAAAACTCAGAAATCTCTCCTGAAGGGTTTTTTTTCTCTTTTTGCAAATAACCAATGTATAATGAGTCAAGTGTTTGAGTGAATTTTATTTTTATAGGCTTGGGCACACAAACTTATTTTTGCCCAAACCTACTTTATAATGTTCCTCAACCTTTTTGTTATTTCATTGATATTCTTCTCACCTTTTACAGGGGGGTGATTTAAAACACAAAAATGGTGCTCTTTCCCTTCTAATCATTTTCTTTGTTTCTCTTTAGGCAACTGACATGGTGATTTTGGTTTACCTGGACCCAATGATGATTTCATAAATTTTTTTGTAGATGGTTGTTTTAGTCACCATATTGCACTGTGTTTTGGCTTGTTTGTATCCTTGAATTATTTTCACAACTTTTAGGCATCTGCATGGTGGCAGCACCCTTTAAGAAACCTCTTTTTCCTTGCCTTGGAGATCAAAATTCCCTTTGCTTGATGGGTGGCTAAGAAACCCTTTTTCATCTTTGTTATTTCCTTTAGGCATGATGCACCCATTTTTTACAAACCAAATGGCCTTCATACTCGAGCATGCCACCTCCTTTGGGCTACTTCTGATTTACTTTGCAGGTGCCTCTGACATACTAATTTTTAGCTTTGTCTGATTTTCTAATGTTTGACACTTTCATAACAGTGACCTCAAGGCCAGTTTGGTATCCCATTTTGAACCTCAACCCTATGCTTTGATTCTTTTGACCATTTTATAGCAATTGACTACACTTTGAAGACTTGATCTCCCTCACTCTGATACTCTTTGCATTCTTTTCCTCTGAGGCAGTGAAGCATTGTTACCTTGGAAAACCAAGGAGGTCACCCTATGACATATTTTTCAAACCTTGTGCCTGTTGTCATCATGGAGGCTCATAATATTCATTTCACCCTCACTTACCTATCTTCTCAAAAAATTAGGTTTTAGGGCTGTTAGAGAAAAATCATTAGTGTTGTCTTCTAAGTTCTCTATAGCCCTTTCAGGTTCATTCATTTCTATTTAGTTCACCTCATATTTTTTCCTTCTTCATTTGTAACTTTTAAAATTCTTCAAATCATGCTTGACTATGTTGATGTGTCTCTATCCTTGTGGTCTTTTTCATTGGCTTCTTGGTTGACAACATTGTTTAGCCGATTATTCCTAAAACCCTTGATTCTCTTTGAACTTAGGCATTATTCTTCTTCTTTTTTGTGGATACCTTTAATGAGGAGCTGGCCTCTTACCTTACCTATTTCTTTATATGATAGCTATCTCAATAATTCATGCAGAAATGTTTAAGAAGCATAGTTATCCTCTTGCTGAATGTTGTCTTAGGCAAAGTAATCCTTCTTGAAGGCCTTTCTAATCTAATTTGGACAAGCAGTTGCTTGACCTTCTTTCACATTTGGTTTCATCTTCTTGGCACAAGAAAAATAGTGTTTTAGAACATGAAAACAATCCTATAACTTATGAAACCCTAAATGACCTAGTTGGAGGCTCTTTGGACTTGTATTTTGACTTAAAGTTTGGCTTGGGGTCCTCAATTATGAAAAACTAAGTTTTTTGATATTTTGATGTATTGAAGATCCAAAATCCAATGTATTTGATTTATCTAAAGAGCCTACAAAGATATTTTTGAGACCATCAATGCTTGAGGAATTTTCTGAATAGGGGGAAGAGTTGGCTAGCTGGTGATCTTAGGTGGCAAGTGGAGGGGTGAGGCAAAGGAAAAATAGAGTGTTGTGGTCATAGGTGGAAAAACATAATGAAGGTGAGTGGCATGAGCCCATGATGGGTCTTCTAGGGGTGGTACGCTGACCACGACATGATATAGTAGTAAAATAGTGAAAAATTTATCCTAAGGATAATGAAGGCAGTGAGATTTCTAAAACTCACAGTATTCATGAATTTTGTTTTTAGAAATCTAGGATAAGCATTTAGTCATCTACAAAAAGAAAAAATTACTGATGACTAACATGTTGAAAGAGGAGTACCACCTCTCTAAAAAATGAAGAGGGAAATGTATCCAAGCCCTAGGAGGTTGAATTTTCTCTTGGCACAAAAAAAAGATGAACATAATGGCTCGTAAATTCACCCCATTGATAAAAGATTTATCAATCGAGAAATTTGTTGATTGAATTTTGATGGTTGAAAACTTATGAAGCTACTTAGTTTAAATGCAAAACTAAAAATCAAAATCCAAATAAATATGGTAAAACTCAATAAAAATAGAATAAAATGTTAGAAATACTAAGAAGGGGGGTGATCAGGAGTTCATAAATTTTGCTCATAATTCAAATTTATAGGATTGGGTTGAAACTAGGGAAGTTGCATAGGTCTCTTCTTCTTGATTCTGGCGCCGCGAATGGTTTGAAAAACCGATGTCGTATGAGGAAGATATTGTGTTCTGATTGAAATGGAAAATAGGTAAAATTACGACAATTTGACTAGGTTTGACTGGGATGCACATTCAGCAAAATAGATGCACAGTCAAAAAAAAGGGGAATATTCCTCGAAATATTCCTTCCACTGGACCAATCTTTGGTTGACAAGTATCATTTTACTATTGGAGGTACGGGATTGAAGAGCCAATATGAGGGTTCCACGTGGCTAGCCCTGAGGCCGCCACGTGGCCCTGAAACTGCATTACAAAATCCTGTGTGAGGTCACAGAGCTCGACCCCCTGACCTCCCTCCAGGCATGTGCACATATTTCCAACCACTCTACGCAATATTTCTTAACCTCCATAGGATGTTGGTTTTACTTATTATGTATCGCATAGAAGTTTGGGGGTTGGGAACCACCACCGGTCCCAACCTGCCAGTGGTCCCCGTTACATATGTCACATGGAAACTGTTAACACAACCGCGAACAATGCTAACCGACAGCATAAACCATAGTTCAACCTTTTTAAAACTGTAGTTCTAGAATGAGTTCTTCTAACAACTAGGTTTGTAACGGTTTGGGGGTGTGCATGTGGCCACTGCCCAATCATAATATTTATTACGACTTTATTCGGTGGAGAAGTTAGGGATGCGCCAAATTTTGTGGGAAGCCTAGATTTAGCTCTAGTTAACTGGAGTTCTCCACTTTTAGTGGATTTTTCCTATAAGATATTGGGCAAAAGTGTAGGAGGCTCATTTTTTGACCATTCTGAGTGAATGAAGAGTCATTTTTGACTAATTAGAGAATTTTGAAGCCATTGGTGAAGAGAAAACAACCATTAGAGTATTTTAACTACATGTAATATAAAAATTTTGAGCATAATGAAAGATGGACAAGCCATTGGGAGCTGGACTAGAAGATGTAGCCCAAGAGGGGTGAACTGCTTCATCATGCCTGCTGTGTAAATTTCATGTGGTGACTTATTTATATATGTTACATTGTTTTTCAGTGTTATTTATGCTTATTTCATGCTTCTAATTCACTAAAAATCATCTACAAATCATGGAAAAACTCCTTAATCCTTATGCAAACTAATGAGGCAATTATGCACATGTTTTTAAAACTAAAAGACACTTAGCACAACAAAACTAATACAGTCATTTTAGATCAGATAGTATCAGAGCTAGAGTTTTTCTCTGGTTTTTTTTAGTGCAAATAATTGTTTAACTATTTGCAAGTTTTAGATGCTTACAAGGCTCAAGCTCAAAAGGGGATAAGGAAAACTGGTGGAAGCAGGAGGGTCTCAAAAGTAGCCAAAGAAAAGGATAGCAAGTTTGCCACAATATCCACCACCTAGTGCACCTCCTAAAGAAGTAGAAGATCCATTAAGCATGCCTCATGAGGAAGGAGAAATTCATGAAGAAGTTGACCCTAAGGAAGAAGAAAGAGTTTTCAGGAAAACATTTCTCGACATGACTGAGATGGTTAGAATTCTTTATCAAGAAAGGAATGAGAGACTGGAAGGAGAAGGATCTAAAATCCAAAAGGAAGGACAAGGATCTTCAGGAGGTCAACATGATGAAGGCAAGTCAAAGAAGGGAAATGGAGGCAATGGAGAGCCACCATCTTCACCCTCATCATCATCATCATCTTCTACTTCTTCTTTAGTACACCAGCCACACATGTCCAAGAGCACTGGTAAATCTCCTTTATTAAAACTTGATGTTAAGTTCGAATTGCCAATGTTTAATGGTGAAGTAGATGCATACAAGGTAGATAATTGGATTCGACAATTGGAGGTCTATTTCAGAACAAATAACCTTCAAGATGATGATACAAAAATTCAATTAGCTTCTTTGAGAATGGAAGATGCAGCACTTTTTTATTGGGAAGCCAATACAAAGGAGGAAATCAAGAAACATGGTAAGAATATTCTATCATGGTCATATTTTATTGCTGCTATTAAACAAAATTTTTATTCATTAGCTCATATGCAGAAAGCCATCATGAACTGGCAGAACTTTAGGCAGTTAAAGGGACAAAATGTGCAAGAATACACCCAGGAATTTAGGAGAAGAGCTCTTTTATTAGGGGTGGATTTGCAGAGCCAAGACACTTTGCTAAAGTACATAAGAGGCTTACATAGCTACCTAAAACATACTATTCTCATGTTTAACCCCACCAATCTAGATGAAGTTTTTGTTCAAGCCACACATCTAGAAGCTAGAGGGAAGAACATTTCTGAAGAGGGTAGGAAGAAACCTTTTAAGGGTAAATCCAAGGAAAATACCCCAAAATGTTAAAAAAAAGAAAAAAAGAATTCATCTATTAAGAAAGGGGGAGAAAAGGTGACTTGTAAAAATTCTTCAAAAGAAGGCCATGATGAAACTCATTGTTGGAAATTACATCTTGAATTGAGGCCAAAGAAACCCAATAACAAAGGGAAATAGAAAACTGCTACTATAGCTCAACATGATTTAGGATCTGATTCAGGTGATGAAACTAGAATCACAGCTATGGGATTGAAGAACATGAAGGGAAAATAAATTGAAACTAAACCCAGTATTAGTACATCAAACTGTCACATAAACACTCTAAATGAAGAAGAAAGAATAGCATTGTTTCATGTGAGGGTCATATCCAAGCATACCAAGATTGACACATTGTTTGACAGTGGGTCACAAGCAAACTTAATCTCTAAATATTTGGTCAATGTTGTGTAACCAACTCCAAAAATAGAAGAAAAGAGATATCAATGCCTTAGAAATGAGCCACTTCGAGGGGGCAACCTCCAATACATTACATAAATGAACAATTCTTGGATGATACAAATGAACAAAACCTCCTTCTATATATAGGAGTCCATGGGGCTACAATATAATCCTAGTGGGGCCACAATGTAATCCTAGCCGACCTAACAATAATAATGTAAGGGCACAATAATAACAATATGGGGGTTACAGGGGTACAATAATAACAATAAGGGGAGCTACACTAACATAATAAGGGGCTACACTATTAATATAGGGACTTAACATGCCCCTCTCCTTCAAACAAGTGTTGTCCTCAACGCTTGATTATTTCTTGATGCTTCTGTATAAAATTCTCATCCTCCCATGTGGAATCTTCTACAGGAAAGTTCTTCCACTTGCTGAGATACTCTGAAATTGATCGTACTTGTCGATTTCTTATTTTTGTGACTTATTCAGAACTTCTTTCGATGTGATGTTGATATTCCTGTTGTTTCATTAGATTCTGCACCAAAGTTAGGTTATCCTTTGAGAGTTGGAGAACTTGTTGTTGATGCTCGATGTCATCTTCCACTAATTTATCATCCATATTAGTTATTATTTTATCCTTCAAACCATCCAAATTAGCCTCCATTTCTTCTTTTAAACCATCTATTTCATCTTCGGTTGCTCTTCGTAAGATCGAAATTTGTTGCACTTGGTACCGTAATTTTGATATCTCATACTGCAATTCTTCCACTTCATGCATCATAGTATAGATTTCTGAGGGCTTAATGGGTGTTGAATTATTTTTAGGAGGCATTTCAAAACGAAATACTGAAATATATGCTCAATAGGCCCTTGGAATCACTTCAAACTGATTTTTCAAACAAGATTTATGCAATTCGAGAAAAATAATACACACCTTTTACTTTCTTTTGAGGAGCTCGATATTGGAATTGGATTATATATGTGATTGAAACTCTTAAATATCTGAAATTCAGCAATGAAATAGCCCTCTGAATTCTCTTTTTAATGCCACAGGTCTGACCCGATTTGGATTCTCCAAGACAAAGTTGTGTCCAATCTCCCACAATGACCTAATTCTGGATTGGTTCAGTAGAGCGAACTTGTAGGACTTGCCACGTGTCACTATTTCGTCCTTTGTCTCTGAAATTGATATCCAAGAAACTATAGTATGTGTACTTGTGACCACTTTTTACGACACTCCAATCTAATGCCCAGAGAGAGAGTTATTGAACTTTTCCCACGATCACCTCTTTGAGATGAAATTCAGGAGCCTGAAAAAGCACTACCTTCCACAGATCATATCTCCAAAAATATTGCAAACCAAGCTCTGAATTTTTTTGAAAAAATTCCTCAGGATTTCCGCTTCACACCATACAAATTTCAGATTCTAAGCCTTCGTAGAAACAAAGTTATAGCGCAAATTCCACGATGACCTGTTTATGAGCCTGAAAAAAGACCTAACTTCCACAGATGATATCTCTGAAAATATTGCGAACCAAGATCTGAAATTTTTAGAAAATATTCCTCAGGATTTTGGCTTCGCACCCTAAAAATTTCAGCTTCTAAAACTTTGTAGAACAAAATTTATATCGAAAATTCCACGATGACCTGTTTGGAGCAGCGAAACCCTAGAATCCAAATCTCTGATACCAAATGTTGTGTAACCAGCTCCAAAAATAGAATAAAAGAGATATCAACGCCTTAGAAATAAGCCACTTCGAGGGGGAAACCTCCAATACATTACATGAATGAACAATTCTTGGATGATACAAATGAACAAACATCTTCTATATATAGGAGTCCATGGTCTAATATAATCCTAGTGGGGCCACAAATGTAATCTGCTTAGAACCTAACAATAATAATGTAAGGGCACAATAATAAAAATATGGGGGTTACAGGGGTACAACAATAACAATAAGTGGGGCTACACTAACATAATAAGGGACTACACTATTAATATAGGGACTTAACAGTCAAAAAACTTAACCTTGAGACCATACCACATCCAAAACCATATCCATTGGATTGGATTTATAAGGTTTCAAATCTACAGGTTTCAAAGAAATGTATATTGGGGTTTGCAATCACTGCAAGCTTTGTTGACAAAGTTGAATTAGATGTGGTTCCACTTGACATAACTAGTATTGTATTAGGGATTCCTTACTTGTATGACAGGAAAGAGATCTTCTATCGCCATGAGAAAAAGTATCATTTATTCAAAGATGGCAAGGAGTTTATTTTTAGAGCACACCGCAAGAAGACAAACATTTCTTTGGTAAATGATGGACAAGTAAAGAGACTGGTAAATTCAAGTAAGAATTTTGTTATTCTTATGATTAAGCCCAAAGATGATATTAATCATGAACCTTTTGAGGGATGTGATCCTAAGTTGAAATCAGAATTATATGATGTGGTTAATTGGCATCATGAGATGTTTCAGGAGCCAACAGGATTGCCTCCAAAAAGGGAAATTCAACATGAGATTCAGTTGCAGCAGGATTGTCCTCTTCCAAACATCGGTATGTATCGCATGTCGATAATGGATAATGATGAAATAAAGAGACAAATCAAAGATATGTTCAATAAAGGAATCGTAAGGCCAAGCACCTCGCTAGGCGGTTCATCCATAGTGTGGATACCAAAGAAAGATGGGACTTGGCGCATGTGTGTAGATTTTCGATTTTGAACAAAATTACGGTAAAAAATTGTTATCCACTCCCAAGAATAGATTATTTTCTTGATCAGCTGAAAGAAGAAAAGTTTTTCACTAAGTTAGATTTACGAAGTGGATATCATCAAGTAAGAATTGGAGAAAGTGATATATGGAAAATTGCATTCAAAACCAAACAAGGACTCTTTGAGTGGCTAGTTATACCTTTTGGTTTATGTAATGCACCGGAAAATTTTATGCAAGTTATGGATAATGTTTAGAAACCATTCCTTGATGAATTTTTTATTGTGTACTTAGATAACATTTTAATTTTCAACAAAACAAGAGAATATCATGTCTTTCATGTAAAAAGAGTGCTTGATATTTTGAAGAAAGAGAAATTGTTTCTTAATATGTCAAAATGTGAGTTTGGAAAGACTTCTTTGGTCTATTTGGGACATATTGTAGGAGCAGGAGAATTGAGGATTGATCCTTCTAAAGTGGAGGCCATTGTGAATTAGCCCACACCCAAAATAGTTACCAAGGTAAGAAGTTTCTTAGGTTCGGCTCAATATTGGAGGAAGTTTATTGCTAACTTTTCTTCCATCGCAACTCCTATGCATGCAGTGACAAGTGTGAAGAAAGGCTTCCAATGGGGAGGCAAACAACAACAAGATTTCAAAGATTTAAAAGACAAGATCAGTTCAGCTCCAGTTCTTGAATTACCAAATTTGAGACAGCCATTCGAGATACAAACCGATGCTAGTGACTATGCCATGGGCACAGTCCTTTTGCACTATGCTAAGCCTATCGCCTTTCATTCAGAAACTTTTAATGGCGTTGTGACTAATTATCTTACATATGACAAAGAAATTTATATGTTGGTACAAAGTGTCAAAAAGTGGAAACACTACTTAATGGGTAAAGAGATTATTGTACACACCGATCACCAACTATTACAGTACTTGCAGTCGCAAACAAAATTGTAGCAATCAAGACATTTCAGGTGGATGGGATTTCTTCAAAAATTTCACTTGTTTATAAGGTACAAAAAAGGTATATTCAATAAAGTTTCATATATGCTTTCGAGACCAATCATTAGTGCTTCTACTTTACTCAAAAATGATTATGTTGTACATGAGAGTTACATAGAACAATATGCACATGACATTGATTTCCAAGATTTGTATGCTAGTTTGAGTGAAGAGAATCAAGTTGAAGAAAAATATTATCACATGCATAACAATTTGTTGTTTCATTTGGAAAAGTTATGTATTCCACAAGGAGACAGGCTAAGTGTCATGAGAGAAGCTCATTGTTCTCTTATTGCTAGACACTGTGGGGTAAGCAATACAGTGGCACATTTACAAAGGTATTGTTATTGGCCTCACATGATAGACATTGTGTCACATTTTATAAGAGATTGTTCTATGTGTGAAAAAAGTAAGCCTACTAATAGGAAGCTTGGATTGTACACGCCACTACCGGTACCATCAATGCCATGGGAGAGCATCTCCATGGAATTTTTTGAAGGTCTACCTATGTCAAGAAAGAAACATGATTATATTTTTGTAGTTGTGGATAGATTCAGTAAAATGTGTATACTTATGCCATGTAAGAAAACCATTACTATTGAACAAACTGCTGAAATTTATTTTCAAAATGTTTGGGTTCATTTTGGATTACCCACTTCTATTGTTAGCGACAGGGATTCCAGGTTCATTGGGAATTTTTGGTCAAATCTATGGAGAATGATGAACACAAAATTGAAAAAGTGTACTTCTTTTCATCCACAAACATATGGACAAGCTAAAGTGGTGAACAGAACATTTGTGCATATATTGAGAGGATATTGCAGCAAACATCCTAAGTTGTGGGATGAACAACTGCATTATATTCAGCACACTTAACACTGGGCAAAGCACTCTTCAACACAAACCTCACCTTTTCAAGCATGCTTTGGGTATTTGCAAAAATAGCCATTAGACTTCATCTTTTGGAAGGATGTTGCAATTGATGGCCATAGTGATATTGATAAGGCTTGAAATTTCATTGAGAAAATTCAATTGTTACATCAACAAGTTCAAGAACAGCTTGAGAAAAGTCAAAGAAAATACAAAGAGAGGCATGACAAATACCGCAATGATCACAAGTTTCAAGATGGAGATGAGGTATGGTTGCACATTAGCAAAGATAGGATGTAAGGGGAAGGTAAAAATCTCAAACCCATACACTATGGTCCTTTCAAGATCATAAAAAATGTTGGTAATAATGCATTCTAACTTGATTTTCCTCCTTACATGCAAATTTATTTAGTTGTTAATGTTGAAAACTTACGCTTGCTTTAGCCTCCTTTGATCGATGATCAAGGAAGTGATGTTAAACTACCTTCTATTGAAGATTTCTCGCCAGAATTTCTGGATGAGCTCAAAGAAGATACAATTCTTGACATGAGGATAAGAGCATCAAAGAGGGGAAGTGTTGACTACCTTCGAGTTGGACTCAAAGGAACTAAACCAAGCAAGGAAAAATGGATGGAGATTGGAAAGTTGAGGGATTTTTACCCTCATCTACTGAATAGGTAATCAAGTATTTTAGGGTCCAAAAGCTTCCCAATGGGGAGGAATGATCAGGAGTTCATATATTTTTCTCAAAATTCAAATTTACGATATTGGGTTGAAACCAAGATGATTGTGTAGATCTCATCTTCCTGATTCCAGCGCCACGAATGATTCAAAAAATCGATGTCATATGAGGAAGATATTGTGTTCTGATCGAAATGGAAAATAAGTAAAATTACGACAGTTTGAACAGGTTTGACTGGGATGCACAATTAGCAAAAAATGGAATATTCCTTCCACCAGAACAATCGTTGGTTGACAAGTGTCATTTTACTATTGGAGGTACAGGATTGAAGAGCCAATTAGAGGGTGCCACGTGGCCCTAAAACTGCATTAAAAAAAATTGTATGAGGTTACAAGGCTCGACCCCGTGACCTCCCTCCGGGCACGCGCATAGATTGCTAATTGCTCTACGTAATGTTTATTAACCTCCATAGGATGCGGGTTTTACTTATTATGTATCGCATAGAAGTTTGGGGGTTGGGAACCACCGGTGGTCCCAACCCATCAGCAGTCCTCGTTACATATGTCACATGGCAACCGTTAACACAACCACATGGACAATGCTAACCGACAACATAAACCATGGTTCAACATTTTTAAAACAGCAGTTATGGCATGAGTTCCACTAACCGCCAGGTTTGCAACGATTTGGGGGTGCGCATGTGGCCACTGCCCAACCGTAATATTTATTACGCAGTTTATTCGGCAGAGAAGTTAGGGGCACGCCAAATTTGGCAAGCAGCCCAAATTTAGCTCCAGTTAACTGGAGTTCTCCACTTTTAGTGGAGTTTTCCTAGGAGATATTGGGCAAAAGTGTAGGAGGCTCAATTTTCAACTATTTTGAGTGAATGAAGAGTCATTTTTTACTAATTGGAGCATTCTAAAGCCATTGGTGCAGAGAAAACAACCATTAGAGCATTGTAACTACATGTAATAGCAAATTCTTGAGCATAATGAAAGATGGACAAGCCATTGGGAGTTGGACCAGCAGATGTAGCCCAGGAGGAGTGAACTGCTTCATCATGCTTGCTATGTAAATTTCATGTGGTGACTTATTTCTCTGTTTTACACTGTCATTCAGTGTTATCTATGCTTATTTTATGCTTCTAATTCACTAAAAGTCATCTAAAAATCATGTAAAAACTCCTTAATCCTTATGCAAACTAATGAGGAAATTATGCACATGTTTTTAAAATTGAAAGACACTTAGCACAGCAAAGCTAATACAATCATTTCAGATCGGGGGAGGGTGGGGGTTGAATCAGTATTTCATTCCTAAATTATACTTCACTTGACTTATTCTTTCAATTCATATTTATCTTTAAACCATCACTTAGCATATTAGAAAGTTATATATAACTTATTCAGTAAATCATGAGCAACATCAAGAATAAAACATGTAAACCATAAAGTAAATCATCATATCAAACATATGGACACCGATATTTTAGGTGGAAAACCAATGTGGGAGAAAACCGCCATTGTTTTTTTTTCTTCCTCTTTTTTTTATTATAAATAAAAATGATATTTACATCATGATCTTGTACTGGAGTAGACTCCTACTAGCACGCAAGCTCCTATTTGCAGGACACTGCTACCTCCACTTGTTCTCCAGCACCCACTAGAAGGGAGCTACAACTCCCTAATCTCGTTTATCGACTCCTACTAGGAGGGAGATCCTACACCCTCATTGAATGATTTGAACTTATGCAAGAATGCAATAAAATACATAAATAAATAAAAATGCAAAGATTCAGTAGGAATAAAACTTCATTTCATTAATATCAAATAATTGAAATATGCTTACAAACAAAATGGAAATAAACTAGCTCAGGCGATGGTAACTTATCTCTGAGAAGAGATCTGGCGGTTACATGCCTTTGAACTCCATTAAAATGAGGCTCAAGGGCCTTTTTATTATTGAAAAACATGGGAAAACCATAAAAAACAAAAACCCTAACCTCAGGAGATGAAACACCAAGAATTTGTGGGCCCCGTTGGGGCTAGTTGGGAAACCAACTTCTTGGGGTCGAAACTTGGTCATATTATATCCATTTGGTGTGTACGATATATCATCGAAAAGATCTCTCTGAGTAATATAGGATTTTTCATAGGCCCCTTCATATGGCTATGGGCCTACCTCGGACCTCAAAAAAACACGGTTTAGGGGATCAAAATTGCTCCAGAAGTTTAGGACCTGAAAAACTGCTAAAAATAATAAATGCTACTATAAACAAGGAAACTGATGAAACTGACTGGCGGTCTAGGTGGAATAGGTGGTTGGACACCAATATCCACTTGGATCACTAAAGGATACAACCAGCAACACCTTGTGGACCGTGTTTCGCACTATTTCATACTAGATCCACTGAATACAACAATATCAAGACCTACTCTTGTTGAAATTGCATCAATGTCACTAACCATGCCAAACATTAGCTATCCAATATTGTAAAGCCAACTCGTAAATGTTGTTTATATAAATCTATCAACTCAGAAGATACATAATCCATGAAATTAATCATCAAAACCTCTTCTGAATAGATTGTAAATCCTTTCTAATATATAAAAGCAGCAATGCCTCCAATTAAATCAACCATAAAAACTTCATTAACAAACAACAAGAAATTCACAAATTTGTAACATCAAAAATAATAATGCACATAAACAAGTATTCACAAGGAACCCTTCTTTGCATCAAGCAGATCTAACCATATCATAGTTTTATGTCACACATAGATCTATGCCCTATACACATAACATATCAACCTTCCATTTCCCCTGCAGAAACAAACATAATTATTGGCTCCTTCATTATTTTTAGATTTGAGCATTGATCCAAACTTCTTACTCATTGGTGCACATCTTCTCAAGAATACATAAGACTCATTGAATTTTCACACACACTTAGAACATGATAGATCCTCCTTTTATAGTTATTTGATCCCATCAATACCAAGGGTAAAAACCACTGATTTCTTCTTATCACAACCACAAATACCATTGTAAAATTTCACCGGAATCAATATGACCCAACACACAAATTTTAATGAGAAAAATCCCCTCAGTGCCCATATTTCTTTACAAAATGGTGCTTCCTTCAACCCAAGGATATAAATTATAGTGGAAAGTCCCCATAATATAGGCGCGCAAACATATGCCCTAATATTAAAAACTCGGCCCTTTACTCAACTTTTGCAACAATGGCTTTTCTTTTACGTCCCAAGGTCTTGCTCTAACCTTACACACACACACATACACACAATATATATATATATATATGCCTTGTTATACTTCCTTTGCATGTAAGTCTGATCATTGTATCCTAAAGCATTACAAGGGTGATTTAATTACAATCTTGGGGTTGTAAACTTTCCAGGCGGGACCCACCTTTTCCCTGTGAGCCCGTTTGCAGAATCCCAGTGCGATATCGCAAGAATTTATAACATTTGTTGGGTAGAGACCTCTGGAAAAGACCCATCTTTTCCACGTGTGTCTTTTCGTTGTAGCCCGGCTTAATGAGAAGAGGGAATATATAAGCTTTCGAGCTTAAGCGTCTGTAATATGTAACCTTTTTAAAATTTCATCATTGTTCCTGCCATGTGTGACGGCTCACTACCGCTCAACGCGATGGAATATGGAGTTTATCTAAACCTCTGAGGTAGAAAATCCAGGTGGGGCCTATCATTAATAAGACTTCAAACCCGCCCTCTATAGCCTGACGCAAAGGAAAAAGTGTTTATGAAAACCGTCGGGGTGGAACCTTCGGGCGGGACCCACTTCTTGCTTTCGGCCCGCTTACTATAGCCCAGTACAGGGGTAATTGAAGTGTATAAACACAATTGGGGTAGAGCCTCCGGGTGGGACCCATTTCTCCAATTGAAATTTATCTTTGCACACTTCTCCCTTACATTTATCCTTTGTAAATTCTCGGGGCTCTCCTATAATTATTTTATATATATTTCAACACTGCTCCATTTTAATATATAAAAGGAATATTTATATATAGTTCCTGAATGTAAGGGATTTGAAAGAAAATCTCGCTACTCAAATCAAAAAATCTTTTCTTCTCCTCTTTTCTTTGTCCATATTGTAAAATTATTGTAAAAACTCAATCTTGGTTGACATCAAGTACCACACAGAACCATAATGCTGACAATATCCCCCTTTGGACTTTATGGAAACCATCTGGAAGTCTTTAACCCCCTTTGAAATTAAGTGCAAAGGATTGTCTGGAATCAAGAGAATAACTCCCCCGTCATGTGCAAAATGATAAGTATGATTTGCTAATGTGAGGAAAAAGTTCAAATGACCATGCTCCCCCTGAGCATATATTGGATGCAATAATGAAGCAAACATCATTTCTGAAGGAAAAATGACCATATATCTAGCAGCAAGTAGCCATCAATAGTAGTATGTGTAGAAACATATGTGAAGGAGTATATCAATCAAGAGATGCAATATTGGAATAACCTCTAATGTCCCCTAATAGTAATAATAAAAATAAAAAAAATAGTAATAATAAACAAACAAATAATATAATATAATATTAAAATATAAGCAAATAAATAATAAACAATAAACATTAAAGAAAATATAATAATGGTAAATAAATAGTAAAAAATAAAGAATAAATATTAATAGTAAATAAATAATAAATAATGAAGAAAATGTAATAATAATAAATAAATAAAATAGTAAATAATAAACTGGAGTTCTAAATAAATATATATAAAAGTAAATATAAAATTAGTAAAAATAAGTAAAGTTAACAAAAATTAAAAAAGAATAAAATAAGAAAGAGTTAAATTAAGAGAAATATTAACCTAAGTAAAACTTAAAATAAAGAAATAAAAGTTGCATGTTGACACATGGAATGTGTGCATGCAGTTCCCTTTCGATTATTTGGTCTATTTAATAGGCATTGAGGAAGATGAGATTCATCATTCCTTCATTCATTCTCTTGGGAGAAAGGTATTGTGAGACAAAGGATTCCCTGTTAGTAGTATATTGATTGAGGCTCGGGGGGTGGCCAACTACAGAAATATTATGTGCAATTGAGACTAAGGTTGGGTGGAGAGTCGTCCCCAAAATTTTGTTTCAGTTAGCAGAATTCAAAAATCATTCAACTCAAAAAGCACAAGGAATATCATCAATACAAGCAAGTTGTCTCTACTCGTGGTATTTGAAAATTCTATGTTAATTATTGATTTTAATTTTTAAGTTGTTACATATGGTATCATAGCAGGTTTCGACTCTATGTGACCTATATGGTTTCAAAAAAATACTTAATAAAATTTATTAATAATTTTTCTTATAGGAATTTAATCAATAAATTTGAAAAAATAATAATTTGAAGATATAATCAATTACATTAAATTTGGAACTACTTGCTAGGAATAGGGACCAATTTTTTGGAAAATAAGGATCCAATATTAACTCGTTTATATTGAACCATGACAGATGTTACAAAACCGAAGGAGGTTTCTGTAGATGATATTGTTCTTGGGAGAAAAATCTCTAAGTTTTCAAAAATTCCTCTCCATCTCGTTGGAATATGTGCCCAACAATCATGACTAAAACAGGAAATAACAAAAAACTGAAAAATATGATGTAAATATTCATTTGAATATTCCAATATATGACACTTGTGAAGAAAATGAAGGAGGTTTTTGTTATTTGGCTCGTTCTTAATGAAAACATCTTTTACTTTTTCAAAATTCGTCCTCATTTGGTCACAAATTAATCTTGAATGAAACTTTCCAAAATCACAACGACTGATAATTTTTTAATATCTCCTAAATAGTAAGCCATATTGAGCTGATTTTTTGACACAAAGTGAATATCATTATAAAAATTCTCCACGAAATTTTTGAGTCAAAACTAACTCATGAATCTCGAGAAAATCCAAAAATAGTTGTAGATGACAATGGCTCATTTCTCGAAAATCAAGGATCATTTTGACATGAAATTAAGTGATATTATTCATTTCACCTCCATGCATATACTATAAAAATTTCATTTTAAATAGGTACATAATTTAATTGATTCCATGAAAATACGATGACTGTGTGAAAGCGCAAAACTCCAAGCTTATACTATCTTTGGCCATCCTCTAAACTACTAAAAGAACTGGGCTGATGTGAAATGGTTCATACAACATTGTAAACATGTGAGAAAGATTCTAGGCCAAACAAAAACCTTCAAAATTCAAAATTATTAATTCATTTAAATTTTTAAATCCCTTAATAATACTATGTAATATTACTTTTAAAGCATTCGGGTAGAGATAAATAAAAATGTTTGTGTATTATTTATATAGATATTATGAAAAGTTATGAAAATAACTTTGAATATAGTAGGAAACTAGCCCTAAAAGGATAAACCAGTGTCATAATGAGATGTTGGAAAGACAAGTATGCCAACAAGGGTTTTAAGAAATAAAAGGAAGTTTTAGGATTGACATCCAAGTTCAATTTAATATGTTGGATAAAGTTGTCTAAGGATAAATGGAAAGGATAAACTTTCAAATTTTCTAATGATGATAATTAATGATAGCTCATGTGTTTATGGCCAACTTGGAATGATGAGATGGATAAAAAAAAGGGTGCTAGATAGCTACTTAAGGTGGTTGAATATTGTTGGGAAAAATACTGAGAGGGGGGGGTGAATCAGTATTTAGGGCATACTCAAAAATTTTTACTTTTTCATGCTCTAAAACCCATACGCTACTTTACTTCATCAGACTTGCGTATATACGCGGATACCCTTTACTAAACTCACGTATGTACAGAGATCTTAATATGCAATTAGTTCTTTACTTAGATCCTTTCATTTATTCATTCATCAGATGTTTATATAGCAACAAACATGTGTAGTAATAACAGAATAAATCATCACACATAAGCATCACACATGAACACCGAGATTTTTAGGTGGAAACCCAAGTCGGGAGAAAACCACCGCTGTCGTTGCTCAGCCTTTAATATTTTATTATAAAGAAAACATCTTACAACTTATGTACTAGTGCAGAATCATACCAGTACACAGGCACCCACCTGCGCTCATTTACCAGCCTCTCCTGGAAGGGAGCACCGACCCCCTGCTCTCGTTTACCAGCCTCACCTGGAAGGGAGCTACGACCCCCTGCTCTCATTTACCAGCCTCACCTGGAAGGGAGCTACAACCCCCTGACTGAAGGCTACAACCCTCAGCACTACCACGGACCACGTTTCATCAATTTTCACACTGGATCCAAAGCTTCCTTTAGAACACAACTTGCAGGCCACGTTTCATCATATTTTCAGACTGGACCCACTCCATACATTTGAGCTCAATCATACATCATCAACAGATAGCAGTAACACAGCAAAACAGATCAGACATCTCTTACCACAAACTTCAGCAAACCCTAGTTTTGCATACGCGCTTTCATTTCACTGATCACACTGGCATTGTATACGCACCTTGAACCACCTGGCTTGCTGCCGCCCATGCAATTATAGAGCTAATTTTACTTCCCATACGCGCTTTATCTTCAGCAAACCCGCGTATATACGCGCTTACTCTGTGGCGAACTACCGTATAGTTCTTCAAACATTTAGGTCATTCTAATTCTTCAGAATAGATACATCACACAGATTTTACCCTTTACTTCAGACAGATGTTCGCCTCATCTCAGATCTAATCATTCCATAACAGATCTAGAAAATACAAATACATTTCAGATCTAGATTCACTTCTTCATTATTTCTTCATAGGTGCATCATGCTTTCAGATCTATCATTCAACTGTACCCTTTCCATTAGAGATATACTTGTTCATTCAAGCTCGAGACATCTTTTTGTTGCACAATGAATTTCTTCTCATGTATAGGTTGCCTTTTTCAATACCATGAGCCCAAAACTACATTACTTTCGATGGTATTCTTGGACGGGGTCATTTGGACGAATCATTACCCAATACTGTTAGGTCAGCCATGGTGGTTGCCACGACGTTTGTATTTAAGCTTTTCCCTTACGCGACTTGGCACGTTATTTCCCGCGTGCATACGCTACTTTTTCTAGACAAATCCGCGTATGCCTTGAGACATACTCTTTTCATCATGTTCTAGCACATACTGACATTCCTTCCATCATTACCTTCTGTACTCATTGTAGATACATCAGATATACATCATTTAAAAAGTTCATCAAGACATATTCCATCAGGGACAACTTCATCAAGTAGGTTGCCATCATCTTCATCAAGTGGTTTTCCATCAAGGACAACACTCAGCATCATATTGCCAACAAATGTAAGTGTCACGAGGATAAGAAATCAATAAGAAGGGGTAGCCTATTTTAGAACATAATGGAATATTTTGGAATAATCATAAGTTTTTACTCTAAAGGTATCCCTGAATGAACAACTCGGTGGCAAATGGTTTTGGAATCATAGAATTATATCCATACGAGAAAATAATGAGAATCACTATAAGGACTATTTAAGGATGATGCATACAAGGAAGAAAATATTGGAAACCAACTAATGAAGTGAATAATTATCGTAATAATGAAGGTCATTTTGAAGGAACTTGGAAAGTATGATAACCTAGATTAAAGAAGTAAATCCATAATAAAATTGACCAATTTAGGGAGATAATTTGTGGGCATGACAACATCTATAACAGTTTTTCCCTTTAATGGGAGAGCCACATTATAAAATTTTCCATAGTTGACTAACCATATGCATGAATTATGGAAATAAAGATGCATGATTAGGAAATTATATTAGTTTAATGAATTAAAACATGAAATGATAAGTGGGTTACATTTGATAGCCACCTTATTAAATTTATTTATAGGGTATTACCCAAGTTGGGGAATAGTAACAACATTTACAAAGTGTATCAATGTTATGCATTTAAGATAGGAGGAAAATAAACTACAATGACTGGAGGTCAGAAATTAAAGCCAATTTGATAATATGTTTCTAAAATTGAACAAAGTGAAGAATTTTTCATTGTTGAAACTAGTAGACATGGAATATTAATTCAATGAGACTAGTAGAAAAATAAAATGTATCTATGAATATTCAATATGAGGAAGTGAACGGCTAATTCCATCGAGAAGAAAAATCTCCTAAAGATATGATGAGTGGATTGATAAACATGATTGGTAAGGGTCAAAGTGATGAAATATAAATTTAAAAGTGTCAAGGTAGGAATTTCTGAGCACTTGCAATTGGTGAGAAATGATAAGTGATAAACTAGGAAAGTGTTTCAAGGATAATGACTGTTTAACTTTTGGAAAAAGAAAGACACTATGTAGACTAATGAGAAAACACCGAGCATGAAGTGCAGGAAGAAATACTATTGGAAATTCTATATTGATACTTTGAGAATGATTACACATAAATTGGAAGAAGAAGTGAGAATCAAATAATAAAGGGTGTATTTGAATAAATGTCACTCATGAGTATATTGATTATCTAGTGTTACTTCATATAAAACAACTTACTAGTGTATGTCATTAGTATTGAAAGAGTTTATTTCCAAACACATTGGGCATACCAAATCATTCATGGATGACAATGGTGGTAGTAGTTCCAGGTATTTCAAATTCTAAACTTAAGATTTAACAAGTGAAAATTAAGGTGGAAGAATCCCTAGTCCAACTTGAAGATGAGTGAATCTACGATAAAATAAATCAAGCGGGAACTTGATAAGATAAGAAAATATTTTTAAGGATGAAAAATGACAATTAGGTGAGTGATGGATAAATCTCCAAGGGAAAACAATCCCTCATGTGGGTTGATTAAGAAGAACATAAGACTTAATTAAGTATGACCTTGTGTATGGGTGCCATTGGATAAGAAAAATATGTACAGTGATCATGGAATTTGAATTTGATATTGATTATTTAAATTATTGTGCAACCGGTAATATCTTAAAGATTAATTTCACTACAATTTCCTTAGGGAAGGAAGAATATATGATGAGAGATTAAGGCCCAAGATGATGAGGCTCATTTAAAATTTAATGATGTACTTAGATGAGTATACCTATGGTGTAAATGATCAACTTCCTAATAGAAAGACCAAGAAATAATTGTTGAAAAGTAATTGGTATCTTGATGAAAGTATGACGCTAATAGTTCTGATGAGATAAAATAGATCCTAGATGGATGTTGAATAATCTTAGTTCATAGTAGGTATTCAATCTTTATACAAGCAAATTAAATTTATTTTCTGATGAATCATGACAAGAATTCTTATAGTGTATTATTGTTCTATATTTGATAAGTATAGAGATGATTCTCATATTGATGATGTTTCATGATATGGTGGTATGAGGATAATGATGAACATGTGGCTTGTTACGATAATGATGTTATATGCTCATGATGGATATGATATGCATAATGTGGCATATGAATTATGATGTTATAATATGAGGTTATATTGACATGTGGTTAGTTTATTATGTGATGTCATGATATCTATTTGATGAAAATATGATGATGTTATAACTTATGATGGTATTTCATAAGGTGAAGCATGTGGCAGTTGCATGCATATTTTATGACATGCATGAGCATGCAGTTCTTTACTATTCAGAATTTTGTGACTAACAATGATGTTATGCTATCATGATGACATGCAAGAGTTGGAATGTGGATTATTTTTTATGATTTTATGATTATAACTAATGCATTGTGTTATCACTCAGATTTTCCTTGAAGTTGTGGAAAAGGAAAGTAAATCCGAGGTAACCACAAACCAACCTTCAGATACAGAATCTAGCCAATCTGTATCCAGAGAGGGCTCTCTCTTTAAAATTTAGCTTTTTTCTTAGAAAATATTAGGCTAGTTATAAGTCCAAGAGTTTGTTTGAATTTAAATGGTGGAATCCGCCAACTAAGGGCACGATTGAGTATTTCAGGCCATTGGGCTATGGAGTCGAAAGGATGGCTTTACTGGATTAAGTCTCTACACACAAGATGGCTTTGCAGGGCAAGATAGCCAAACAGAGAACAATTTTAGATATTAAAGTGAATGGAATGGATTTTGAAGGGATGAAAGGAAATTAAGAATATTTCAACATGTTCAAAGAAAGAAAGTGAATGATTACAAATAAAGAGCAGTTAAGAATTCTTTACTATAGTAATCAAAATGTTTAAACCAACGAAACAAGAGCAATTAAGAATTCATTGTTTATAACCAGTTTAGAAGAAAACATTTAGAATAATCACAATTGAAATCAGAGTACACTTAAGCAAGTTCTGATTTATTCTTTTTTTTCAATTATTCAGAAATGGAACACAGTGATATTATAAACAGATATAAAACTTAAAACATAGGATAGAAATGACTTATTGAACTGTAGTCTAACACATGAATCATGTAAAAAGTCTTGAGCTTCAATTCATCATCCAGCAAGCCACAAAGAAATTTCTCCAAAACACTTTTATTCCAAAAAGTCAATATTACAGCAAAGTAGAAGAATCCACCCTCAATACTCCAATTGAGGGAGTATTTATACAAATTCTAAACTAAAATATCTTGAAAAAAATATCAAAATTAGTTCACAAATCTCTCTAAATATTTTACATAAATAGAACTTAAGTAAAGGACACTCAAACTAATGCATCTATTTGGCACTATTTTTTATGGATAGGTGATTACAAAGAGGAGAATTCGAATTTGATCCAACTCTTAGTTGATGATGAGGCATCCAAGTCACTAACTGCTTCCTTTCTTTGTGCAATTTTGCTCCAACAATTCTGCAAATTTGGGGTCCAATGAGACCTTTCTATTTCTCAATCCGTAATAGATATGTAAAAATTAAAAGAGGTTATTGTAGATTAATATGTTTTTGAGATAAACCTCTTTCCGTTTCCCAAAATTCCTCTCTAGTTGTGCGCAAAAGGCTCTGTAAAAATATGTGTAAAACAGAGTTTTACAGAGTCTGAAAAATGTGAGATAGGTTTTTGTATATATTTCTCTTAGGAACAAACACCTCCTTCAGTTTTGTATGATGTATTTTTTAGTTACCACAATATTCTCTGCAAAATGATGACTTAACTGGTATTTTCTGCAAAAAGTGCTTTCCATAATTGTTTAATATTTCCAAAACCATAATAGCTGTTAGAAAAGTGAGAGAGGTTTTTGTAGATGGTCCGCTTAAGAACATAAACCTCCTTCAGTTTTGCAAAATTCGTCTTGGATTTATCACAATAGTTTCTGCAAAATAATGACTAAAACATTAAATTTCTGCAAAAAATGTTCCTTCTTGTTGTGTTTTTCTTCTTTTCACTTTTTTGTTCTTTTAACTGTTTTACTTTCACTTTAGATAAAATTCAATGTTGGTGAAAGTATTTTCATCTCTTTTTACCATTTTATTGCCTCTGTAATTACTTTTACTGTTTTACCTTTGACTGCTCTGTAACTTCATTTTAACTTTCACTCTGATTTTTACCTGATACACTTTAACCATTGATACTCTTTAACTGTTCTTTACTGTGTCCTTTTACCTTCAATGTGTAGTTTAGGTTTTTACTGTCTGTTTCAACAGTAAATTGTTTAATATCCTATTTCCTTTGCTTGTCTTTCAACTGTATGTTTTATCTTCCATCTATGTTTGAATAGATTTGATAACACTCTTAGAGTAAACAAGTCTTATGACTAGTATTAAGACTGTTTATCCAAGGATGTGGTCTTCTGATCACCTGTAAAATAAAACAAATTGTTAAGAAAGCATTGGTTTGCAGAGGAGGTAGAAAAGGTTTCATCTGATTTTGAGAGGTCTGTGGAGTGAATCTAAAATGATTTTTGGGAGGTAAACCATGCTCGAATTGGTTAACAAAGGCTTCAGTAGTTGGTTTTTGAATTTCTTTGCACGGGGGTGTAATTGTTTACTGCGCATGAAATAATGAAAAACGCGGGCTTCTTTTGTTTTATTCGCAAAGTCAATGGGTGGAGCATTTTTTATTAATTTAACGGATGATGTCAGCACGTACTGGGATTGGTCATAGCGGACAGGCGGTAAGTGGTTTTTTCCGCACCGCTTTTGAGGGAAGGTGGTATTGAGAGGATGGGCAGCGATTCCATAGAAAGAATGACACGTGGCCTTGGTACTATTTGAAAACCGCTGCGATTTCACGCGTTAATATTCGGATGGGAGATGGCCAGCGGAATTAACGTCAACCGTCGATCTTGGAGCAGGCGATCGCACGGTGGACGGGACAGGGAGTTGATGGAGGTTTAACAGGCGAGGGCCAGTTGTAATTAACAGTTAATTAATTATTTCGGGAGGTGTTTGATTGGTGGGGAGGTTATTAATTAACCTGAAGGGTTAATTAATCCCATACGGAAAAAAATGGTCGGGAAATGTTTGTTTTCGTTTTAAACACATATAAATATATTTTTAAGAGATTTTTCATATATATTTTTATTATATAGTAATTAAATCAATGTGACTTATTACCATAGGGGGCGGGAATAGATTTAATGTTATATTTTAGCCAAAATGGAACATATTGTGGGTTTTTTATTTGAATAAGTTGGAATAAAATACTTTTGGCTAAAATAGCTATAATACATGGGTTTTGGGAATATTATTACAAAAGGATTACTATATAATAGGAAAAGGTGATTTTCATAGGGAGTTAATAGATAAATTAGAGTTAATATGACAAGGGACAATGTAAACTCAAAATACTTAAATATAACCAAGAAAGTGAGAATTCAAAAGTAAATATCATTGTTATACGTTCATCACTTAGACTTAGAATAAAAAGTGATTTTGAGGGTTTTTTATGAAAATTGAAGGATTTCCTAAGTAAAATGGGATTTTACTTAGGAAAAGATTTTGTGAGGTGAATGAATGTGATAATGGATAACTTCAAGTACTTAGGTCTTTTTCAATTATTGGGCCGAGGGTCCGGTCCCTCCAAAAGTCAAGGAAATGCCTTGAGCCCCTCCAATCTTCAAATTCCTTAGCACTTAGGGGAAATTAGTAAAATCTTTAGGGAAAAATGAAGGGGAAGTTTTGCTTTGAACTTTTCCAATGTAGTA
The DNA here is from genome assembly GCA_034641835.2 of Pinus albicaulis. Taxonomy (NCBI): domain Eukaryota; kingdom Viridiplantae; phylum Streptophyta; class Pinopsida; order Pinales; family Pinaceae; genus Pinus; species Pinus albicaulis. Next base: position 217,398,180 of record CM076584.1, on the reverse strand, counting down.
TCTGCCTTCGTACTTGTGATGAAAGTAAAATTGAACACATTTAGAACCAACATTCATCACATGCAATCCTGCAACAACGTCTACCTACCCTACTTACTTTACCCTACCATTTTGTCTTCTTTATTAGGGTGCACTTAGACTGGCAAACCCTTATCAATCTTCTTTTTCTTTTACATGGAAAACCTATCTAAATCTACACTTATTACATCCAAGGGCTCAGATTAAACTGTTGAGCACCTTTTATTAATTCTACCTATCTACTTATTTGCCAAGATTAAACTGTTTGGTCAGATATTTATTCTCTATTCTACAACATGAAATTGAAAAATGAATGAGTCAAGTTTAAACAGTTTGACTTTTAATAAATTGTGGCAAAAGTTTGACAAGCTGCACACAATTTCTTATTACAGAAAATGAAATAGTAGTGGCATTTAGACTTGCACACTTTCCTGGTCTATTTTTGTTTGGGGTTCATTTCTTTCACTTTTTTGACCATTTTATTCTTTTCACCCTTTAATTTTTCTTTTAGGGTATACCCTCTTTACATTTTTTAAATTTTTTGATTTTTTGATTTTTTAAGAATATGGAACACCTTTGCACAAGAAAAAGGTTTGAACATATTGCATAGTTCACCAAGTCAATCATGAAAAATGACACCTATTGGTATAGGAGTCTAACACATTGGATGCATGCTGATATGTGGTGACTGATAGAAACTCCATAAATGGGATGAGTTATTTGATGATCTTGTGGGAGTCTATACCTACGAGGGAGAATAAGTAACACCATATGGTTTGGGGACATACTCAATAAAAACTACCTATGCCAGCGGTTCCTTTTTCTTGTATAGCTCTTGATGGGATATGGGACCATCTTGAGGAGGCCAAGTGCCTGATATTGTAGGCCAAGTGCTTGACATTATAGGCCCAGTGCCCGGTATTATATTGGGATGCCGAAGTCTGGTGGGGGTGTGAGGACTTTGATGCCTGGGGTTGTGCACCTTAGTGAGTGTGGAGGGAGTGGGCTAACATTTAGAGATGCCTGGAGTACTATTGCATGGAGTACTGAGTTGGGTGTCTGCCTTTGGGCAGATGAGGTCTGAGTCAAGCACGAGCCTTGGGGCTAGCCTTGGGCTATGGAACAGAACAATGAGGGTTATGCTTGGTTCCAAAAGTGGGAAAAAGGACAAAGCTTCCTTTATATTTCTCGGTTTTTGTGGAAACTTCCAATGCCTGTTGGTTATACTAGTTCAGCAGATGGTGTATGGGAAATGTGAAGTAATAAAAAACTAAATAAATAAAATGTTAAATGATTCAACTTAACAAAATAATAGTAATAGTAATAGTAATAGTAATAATAAATAAAAAAATAATATAATATAATATTAAAAAATAAGCAAATAAATAATAAACAATAAATAAAAGATTATAATGGTAAATAAATAGTAAAGACCAAAAAACAAGAAATATCAACCAAGACATAGACACAACAACATTTTCTTGGAAGAAATCATAATAAACCATCTAGGGGATGCTCCCCCTAAAATTGTATCAACTCCAATAATAGATGAAAAAATCACAATCATAATTCCAAGAGTAGTCTCTTTGGAGGAAGAGGTGATGCTCCCCCTGAACCTATTGGAATTGTAAATTCTAATTGCAAAGTAGAAGGCAGTTGTAAATAATATATCAACTTGCAAGGATCCCCTTGAGAATGTATACTTGTTTTAAATTAGAGGGAAGAAGAAGAAATCATGCCTAATCTTTGGCGAAGACATTCAAATGAGTCACAAGGAAGAGGTTTAGTGAAAATAACTTCAACTTTCTCTTTTGAGGGAACATACTCCAACTTGATTTTTTGTTCTAGGACATGTTGTCTAAGAAAGTGGTATTTTATTGGAATGTGTTTGGTCTTTGAGTGCATGAAAGGATTTTTAGAGATACTAATGGCACTTGTGTTATCACAAAGAATAGGTACAGGATGAGGAAAAGTGACTTGAATATCTTTCAATGTTTGAACCATCCATAGAAGTTATGTGCAACAAGCATCATCTGCAACATATTCTACTTCAACGATTGATAAAGAAATAGAAATTTTCTTCTTACTGAACTAGGAAACTAAACATGGGCCCAAATAGAATGCTCATCTACTATTACTTTTACGATCATCAGTACTACCATCCCAGTCTCCATTTGTATAATCATGAAGTTCAGAAAAAATGTTCTTGGGGTACAATAATCCAAGGCCTTGAGTCCCCTATAGATACTTGAATATCCTCTTGACTTCCTTGAGATGTGTTTCTTTAGGATTTTCTTGAAATAATATAACTATGCCAATTGCATGCATAATGGCTTGTCTGGTACCTAAAAGATAAAGTAAGCTACCAGTCATGTACCTTTATTGAGATTGATTAACAGATGGAGAGTCATCCTCTTGACTGAGACTACACCCCATTGTCATAGGTGCACATACTAGTTTGCAATATTTAAAGCCATATTTCTTCATACTTTTCTTAATATATTTGGTTTGTGAAAGAAATATACCATTTTTAGTTTGATATACCTGTAAACCAAGAAAGAATGTTAGCTCACCAAGTAAATACATCTCAAATTATTGTTGCATGGTTGAAGTAAACCCTTGGCTCATTGTGTCAACATTGCTCCCAGAAATGATGTCATCAACATAAACGACTACCACCAGTAGTTCATCTTTGTCTTATTTTATATATAGATTATTGTCCACAAACCATTTCTTGAATCCTTGTTGTTGTAGATACCTATCAAGACGATAATACCAAGCTTGAGGAGCTTGTTTTATTTCATATAATGCATTCTTAAGTTTGCAAACAATATTTTTATCAGTTCCAAGTATGAATCCTTCAGGTTGTTCAATATAATCTTATTCTTCCAAGTCCCCATTTAGGAATGCATATTTAACATCCATTTGATACACTTTAAAGTTACGAAATCTGTAAAATGCAAGAAACATTCTAATGGATTCAAGTCGAGCTACAGGTGAAATGTTTCCTCAAAGTTTATTCCTTCCTATTGAGCATAACCTTTACATACAACTCTTTTTTTATTTCAGACTACTTCTCCATTTTCATTTAGTTTGTTTTTAAATACCCATTTTTTTCCAATTACATTCTTATTATGAGGTCTAGGAACAAATTCCCATGTATGATTCTTCTCTATTTGGTTGAGATTTTCATTCATTGCCTTAATTAAACACTTGTATTTTCTTGCTTGATTTAAATTTTAAGGTCCAATAGTGGACAATAAGGTTGAGTGATAGGATGATCCAAAAAAGGTTCTTCTAGTTTGTATTCCCGCCTCTATCTACTAAAATCTGGGACTAAGGGTGATTCTTTTGCACATAACTTGATGGAGTATTTTCTGGTTGTTGGGGCCTTTGTTTTGGACAAGACAGTTTTGAGTTGCGGAAGGACAGAAGCGAAAAGGAGAGGTGGTGGAGCACAATAAATATAGGCAAGGAGTCATTGTGGTTGCGGAAAACTTGAAGGCAGGTGGCAAAGCACAGATAGGTGGCAACACAGATGGCAGAGATGAGAGACAATAAACAAGGATTAGAACTCCCAGATACAAAAGCAGTGACGGAAAAGAGACGGAAGGTAGCGAAGCGCAAGGGAACAACTGAGCGGAGAAAGGGGAAAATACTGACAGTGTTAGTTGGCAGGAACATATAAGCAAAGAAGGAACGACTCGAAGGATAGTTAGAGGCTGATAGTGGGTCAAAGCTTAGGGAGAGCTCTGCAGAGCCATATGTACTAGACTGAAATGTATTGAGCTATGCGGAGCATGTTTGTACTGTTTTGATATAAGCTAATAGAATCAAACCGATGTTGTGTCGTGTGCTATGGACTAGTTGATACTTTTTGATCATTGTCTGTGTGACTATTTTAAAAATCTAATTCAATGCTCGAAATGTGTATGGATGAATGATAACTTGTCTCTTAAGTTGATATAGATTAATGTGTTCTATATGAGATGAGGAATGACCTATTGTTAGTAATTTCTCTTCGATGTTAATGATATAGTTTCTAATACCAGTAAGGTCACGACATGCCTCGGGTGAGAGTCCTTGCTCTCTTGAGCAGAGTGAAAATGACGGCGTTGTCCTAGACTATAGCGGAACCTTGTTGGCTCCAAACCTAAACCTGGGTCCTACCTAGCGACCTCCTTTTTTGCCAACAAAGGGTTCTGATGTCGGGACCTGAAAATTTATCTAGAAGCTAGATCATGGTATTGAGGATCTATGAGAGATAATTGTGTAACTGATCGAACAATCATGTAGATCAGTTCATATCACAACAAGAGGAGCTTCGACAGTAGAGGGAAAAGACTGTCAAGAGTCAAGTCTTGTTTTCTGACTTGATGAGTGATTTGTATGGAATTTTCTGGGGAAATTTTCCTGAAGAGCTCCATAACTGGTTGCGAAGACTCCAAATCAATTCACTTCCTGTAGGATTTCGTCGGGCCCGTCTTAGTTGGATGCATACAGATTTAACAGTGCTACATCGGTTAGATACAGATCTAACCCAAGCAGTAGATTTTTGGGTACAAACTGCCTTTGAGGGGTAAATCATGGAGTTTCCAGCAGAATGCTATCAATATTTTACAAAAGCTGAATATATATTTAAATATGGGTTGTGAGGAAAGTTGTTGAAACAATTCCCGTTGTGGATTAAATCTCTAATGGTGGACAAGGGCCTAATGGTGTTTCAAAGCCCCGAAATGGAGACCTAAACCTCTAGTATTTGGGGAAGGAGTGGAGGGAGAGATGCTACGAACAAGGAAAAAGGGGGAATAGGGATATGGATTCCGGAACCTCCAGTGGGTTGAGAGAGTGGAGAGCACATTGAAGGGTACAAATCGTTGAAAAGTGGTGGGAAAGGGAGATATGAGACTTTCAAAAGCAAGGAAGGAATCGACAGAGCAAGGAAGAGGCGCCACAGATAACAGAAGAAAGAGAAGGTCAGGTGCGACCCAAAGGAATGGAAGGGTCCATCAAGGAAGTTAGGAAAATTTATAGGATCCCGGCCCAAAGAGAGAAGGGAAAGAATTCCGGTGAAGAGGAGGATGTGCATCCCAAGGAAGAGTCTGATGTGGAGCTGCATGTTGCGATGGAGCAACTATTCGAAGAGAGTATGGCAACCATAACACAAGGTAATCATATTCCCCAAGTTTCAAGTAGCACTAGTCCTAACCTTCCCCTGGTACTCTACCATCCACCTGATAATTTCTTGATAAAGTTACAGGAGTTTAGAAAGTTTTGTAATCCTAATTCTATAGTATAGATAATCACTAGAAATAGTGCTAGTAGCAGAATCTTCAGCCACAAAGCATAGGTTTTATATTAGTACCACCAACACAACCAAAAATGGCAGGATCATCTACTCGATACCCGAAATTTTCTGGAAAAGGAAATGATGACATAGAACAACATTGGTATCTATGTGAAGAAATCTGGAGAGCTCGACAGACACCAGATGCAGTCAAATTAACTTAATTTCAAACTACATTAGGAGAAATAGCTTTATGTCGGTTCATCAAATGGTCTGAGGTACACCAGAACCCAGCAATAGATAATTTTAAGAGGGAATTTGTCCAATTATTCAAGCTGCCTCAGACAAATCAACAAGGATTGTCTGAGATCTGGGAAATTAAACAACGAGAAGGAGAAACAGTCTGGGATTTGATGAGAAGATTCAAAGATGCAATTGAGAAGCTAAGCTACCCAATTGATCCAAACCACCAGTGGGACTGGTTCATTAAAGCACTCCTACCATTGACAATGACACCTTTGACACAACAGAAGATTTATACCCTTCAAGATGAACTGGAGAAAGTAATGAAAATAGAAGCAATGGTTAGATACCCGCAGTAATTCAAAGGGGGAGCAGCGGTACAAGATCTGTCCATATTGGGACTGCAACATCAAATATCCAGTTTGACGAAAAAACTAAAATATATTCATCCAGTACAACTCGCAAGACCCAATGTATGGTGCACTCATTACTTAATGGAAGGACATGTAGTTATGGAATGTCCGAGCTTGTGAGGAGCCAATGTTGGGACTTTGGTGGCTGGAGCACAGAGAGGCCCACCAATCAATGGAGTTGCACAAATAAACACTCAAGGGCTATACCAACACAACCTCACTTCCCAGGGTTTCCTAATCAGCAAAATAAAACAGTAGCAAAGTTTTTCGAAATATGAAAAGGTATTGGTTATCCTCCACAATGGTGTCCAATTCTGCAAAAATATTCAAATTTTCCAAAAAATGTTTATTGTGAATTTTGTGCCTCAAAAACACATCATACAGAGCAAAATGCGGAGCCCTGGATGCATTGGCATATCTATTGGATAGATCGTCTTATAGAGTAAATGAGACTCCAAGAGGACGAGGAGGGGGAGGACTGAGAGGTAGCAGAACTGGAGGAAGAGGATCGGTAAGATGTTATAACTATGATCAAGAAGGTCACATAGTGAGAGAATTTCTACTACTAAGGAGACCATGGTGCTTCCAATGCAAAGTAAATGCACATGCTACTAAAGACTGCTCGGAGCTTATCAAGAGGTGGGAAGAAAGAACCAGACAACGAGGAGCTAACCTGGTTAATGCAAAGCCAGGGATAGTAGAGCCTCAACCTCTACAAATTGTAGCTATAATAACTCGAGGAGGGAATAAAATAGGGGAGGATGAACGAGAAATGGACATGATAAATTTACTCAAACCTGCCTCCCCAAAGAATATTTTCAGCCCAGACCAACATAAGTAGTAATTTAAAGAATCACTAGAGACATTCTCAAAATTAGGGAGCCATAAGGTTATGGAGATACTACGACCATCTAGTGAAGAAGAGAAGATGGTCACTACAGGGAAACCTATAGAAGAATGGTTCCAATTGTTCCTGAAAATTGTGAACAATAAATAGATGTTGGAGCAATTAAAGCAAAATCTAGAAATGGTTGTTCAAGGAGGAGCAGGACATGAGGACTCAAGTAACACAACTGAAAAATATATAAGAAGAGTAAAAAGATTTAAGAGAAGGACTGGAAAAGAGTTCCATATAAATGCTCAAGTTGCGGGATTCCAAATAATGGATGCAATGTAGTCAAATTAATTGAATTTCAAACTACATTAAGAGAAAGAGCTTTACATTGGTTCATCAAATGGTCAGAGGTACACCAGAACCCAGCAATAGATGATGTTAAGAGAGAATTCATCCAAGAATTCAAGTTGCCTCAGATGAATCAGCAAGGATTGTCTGAGCTATGGGAAATTAAACAGCGAGAAGGAGAAACAACCTGAGATTTGACGATAAGATTCAAAGACGCAATTAGGAAGCTAAGCTACCCAATTGATCCAAACCACCAGCAGGACTGGTTCATTAAAGCACTCCTACCATTGACAATGACACCTTTGACACAACAGAAGATTGATACCCTTCAAGATGCACTGGAGCAAGTAATGAAAATAGAAGCAATGGTTGGATACCCACAGGAATTCTGTAGTGGTACAAGATCCATCCATACTGGGACTGCAACATCAAATAGCCAGTTTGACGAAAAAATTAAAAGATATTCAGCCAGTTTGACGAAAAAATTAAAAGATATTCAGCCAGTACGACCCACAAGACCCAATGTATGGTGCACGCATTTATTAATGGAAGGACATGTAGTTATGGAATGTCAGAGGTTGCGGGGAGCCAATGTTGGGACTTCGGTGGCTGGAGAACAGGGGGCCCCGCCAGTCGATGGAGTTGCGCAGATAAACACTTAAGGTCTATACCAAATGCAACCCCACTTCCTAGGGTTTCTTAATCAGTATAATCAAACAGCAGCAAAGTGTTGCGAAATATGCAAAGGTACTGGTCATCCTCCATGATTGTTTCCAATTCTGAAAAAATATTCAAATTTTCCAAACAATGTTTATTGTGAATTTTGTGCCTCAAAAACACATCATGCAGAGCAATGCAGAGCCCTAGATGCATTGCCAGATCTATTGGATAGATCGTCCTATAGAGTAAATGAGACTCCAAGAGGATGAGGAGGGGGAGGAATGAGAGGTAGTAGAACTGGAGGAAGAGGACCAGTAAGGTGTTATAACTATGATCAAGAAGTTCACGTAGCAAGATAATGTCTGCTACTAAGGAGACCATGGTGCTCCCAATGCAGAGTAAATTCACATGCTACTAAAGACTGCCCAGAGCTGATCAAGAGGTGGGAAGAAAGAACGAGACAACGAGGATCTAACCTAGTTAATGCAAACCCAATGATATTAGAGCCTCAACCTATGCAAATTGTAGCTATAATAACCCGACGAGGGAAGAAAACAGGGGAGGATGAACGAGAAATGGACCCGATAAATTTAGTCAAACCTGCCTCCCTAAAGAAGATTTTTAGCCCAGACCGATAGAAGCAGTACTTTAAAGAAGCACTAGATACATTCTCAAAATTAAGGAGCCATAAGGGTATGGAGCTACTACAACCATCTAGTGAAGGGGAGAAGATGGTCACTACAGGGAAACCTATAGAAGAATGGTTCCTGTTGTTCCTGAAAATTGTGAACAATAAACAGATGCTACAGCAATTAAAGCAAAATCTAGAAATGTTTGTTCAAGGAGGAGCAGGACATGAGGACTTAAGTAACACAACTGAAAAATATATAAGAAGAGTAAAAAGAAATAAGAGAAGGACTGGAAAAGAGTTCCCCATAAATGCTCAAGTTGTGGGATTCCAAATAAGGGACACAATGCAGTCAAATTAATTGAATTTCAAACTACATTAAGAGAAAGAGCTTTACATTGGTTCATCAAATGGTCAGAGGTACAATACAACCTAGCAATAGATGATGTTAAGAGGGAATTTTTCCAAGAATTCAATCTACCTCAGACGAATCAGCAAGGATTGTCTGAGCTATGGGAAATTAAACAGCGGGAAGGAGAAACAACTTGGGATTTGATAAGAATATTCAAAGATGCAATTGGGAAGCTAAGCTACCCAATTGATCCAAACCACTAGTGGGACTAGTTCATTAAAGCACTCTTACCATTGACAATGCCACCTTTGACACAACAGAAGATTGATACCCTTCAAGATGCACTGGATCAAGTAATGAAAATAGAAGCAATGGATAGATACCTGCAGGAATTCAAAGGGGGAGCAACGGTACAAGCTTTGTCCATACTGGGACTGCAACATCAAATAGTTAGTTTGATGAAAAAACTAAAATATATTCAGCCAGTACGACCCACAAGACCCAATGTATGGTGCACACATTTCTTAATGGAAGGAAATGTAGTTACAAAATGTCTAAGGTTGCGAGGAGCCAATGTTGGGACTTCGGCGGCTAGAGCATAGGGGGCCCCACCAGTCGATGGAGTTGTGCAGATAAACACTCAAGGGCTATACCAAATGCAACCCTAATTCCCATGGTTTCCTAATCAGTAGAATAAAACAGTAGAAAAGTGTTGTGAAATATGCAAAGGTATTAGTCATCCTCCACGATTGTGTCCAATTCTGCAAAAATATTCAAATATTCCAAACAATGTTTATTGTGAATATTATGCCTCAAAAACACACCATACAGAGCAATGCAGAGCCCTGGATGCATTGGCAGATCTATTGGATAGATCTTCCTATAGAGTAAATGAGACTCCAAGAGGACGAGGAGGGGGAGGAATGAGAGGTAGTAGAACTAGAGGAAGAGGACCAGTAAGGTGTTATAATTGTGATCAAGAAGGTCACGTAGCGAGAGAATGTCTGCTACTAAGGAGACCATGGTACTCCCAATGCAGAGTAAATGCACATGCTATTAAAGACTGCTTGTAGCTAATCAAGAGGTGAGAAGAAAGAACCAGACAACAAAGAACTAACTTGGTTAATGCAGAGGCAAGGATATTAGAGCCTCAACCTCTGCAAAGTGTAGCTATAATAACCCAAGGAGGGAAGAAAACAGGGGAGGATGAATGAGAAATGGACCCGATAAAGTTAGTCAAACCTGCCTCCCCAAGGAAGATTTTCAGCCCAGAACGATAGAAGCAGTACTTTAAATAAGCACTAGAGACATTCTCAAAATTAAAGAGCCATAAGGGTATGGAGCTACTACAACCAACTAGTGAAGGGAAGAAAATGGTCACTATAGGGAAACCTATAGAATAATGGTTCTAACTGTTCCTGAAATTGTGAACAATAAACAAATGTCGGAGCAGTTAAAGAAAAATCTAGAAATGATTGTTCAAGGAGGAGCAGGACATGAGGACTCAAGTAACACAACCGAAAAATATATAAGAAGAGTAAAAATAAATGAGAGAAGGACTGGAAAAGAGTTCCATATAAATTCTCAAGTTGCGAGATTCCAAATAAGGGACAAAATGTTAGATCTCGGATCATATCTCAACATTCTGCCTAGAAAGACATGGGAAGCACTGGGAAAACCGAAATGGTCATACTCACCAATACAGCTAAGAATGGAAAATCAATACTGCATTGTACCAATAGGGAGGCTGGAAGAATTTGAGGTTGATGTTGCGGGAGTAAAAACGTATAGGGACTTTGAAGTAATAGATATCATGGGTGACAAGGATCCCTATCCTACCTTGCTGGGAATAGATTGGGCCTTTGAAAATTATGTAGTTTTCGATTTGAAGAAGGAGTTGATGATATACGAGGATGGTGAGGTCAGAGTGGTCCAACCTTTGGATCCATATCAAGGGCCCCGATACATAGAGACTGTTGAAAATAGAGAAGACATGGAACTTCTATATCAACTCTACCAAATGACAGCAAGAAAAAGAGAATATTACATTAACCCTACAGCAGGAGGAACAGTAAGTTGGAGGAGTGTTCAAAGTTCTGACGTAGGATTAGAAGTGGCTTGGGATGATTGGCAACAGAGAGGATACAAAATAAACACCAGAAGATCTGCCAATATTCAGGGAGTTAACTGGATTGGCACAGAGGTAAGAGAATACCTAACTCATTCAAATATGTAAGCTGTGAATACATTTATTACCAAAGTAGAAGACAAAGTGCCAATAGAACATAGAGTCCCTCTCATGGACGTAACACTACAATCCACTTCAGCAAGATGGTGGGCAACCCATCACAACTCTCTCTCTTGGTGGGAAGACATTTCCAAAGCATTAAGAACAAGATTTCAGGTGGCTTCAGGACCGCAACCGAAGGAAAAGTACCAAGGAAACTCAGATCCCTTGGTACATCTAAAGATTTTCGAATGTAAGTGGAGAGAAGAGGAATATCCAAAATATTTATGGGTGCACAACTTTATACATTCGATGGACACCATTTCGCAAGCTTGGTACCTAAAAAAAGAGAAGAAGAGAGAAATAAACACCTGGGAAACAGTTGTGGAAATAGTTACGCAATGTTTTTCTTTCAAGGGAGATACAAACCACGTTACAGATACTTTAGAAGAAATTAAAAAAATATTTTTTTTCCAGAGCTTGAAGAATCTAATGAAATGTCCATGACAGATCAGAGATTCAGAGAATCAGTAGCATGCAAAAGAATAGATCAAGAGATAGATTATGATGATTTAGAAAACCTTTGACATCTATCCTTCGAAGAAAAAGAAGAAGAGCGAGAAATACAAGAGGAACCAACTACTGAAGGATTACATATGTTACCCCTGAAGATAAAGAAACAGAACATTGGAAGTGAAGAAAAGCCAAAGATTTCATCCATCGGAAACTATTGGGATACAGAAACCACAAAAGAAATTTTTGACTTGCTCTTCCCATCTTCAGCGGCAGAACTCAAAGGAATTAAAGGAGATCTAGGGGAGATGTGCATAGTACTGAAACCTGATTCCAGGCCAGTAAATCATAGACCTTACCACTTGAACCCAAGGGTAAAAGAAAAGGTTAAAGCATAGATAGACAAAAATTTGAATGCAGGCTTGATATTTCCAGTTGAAGGAGCAGAATGGGTCAGCCCAATAGTAATACAGAGTAAAAATGAAAAATCAGAAATTAGAGTATGTGTAGACTACAGAAGTCTAAACAATGCATGTATTCATGACCCCTTCCCAACACCATTTAGTGATGAAGTTCTGGACTACATGGTGGGAAATGAACCATACTCATTCACAGATAGCTTCTCAGGGTATCATCAAGTATGAATAGAAAAAGAAGATAAAAGAAAAACTACCTTCACAACATAATGGGGATTATATGTTTATCACGTCATGCCTTTTGGGTTAAAGAATGCACCAGTTGTATTTTCAATAGTAATAATAGCCTTCAAAGGTTATATTCATAAACTCCTATAAGTGTACATGGACAATTGGACGGTGTATAGTTTACTCAAAAACCATGCAAGTCTGTTAAGAATAATGTTTGACAAGTGCAGACAACTTCAAATTTCTCTGAACCTAAAAAAGTGCATCTTTGCAGTACCCTTTGGAACATTGTTGGGACATGTTGTATGTAAGAAAGGAGTATGTGTGGGGCCCACAAAGGTGACGGTAATTTTGAATATGGATGCCCCGGAGAATGTGAATCAGTTTACATCACTACTTGGACACACAGGATACTACAGGAGGTTCATCCGCAACTATGCGAAAATCATAACATCACTGGAAAAAATGTTGCGGAAAATAGAACAATTCATATGGAATGACGAATGCACTAAGGCATTGGACACGTTGAAGGATAAATTAGCAAGCGCACCCATTTTGGCCCATCCAAACTAGGATAAACAGTTCCATGTCCAAATTTATGCTTCAAGTATTCCTTTGGGAGCGGTGCTCACTCAACCAAGAGAAACCTCCATAGATCACCCGGTATACTTCGCAAGCAAAAAATTATCGACGGCAAAAAGGAACTACACAATAATGGAGAGGGAATCTATTGCGATGATATACTCTCTATAGAAATTTCGCCACTATTTATTAGGAGGGACATTCAAATTCTTCACAGATCACTCGACGCTGATATATTTAGTAAAAAAACATGTCCCAGAGGCCAGAATCTGTAGGTGGCTTCTACTATTCCAAGAGTTCACTTTCGAAGTCATAGTAAAGTCGGGAAGGCTCAATGTTGGTCCCAACCATTTGTCAAGATTGTAAAATGGAGAAAATGGGGGACCACATGATGATCAGCTGCCAGATGTTGATATTTTTCACGTAGATGCCATTTCAGATTATCTGGAATAGATAGCAACATACTTGGTCACAGGACAATACCCAATGGAATACATAGCAACTCAAAGAAGACACTTAGTAGTTAAAGAGGCCGAGTACCAACTCATAGCCTCACAATTTCTATAAAATGGGACTGGATCATATCTTACAAAGGTGTATATTGGATCACAAAAGAGAAAGCATCTTGTGGGAGTGTCACAATGGAGTTGAAGGAGGCCATGTCAGTGCAAAACCTACCGCAAGGAAAATACTGCATGCAGGATTATGGTGGTCGACCATGCACAAAGACAGCAAAGAGTATTTGAAGAAATGTGATGGTTGTCAAAGAAAAGGGCCACTGTCACATCGTAACGAGCTGCCCCTACAACCTGTAAGGGCTATACAAGCATTTGAGAATTGGGAAGTCGAATTCATAGGACCGATTATACCAATTGCGTGACACTCATAGGAAAGATATATAATCACAGCAACTGACTACCTCACAAGATGGGCAGAGGCGACACGAGTAAAGTACTGTACAACAGATATAACAACCAGATTTATCTTTAAGAACATCATTATCACGTTCGGTTGTCCAAGGAGCCTAATGAGTGATCAAGGCACACATTTCATTAATGCTACAATCAAATCACGGCTGGATAATTTCATGATATAACACCACAAGAGAAGCCTGTACCACCCACAGGCAAATGGAAATTTTGAGGCTTTCAACAAAATCTTGGAGAAAGAGTTAACAAATATATGCAATGTTAATCGCGATGACTGGGATGAAGGAATACCAGCCATGTTGTGGGCGTACAGGACAACCATAAAGAGGTTGCATATCAGACTCCATTCCAATTGGTGTACGAGAAAGAAGCAGTAATACCAGTTAAGTTTGTTGTACCAAGTCTCTTAATTGCCACAACAACACACATGACAGAGGAAGAATCCTTCTCTGCATGCCTTCATGAATTGCAGGAACTCAAAGAAGACAGGTTTCTGGTGGAATTCCATCAATAAGTACAAAAACAGAGATAGAAGGCCTGGCATGACTGCCACATCAAGCACGAAAAATTTACGACTGGCGGAAAAGTACTACTCTATGACAGAATATTCTAGAAATTCAGAGGACAGCTCAGGATGCACTGGATGGGGCTGTATTATGTCATCGAGATCAGGGACTCGAGAGTGGTCAAGCTAGCGCAACTGGATGGAGAGATACTTCAAGGATGGGTTAACGACGCACGCCTGAAACCTTATCACGAGAAAGCAACAAAACCTTTCAATTCTAATAACTCTCGCACTCGAGAGGAGTCAATAGATTAGAGTCAATAACTCTCTCGCAACTGAGATGAGTCGCAGAATATTTTATGTTTTGTTCCTATAATAATCATTTCATCCCATTAGAGTAGGAGTCCTTGATAAGAAACCCGCATGTCGCACAAACACAACCATCACCCTATTGCGATATGGAGACCATATTGCAAACCAATTGTGGTCGGGGGGGAGTCTACATTGTTACAGAGGCTAAGTGTGTCAACCATCATTCACTCATAATGAGCCATCATAGCGTTGTCAGTCTGTAAGATCACCCAAAATTTGAGAAATAATTTCCATAATTAGTAACCCCCATACCATAATAAAGTTTCCACATTAAGCTATAATTATTGCCCATCATGTCTACCTAACTTCTGAAGCCACTGTCAACGTTTTCAGAGTCCACCTCACCCAAGTAACTAATCACATGATTATAGCCTCGGGGAGAGATAGTAAAAATTAATTAGTTATGGTGTCGCATCAGCATCCTTCGCCAGTAATCCTACTTAATCTTCATGGAGGAGGAAAACAACAAAGTGTCAGAGAATTCTGAAGTATCAAAGAAAGAAACTTCTATAAAAATTCAAACAATTTCAACAGCAAAAGCTCAGAACAATAGACCAACAGCAATTCGAGTATACTATAGAGGAAAGAAAATGACGAGGGTGACTACTTCAGTGGTCGAGCCAAAGCTCGATGAAAGAATTCAAAGGTTAGATTTACTGGTTGGAAAATACAATAATGCCACCCTTATAGATACCAACTTCATGGATTCATTCTAGTTCCCAGCACTGAAGAGGCAAGTTTACATTGAAAATCATGTGAAGGAAGGAGGAGGCAAACCAGCGAGGGTGCATCTAGACTTTAGAGGCATCTAGAGATCGACAATTCTGCATGTCAGAAGCCTACCAGTGTTGTTTGGGACAACGAGAGCGCCAATATAGTGTACCAAATTCCTCATCAGCAGAATCCAGAATGGGTCGATGTGGCTTGGGAGGGAGATCCCAATTCACGTGGAGGATATACACAGACTTACAGGCCTATCAAAAGCAAGAAGGGGTGTATCATCAGCCTTCCAAAACACATCTAAAAGAGCTAAGAAGGTGGGGGACTGTGACTACTACAGGAAGTACGAGACAAGGAGAGGAGGAAAGGGAGCCAAAATTGATCTTATCAATGCCCCAACAGTGAAATTTTCTTTCTATTTGATTACTGGAAAAACAATGGGGCACTATACCAAGTGGGAATGCACCCTTGATACAATATCAGTTGCGGAACATTGCATACAAGTGGCGCAATTAAATTTGTGTGTGTTCTTGCTCCAAGAGCTTTTCGAGGCTTGCAAAGATAACTTCAAGCGGGCCACATGATTCATATATTTTTATCTAATCATCAGTCTAGTGATGTGGAAATGGATTCCAACAGGAGGGAGGCTGCTTACGGAGATTACCGAAGACCAACCAATGGCCCTGAGGTACACACCATGGAAAGTATTAGGTGACCCGAGTATCAAGGAGATAAACGAATAAGATTTTATAGCATGGTATCGACATATGATAGAGGTGGTTAAAAATCAGTAAAGGGTCCCCAGGAGCCTGTTGGATAGATATTTCCCTCATATTTGGTTTGGGGTGTCTCACAACCGAACCTATATTCAATCAGACTGTGTCGATGGTGATACCTTTCATAAAAAGCTACTAAATTTTCAGATAACGGAGGATGCCTTTCATGCAGAAGTTTCTTCATGGCCAAGAACGGCAATGGAAATCAGGAGCGGGAACCCGTTTTATTCATTTGATGTTATGCTTCCCAACCCACTTCCGGGAAAGACACTGGCCGAAACAACTCAGAGGGCCTCACAATTACAACTGCAGCTGCTACTAGAGCAGTTGGACACTCGGGTGGAAGCTTTCAACAAGGTAATAGGAACTCTCAGTTCCAAAGCTGCTGTATTTTCCCTCTTTTTATAAATTTCAAACGTTAAATTTTTCATCTCCATCCACAAAAACCCCTATCCTTACCGCATTGCCATCCACCACATTCCACTCGCATTCAAAACCAACCGTCACTCCGCTCCGTAAGAACAAGCCAACAGAACCTCCAATCCTAGCGCTAAAGGGGAAAAGAGCCTAGACCATGAGATCTAATCAAGTGGTCAATCTCACAGAAGAGGACCAAGCACAACCAGTAGCCACTGGAATTTTAACTCAAGAGGAACCAGAGGTAGGCACTCAGACCGCCTCTGTATTACCAGAATTTAATCCATATTTGCTTCTTAATGTACAAG
Organism: Pinus albicaulis; assembly: GCA_034641835.2. Lineage (NCBI taxonomy): Eukaryota > Viridiplantae > Streptophyta > Pinopsida > Pinales > Pinaceae > Pinus > Pinus albicaulis. Next base: position 217,381,403 of record CM076584.1, on the reverse strand, counting down.
TATCATCGCCACCCAACACACAGAATTCATCACTGCACACATCATTCATATCCAAAGATCACTCAACCCACATTCCTTTCCACTTCCACGACAATATACGACCCAATACCACCAAACACTCTAATTACTATTGATACTGAGGTAGAAGTTAACTCAGGTATAGCTGGAGTAACTGAGGTTAACCCAACCACAGTAGGGAAAAACACCTTTCTAGAACTATTAATCCATGCAGGGTCGCCCATTTCTGATACATCGCCCACCGAAACCTCACTGAACCCATTCCAAATCCACATTATTGTTACAGCAATTCTTACCCAAACCTCCATCCACCAGTCACCACATTCCCGAATCTCAACCACCGCAGCAAATTCAACCCACATCCCCCCAGGGACACTCAGAACGATCAATTGCCTATGGACAACCACTCAAGGAACGACATCCAAGCCCAGAGATGACGAGTAGTGGCAACATGCAAAATTGGGGACCTGGGAAACTCTTCAGTTTCATCCAAATAGTAGCATGACAAGCAGAGAGTCTACACAACAACCTCCTACAAAAATATAAGCAGAAACAACAACAAGTTATTGTGCTTATTAATGAGCGCAATCAAATCTAGAACAAGAAAGATGCCCTATAGCAGCAGTTGGATCAGGTAACGAAGATCTTCAAAGACCTATGGCCAACATTCACTACTCTAGATAGAAACACACCAGCAAATATTTCATCATTCTCGATGTTCGAGCCATCCATTCAGGTAAAAATGGCATCTGCTACCCTGGATTAATAAAATCAAGAACTGAAAGAAGCGCTTGCAGCAAGACCAATGCTACCAGACCCTTCTACAGTGTATGCAGAGAAGGTAGAAGAGAGGCAGAAATAGATACATAGTATGAAGGAGACACTGGGAAAAATAGTCAGACAAGCATAGAATTTGTTTGAGCAACTCCATGAGTGCTCCAACTCACTGAAAATGAAGGCTTAGCCCGTTTCAGAGAAATTACAAAAGATCGTTATTGAGATAAGGGGAACAACATATTTGGTCAGCCGCACTCAGCTACATGACCAAGAAGATGTACTTGAGACACAGATTCAGACTATCGAGGAGAGCTCAGTAACAATGAAACAAATTCTCAGGGACCTACAACAACCCATGAAACATAAGGTAGAAGCAATTCAGTGACTCGCATCCCAGGTCGAACCCAAACTCCAGGAGATGTTCAACAATTTTCCACAGGTGATGGACGCAACTCATGCTAACAAAGTGGTCTCCGAGATGGAGCCCATAATAAAAGTATGGCAACAAGCAATAACTGAGTTCATAAAGCTTAGGACAGAGGCGATGAGCAAGTTTCCCGAGTTGGGGCCTTTTTTAAAAGAGGGCCAACCAGAATAGGAGAAGACATAAATGGAAACATCAGAGGAATATTTTCTAGCATCAGAAGCTGACAGAAAAACAGAGACCTCTACAAAAGGAAAATATTGACTCGAGACGAGTCAAGAGCATGTGGTCGGGGCTTGTTGGGGCCTTTTTTTGGACAAGACAATTTTGAGTAGCGTAAGTATAGGAGCGAAAGGGACAGGTGGCGAAGCACAATAAAGATAGGCAAGGAACCATTGTGGTTGAGGAAAACTTAAAGGAAGGTGGTAGAGCACAGATAGGTGGTGGCACAGATGGCAGAGACGGGAGACAATGAACAGGTAGTAGAATTCCCAGAGACAGAGGTAGTGACAGAAAAGAGACGGAAGGTAGTGGAGCGCAGGGGAATAGCCAAGTAGAAAAAGGGGTAAAGACTAACAATGTCACTTGGCAGGAACAAATAAGAAAAGAAGGAACAACTCGGAGGATAGTTAGAGGCTAATAATGGGTCAGAGCCTAGGGAGAGCTCTACGGAGCTATATGTACTGGACTGAAATGTACTAATCTCTGTGGAGCATTTTTGTACTATTTTGAGATAAGCTAATAGAATCATACCGCTATTTTGTTGTGTGTTATGCACTAGTTGATACCTTTTTATCATTGTGTGTGTGACTATTTTAAAATTCTATTCAATGCTCAGAATGTGTATGGATGAGTGATAACTTATCTCTTAAGTTGATATAGGATGAATGTGTTATATATGAGATGAGAAATGACCCGCTGTTAGTAATTTCTCTTCGATGTTAATGATATTGTTTCTAATCCTAGTAAGGTCACGGCACGCCTTAGGTGAGACTCCTTTCTCTCTTGAGCAGGGTGAAAATGTTGGCGTCGTCCTAGACTACAACGGAACCTTGTTGGCTCCAAGCCTAAACTTGGATCCTGCCCAGAGACCTCGTTTTTTGCCAACACTAGCATACTTACATTTTTATCTGGACCTCTCCTTCTTCTTCACCTATTACTTCTTGTATCTTGGTGGGAATTTTCTCATCATCAGTTTGAATTTCTCTTTTGGTACCTGGAGATTCTTCATCAACAACAACATCTATAATTTCAACAATATTTTGAAGCATTTTACTATAGCATTTGTACCCTTTACTTCTAGAAGTGTAATCTAGAAGGAATCCTTCATCATATCTAGGTTCAAACTTTTTGATCTTATCATCATTTCTCTTTATAAAAAATTTACTTCCAAAGATTTTAAAGTATTTAACAGTTTTGGGTTTGCCATACCAAATTTCATGAGGAGTTTTATCATTGTTGACTCGAACATGTGCCTTGTTGAGGATATAAAAAATTGTTAGTATTGATTCTCCCCAAAATATGTGAGGTGCTCCACATTCATCAAGAATTTCTCGTTACATCTGTTGAAATGTTCTATTCATTCTTTTTGCTACTCCATTTTGTTGAGGAGTTTTTATTATGGAGAATTGTCTTTTGATCCCATGTTTCTCACAAAAATTGAAAAATTCGTCTGATATGTTTCTCCTCTATCTAATCTAAGACATTTTATTTTCAAATATGATTAATTTTCCACCATAGCCTTGACTATTGTAAAATTTTCAAATGCCTCATCCTTTAACTTCAACAAACTAACCCAACACATTCTAGTAAAATCATCAACTAGTAGCATGAAGTATTTTTTAGCATGAGGATATTTCTTTCTCATTTGTCCACATAAATATGTATGACTTAGTTCAAGAGGCTTATCAGAAATGCATTATTTAGCCTTGAAATGAAATCTCATTTTCTTACAAAATTGGCATGACTTGAAAATGCTATTTTCAAGAGGTAAAATTTTTGGAATATCATGAATTTCCTTCTTCTTACTTGTTTTATATAGTTGATAAAAACTAAGTTGTCCTCATATTTTATGCCATAGTCAACTTTATTGAGTTTTTCCTAAAAATTATTGTTAATTTTTCCCTTAAAGAATGTATACATTGTCAGGAGTTCTAGTTTCTTTGATTATTGTCTTACCTACTCCCAATCCCTTGACCAAGAAATTTTTAGAGTTGAAAACAAACCCATGCACCTGATCACACATTCGGCTAACAGTCAAAAAATTATGTTTTCATCCATTAGAAAATAGTACATTTTTAGCTTTGTTTTTCTCTTTTAGGATCACAGAAACTTTCCCTTTAATAGCAACTGGTAAATTGTTTCCAAAAGAGACATTATTTTTCTTCTTAATATCATTAAAATAAGAAAACTAATATTTTTCACTTGTCATATGATTTAAGTATCCTCTGTTAATGTACCATAGATTCTCTTGATATCTTGCATATATGGCTATACCACATTTTTCAGTGGAAGTAATCTTATGTTTCCAAAATCTTGAAGGCTCTGTCTTCTGCTCATGTTGAAATGATGGGGTCATCATGCTTCTGCATTCAGTTAATTTTTGTCCAAAGTTATTGAAAATAGTACATTCAATTTCATTCTGAAGATGAGCGAAGATATTATACGAATATTTGTTTAAGTTTCTCTCATGATTTTGGTTTCTTGCTTCTCTAGTCATAATTGTTTTATAAGCAACATAATGAATTGCCTTGTGGAAAAAATTATGGCAAGTAAAACATTGACCATTGAAGAATGAATACCTAGGAGTGGAGTACCTTCTAGAGTAGTTTGGCCTTTGATTATAGAAATAATGTCCTTTTTTCTTGGTTGCCATACTTGAGTATAGCTTGGTCCCTCTTCCTGTTGCTCAAATTTTCTACCTTGAAAGTTTCTCGCCTTTATAGCATTGGCATATCTCTTAGTACCTACTTCATATCACGTCATAGATGTTGATGCTTCATCATTTTTATTTGCGTTATATCCAAGGCATGTTTTTATCAATGGTGAGCATTGAACCTTAATAATTTCATCTAAGGTTTTAGATCCTTTTGCAAATTTGAGATTTAAATTCAATTGAGCCTTTGTTTTCTCAAACTCTTTTCTTAGTCCCACAACTTCAATTTCTAGATTTTCACAGTGGTTCTCCTTTTCTAGGACTTGTTTTCTTAATGCATCCTCTTCTAATTTAGCCTCTTCTAAGCACATTTTTAGTTGGCTTATTTCCTCAACAAGCTTATTTTCTTTATACATACTGATTTATTTTCTTGACTCTTGTTTATAATAGTGACTCTATCAATTAGTGCATTCATCAAGTCATCACAATTATCAACTCACTTGCAAATTGATCTTCAAAGTCCATAAGTAATTTGTATTCTTGGCCAGAATATAAATCATAACCCTTATCATTTGAAGAGAATTCACTATCTTCATGTGTATAAAATATTTTCTTTCTAAAATTTCTTTTGACATTTTTCTTAGTGACATTCTTTCCTTTTTCATTCTTATCATGATTCTCTTTATAAGGTGTTACACTAAAATTTGTCACCATGACATTTTGCTGTCTATATGGGTTCATAATTACCTATATTATGCTCCCTTAGAGATCCAAAATTATAAAATTCCTAAACCAAGTCTTGGAATTAGAGAAAAGCTCATTAAAACCCTAAAAAGCCTAACTCCACATTTTTCCTAGTCATTTCCTGTGGTACCGCATTTTTTTGCTCTATAACCTGCAGCACATCCCGCATGTTCTGCTTACTAAAACTGCAGACCCCGTAAAAGGTAAAATAAAATAAAAATTAAGTTCTAGAAGCCCAGCTAGTTGAATATTCTCCCATTTGGAGGTTTCTAGAAGCATAATCTGGTCGAGTTTCAATCCCTCCATTCATGAACCTCTATCCCTTCATTAAAGGTGTCTATCCCTTGGTTTTTGGAGCTTAACCCCTTCATGAAAGGAATTTATCCCTTTCTTATTGGAATTGAAACTACCTCCCTTCTGTTATAAATTGAGATCATGTTTCAGTCTCAAGGGTACTTAGAACTTGGTTGTTTTGAGGTGAATTGCTGAAGAAATCATACTCTCTTTACTTGGCATCATTCGCATGAGAATGATTACATACTCATGTCCAGATTGATGAAGGCTTGTCAAACCGATGGAAAACGGTTGTTCAAGACCGCGGAAGAACCTGTATGACATCAAGGCGACAAGGTTGTAAGGTTACTTCTTATCATACAAGTTAATACAAATGGATTCTATTTTCTCATTAAGTTGTTCATGTATTTATTTGAGTAATTTATTTCTTTGATTCCTTGAGCACTGAGATAGATTAGTGTTTCTGAATTATTATATATTATAGGTGCTTTTAATCCTTTTTCTTGTCTTTGGATGCAGGTCTTACATGCTGAATTGACCTCTTTTGGAGCAACTGGATTGAAGATTACAGCAAGCGTTGGACTTTAGGTAGGAGTATCTCCTCTTACTTAGTTAATTAATAATTCTGAATCATAATAATCTAAAGAAAATAGTTTGCATTTGGTTTGTTTGTTTCTAGATATCCTTAGGATACTAGGGAGATTGTTCTTGTCCGCAAGAAGGATTTTATCCGCATAACAAAATGGCGACTCCGCTGGGGAATCTTGAAGTTAGTTTTCTTTTTTAATTTTCAGTTTGACTTTTGAATAAATTCTTTGATTTTGATTAGTTCAAAACTGGGTTGGGTAACTCACTCATTAGAATCCCTGACTGTAAATCTGTATTTTTATTTTTTTGTGTTTTTCTGGATTCCGCACTTTTTGTTTAAAAACAGAGCGGTAGACTCCGCATATTTTAGTGAAAAACAATATGGTACCGCATCTTTTTCCATTAAAAACTGCGGACTTCTAGAAAATTTTTGAAAAAAAAAAAAATTATGTTTTCAGGAGTGCAATTACTTGATTCTCTGTAATTACCCAAACTTGTCTTGATTGTCAAAAGGCTTCTGTGTGAATTTCTTTTAGCAATTTTTGTATTTGAAGTGATCTTTTCAACTGATTTGCATTTTATGAGTGAGTGTTTGCCTTGTCTTCTTGTTGCTCTGAATCAGAAACTTTTATATACCTCAGCTAATTGGTATGTCATCGTTTTCTTGTTGAGCCATTGAACTTGATGCAAATCTTGCTTTTATGAAAATTTTATTTTATTTTCATTTGCAAATTTAGAAAACCTTTTAGCTTGATAAGGTCTAAATTTCACTTTAAAACCATTATTGGATGTTTTTGATTTCTTGATGAGATAAGCAGAAAGTTCTTGGTTAGATTACAAACTAAGCATAAACATCCTCAAAACTTTTTAGATAGAGTTCAAAATTAGAGTTTCTTTTGGTTTTGAATTTTGTGTTTTTAAGAGTTTAGTTTTCTTTTGGAAGAAGTTTGATTCTAGTTTCTGATTTGAATGATATAAGGAATTTCATTTTGAACAAGTGATATTTCTTCTGTGAAATTGAGTTCTCAAGGAATTGTCTTCTTTTCAAAGTTTCTTGTTTATCAAAGAAAGAATTGATGTTTTGAAAGTTATTGAAATCTTTCAAATCTTTCCTCTAAATAGGTTTCATTGAAAAGAAATGAGTTTCTTTTCATATAGATGTATTTTAGCATAATTTTGAGTCAGGTCATTAAACATCATCGAAGTTTCACTTCCATACCTTTTGACCTAAGAAACAACCAAACTAAAAGTAACACTTAATTAAAATAAATCTAGAAATTTTTATATTTTCTAGGGCTCTTTTCCACCAACATAGCTCAGGCTAGTGTCTTGGAATAGGTTGTAGTTAACATTCCAAGGCAGTTCAAACAAAAAAGTAGTAAATATTGCGGTAGGAAAATCCAATTGTAGCATGTATGCTCTGGGAAGCTCCTCCTAAAGGAGTTAACCACGAGATCATGTCTGGACCAGTGAGGTAATCATACCTATCTCATTGGGAAAGATAGAAGATGTGGACGTATTAAAAACGGTAAACCTCGGATAGACCATTGTCAAGGAGCCTGGGGTCACTTGTCGGTAAAACTTGGATTATGTCAAGGAGCCTTCAAGGGGATTGAGCTTGTTACTCTGCCCTTGCATGTATATCGGATCGTAGATTGTCCCCTTAGGTATATGTGTTCCCGTTGGTGACCTTAGTGGCCATAAAATTTAGGATTATTTCCCAAGGTGAACGTCGATGGAAGGTCCCAATGTACCTGGAACAGACGTCGGCTAGACTCACTTGGACTCTCCAGAGGGTTCTCTTCACTCAAGATGGTTTACATGGAGAAATTTACACCGGTCTGTTTCATTAAGCAAGTTGGCGGGGTAACTTTTCCAACCGCCATTTCTACATTAAAATTCTACGATGTTGGATTTCATCACCAACTAGTGTTTTTAGTGTGGGAATCTATTGTTTGTGTGTGGTTTGATCTCTTAGATTTTCTAAGTGTGTGATCAATTTGGTTGTTTCCTTAGAGACTTTAGGATTTTTTATTCAAAATTTCTTTGATTGTGTGTGATTAAAATTTTTAATCATGGTTGAATAATGTTATGAATATAATTCATAACCAATAGTATAAATAGAATAAAGACAAACAAGTATAATTATTAATAGTAAAATAAGATTATGTTAAGTAGTTATTAGTTAACTGAAAAGGCATGTCTAAAATACATGCCTATTCATGAAAGGCCACCTGCATAAGTATATAAGCAGGGCCTCATTGTAACATTTATCATCATCTCTTATACATTTTATATATAATATATTATTATTACAATACCTCTTGTGTATTTTATAACTTAAGTCAACAAGCTTACAGCTTTGTTGCTCCAAATTACCGAGACAATCACATAGAATGCAGGGGAAACCCCCTGAATATACACCAAGCCAATTAGAAATACTTAAATCTGAAAAAGGACAAACATAAGGAATTGGATCAATAGAACAAGAAGAAACATCCATAATTATCCATCCTGATTAGGAAGTAGATCAACTGCAAACAGCGGAGTATACTCCTTAGAAAATTTCAATTTCCGAACTAGCTGAACTTGCTTCTACAACAAGTGCATTGTCATCTACTGAACCTGAAATTTCTGAGCCAGAAACTGAACCTGCTACATTTGAGCCTAATTTAGAGTTCGTTACTCCAACCCTTGCTTGTCCTGATTCACCTAGAGTGAAGAATCGGATCACAGAAGATCTTCCTCCTAGTCTCATTAGTATTGAATAAGTTACTAATACTGAAGAAGAAGTTGTTCTTCCTTCAGCTCAAGAATCTTTAAATCTTAGATAAAGTGAATCAATTTTTTATAGTCCTTTTAGACAAGACGCTTAGTATTCTTCATTGATATAATTTCTACAGAAAGTTGGTCTGAATTATTCGCCACCCCGAATTCCTTTTCCTTTTACACCAAGAGGTTATAGACCTCCATTAAACATGTCTAGTGAGTCATCCATGTTTTCTGAATCTCGAGAAACATATTTGTATGGTGGTATGTCTGTTCCTGCAGGATAACAGTCGCTCTATGGTACTTTCTCAGGGGCATCTCCTTTTCCCAATAAACGTATACCATCATCTAGTCCAAATGAATCAAATACTGAAACTGTAAATGCAGAACAAATTTATATGATGTCTGGAAACATTCCAAACCCTGATCCTCATGGTAGTAATTTACAGCCTGGGGGGCATCCTCAAAGTAGTAATTTACAGCCTGGGGGGCAACCTCAAGGTCAATACATGCCTCAGGGTCAATATCAACCTCAAGGGAAATACATGCCTCAAGGTCAGTACATACCTCAAGGTCAATATCAAACTTAAGTTCAGTATCCAACTCAGGGTCCACAACCTCCTTTAGGGCAACAGTTCTACCTAGAACAACAACTGTTTCATGGAGGTGGGAATTATCCAGTTAATTATCTAACATATGTTCCAAATTATCAACCTGGTTATGTTCCTTCCTATCCACAACCTTCAATGGGACCTTCATATCCCTGAGCTAATACAGTGTGGGATCCATCCCAAGTTCAACAGAATTTGCAACCTAATATGCAAGTACCTTATTATCAACCTAGACAACCGTTTGGTTATACTCACGTCCAACAACCTGTCCAACCTGTTCAACCTACTATTCAGGTACCTGCATCAGGTACAATTCAGCAACCTCGTCCAAGTACAGCTAGAACTCCAACGCAAACTGCTGCGCCAATTTCTGTTCAAGCTACCACACCTATTCCTGGAGTATCTGCAATGCCTATTTCTACAGCTCCTCAGGTATCAGTACCGATTCCTCAGCTTTCTGCCCCACATTCTACACTTACACTCCAAACTACTATTCAGATGCCTACAGTACAACCTGGTACAAGTATAGTTATAACAAGCCAACCTTAGTTTACGTATCAACCATACCAAGGGTCATATCAATATGGACCTGTAGCAAAAAATCCAGCATATCAACCGTACCCTGGGTACATGTATCAGATGCCTACTCAACCCCAGTATGGTCCAATTAATCCTAGTTATCCAGGGGGCATTCCGATTCCAAATGCACAAGCTATTCCAGGATATCCTGGATATCCTCCTCCTGGAACTGGTATAGTTCCACAAGGTTATTCATTTAATCAACAAGACCCTGACCGTCGGTTACCATTCATAGCAACTTTGGATTTACCATATTTATCATGCATTACGAATGATCCAATCTATTATCTTCCGTATTGGCCACCAATGCCAAATAAGTTACCCAGTGATATCCCAAAATTTGAAGGTAAATCAAGAGAGGACCCTTCTAACCATGTCATGACTTATCACCTCTGGTGTGCATCCAACTCTTTGATTGATGATTCGATTCGATTAAGAATTTTTCAAAGAATTCTCATAGGATTTGCAGCCAAATGGTATATTGAATTACCACGTGGCTCATTTAAAAATTTCAATGCCTTAGCAACCGCCTTCTTAACTCATTTTCAGTTACTGGTCAGATACGAAAATGGCACGAAATTATTAACTTCACTAAAACAAGCTACATCTACTTACATATAAGATCACATACATGAATGGAGACGTAGAAGACGTTTGGTGAAATTTTTTATTCCAGCTCAAATTTTTGCAGAATGGTTTATAAAATCATTACTACCAAAAATTACTGAAGATGTAGCAAAAGGAGGAGTTGTTACAGAAGAACAAGTCATTGCTCAAGCTCAGTACCTTGACCTAGTACATACACAGTCAGGTACTTTGTACGAGAAAATTTCAGATTTACCGCGTTAGGCTCTCATGCCGCTGATGGTGTAATTGGTTCAGTTGGTACTAATAAGAGCAAGAAGAAATCTTCCAAGATTACTTCTCCTATAATAATTTTCCTGATTCACCAAAAGCATATTCTTCCCTCGAAGCTTCTGCTGACATTCACATTATAGAGTCTTCTACAACTAATTCTAAATCTGGCAATAATAATAAAGGGAAGAATAAAAGTAAACATAATTCATCTCCCAAAGAACAAAACTGAGAAAAATGAGCCATCTGATGATAAATGAAAACCTCGTTATCCTTGTCTTATCTGTGACGAGGATCATTTCACCAAGGAATGCCCGCATAGTTCTAAGGTATCTAAGTTTGTCAAAGTTTCATCTACACCCGCTGTCTTGAAGGATCCTTTTCCTGTTCAAGATAGAAAAATGGTTGGATCTTCTTCTAATACATCAGCAGATATATTGATGATGTCTCAAGTAATGGTTGTGACTCGATCGCAAGACTATGGAAGTAATAATCTTGTTACTGGTAAAGAAGTAGAAAATTCTAATTCAGTACCAGCTACATCTCCTTCTGTTTCTGATCCACTTCATATCGAGAAACCTAATCCTGATCTAGTAATTAAACCGCCTGCTAAAGGTGTACTTCGGAAATCATCTTTTAATCCACATGCGAGAGCTGCTCAGAACTACAACATTGTTGAGGATTTAGCAATATCTTCTTCAACAATGTCGGCCTTAGAAGTGCTGCAATCATGTCTGGCACAAAGGAAATTAATCTTATCAGCTATTGTAGCTATATATCTTCAAGATTTGAACCTCATGGTCTTCGATTTATAAAATTTTACACCATGGCTCCCTCATCAAATGGATTTTCAGATTCCAGTACCAGTCAAAAACAGGTGTTTCTTTCGTACTGTAATTGATGAAGGAGCATAGACATGTATTATGTCGTTAAAATGTTGGAAATCACTTGGTTCTCCAACACTTAACCAATCTTCAAAAATTCTCAAAGCTTTTGACAAAAGAGGATTCCATCCATATGGAATTTTGCAGGATCTACCTATAGAGGTCAAAGGTAAAACTGTTAATTTAGATGTGGAAGTTGTTGATGCCCCTCTAGATTACAACCTTCTTCTGGGTCGAAGTTGGTCTTATGCTATGACTATTGTCATGTCATCATTATTTTGATTAATCATGTTTCCTCATCAAGGAAAGATTGTGAAAATCGATCAGCTCTCATATTATTTTTCTGACCCAGCTTCTACAGATAGTATTCAACATGTTGGAAAATCGAATTTCCTTATGAGGATGTTGGAGTAGGTTTAATCAAATATTTTTCCTCAATGGGAATTTTTTCTATGCCTCCACCTAACGTACCGCGTACTATTGCTAATATCAATATGATTACATCAAGCACTATTCCATTTGATGACCCTTGGATAGTGCCTTTAGAGTCAAAACTGGATTCTTTCAATGGCAAGATGCCTTTGAGTCCTTTTGAGATATCATATGAAGCAGTACAGTAATTTTCCAATCCTTCATCAACTGATTCTGATCCAATGAATGTGATCAATGAAGAATTGTTTTGACCATCAAGCTTAGCTATAACATCAATTTATGATCCTTTTCAACAAGTGTCTTATATTAATGAAAGCATTCGTGAATTCTTGTCCATAGATGAATTACCATGGGATGATATCCATCATAGGTCATCATTTTTACCTGATCTTGATAGATTTGAAAATAATTTTTCATCTGTTTTTACAATTAACTATGTCGAGGAACCCCAGAGTCCAATATCGATTACAAATTTGGATTCTGAAGTTAATTTGGGAAATATTTCTTCAACAGTTCCCATTGACATATCAGTTAAACCACGAATTATTGAAAACATTCATATAGGTGCTTCTTGTACGTTAGATGAAATTACTACATATAAAGCCCTATTTCAAGAATTATGTGACATATTTGCCTAGTCTTATGAAGAAATTCCAGGAATTGATCCCAAAATTGTCATTCATGAAATAAAAACTTAGCCGGATGCTAAACCCATCAGGCAAAGATTACGTCTGATACATCCACGAAAAGTTGCTGCTATTAAAGCCGAAGTTGAGAAATTACTAAAATCAGGTTTTATTTATCCAATTCCTTTAACGGATTGGGTATATAATATTTTTCCTGTTACTAAAAAGCAAGGAACCATACGAGTATGTGTCAACTATAGGGATATTAACAAAGCTTGTCCAAAAGACAATTATCCAACTCCCTATATCGATCAAATCATTGATGATTGTGCTGGAATGAAATGTACTCATTTATGGATGGATTTTCTAGGTACAATCAAATAAAAATACTCCCTGCCGATCAACCAAAAATAGCATTCATTTGTCCTTAGGGAACTTTTGCTTATTGTAAACTACCCTTCGAATTAAAGAATGTTGGTGCAACTTTTCAAAGGGAAATGTCTTACGCTTTTCATGACATTAAACACATTGTGTAGCCTTATCTCGATGATTTACCTGCTCATTCATTACACAGGGAAGATCATCCTACCCATTTAAGAGCAATCTTTATGAGATGTAGTCATTATAAGATTCAGTTGAATCCCCACAAATGTGTTTTTTGTGTGCAATCTGGTAGATTGATTTTATTTGTTGTTTCCAAAGCAGGCATTCGAGTCGACCCATCGAAGGTTGAGGCTATTACCAATTTACCTCCTCCTTCCACACTTTGCCGACTCCAAAGTTTTCAAGGGAAAGTAAACTTTCTACGTATATTTATCCATAACTATGCTGAATTAACGAAAGGTTTTACCAGGCTGTTGAAACAGAATGTTCCTTTTATTTGGGATGAGATCGCTGATCAATCTTTTGATTCTTTGAAACATGTGTTGACCCATGCACCGTTATTGCATCCACAAAATTACAGCCAGGATTACTTTTTATACCTAGCAGCCTCTAATTCCACCATTGGAATGGTATTAGTTCAAGAGGATGAATTCCACAATGAACATGTGATTTACTATCTCAGTCAGAATCTCAATTCGACTAAAATTAAATATTCGCATGTGGAGAAATTGGTCTTGGCAACAGTTCAAGCTGTCCAAAGATTCCATCATTACATATTGTTACGAAAAACAACTGTGATATCTAATTGCAACCCGATGATGTAAATTTTGATTAAACAATTACTCGAGGGAAAATACTATAAATGGATTGTTATCCTTCAGGAGTTTGATTTAGAATTTGAAAAATCCAAATCAAAGAAATCACTGGTGTTCATCGAACTTATGTGTGACTTCCCAAATACTGAGACAAAAATTGTGGTAGAGCATCCGATTGCTAATGAATCTATGTTTCTGATCAGTACATTAGATCCATGGTATGGAGATATCATCATTTATCTCCAAACCCAAACCTTTTGGCCTAAACTCTCGCGGTCAAATCGACGAAAGATCCATTACCAATCTCAGCAATACAATATTGTTGGAGACACAATTTATCGTCATGGTGTGGATTCTGTATTTCGACGATGTTTAACTCATGAAGAGGTTGAAAAATTTTTGAATGACTGCCACTCTAGAGCTTGTGGTGGTAATATGTCTGGGTATGCCATAGCCCAAAAGATATTGCGCGCTGGTTATTTTTGGCCATCATTTTCAAATATTGCATTCTCGCAGTCCGAAAATGCCACAACTGTCAGATATTTGATAGAAAGATGCATGCACCACCAACTCCTCTTCACCCCATAATTGATGTCGGTCATTTTTCAAAATTGGGCATTGATTTCATTACCTATAACCCTCACTCGGCCGGGGGGCATGGGTATATTATTCTCGCAGTAGATTATTTTACCAAATGGGCCGAGGCAATGCCTACATTTGCAGCAGATGGAAAAAATGCAGCAACGTTTGTATTCAATCATGTAATTTCTCATTACGGTGTACCCCAAGCTATTATTACTGATCATGGAAGTCATTTTCGAAATATCATGATGACCGAACTTTCTTATCAACTGGGCCTACACCATGATAACTCTACTCCATATTACCAACAGGCTAATGGTCAGGTTGAAGCCGTTAATAAAGTTTTAACCACCATGATTAAAAGGATAATCGGAATTCATAAATAAAATTGGCATACCATGCTTTTTTTAGTGCTATGGGCATATCGAACCTCAGCAAAAACTGCAACAGGTTTCACTCCTTTTCAACTGGTTTATGATTTAGAAGTTGTGTTACCTATTGAATGCGAAATACTGTCACTCCAATTAGATATATAGTTATTACCAGCTACCTTTGATGAGGAAAAACACTTTTTGTACTTAGCACAATTAGATGAAACTCGGTGCACCACTGCATTAGCATCCAAAGCTCATAAAAAACGCGTTAAAGATTAGTATGATCGAAGTGTTACACCTCATGTTTTTTCAGAAGGTGAACTAACGATAAGCTAACGATAAGCTAGGAGCTGGTAAATTCGAACCAATGTGGCATGGTCCTTACATTTTCAAGCAAGTACTTACCAAAGGGTCTTATGAATTGACTGATTATGATGGGGTCTATTTAGATAAACCCAGAAATGGACTTTATCTGAAGAAATAATATGCTTGATTCTTGCGTGAATATCTCACTTGTACATTAGTTATTTTTCTAAGTTAGATGTTGTAGATTAGATGAGTGTGTCTAGTTTAAGTTTTCTTTTACTACTATCACTTCTTATCTTAATTACTCTTGATATTTCAGATGTCAACATCCCTTCAAACATATATTGGTTTTACTGATGGTGCCTATCGAAGTACACGAAATATTTCTTTAGTAGCCTGGGTTATTTATTCACCCACTGATGAGTTAGTTTCTATGCATGGGGTAAGCCTTGGTCAAACAACGAATAATGTTGCAGAATATAGCGCAGTGATTGAGTTATTATCTGGTGCCATTTCATTTGGCATTCGACGTTTGATCATTAGGCTAGATTCAGAACTCATTGTATTACATTTAAACAGGGTATACGCAATTAAAAATCCATTGTTATTGAGATTATTTTTGAAGGTTCATCTCTTGGAAAGGAAATTTGATTACATCGAATATCAACACATTCCAAGAAATTTAAATACATTGTCTGATGCATTAGCTAATATTGTTATAAATAGACATTTCCAACATTAAAATAGTAAACCAAAACAACATTTGATATGTGTTGAAAAAGATAGCCAAAGAAAGTAGTAATATCATAGATAGGAGTTTTTGTTTTCAAAAAATATTACATCGTCTGCAATCATAGGTTTAAACACCTTATGATCTAAAAGATAGTGATACAAAAAAAAAAATACAATAGTCTGCGATGATCATCCACTATCTGTGGTGATGATCATGGTAGTAAACTATCACCCGCGCCACCCTGCACAAGAATCTCCTAAACTAGCTAGGAACACCAACAACATGTCTCTGGAGACGAAGAGGAATATCATTCGCCGATGTCTCTGGGATATCTATAGTCAACCTTTCTAGGTTGTGCTCCAAGTCAGTAAGGATTTATGTTTCCTGATTTTGTGGCTATGCAACAGGCTCTGTTGGCTTCCTTTCGAAGCGGCAGAGAGTGGCTGGCCTTCGTGGACCAACATCTACATTTAAAAAAAAATTATCAGTATTGGATGATCAAAAAACAAAATAAAAATTAGAGTTAAAACAAATCAAAATGATTCATTTACCTGATTCATCCCATTGTGCCCCTGGAGATAAGGACATCTCGGGATCACCTCAAAAATCTATGCCTAAATACGGGAAATCCTCAATAGCAAAAATTTGGTTCTGAAGCCAATGAAAATATGCTAGAGTGAATCGAACTACCACAAAACCATTGCCACCATGGCGAGACATCAGTGCAACCTAGCATACCATGTGAGGCTCTCTAGGTTCACCATGATCAACAGAGATCAGTTGAGGGGCGAGGGATGGAATCCTCTCCAAAGCAAAAGTAACCAAGATGGCACCATACCCAAAGTTTTTCAACTTTGAGTTTTTTTCTCTAGTCAATTGACCTTTCATATTGGCCAATACCCCTTCACACCAATTGAAAATGGTACCTATATAACATTCGACTGTTGTCTGCATCTGAGATTTGGTAGCCACATGTGGAGTTATGCTCCCACACAACCTGGTCACGGTGAATGAAATGAATTTAAGATCAAGATGTAGGATAGTATTTATATCTATACGGTTATCTTTGGGATCAGCTTCTTCGCTGCAGAACTCTTGTTTATAGCTAGAAATAGGCAGGCCACCTTGCCTAGCTCTGAACAAAGAAATACATTCACCTCTTTTGGATAAACCAGTGAGAAATTAAATGTCTTCAAGCTCAAGTTATAGCTTGTGATCACCAATGATAAAACATTGTTCTTGAACGTCCCATTTGTTCACCAGCCAGGTCATTAGTTCCACTTGTGCCCTCATGCCCTGAATTTCCTAGAATCTGTACAATCCACAATTTCTCAACACACGCATTGCGGTCAAATTATTCATAGCTGCATCATCTACCTCTTCATGCTCACATTCTATCCACTCCAACATTGTGGAATAATCTGCAAATGGATGCATTTGAAGGTTAGAAGCTTTTAGAGTGAGAATTTTTAACCATTTTTTAGAGAATTTAATAAATTTCCTTTTCTTATGACGCCTCCACAGTTTTTATATAGAGACAGTGCGGGCCCCCGCACGCGCTCTTCATAAGAACCATGGTAGCCCGATAATTTTCCTTTTGGAAAATTATCGAGGTCCGCAGGTAACCAATACATTACCCGCAGACCCCCGAGAGCAGAATTTTGAACTTATTTTCCTCTTAAAAAATGATTTCAAAACTTAAAAAGAGAATTTAAATGGATGAAAATGAAGAGAAGAGTGTTTTAGATTACCTGGATTCAACGATTTTCGATTTGAGCAGTTGGTTCTCCCGTTATCACCTCCGGAACTTTTTCTGCCAAAAGCTCTCAACTTTTAACTCTAAACACAAAAAGTGAAAATGACTTTGTTGAACTACTTTTTATAAGATTTTTTGAATGAATAAAATATTATTTTATTTATTTTCCACTTTAAAAAGTTATTTTTCAAAAAAAATTACTTATTGGAAACAGGTATGTTTAATTTTTTCGAGTTTATGTGCAGAAAACAAGTTTTTCGAGTGAAAAGAATTATTTTGATGATGAGTACACTTTTATCACTTTTTCAGGCTCTTGAAAATTACAAAATATTGAAACCCTAGAGTTCTCTTTTAGGCCCTTTTCAGACTCTCTAAACATGAAAATATTGCCAAGTACTTGACTATTCGAACTCATTAAAGGAAATGAACAATTGTCCTTTCAGTATAAGTTTACCCCTTTTCCGGACTGAAATGGAATATTTATGAAAAAGGTATACGTTGACTAATCATGGTCAATAGAGTTCTCTCTTGTATTATTTTATCCTTTTTCGGGCTTGAGAGACTAAATTTATGAAAAATTACACCCACGGAGTTTTCTTAAGTTTTTCTTCTGACTGCCTAAAACTGAAAAACACCGAGTTTCACCAATACTGGACTCATTAAAACTCAAAAGTAAAGGACCTGTAAATTACAAACAGGAACGAACCACTCCTTCTTAGGGTTCGATTTTAATACTAAGTTGGACTCATCCGAAGGATGAGCTTATACAACAAGCAAATCTTATCCTCCTCAATCTTTTCAAAAATAAAGAGGTACTTGCTAGAAATGGTGGGGGAAAAAGAGAAAAAATGAATCCAGTTGTCACACTTTGTTTCAAAAAGCAATATACCACTCTTGAACACGACACTTTTGTGACACTAATACTTGGGTTGGGAAAATCCTTTGGCCAACAATTAATCAAACCACATTGAAAGTCTTCAGTCGTTTTCTGGGTATTAGCTTTAGTTCAATTTCTACCAAACCATCTTCACTGTCGTTATGTGTTTAAGAGACAGTTTAAATAAACCATTCATTGCAAACATTTGTCTCCATTCACGTCGACCATCCCTGAGTCAATCCTTGCAAATATTTCTTCAAAACTTGATCTAATGGTTTCGTGTCGTGGGATTTCCTACGACGGGTCACTTTCTATCGACGACAACTCATCATCTAGAAAGTTGATCTAGAATCCTATTAGTACCTTGGGATCTTCATGCCCTAATGGCAGGTTTCTTGCCTTCAACGACAGGTTGCATCATTGACCTTCGATCGAATGACTCCATGAAGTGTTCAATTGAAAATCATTCGTTCACACTTCATGGATTGTACTGAGTACTTTGAGAGCCATTGTCATTATTGGTGGTTTCCCTCACACTTGTTAACAGTTCACATCATTGACTGGTAATCAAGTGGTTTCTACCATGTTTGACTTTGACGCAATAAATCGCATGGCTAGAATCGTACTAGTTCGGGAAGCGGAAATCAAGACCCTGGATCTATTTTCCACCATCCAGGCTGCGAGGAGTTTTATTATTCATGATACAGTAGACTACTTACGATAGATGGTTGCATCCATGCTGTGTCTACTATTGATGTAATTCTAGAATCATTTATGTATCAAAACATGTAGTTATTTTTTATCGGAGTATGGGAATGCCTACCTCAGTGATGATATACATATATACGTTTGCATTGAATGTTTTACAAGTTTCAACCAGTATGCCTGCAACCCAATCCTCAGAATGATAAAGCACTTCACTCTTCATAACTACTTCAGACTTTGCACTTTAGGGGGCAATCTGTTACACTAAAATTTGTCACCATGATATTTTGTTGTCTATATGGGTTCATCATTACCTATATTATGCTCCCTTAGAGGTCCAAAATTATAAAGTTCCTAAACCAAGTCTTGCAATTGGAGAAAATCTCATTAAAACCCTAAAAATCCTAACTCCGCATTTTTCCTAGTCATTGCTTGTGGTACCGCAGTTTTTTGCTCTATAACCTGTGGCACATCCCGCACGTTCTGCTTAATAAAACTACGGACCCCCGTAAAAGGTAAAATAAAATAAAAAGTAAGTTCTAGAAGCCCATTTAGTCAAATATTCTCCTAGCTAGAGGCTTCTAGAAGTGTAATCTGGTCGAGCTTCAATCCCTCCATTCATGAACCTATATCCCTTCATTAAAGGAGTCTATCCCTTGGTATTTGGAGCTTAATCCCTTCATGAAAGGAATTTATCCCTTTCGTATTGGAACTGAAACTACCTCCCTTCTGTTATAAATTGAGATCATGTTTTAGTATCAAGGGTACTTAGAACTTGGTTGTTTTGAGGTGAATTGCTGAAGAAATCATAATCTCTTTACTTGGAATCATTGACATGAGAATGATTACATACTCATGTCGAGATTCATGCTAGTTCAGAGAGACAAAGGCTTGTCAAACCGATGGAAAAAGGCTGTTCAGGACACCGGAAGAACCTGTATGACATCAAGGCGACAAGGTTGTAAGGTTACTTCTTATCATACAAGTTAATACAAATGGATTCTATTTTCTCATTAAGCTGTTCATGTATCTATTTAAGTAATTTAATTCTTGGATTCCTTGATCACTGAGATAGATTAGTGTTTCTGAGTTATTATATCTTGCAGGTGCTTTTAATCCTTTTTCTTTTCTTTGGATGCAGGTCTTACATGCTGAATTGATCTCTTTTGGAGCGACTGGATTGAAGATTACAGCAAGCGTTGGACTTTATGTAGGAGTATCTCCTCTTACTTAGTTAATTAATAATTCTGAATCATAATAATCTAGAGAAAATGGTTTGCATTTGATTTGTTTTTTTCTAGATATCCTTAGGATACTAGGGAGATCGTTCTTGTCTGCAAGAAGGATTTTATCCATTACATAAGGACCCTTTGCAGCATAGTGACCTATTCTTCCATAAGAAAAACATTTAAAGGGAAGTTTTCCCTTTAATTTTATTGTTACCACTTGCAACTTCTTCATAAAATTTGCTTCTTCCTAATCTGAAATGTAGCTTGTAGCTTTAGATTCTTCATTTTATTTTCCTTTGTGAGTGGCTTTGAATGAAGCTTCTATAATTTCTGATGTACTTCCTTTCATCGTCTCATAATTTTTCAAGATCCCATGAATTTTTTCTAGAGTAAGACTTTTCAAATCCTGCATTTGTTCAATGGTAGAAACTTTGGCATTGGGGTTAGTGATCTCAAAATATTTTCAACAATTGCATCATCTTCAATCTTACCTCAGAGACCTCTCATTGTGCTAACAATCTCGTATATTATAAGGAATAAATTTGCAATGCTTTCATAATCATGCATTCTCATATATCCATATTGAGTTATGTATGATTGAATTTTAGCATTTTTTCCTTAGTGTCGCCTTCATAAATTTGGACAAGTTTATCCCATATTGCTTTCATTGGGTTCAACTGCATGAATTTTATGAACTCAGATTATGCCAAACCTCCCACAATAGCATTAACTTCCTTTACATTATTATCATACTACTTCTTTCATGCTTCATCTATGGGAATAGAGGTTGGATATTGATATCGTGCTTCAACAACTCCCCATACATCATCTCCTAGTGACTGCAAATATTATCTCATTCTTACCTTCCTAAACATAAAGTTAGTTCCATTAAAAAAAGGTGAATTTGTAGAAAATATTGCTTCCATCTTATTCTTCTTGTTATATCTCCCTTTAAGTGATCAAGATTTTCCTAAGGGACTTTCTATGATACGAATTTTTAGAAATACTAAGAGGGGGGTGAATTAGTATTGCATTACCAAATTATACTTCACTTGAATTATTCTTTCAATTCATAGTTATCTTGAAACCATTAATTCATTTAGTATATCACATATATATATATATATATATTATTCAATAAATCATGAGCAACATCAAGAATAAAACATGTAAACCATAAAGTACATCATCACATCAAACATATAGACATCGATATTTTAGGTGGAAACCCAATGTGGAAGGAAACCATTGTTGTCATAATATTTCTCTTCTTCTTTTATTATAAAGAAAAAATATATTTGCATCATGGTCGTGTACTAGCGCAGACTCTTTCCAACACAAAGCTCCTACATATAGGATACTACCACCTCCAATCGTTCTCCATCACACACTAAAGGCATGATCTGAATACTTCTAATTAGGTTCTACTTCTTTGATGGAAGGTGTGGTGATGATAATTCATCTCCTATTGTAAAGAATTGGGCCCCGTTGCTTAATGGCATAGTGAAGGAATCAAAAGTATTAAATTTTCCAAGGTGTATCACTTAGCATGATGCATATAATACTTGGTCCAAACAACTCAGAAAAAAAATGAAGGTTTATTAGATATCAAATTTTAGTTATTGATTGATTATATAATTAGTTTGAAGTGATGCTAAGTGGTATAAATTTAAATTAGTATGCACTAAAAACATGGTCTCCTCATTAAACAATGGTGAGTGGTATGTATTTCATGAATATATGTTAAATATTGGATGCATTCAGGTGGTGGATCAAGTTGGAAAACATTATCATTAACTACTCTAAAAAGGGAGTAAGGAGCATCTTGAAATTGAATGGTCCTCCAATGTGAAACCTTAAACCTTTGTTTTGGAAATTGTAACCAAACTCAATCAATTAATTGAAAATACTAAAGTACTCAATGTGCATTGTGTCTTTGCTTATACTTCTACTACTAGTGTTTCAAAATAGACTAGACCTATTCATGGATTTTCCAAATCTAATGAGGAAGGTTGAAGATCCATCTTGTTCTTTATCAATTGAGAACCATGGAATGTTTTGGGCTATAGGAAAGAGATCTATATACGTTTATATGGTTAGAAAATAAAGAAAATCTAAAAAGGAATTTTCTCAATAGATCTATGTTGGCCTTTATTATAATTCTAACATAAATTATCAACCAAGATGTTTGTAAACTTCGAGATGCTACATTATATGTGTGGGGCTCAAATCATCAATAGGATTTCTAACCTATGTTATAGGATAAAAACAAAAATTAATTCATGCGAGAAAGTAAATCTTGGAGATAAGTGTTAACTGGGGCATCAACACAAAGCCATTTCACCCTTGTTACACGCTTATAATCTGACGAGGTGGGGCATTCATGCAAACAAGGAGAAGTTGTAATGTGTATGTAAACCCTTCATAAAGCTATCTCACTTATATCAAACAACAATTTAAATGAATGCACAATAAGGGAAAAAATCAAAGAATGATCATTTGGGTTATGCACAAAGCCCCTATTGATTGAACTAGGGAGTTAAAAAACCAAGAAGGTTGCAGCATGTGCCATTTCCATTCAATGATCAATCTCATCTTGAAAACAAAATAAATATCAAAAACAAAAACATTCAATGATCAAAGCAATAATTAGATAGTGTATTCAAATGAAAATAACCTATGTTTTAATTATGAAACAAGCTACAATATACTTATTAAAATGAAAGAGAATGATTCAGCTATACTACATTACACGGAGAAAATAAATGGGGAAGCGTGGGTTGAGTTGGCAGTCCCTCCCATCCAACACCACACTGCCTAAATAACTAAAAAGTTAGAACCAATTCGCACTAGCAATGATCTCAAACTAGCATCGGGATTTGCATTTATCCAAAGATAAAATAAGAGTTACATCATCAACAACATTTACCAATGATCAAACTTTGTGTTACAAGAAATTAACAAAATTCTCTCTATAATTTCCTCTATTACAGACATATATATATATCCTCATATCAATAACCACATGAAAAAACCTCTTATGACCCCCCCCCCCCCCAAAAAAAAAGCGTGTTCTTTTCCCATACATTTATACAAGAAAAGAGCAGGGGGGGATTGCAACTAATCTCCCCAAGTTTGGACTGTCAATCATGGACATATTTGAAAAATATTATATATTTTCTATTCTTAGTGAATCTTAGTTGGAGAAAAATTTACAAATCATTACATATGATCCATATAACACACAATTATCTAGGAATAGGATGAATGTTGTTCCCTTGTTGATTGTTTGATTTTTTTGGGGCGCAACTTGACTACGACTGCAACTAGAAATGTTCCCTTGAAATAACCTCGTGTAGCTCCCAATATATGAGTTTTTTGAAGGAAATTATTGTGTGTCACCTAAATGGGGTTGTTCTCAATAAAACACGTCTATGATTTTCAATATTTTTTTATGTTTGTCCGGAAATCACACCCAAAGTTGGTTACTCGAATCGTTCTGGCACAAGTTTTCTGAATTTTTTATCCTAAGTTGGAGGCATGAAGAATCGACCTAGGTGTAATATATATATATAGATAGATAGATAGATAGATAGATAGATAGATATTATATGAAACCATGTCATCGTCCTTAGGAAAAAAACTTGCATTCCAAAATTTCCCTTGGAGTTTCATATATATGCCAACCTTGGACACTAGTTACTAGAACTGCATAGGAGCTACAGGGACTGAACATAACCGTCATAGGAGCTACAAGGACTCAAAATTCATGTATGTTAATGATGAATTCAAGGTATAAAATGAATTTCATAGTGAATGAACATCTAGATAATTTTTCCTAAAGCTTATGTCTTTAAATTATATGCAATACTTGCTCAACCCATAAGAGGTGTAATCCAATGATTTGTTAAAGATAAAGATGGCATTCAACTACAATGTTGCAAACTATTGCGGTAAGAATTTAAACATTGTTGGTTATTGGGATTGGCGAAATCCCAAAGATAACATTTGAGCGAATAATACCTCCCCCTTGCTTTATTAATATGTGGTGCTCCTCTTTAATAAATAATTACACACTCAAAGAAAAAGAAAAAATAATATTGAGACATGACCAAACCTCAAAAATTCATAAATATATGCTATATATGAACATAAAAATCAAATAAATTTCAACATTTCAAGACTCATATATTTTCAAATATCTTCTAGCATAACAGTAAGTAAAAATATCAAGCATTTGGAATAGAGAAAGAAATCACAACACATATTTTTAGATAACTTTAAGAGATGTTTCTTTTAAAACTTATTGGGATGAAAAGAGATACACTCTTGAAATCTTAGGCTTAAAACTCAAACTTCAAATATCACACTAGAGATTAACTTTTGAATAGTTCTTAGAGGAACCTTGAAAATATATACAAATGTTTTAATAAAATTTGTAATATCCAATAAATGAAATTGCATTCATCCATTTAAGGAGAGGGATTGATCTCTCACTAACCATATAACAAATGTAAGAATAGAAATAGAAATGAAACAACAATTAAATTTCAGCCTTAATTCTTGGAAGAATCTATAGTCAAAAGGGTTGTATGACTTCTAAGAGAGAAGAAAGACAAGAAAACCAAAGCTAGAAAATCTACACACGTTGTTGGAAGAAATCCCTCATTGTTTTGAAATCCCTTTTAAATTTCAAGTGCATGTTGGAAGTGGAATTGTCAGAGCCATCGATCAATTATTTTTAAGTAATTATCTTCTCCAAATTTTATTTAAGCCATCACTCAATTAAGTATCATAATGGTTCTAGAAATGAAAAAACAATTAGAAATTAGCCTTAGTTCTTGGAAGGATTCATAGTCAAAAAGGTTGTATGATTTCTAAGTGAGAATAAGGATGGGAAAACCAAAGCTAGCTTTCCCCAAAGGTCACATTGAGAGGGGGGGTGAATCAATGTGAAATCAATTTTACCATTTCACAAATTTTCATAATTAAACAATCATATAGTAATGAATCTTAACCATAAGCATCATATCATTGAATATAAAAATGCATCACCAAGCTACCAACATATCAATAACATATCAAGAATAGATCACATCACAAGAGAAACAAAATATTTTACGTGGAAAACCATATGGGAGAAAACCACAAATATTCTTCTTCATTATCTTCAATTCATTACATAGATTCACATGCTATGACCTGTTGGAGGCAACTACCCACCAAATATTCAGGTTGTCGCTTGCGATATTCTACAACCTGATTGAGGCACCAACCTCGATAATGAGCGAGATCCCACCTACTCTATGCTTCAACCTGAAAGATGAGTGGGCTCCAACCTACTCTAGGCTCCAACTTGATTGAGGCTCCAGCCTCAGTGGAGGTACCCACCTCCTTCTGCAACTCCTTGTGGACCTCTATTTCATATCATTTTGGAGTTGGATCCACCATCATCTTCTATAAGTATTTTTCAAGGAATATTCTATCATAAAACCATCACAACCTGCAATCATAAACTCCGGGATATGTTACTAAAAAATCAATCACAATATGCAATCATTGTCACTATAACATCTAGAACAGTTCACTATCACAATCTTCAAGCATTGTCATTTCAAACATTATCACTGCAATCATTATCTCAAACATTCATATCAATCATTGTTGCTAACTATCAAGTTGTTGTCCATACTCTTCTCAAACAATTCATCAATTTGTTCACTCAAACCCCTTCTTGGGACATGTTTTCACCATGTATCCAAAACCACTACAACTTGCTCATAGATCCTCAAAACATGCAAAAGTGATTTTTTTCATAATATATATATCAACAAGGAATTCCATGCCTTTTGATGCATTCACCTTTAAGCCATGAACATCATGCTTCTTCTGGAATTTAAAATGGACCAATAAAGAGCCCAAAATCTCAAAATAACCATGTAAAACTATATAATTTATTAACCATTCTACATAATGCCACTTTTCAGGCATTGTTCTATGAAACTCTCAAGCTCTAATGTTAGTGCTACAAAATTTAGATCGTCATTGGGTTAATAGTGTGATAGAATGAACCCTATTAAAAAATAAAAATAAAAATTGAACATGTTCACCATCGAGACTCATACCCGCAACCTCGGCCAATACAACACCATCTGGATACCAATAGACCAATTCCATGTGACTTAATATGTCCTCCTTGTGGCTTATTAATATTTCACATAAGAGTATTGATCCAACTTCACATCAATTCCCAATTAACATCACTTAGTTGCAAGGTTACATAGAGCCATATGTCCAACTCTAGAGCAAGGTTCATCGACATAAAACTACCCCAGTGTACCAAGACTCCTCGTGTCAATATGGTATTGTGTTCCCAATCGTTGTAGATTCCAACCTTGTCATTTGTTCAGTCCAACTTGTTGCTTTGGTGACTAATCAAATTGGCCTGATTAGTATGGTTCCTCTTCTGTTATGTATATTTGATCGCTGCCAAATCTAGCCAAGCTACATCAAACTTTCCTTCATTATGTTACCCTTTGAGGGCCTCCAAAATATATTTCTAGACCTGGTCCAGCAAAATTGGACATAAGGATCCAGTAACTTTGCACACTAGGGATTGCAACTTGTAGTACAACCTAAATCCATTGTGACATAGTGCAAACAAAACCAAAACAATGAAGGTGTAACCAAAACTACATGAATGTCACAAGAAATAACCAAAACAAATCTCAATCATCCTTTGAATTCAACCACAAAATGGATACTTGTTTGATTATCGATGGCATATATATATATATATATATATATCTATAATGGTCATGTGCTCATAATGGAGCCGACCATAGAATCAGAGGATGAACCTTAAAGTTAGGAATTAAACCACTTTTAATCAAATAGACTTACAACACTTGGTCCTTTAGCATGTCTAACCAACCCATGTGACCTTGTCCTGTGGATCATTGGTGGATCACATGATGATGTCATCATGCCACACAATAGCTCGTGAGGGGTATCATGTGTCACTCATTTTATATCCTTCATCCAACCAAAAGTTGACATTTGTCACTACCAAATTAGAAATTTTGATGGCATCACATCAGCAAGTTCATGTCATTTGCTCGAGGCCACATCACCCTATGATGTGTTTCAAAGTGGAATCTATGTTGACTAAATGTCTATGTCATCATGCATATTGATCAGGAGCTCAAATCTAAGCTTGGGAAAATTTTCAAAAATTAAAGTGCTCAAATTGACTTTGAACCTGAGTGACTGGATAGGCCTCGGTGATACGATCCCAACGCCGCAAATGGCACTGAAAACCGATACTGTATGAGAAATATTTTCAAGTTTGAAATTTCTCAATTTCAGGTAAAAATTCAGTTTGACTTGGTTTGACCTTGATTAAAAATAATATTAAAAAAGGAATATTCCTTGGGAATATTCCCTGGAATATTCTAGATGGGCCAATTGAATGGCGCCAAGTGTCATTCATTGATTTGATGTTAAATCGACTTTTGTATTGGCGGGCCAATAGGAGGCTGCCACGTGGCCCTAAATTCAGAAATTTTGGCGTAACAAAATATTATTGGGGACCTCATCCCCACAATTTCTAAGCCTTACCATTTCCCCATAGCCTTTGGTTTTGATATATGAACCTCAAAAAGTATATTTGAATTTCAAATTTAAATTAGGTGGGCCCGTAAGGGGGCCAGCCCCCTATGCAACGTGACTACATGCAGAGATCAAAAGGCTAAGGTAGTTGGCGGTTATATATAACAGTGTGGTTTATTAAATGTTTTCACATGTTTTGGTGGTGGAAGCTTCGTTTAAACCTTTATGTCACGGTTGTTAAAACTGTTAATTCAAACATTTTCCGCCGGTGGTTAGGGGTCTATGTGACCACATCCAGATACCATTAAATGCTACAGTTAACTTACCGCCATTTTTGGGGTGGAGCCACCATATTTGGCTCACATTACCAAATTTAACTCCAGTCTACTACAGTTGGCCCACAATTAGTGGGATTTTTGCCTAATATTGGGCAAAAACTTCAGTTGGTCATATCTTTCTGATGGGAGATCCTTTCTGAGCGATTTTTTTTTTTTTTTTTGGGTCTCTTCGACCTTTTGGACTCATTGGAACAGGTTTCACAGCCAAAAAAGGTCATTTTCAGGTGTTTTTGCTTCGGGGAAGTTCCAGGAGCCACTAGGGCCTTATCAATTTAGGAGCTGCATTGGGATGTGTGCAACCATTGAATGTGAAACGAAGGTCATTTCTGACTATATTCAGTGTTATGAGTCCATTTATACAGCTCTTTTTTCCTATTGAGGAATTATTCACCTCGAATTTCTTCAGGGAAGCTTTCAAGGCCACTAGGGCTATTCCAGTGCTTAAGCTGTTTGGGGGTTGTATTCATCTATTTTCGGTGATTAAAAAGCCTACTTCTGTTGTCTTCGACATTCTGAGTCCATTGGCAGAGGTTTGAGAACCATTGGAGTCATCTTCACCTCGAATTTATTCATATAAGTTTAAAAGGCCATCAGGGCCATTTGAAGAAAGTATTGTTTAAGGTACAATTTCACTGTTTAGTGCTTGGGGAAGAGCATTCTTAATTTTTTCCTATCTTCTGATTCTATTTTTACAGTCAGATTTTCCTTTAGAGGCACTTATTTACTTGTATTAGCCTTTGCAGCATTCTTAATACAAGAGGACAAGCCCGTTTTGGGAGGCTTGGTCCAGCAGATGTAGCCCAGGAGGGGTGAACTACTTCATCATCTTTGTTTCATTATTTGCTGAAGATATCATGTTAAAAAAATCTGATATAATGTGTTAAACAGAAAATTAAAGAAACTTGCCTTCTCACATAAACACCTAAACAACTACTCAAACTTATTTGTTTTATTCCGCAAGACATCAAGCTTCAAGCATGAGTATTTTAATGACATCTGAGTGTTTACTTCATAGTTAACCTTGGAGTTGTTTGCACATTTAAAATTATTGAAAATGGATACCTTGCACCCTTTATTCAAGTACATTCCATTTTCAGATCACCTATCCTTTCAGGATGTGCCACATGTCATTCCTTTAGCCTATTGATTATGCTATCTACATCACTTCTTCTGTCCAACCACCATATGCCACGTGCCCTCATTCTATTGGGTCTAAAAGTTTAGTTAACTTCCATGTAGGTCTAACATCATTCATTATTCAATTTCTCATGGAATTGTCTAATTAGTGGAAAGATGCACACTATTTAATAGGTTAAAGGTCTTATAGGTTTTGTTCAAATCTGTTGTTGACCTTGTCAATGTACTATTGATGTGCCCAAAAGGTGTACGCTTTTTAATGTATTAATATTGTGGGTTTTTTCCATATAGTTTGGGCCTCCAACTAGCATTGATATTCAAATGGACATAACTTCTCATCGGAGAAGATTTTTTTAGTGTAGGATATATCATTGGAAATGTATCAACATTACCTATGCAACCATGTAGTTTATAGGAAAATTTGGACATCATAACTACATAAGTAAATCAAATAACTTCAAGCACCTTCATCTTGACGTAAAGTGATCTTGTAAGAGATCCAGTTGTCATATTGCTTCATAGAGTGTATTTTCGCTTCCTTAGGCATTGTTAACACTGGAAAATCATACAGCAGAAGACGACATCAATTAATTTCGAGCCTAAGGATTTACAGGACAAGAATACATTATGGAATCAAGAAGTATTTAAAATCTCTAAGGTTTTGAGAAAATCAGGGTTGAACTAGTCATAAATGCTCAAATGCGTGCTTTTTCCTTCGAGAAGAGCGCCTTCTATGCGCACTTTTCCCCGATAAGCGCGCATTCTTGTAAATGGAAAAAAGTCACTTTCCGGGACCACTACAAGCAAAGGAAAGTTACTCCTTATGTGAAAGCCGCCTAAGGACAGCCACCAGTGCCTCCTTAGACATTATGTGAGCACACAAAATAATATTTGAGCACACAATGGAATCACACCTCTCCCTTGGGTCACCATCCATCATGTACCAAGGCATGGAAGGACGATTTGAAGCTCACCTATATAAACCCACCGAGAGATGAAAAAATGGTGATCACAAGGTTACGCTGGCCAAAGTTGCCCAAGAAACACCAACATTGTGTGTAACCCAAGGAACTAGAGCTAAAGAGGACTCGATGGTTGGCCATCCAACATCTTAGTCCACCATAGCAAAGAGAGAGAGAGTTAGATTACATCAGAGGCAGAACTTGAAAGACAAACATCCTTGCATCGAGACCTAGAGCCATTGCCTAGGAGCCCTTTGGCAAGTGAGTAAGATTTTCTTTTATTCCAAACATTTAATAAGAAGAGGCCA
Source organism: Pinus albicaulis (assembly GCA_034641835.2). Classification (NCBI taxonomy): domain Eukaryota; kingdom Viridiplantae; phylum Streptophyta; class Pinopsida; order Pinales; family Pinaceae; genus Pinus; species Pinus albicaulis. The sequence goes on along the minus strand of CM076584.1, from coordinate 217,350,810 downwards.
TCGAGCCATCGTTTACATTATTACTGTTTGGAACTCTCTATATAGCTTCTTTTGTGTTTTTAGTTTTATTTTTTTAACCATGGCATACTTCAACATATTATTTCATTTAAGTTTTATGCTTTTGAGCTCCCCCCACATACTGCCTGTTACCAATAGTTTAGAGAGTATACCACACTCTCTAAGCTAGTGTGATTTCGTACACCTATGTGTCGAATCCACCACAACAGGATTGGCGACTCCACTGACGTGTTTCAAGTTTATGTGGTTGTGCCATCTTTTGCGGGAGACCCTTAGTCTATGCTGGAGTGGAGCTAACAGTCCTCTGACCCATCTTGCAGTCCCTAGATTCACTGAGGTGACAGACTGAAGAAGGAAACTCCTAATCTTTTACTTGCAGGATTTTTGCGCGAGTTTTTTCACATAGAGGTGCATTGCACGCGTTCAAGAGTGATCTGCGCGCAGGAAGGCGCACCTGTCAAGGGATTTTGCACGCAAATTGCGGAGAGATTTTTTCTCCCTATTTTCTGCATTTTTTCTGCTTGTAAGTGTGTTGGGAATCCTCTAATGTATCTGCCAACACCTGTGTTGATACCCCATAGCTTCTGAGAACTGATTTTGTGTTGCTTTTCATAGGCATTTAGTTAGTTTTCATTTAAGTTGGTTTTTGCAAAAAGTGCTCACATAGTTTAAGTAGGGGGAAAATTAACCATTGCTTTCCGAACAATTTATGTTTTTTGAAAATTCTGGTATGCACACTTAGTTTAACTAGTCCAAGTAAGTGGCTCATGACCACACATGCATAAGCTAGTGTAGAAATTGTTTAGTTTAAATTTCAATTTTTGCATTTAGGAAATTGTGGGACTAGGATTGAATCGCCAAATTAGAGAAATTAATCTCTACTGTCTTTGCACCATTTGGTGACCCTAGACAAGCATATGAACACTCTATATTTGTGATTCTCCATCTCCCTTTAGTCACTCACATAGACTAACTAGGAGGTTTTGGAAGCGGCCCATTATCTACAAATGCTTTCTATTTGAGCACAGAACAACGTCACATAGTTTAACTAGGGGACTTTTGTAAAGGATCACCGATATCCATATGTTCAAATTATGAGATTGTTCACCATACACTCACACACATTCACCCACTAAGAAAAGAAAGCCACCTAAAAATAACTTAAACCAACTCACTAAATTCTCCCCACAGGGGCCACAAGAGAAGTTCTATATTAAGTTAGGATCAAGGGGGTAGGCATCCAATAAGTCACCTTGATCATGCTTCATATTTGAAACATAGAAGTTGTGTTTTTAGGGAGCTTTAAAATCCACCAATCAGCCCATGGAAAAGAAAACCCGAGCACGACAGACACTCGATTCAGAGGGGGTTAGGCTAGACGCAGTGCGTGTGCTATCAATTGGGGCTACCTAACCCGGCTGATACTCGGTACTATTAGCTGACTACTATGAAGCCCAAGAATCGAATGCTCACGTGGGATGGTGGTTCTTAATGGCCAAAACTAGGGCATACTTTACCCTATAGGTGACGGTGCAGGCAAGCACCAGACCCTCTACCCTTACCTTGGTTGATTCTCTTCGGCTGACTGGGGGCATCGCCAGCTCTTATGGGACATTGTGCAAGCACTCGCAAGAAATTCTCTCAAGGCCCAGTTACTTTTGAGTGTGTAAGGACGTATTAAGTCTTTTAGGATTTTGAGTATCACGTGCAAACAAAGAAAACCATTTTTTTCTTGATTGATCACATAGATTAAGTTAAAGGAAAATTCATTTCATTTTCACTTTGTTTTGTGTATGTGGCCATAAATTTTTCGTGATCACAGACTCGATCCCCTCAAAAAAATTTCCAAAACCTAACCTGGTCGACACTCAAACGGTTCCAATGGAACCTCGTCGGTCCAGGCATCTTTTGGACCTCCCCCCATTATTGGGAGGGGTTCCAGGTCTTTCACCGTTTAGGCGTCAAAGACGGAATGTTGCCACAATGATTGGTTCATCCTATCTTGGAGAAACCTTAGTTGGGAACCCTAGTCAGTCTCCCAACACCACACCGCACACCACTCCCCCCTCGTCCCCTAGGGGGTAGAAGAGTGTGTCCCATATGTGAAGCCAACTGAATTCACAACAGGGTACGTCACAGAATAACCCTCGTTGTAACCAGAACTTTGTGTCTTCACATGTTTCCATGGCGTCAACCTCCCATTCACCCTTCTTAGCGGCGTTAAATCTACCGGATTTGACCAAGCTCACCAATGACCCCATCGCACACGACCCCAATTGGCCTCCCATGCCCATGAAGCTCCCTTCAGACATACCAAATTTTGAAGGCAAGCAAGCAGAAGACCCAGGAAATCATATAATGACCTTTCACCTGTGGTGCTCATTGAATAGCATCATTGAAAATACTATTCGGTTGAGGTTGTTTCAACGCACTCTCACAGGAGTGGTCGCGAAATGGTACGTAGAGCAACCCCCTACTTCACATAGAACCTTTAGTGCCCTCGCTACCGCGTTCCTCACATACTTTCAGTTACCCATTCACCACGATTCGGAATGGAGTTACTGACTCATTTCAGACAATCCCCCTCTACCCATATTTCAGAACATCTCCATGAGTGGAGACGGCGTCGCAATTTATGCAAAGCACAACTCGACGACCAATTCCTTTTAGATTTATTCTTGAAAACTTTGACGGCGGAGATTTCAAAGGATGTGGCGCAACATAACCCCACATCCGAAGAGGACATAATCAGTAAAGCCCAAAATCTTGAACTAATCTACACGCAATCAAAATACATATACAATATCCTGCCCAATGCCCCACGCCTGTAATATTATCAAAAAATTCCAGGTGCTTCGAACTCTGCAAATGGACTTATTGGGTCAATGACCCACGGGTACCTAGGTAGCAGTAGTCAGAATCCCGGTTACACACATGGGTCTACCCAGAACATGTCTCAACCCGAATTTCAAATTCATCCTATGCAGCAGCAAAATTTGACTAATAGGGCGCCAACGTATCACCAAGGAGGACCTTATCCTCCAGCTGAGGGGACCCAGTACGCAGGAAGAAAAATTGACGGAAGAACTCCCCCCCAATGGCCAGGTGCAAACATGGGATAGCAGTATGCTTAGTCCCAAGCACATAACCCACCTATGCAAAACAATGCACAGGTGAACTTTGTGCAGTCGTCCCAAAATCAACCACACCAGTATGATCAAGAGAACTACCCTCCTAACGTGGTTAAAATAAAGGTAAAAAACAAACCCAAAGGGAACCCTGGACAGGGGGGAAGCAACCAACAATGCCCACCGTGATCCCAGGCTAGAGGTAACTCTAACCGGAATCAGAACTAGGAGCCAAGCAATGCCCAAAAGCAAGGCAAAAGGCCACCTCTACGAACAAACCATTCTTATTCAATATGTGGTGAGTACAAGCACTATACTCACCACTGTCCCAAACTCCCTGAGCTTAAAAAGCTTCAGAGTAACCGAGGACAAGGAGGATCTTCCCAGACAACTGCGGTTATGCAAGAACCCTTCCCCCATCAAGGAACAGTTAGCACTTAGTAGCAAAACCCTGACGATTCCAGGAAAAACAACCATGAAATTCACATGGCTGGGGAAGAAATGTTTTTACAAACTCGGAATCGCAGCTACGACACCCCACCAGACACCAGTACGTCAGGGGCTAGTACGAGTGCGCTGACTGCACCTTTAACCATTCCAGATATTCACTTGGAACCATTGCTAAAAATGGTAAAATGGCCTAATAGGCGAGCAGGTAACTACTCCAAAGCAACCCACAATTACAGCATCGTAAATGATTTAGCTCAGTCACCTACTGCTATGTCTACTTTAGAGGTACTGCAATCGTGCCCAAAGAACCGGAAAGCCCTACTTTCTGCATTAGGCTCCGTCGACCCTGCCGACACGCGCATGATGTCTTTTGACTTAGACAAAGCCACCCCTAGGCTTCCCTCCATGGTCGCCTTCCAAATACCAGTATCGGTATAGAATATCACGATTCATCGATGTGTCATTGACGAGGGTGCATCCACATGCATCATGTCGAAGAATTTATGGAAAATTTTAGGAGCTCCTGAACTCAAACCTTCCATCATCACACTCAGAGCACATCATAGTCGTCCCTCAACCCCCGTCGGTCTCTTCCAAAATGTACCAGTTTTCTTAGCTGGAAAAATGGTCCACATAGACATCGAAGTCTTGGATGCTCACTTGGATTACAATATACTCCTTGGGCAGAGTTACATGTACGCCATGTCTGCCATAGCATCCTCCATTTTCCACATCATGATGTTCCCCCAAGAGGATCGAATCATCATAGTAGACCAGCTGACGCACACTGAAAAGCGTCCCTTGACCAACACAGATATGGTTCTACCCTATGTAGATACAGCCACAGATGGTCTTTTACGGTAACAAGAATATCGCCCTGGCCAATTCAAACTGTCGTTTTTCCAAGGGTCATTCCTAGGAGATCCTCCTATTATCCCTGAGGTATCTCTCGATGCCATAGGTGCCCCGATATGCATGATGTCCACATCAAGCGCCGAGGTTAGTTAGGATACGGACTCAAGCAGTAACGACACCGAGGCATCAGCTACTGCAACCTCCCTATTCTATGCCGCCTCCCAAACTCCTTTCCTCTACCCGACTCCGGGCTTCACCTCCCAACAGGTCTTGGCAACACTGGTATTACCTAATATATCATTGGCGTTCCTAGTGTGGTATCTCGTTCCTCCTCCAGGAACGCCAGCTACCAACGTTACCGCATTTGGGTTAAAGCCCCCCAGTCCCGAGGAGCCCCAACCTACCCAAGTAGCAGTCGAAACCACCTGCAAGGGAAATCCCCACTATGAAACTGGCGACCACGATAAAGAAAATCGCTAAGAAAGGAAAGAAAGTGGTGACCCCCACCATGCAGAGGGAGTCATCAGCCTGCACTATATGTGATGTCACAGGACACCCTACTCACATATGCCTGGAGTTGGACAAATTAAAACCACTCCTCGGCTGCGAGGCAGGCACCTCAAAACGACATTCCCATAAAAATTAATTTTCCACCAAAAGTACAGGAAAAATGCTGCGTACCAATCACGCATGCGCCCTCTATGACACCTATGGGAATTATACCCACCATTTTCCAAAAATACCATGGTATAGGGATGCCTTACACACAATCGAGAGATCCTATCAAGAGGATCCATCCATCTATTTTGTCAATGACGAACCTCGTACCATCCTGTACCTGCAGGAGGAACGACAGTCACTAGAAAGACAACCATTTGTCCCTCCTCCCCCCAAACCACCATACACCAACCAGGGATGGGGGAACCTGGTTGCCTCGTCCTCTTGAGTTATCACACGCATCGATTACTGCAGATGGTTTGATCGAGTCTTTGACCCAAGGTCACCTAGGCAGTAGTAATCTGTATTCGGGGAGTTACCAGGCGTGTCGTCTACCACAGACAGTTCGATACGGGTCTTTGAACCAAGATCACCTAGGCAGCAGTTGCACCCATGATACTCAAAGAGTTACCCGGGTACGTATATTTTGCAGATGGATTGATTGGGTATTTGACCCAAGATCACCTAGACAGCAATAGTACCATGTGCATCGATTCTGCAGATGGCTTCATCGGATATTTTTCCCAAGATCACCTAAGCAGTAGTAGTACCATGCGCATCGATTCTACAGACAGTTCAATTGGGTCTTTGGCCCAAGGACACCTAGGCAGCAGTAATCAATACCCTGGATACTCATACGATTCTACTTAGAATGTATCACAACCTACCTATCATGAAAGTCACCCCGGCACTCATATACCAACTAGGTACAAGGAAACCGATATCCCCCATTCTCTGCACAGAGTGGACCAATGGCACAACGTAATGTGTCAGTCAATCTAGTGCAACCCTTCCTAGCCTCATCAACAACCATACAACTAGGAGAGTTATGACAATCCTCCAAATGTTGCAAAAATAAGTCGAGGAACAAACAAAACGGAGATACTAGACAGGGGGCAGTAATCGGCATGCCCCCCCGATCTCAGTCTCGGGGCAATCCCAACTGAAATAAAAACTAGGAGCCAAGCAACAACTCCCAAGGGAAAAATGGAGCTGAGAGTATCTTATCACCAGACCGAAAGAAGGACTGTGATCAGCACTCCATAACAAACAGAGGCGATGCCACACATTCGCACTCCTGAAAAAATAATTTTTTTAGTGCCGGCAGGTATGCACCCTCCCATCTTCCTTTCCAAATTTCATGTCTTTAAATAGTATTGGATGAAAAGAAGATGCTTTCACTTGAGGTAGTTGTTTTTGTAGGAAGAACCCGCAAACTTTTCATAGCACCATTCACTGAAAGTTCCGAAGCAGGTATCATTCTACCCTTAGCGTGATAGAGTCCCAGCAAACTTTGCATATCCTGACATAATTTCTCCATTAGAAATAAACCATAGGTTCCTCATACCTTATCACGTTTATCATCACCCCACCCTGCATATGATAAACGTTCGTGATGGTCCGTAGAGCCTCCCCTCCATGGCGATCGTCATCCAAAGTAGACCATACATCACCCCACAAGTGACGCCATGGCCATACCATTTTAGTCTGGGAAGCACCTCATGCCCAGTCACATATCATGCATAAGGTCAAGTTCACCATTTAAACTCAACCCCCTTCCCAAACGATCGGGTTGTACAAGCAGAATGAAAGCGCAGCTCCGCGCACCGCATTTGGCCCGCCATACCTCCATCTACATAAACCCATCTGCGACAGATTCTTCTTCATCAACCTCGCACATGATACCAACCAATGGGACCCCTACCCCCAGCAAAACATCATCCTCACACCTTCAATAAGCGACCCTCTTTCATGTTTTGGGGTACTCGTCTATGTGTTTTGTACAAACCAAACCCATTATTTTATTCTTTTGGTAAGTGTACAAAGACCGCAAAAGATGCCCTTCGCCACTTCACCCTCATATTTCACCTTTTCTCCCATGGCAGCAATCCCCCATCTCCCTTGGTCAAATTATTTCACCACCCCCCCATGCATGCACCATTACGACAATCATAGCCAGTTCATACCCGCCCTGGAGGTCCTACCAACTCTAGGGACTTTTCCCTTCATAAATACCTATGACTGCCACCAAGCTGCTCAAGTATATTTCGACCTTGGGCCACTGAATCCCCATCATATGTTTTCAGCTACCGCTCACCAACATGCCTATGTTAAACCCATCATGATTCGGTTAAGTCTTTCTTTTTGTCAACCTCAACACCTCTTTTCCAAAAAGGAAGCGGTACCTCGGATGACCCCTCCCCATGCAAAGGGGTATCCTTGGGTGGCACTATGGGAGACATCATTTTCCATAGATGTCATCGATCCTCTTGACATTCGACTACAACAAAAGCTTTCATGTCATGATGGTATCGTACCTTACAACCATTGCACTTTGATCAAGATCCATCGAAGACCCGTGTCGTTATAAGCGTCTCTGACAACAATGCTTACACGAGAAGGTCCCAGCTAGTACATATGCGTACATTTCGCAATGATATGCCATACCAAGGTTATGCATATGGGTACTACATTCCACCTATCGTCAAAGAAAAAATGTCCCTGAGGGCGTCAGCAGTGATCGTCAACAACCACCAGCATCACTACCTCAATAGTGACACAAACAGCACATGTATCTGTCAATTTTTTTTAACTAGCCATAGCATCACGAGCATGGGACATGCCCGCCCCGTTGAATTTTTGTAAATATGTTGTATATTTTTTCTGCTTGCAAGGGGTCCCTTAGGCCATGGTTATCTCGGAAATGGTGCAAGGTGTTGTCTATTCCAAAAGTACATGCAGGCCTCTCTCTCTCTCTCTCTATCTCTCTCTCTCTCTCTCTCGTGTGTACGATATAGAAAAGAAACTATAATGTATTTTGGCTATACAGTTCTTCCTAGACCTCACACATTAGGGGGTAATTGTTAACACTGGAAAATCGTACAGCAGAAGATGACATCAATTAATGTCAAGCCTAAGGATTTACAAGATAGGAATACATTATGGAATAAGAAGTATTTAAAATATCTAAGGTTTTGAGAAAATCATATTTGAACTAGTCATAAATGCTTAAATGCGCGCTTTTTCCTTTGAGAAGAGCGCCTTCTGCGCGCCCTTTTGCCCGATAAGCGCGCATTCCTGGAAATGGAAAAAAGTCACTTTTCGGGACCACTACAAGCAAAGGGCAGTTACTCCTTATGTGAAAGCCACCTAAGGATAGCCACCAGCGCCTCCTTAGACATTATGTGAGCACACAAAAGAATATTTGAGCACACAATGGAATCACACCTCTTCCTTTGGTCACCATCCATCATGTACCAAGGGAGGGAAGGAGGATTTGAAGCTCACCTATATAAACCCACCAAGAGATGAACAAATGGTGATCACAAGGTTATGCTGGCCAAAGTTGCCCAAGAAACACAAGCATTGTGTGTGACCCAAGGAGCTGGAGCTAAAGAGGACTCAATGGTTGGCCATCCAACATCTTAGTCCACCACAGCAGAGAGAGAGAGTTAGACTGCATTAGAGGCAGAAATTGAAAGACAAACATCCTTTCATCGGGACCTAGATCCATTGCCTAGGGGCCCTTTGGCAAGTGGGTAATATTTTCTTTTATTCTGAACATTTAATAAGAATAGGCCATAGAGCCATCGTTTTCATTATTATTGTTTGGAGCTCTCTATATAGCTTCTTTTTTTTTTTTAGTTTTAGTTTTTTAACGAGAGCATACTTCAGCATATTATTTCATTTAAGTTTTATGATTTTGAGCTCCCCCCACATACTGCCTGTTACCAATAGTTTAGAGAGTAGACCACACTCTCTAAGCTCGTGTGATTTCGTACACCCGTGTGTCGAATCCACCACAACAGGCATCATGAGTGATATTGATGTTGTCTCAAACATCCCCTTTGACATCAATGATATATTTTTGTCATAAATGACAACACAATGTGCAACAATATAGAAAATATATTCAAAATGCTAGAATAAACCCCTCATTGTGTTGAATCTCCTCGTTTTAAATGTCGAGTGCATACTGGAAGTGGAATTTTCATAACTATCGATCAATTACTTTCTCTAAGCCATTTCTAAACGAACTCTCATAATGATGCCATAGTAACCTCTTTCTTCACATGTACTTTCAACAAATCATCTTCAATATATTTCAAATCATAATTGACTCAATGTACCACATATAATTAGTCATTAATCTTACTAATTAAATGAACTAACATTTATCAATTTTATACTTGGAAAAATCAACAAGTTAATTGATGCCATCTCCCCAATTTCTTATAGTGCATCAACATGTTCCGACATTTTCTCCTTATTTAATAGCATTGCACCCATGATAATATTGGTTTCCTCCAATACTTTTTCCACCTCAATTAATTATAAATAAATCACTTTGTCTTGTATTTATATTCTTAAACTTAGCAATTAATGTGTGAAATGTCTTTATTCTTTCCTTCCAACAATATTTTAATTGTTTGATTCTCCCTTGTGAAAAAATATTTCTCTCTTTCCTTTGTCCTTCATTCATATATGATACTTTCATGATGAATGTAGTTAATGCTTCTTTATATAACATTTTATAATTCTCTAGGTCCTTTTGCAAGTAGTCATTGAGTGAGTTAATTCTTACAGATAGGTTAGTCGAATTTGTAACCACCTCCCACACTTTTAAGATCGTTTCGATTATTTTATTGATATTTTCGGCAATGTATTACTGGATTCTAACAAGAATAAATTATACTTTATTCTTGGAACTTCTCTTTTCTATGTCTTCTAAAGCTTAATTTTGCCTAATAGTAGAGATGGTTTCAACAAAAAATGGCTTCAAGAGTAAAGTCATTTCCAACTCTTTTATTCTTTATTTCAATGTTATATTTTCATCTTCTCGCTCTGAGATTGAATAGGAAAATGTGGCTCTAGTATCTTGATGAAATTCAAATAATTACAAAGGATTTATTCCTTTGACATCAATCTTAGATTTCACCTTACTGATACTTTCATCATTCTTGACATTTATGTTTTCAAATTCTTGTTGTAGGTCACATGATAAGGTGTGATTGAAACAATTTCAAAAAAAAATTCCTCTTTTTATGTTGGAAAATGTGTTTTCATTGATGTCAACATTCCAAGGGGGGTGCAATTAGATCAACAAATCATATTGGATCAATAAATGTGCAAAGAAACATATAGTGAGTTTTCATTGATAAGAAAATATCAGAGGCATGAGATTAAGTAACAGAGGAGCAAGGTCCCATAACAGATGAGTGTCTGAGGAAAAATTAACGAATATTGATGCATTGCAAGCTTGGAAAATATTAGCGCAGATAAGTGGCCCTTATTCATTTTGGGGGTTCCCAACCTACTCAACCCTTAACTAAAAGGGTGGTCTGAAATGACATCAATCAATAATATTGTTGAATTTATGTGGAATTCATTGAATGGATTCAATCCCCCCCCACCAACCCAGAATTATCTTAACTTGATACAAAATGATCAAGGGTGATGTGGCACTGATGGGGTCAGTCCACCATCATCTAGTGACTAGAAATGTTTTCATTGAGTTTCGTTTTATCTATCAGACACTCAGATCATTAGATAACCTTCAATGCAAAAGTTCATGATATTTCCAAATACCAAATATAATTAATCCCCTACTCAAGCTCTCGATCATGAGGTGTTTGAGGATTGGCGTTGAAGTGCTAAGTTCCCTCGAAACAACATCGTATCAATGTGCAAGTGTCAAAAAATTTTATCAATACTTATATGGTTTTATCCTAGTCAAGTCCCTGATCATAGAGCACTAATTTATATTTCCTAAGAGCTAAAATACCTATCGGGCACTTGAAACATTCGACATGGAAAATTTACAAGATTTTCTTAATAGCCGAGGAAAAAAAATATATTTCTAACAAAAAATGAGAATTTTAACATTATCTAACCCACAAAGCCCCAAAATCCTTTGATGGAATTGTGAAAAATATCTCCTAACAGCCTAATTTCCCAATAGGGTTTGGCCCATAGTCATAGGCTTGATCTCAAGGGGCTGAAGTATACTATATGAGAGATAGTGCCCTCGAACCACTTGAATCCTAGACTAATGTTTCAAAAGAGTGTTTGTAACAACCCTAGTAAAACCCATGTAATTAAATTTAATAAAGGCCAAATAAGACCAAGGTCATGGGACATGTATTCCAAGTTGAATTTTGGGCAAAAAATCTTAATGTGCGTGTTCATTTGGTTTATTATGTCTAAGAGTAAATTCGTAAAGGAAATGGAAAAGGCTTTTGAAAGGAAAATTGAATTTTTGGAAATATATTTATGAAAATAATGGAAATTAGGAGAAAAGGAAGGTGAAAGGCCAAAGGTTGCATGCGAGGAGAAAAATGAAGGAAAATAATGGAAAATTGAAGAAATTAGAGGCCTCATTAATAAAAAGGCTTATGAGGATCGATTGGTCCCTTTTGTCAATTCAGTTTTGGAGCTCTCTCTCTATTCTCTTGATCTCTCTCTCTCTCACTCTTGGACACTTAGAGTTTTCTTGGAGCACTTTAGCATTGGATCAGGAAAGTAAATGGAAGGACCAAGAAGGAAAAGGAAATCAAATATCAAGAAAGGAAGAGAAGGATCAAGAGACTACATCAGGATTACTTGCAGGTATCAATTTGCATGTGTGATTTCCTTGATAGATTTGGCATGCATGGTACATGCATGTGTTGTTTTGGTTCTCTTTTTGTAATTGGCATGGGTTTTGTCAGGTTTGACAATTTTTTTCAGCCTTTCCTTTCCATTTCCAGATAGCCATGGTGTGGTGGGTTCTCTTGTATTTGGTTGAGTTGGATTGTCGAATGGACTCGAGGCTGAGTGGGGTGGTCTCGGGATTATTCACAAGGCCTAGGAATCCTGGGATGGTATACATGGGAAATACAGGTAGTGAACACCTTGATTGAACCTAGGAATCCTCGATCGATGAATGGCGGGATACACGGTAAAACCCATAGGGTGGAGACTTGTAAGAATAGGAATCCCTTGACTATTAATGGCGAGATACATGGTAAATCTGAGAGGTTTGGACAAAAAAATTCATCATGGTTTAGGTGGAGAGATCTGGAGGCATCCATGCTTGTTTAGGGCCTAGTGATCTGGTGGGGTTTGTGGTAAAGCCTAGCTATATTGATGATGGTTCAGGCCTATTGATCCGGTGGGGATTGAGGTAAAGCCCAAGGAAGCCCTGGTTGGTTTTGTTGTGAACCCCACATTCATGCTTGGAATATGGCATAGGGATGATTGGCTGAAATAAATATTTGGTTCAACCTAATCTATGGTAGGGTGGTTCATGTAAATCCCATACTTGGATGGATTTTGAATTCATTAATAAGATATTCTTCACCTTGGCATTTAATGTGTAAATATATTTTTTCATATGTGGTTTTTATCGCTATTATATCCTGGTTATATGTTGTTTATGAGGATGTTTTATTTTATACTTGAGGTATGGATCTCATCATATTTTAATTAGAAAATGAATGAAAAATGAATATATGACCCAAAATATTATATTTCAGCTATTGTGATATGGCAACAATGCTTCTGTATGAATTTTTGATAAGTATGAGACCCCTATGCTCAGATTTTTTGTTATGACCTGTACGTTACATATTTGTGACATGTTTAACAAAATTCTTGTCATGGCTAGTAGGGGTCAGATCAATTACTTGCACTAGTGATTACATTAGTAGTTTTGTTGTTTTATTATTATTCATTTATGAAGGTTTCATGAAGTTCTATGCAGTGGCCTGAGAGCTTGCCCTGGAAAAGTGGCTCAGAATATGAGGTCGTTGGAATAGAACTACCTGGAAGATTCCACATTCATTGGCATGCCTTGTTGTGGGAGCGACTGGAAGGCCTCAATCGCATGCATCGCTTGTCATGGGAGCGTTTGATGGTCAAAATCAATTAAATTTCAATTTGTCTCAGGCTTTGGCCACCTATAAGGGTTAGTTGGCTCCTTAAGGTTCTGTAGCATGTGTGGAAGGTCAGTTTGGTTTCGTTATGTCAGTTCCACTTCCTTAAATTTACATTGGGAGATGAATCACATCATAGTAGCCTCTCGTCACATGTTTACCCTAGTGGACTGGATAGCTTGGGTAAATGTGAGGGGAGGTTGGTTATAGAGTGGTATCAGAGCGAGTTTCATTCTCTTTGGGTGGTGTTTGGTTTCTATTCTCTTTGGGTGATATATGATACCACAGAGTGGTGTTATAGCATGGTTCAACTCTTCAAGTGGATGGTAAGAATGTGTTTGTCGAGCATATATGTCAGTTTCAAATGTGCTCCTTATAATTTTGGTTTAAAATTTTGTTTCATATGCATGGTGGTGGTCATGGTTGAAATTGTGTCACCATGTGAAATTTGATGGTGTTGTTATTGGATGTGGTCTTCATAAGCATATGTTGGTTATGCATTGGTTAAGCATGTCAGTGTTTACATGTTGTTATGCATGCATTTTCATGGTCAAATTTATTTTCCAAGATTTCATTATATGTAGTTATGTCATCATGATGCTCTTGGTACGTTATGATGCTGACATGTTGGTTGAGGTAGAACAGGAGAAGAAAACCATCAAAGTGAGGTTGTGACATGAGACCTCGGGGTAAGAGAAGATCGTCATATAGGTTTGTATATTTGGCATGCAGGTATGTTAGTTAATGGTTGTTTATATGCATTAGGGTTATATATGTGTTTTTGAATCTATTGTTAATGTGGTTGCATGCATGATAGATGCTAGTTAATCAGTGTGGTCATATGCACATGTGTTAGATAGTCATGTAAGGTAGTAACTTGTTATTATGTGCATTGTGGTCATATGCATGATGACCATGGTCATTGCATTTAAAATATATATTTTATTATCTATCATGTTAATATAGATTTGCCTATGTAGATGGTTAGGGTTATGACATTCATGTATGAGTCGACCTAGTTTTGATATTGTGTTGTACTAATCTAGATTGACTGTGCATATGTGATTGTTATGCATGAATGAAAATTGTTTATGATTTTATGATGTGAACATGTTAGTTAGTTTTTGTTATGGGCATCATGGCCTTATTTATGTTTTTGTTAGTTTTATGTTTTGTTATGGGCATCATGCTAATCTAGATTGATTGTGCAGACAAGGTAGCCTCCCCTAAGATACATTAAGGTATGAGTTTACTTATGTTGTCTACTTGGTGCTTGAATATTTGATTATGTTGTCTATTTGGTGTTTGGGTGCTTGGTTTCTATTATGTTTTCTCTATGTTGTTTGAATGTTTGATTATTTGCATGATATGTGTTTGTATCTATAAGATTGCATGAAGGAATGATATTGTTTTGAGATGGTTGTACTAACACATATGTGTTGAGAACAGTTGATATGTACTTGAGTGTAAGTGGATGCTAGTTGTAGTATTATGGTGTTTGGGTGTTTGGTGTCTATTATGTTGTCTATATGTTGTTTGAATGTTTGATTATTGGCATGATATGATTTTGTATCCGTAAGATTGCATGAAGGAATGATCTTGTTTTGAGATGGTTGTACTAACACATATGTGTTGAGAACAATTGATATGTACTTGACTGTAAGTGGGTGCTAATTGTAGTATTATGGCTAGTAACTATGATTTGATAATGATATGTTTGTTAGTATTGGTGGAGGTTGATTTCAAATTAATAAATTTAATGTCTTGATCTTTGGAACATGTGACTGTCATATGTGAGAAGTTGCAGGGAAACATGCTTAGTAATAGCATGACAAGGTAATAATTGATTTTTTTATATAACTAATACTCGGGTGATGTGATAGCGCATAATAAAGAATCAATTGAAGAAAGGTAAATGGTAAAAGAAAGGAATTGGGTAAAATTACTTTGGCTATGTTTGGAAACTGCAATTCCAAAAGAATGAATGCTTTGAATACAGGAAGTCTTCTTAACCTTGATTGTGTCTGATATTATGTGGATATCTATTATATTATAAACATGTACTTAACAGGTATGACAGTTGGTGTCTAGTTATAGATGGATATGTTAAGGGAATTGGAGTCCCTTGAGAGTTGGCATGGATGTGTTCAGTTACAAGGCAGCGTATTTGATACAACAAGGTAAGATAATAGGTATTATATTTATTTGCGCACTGACAGTTATGTATTTATGGAAGTATGATGCAGGGAATTGCATGGCAAAGAGAATGCCATGAAATCTTGATGAAGGTTCAGGTTGATCTTTCCTTGGGAACCATGGGTATTGGGTCATTTTTTTGTTGCTAGTCTTGTGCTTTTTGTCTTTTGTGATTTGTTGCACTTGATTGCAAATTTGTTTATGTTTGTGCATGATCATGCCACTTTGTTGTCGTGTCATATTGCTATTGGTTTTATTCTTGATTGTTTATTGTTCTTATCTTTTATGTTGTGAGATTATTTGGAATTGGTTTGGGAAAGAGAAATTTAATGGAGTTCGAGAAGAGTTGAATGAAACCCAACAAGTAATATAAGGCTCGAATGAAGCTCGGTGCATGAGTAAGGGAAGCTAAAGGTAAGAGTATGATAGTCAGTTGAGTTGGTTGGGTCCATTAGGATAAATGGACAATGGTAGAACATTCATGAGAAAAGTAGCAGGAAAGGTAAAGTAATGGGCTTAAGGTAACATGTGCCTTGCCTATGTTGGGAACTATTGTTCTCAATGTTGTGCATGCATGCATGGATAAAGGGAGTTATCTTAACCTAGACCTTACGATATCTGGTAATTATGTTGTGATCATGATTATGTTGATGTTTATATATGTGTATGTATTCCATTGTCTGATAGGGTCATTAGGAATCATTATTATTTTATGTTGATGTTTATATGTATATATGTATGTATGTATGTTATTGTCTGACAAGGTTGTCAGGGATCATTCTTATGGAGGAATGATTTCTTATGCACGTGAATGGCATTACGAGGTTCCTGGTTTATGGGGAATCAAGTGGGAAGAGTAACCCTGACATGTCTATGGTTTAGAATCATGTGGATATGAATGGATATTATGTGGTTTTACTATTTATATGTTTATGTTATCTGCAAGATGTTGGGACAAGCATGGATGGTGGAAAGACACTAGAAGAAAGGTTTCCTGGTAGAGACGGTGTGGTATTTGGATGTATGGTACTATTGTTGTGTAATGTTGTACATGTTTCACCTGTGATGTTGTGTGCATGCGGTGTTATGTATATATGGTGGTGTGTACATGTTGTTTATGCAATTTTATGTATGGATGGTTTTGTATGCATGTTGTTTACTCAGTGATGTGTATAGATGGTGGTGTGCGCATGTTGTATATGTGGTACTATGTACATATGGTGTTGTTGATCCAAACTTATGCAGGAACGAAATAAAATATAGAAATAAACATTAACGCAGAGATGCATCAGGAATAACACTTCATTTCATTAATATCAAATATTGAAAAATTCTTACAGACATAATGGAAAATAAATTAGCTCGGGCGATGGTAGCTTATCTCTGAGAAGACATGTGGCAGCTCCATGCCTCTGAACTATGTTAAAATGAGGCTCATGGGAATTTTTATTATTGAACAATAAGAGAGAATCTAAACAACCAAAACCCTAACCTGAGGAGATGTAACACCAAGAGTTTATGGGCCCTGTTGGGGTTATTTGGGGAGCCAACTTCTCGGGGTCGTAAATTTGCCATATTATCTTTGTTTGATGTGTATGATACCTCGTTAGAAATATACCTCCAAGGACTAGAGCTTCTCACACAATTTCTATGAAATCATTGGACCTTTCATGCCTAAAAAATGTCATTTGGGGCTTCAAAATGGCTCCAAAAGTTTAGGACCTGAAAAACTGCTAAAAATAGTAAATAATAAAATTGATGAAACTGACTAGGTGGAATAGGCGGGTGGCCACCAATATCCACCTGGATAATTACTCCCCCTTTAGGAAGCAATGTTCCCCATTGCATGTAAAGCTTCCATGAGGTGGGGAAATTTCTGTTGAACCTGGTCCTTGGTGAACCACTTTCCCTGGTGAAGGAGCTGGCCTGCTTTGAAAACTTGGTATAGTTGGATCCTCTAATGGTGGTTGTTTTTGATATGTGTGTCCATGATCCGATTAGTTGTGGCTTGTTCCATGCATTTTGGGTTTAACTCTTTTGTTGTGAGTTTTTATGTCATGTTGGATGCTTCTAGTAGAGGTGGAAATTAGGGCCGGAGGCATTCCACATTGAACACTGGGTGCAGACCAAGGAATGGTGGAATATTGAGCTCGAAGGAATTGTCCCCTATAGCCTTGGTGATGGTGTATGGCCCATATTGAATCGGGCGAAGCTTGCGGTGGGGTCCAGTGAGGCGCTCCTTCTGCAAATGTAGCCACACTTTGTCGCCCACCTAGAAGTTATGTGGCAGCCGATGTTGCTCATGTCACTTTTGGTACTTAACATTGGCTCTATCTAATATGTCTTGAAACTATTGTCATATGTGTTGAATGCAATCAATGAAGTTTTTTGCCTTGTCATATTCAGACTAGACATGAGTTGAATCTGCCTAAGTAGTCGCAAATGGCATGGCTACATCAATGGGCCATAGTGGCTGGAATCCCAAGCCCACCTGAAAGGGGTTATGGCTGGTTGAGTTGTGGAGAGCCCGGTTATAGCTATGTTGTACATAAGGGAGGCTCTCATGTCATGTGTGTGGATGCTTTGAGTTGTACAAGCACAGAATGTGTACGATCAACTTGTTTACAAAAATTTTTTGTCCATCTTATTAGGCATGGAAAGTTGTGGACTTGGTGAGCTTGGTGTCCAACATCGACCAGATGATCGAACATAATGTACTGAGGAACTTTTTATCCTGATCTAAGATGATAGAATATGGGATGCCAAATTTTACCCACATTCCTTCAAAGAATATTTTAGCAATAGCTTCTGTTGTGATATTTTTCTTGTAGACCGCCATAATTGCCATCTTCGAGAATCTTTCGATGACCACAAAAACATAGTCATTTCCATGCTTAGTAGAAGGAAGGCCCAAATGTAATCCATGGCGATGGATTCCCAAGGTTGACTAGGGGTAGGCAATGGATTATAGAGGCCTTTCTTCTTGATGGTTGGTTTGGAAATGGCATAGGAAGTGCATGATTTGATGTACTTCCCAACATCCTCTTGAAAGTTCAACTAATAGAAATACTTTTGCAGTACTGCCACTTTTTTCTCGAACCCGAAATTCCCATCGACCCGACTGTAATGCGCTTCCCAAATCATCTTGGCATGCTCTCTTGAAGGAACACAAAGGTGTCCCAAGTGACACAGCAGGGCATCCTGGAGGTGAAAATTTGGAACTTTCTTCCCCTCCAAGAGCATATTGTATGTGCGGCCGAATTCAGGATTGCTTTTGAAGAGAATCGGCTAATCAAAAGTCCTGTGCCCACAAGAGTTGAGCACGGTGGTTAGCACCACGATCAGTGGTCGGTTGAGGTAGTTTGCAACATTATTGGTGCTTCCCTTCTTGTACTTGATGTTCAAATGAAACTGTTGCAGGAATGTGTGCCACATCTGATCGTGATCATTCTGCAACTTCTCTTGTGTCTGTATGAACTGCAGGGGTCGATGGTCTGTGTGGATGATCGTTTCCTTCCCCAAAATGTAATGCTTCCATTTTTGGAAATCATGCACAATGGAATACATATCTTTTTCATAAGTTGGATGCTTCCGGATTATGTCAAAAAGTGTCTCACTGTGATATGCCACTAGATGCCCCTATTGAGTAAGAACTTCCCCAATAGCATAGTCAGAGGCATCTGTCTCGATCTCAAATGGTTGTTACAAGTCTAGTAATGTGAGAATTGGTGTAGAGTAGAGGCGATGTTTAAACTCTACGAATGACTTCTATTGCTATTCAGAACAAAACAAAATTCTTTCTCTCCTCCCTTGGAGACTTGACTCAAGGTCCAAGTGATATGAGATAATCCCAACACGAACCTGCAGTAGAAATTGGCAATACCCAGAAAGTTGCGGAGCTCTGTTAGAGTGGTTGGGGTTGGCCAATCCCAAATGTCTTGTATCCTGGTTAGATCCACATGCACCCCCCTCTCGTCAATAATGTATCCTAGATACTGAACCTGGTTCATGCCAAAAGTGCACTTCTCCAATTTGGCACACAACTTGTGTTGTCGCAGTGTTTGGAGGACCTATCAGATGTGGTGTAGGTGCTCTTCCCAAGTTTGGCTGAAGATCAAGATGCCATCCAAGTACGTCACCACAAATGAGTTGGTGAATGGCTGCAAGATTTCATCTATCAGCCGTATGAAGGTTGTGGGAGCATTCATCAACTTGAAAGCATGACCAACCATTCGAAGAGGCCCTCCTTGGCTTTGAAGGAAGTCTTCCACACATCGGAGGTTCGATTGGTACCTGGTGATACCCAGACTTCAAGTCGATCTTGCTGAAATATTTAGCCCCCCTAAGCTAATCCAGGAGGTCATCGATCCGTGGGATTGGGTACCTATTCTAGACTATGATCTTGTTCAACACCCGATAGTCAATACAGAGTCTCCAGGTGTCGTCCTTCTTTTGTACCAACACAATCCGGCTCCCAAAGGGCGAGGATCTTGGACTGATGTGCCCTTTCTACAACAACTCTTGGATTTACCTCTTGATTTCATCATTCTCCAAAACAGGGTGTCAATATATCGACCCATTAGGCAGTGGCACATCTAGGGTGAGATCAATGGAATGCTTGACCTAACATTGTAGAGGAACCCCTGTGGGTGAGGAGAAAATGTCCTAGTATTCCTCCATGACTTTTTCCATTTGTTGTTGTCACGTAGGGCTGCCCTATTTGGAGGTTGCAACTACAATATTCTTCTTTCCCTATGGGAAAATTATAACGAAAAAAAAAAATCCTAGTTTTGGAAATAATCTTACTGCATTTATTGGTAGTAATCAAATTGATGGAGGAAGGTTGTACTACCTCTGGTATCCTGTACAAATTATTTCCCAAAGAAATAATAACAAAACGAGGCCTAAACTCATACAAATCATGTCACTTACACAAGTATGGTTGGCCTAATAATACATCTGAAACTTCAACAAGATCAATATCACACAATACCTCATCCATGAAGGGCTTGATGCTGTAAGTAAGGCGGCACTATTAGCTGACGCAAATATCTCTTCCTTGGTGAAGCCACTTCATGACCTCTTCTGAAATGAGGTTCCTTTTGCTTCTGCTATCGAAAATGAATTGCAGTGGAGAACCCTTCACCCACATCTGGGAATGGAAGAGGTGCTCCCCCTCCTCTGGACCTTTCGGTTCCTCCTTCTGGATCTTGGTGGTGGAAACGATGGCGTTGGGTTCTGCATAAATGAATTTCTTCCCTTTTTCATTCCCTTTGTCTGATTATAACTCAGAATCAGAACATGCATCTGATTCAGATGCCTTCAACTTGACCACCAGCAGTTGTTTGGCCTAACACTCACTTGTGTTGTGAGTGGATATTTTATGAAATTCTCACCACTTTCCTGTGTCCTTCTTTGGATTTGTGGTGTTTTTCCTTGCTTATTTCTTCGACAAGTTGTCTTGAGAACCAAGTGTTTCTCTGAATTTTTAATACCCAACTTTTTGCATAGGTTATGGAACAATTTCATCAACTCATGCACATCTTGCTCCCTTTTCTATCGCAGTGTGGTCCATTGGATGTACTTGTCCTCATAGCTCCCCACGGGATAATATTGTTTCTTGATGTCATCTCGAAATGAATTCCAAGTGGGTGCGGCTGAAAAAAAGTGAGGGTTCTTCCTCATCCCTCCATTCACAGTAGGTCTCCCACTAATCTTTGACATGGGGGGTGAGTTTTAGGAGCGCAAAGGTAATATTTTCTCGATCGGAGAAATCATGGACCAAAAAATACCATTCCAGCAAATTCATCCATCTATCTATGATTTATGAATCTATTTGGCCCTCAAATATGAGAATGTCAAAGTTTACTTGTACCTTAAAAGGAGTGGCACCTCCAGAGTGTCTATTGGATGAAGAAGCGTTGTTAGTAGGTAGTCATTGAAGGATCTGGGAAAAATTATCCATCATCGCATTCCTTTGTTTCTCGAAGGCTTCCTCGAGAAATATTTTGATAGGATCCCCTACTCCCTCTCCTTTCTTTTCTTCCACCATGGAGGTTGTTGGGGTTTGTGAGGTTGATCTTGCAAAGGTTCAACCAGATTAAGCCCTAACTCCTTATACCCTGACCTCGTTGGGAACATGCAAAGAAAGATCGAGAAAGAGCAGACCACTCGGATACCATTGATCCAGACTTATGCGGGAATGCAATAAAATATAGAAATAAACATAAACGCATATATGTGGCAGGAATAACACTTCATTTCATTAATATCAAATACTCAAAAATGCTTACAAACATAATGGAAAATAAACTAGCTCGAGCGATGGTAGCTTGTCTCTAAGAAGATATGTGGTGGCTACATGCCTTTGAAGTATGTTACAATGAGACTCAAGGGAATTTTTATTATTTAACGACAAGAGAGAACCCTAAACAACAAAAACCATAGCTTGAGGAGATGTAACACCAAGAGTTTGTGGGCCTCGTTGGGATTAGTTGGGAAACGAACTTCTCAAGGTCATAACTTGGTCATATTATCTTCATTTTACGCGTATGATACCTCGTTAGAACTATCTCTTCGAGTAATAAAAATACTAACGTGATTTCAATGAAATATTTGGACCTTTCATGCCCAAGAAACGTCATTTGAGGCCTCAAAACAGCTCTGGAAGTTCAGGACCTGAAAAAACTGCTAAAAATAGTAAATAAGAAAACTGATGAAACAAACTAGGTGGAGTAGGCGGGTGGCCACAAATAACCACCTGGATCAGTTGTGCACATGTTGGATATGTAATTTTCTATACATATGGCGCTTTGTGCATGTTGCATATGCGGTGTTGTGTACATATGGCGTGGTGTGCATGTTGTACATATGGTGTTATGTACATGTGGTGTTGTGTGTATGATTGTACATGTGGTGACGTGTGCACGTGGTTTCGTTTGCATTTTGTACATGGGTTTTGTGTGTAGGTAGTGCTATGTACATGTCATGCATGTGGTGTTGTGTACATGTTGTGCAGGTGGTGTTGTGTACACATTGTACAGGTGGTGTTGTGTACATGTTGTGCAGGTGGTGTTGTGTACAGGTGGTAATGTGTACATGTAAATGTGGTACTTTTGTACATGTGGTAGTTTGTGCATGTCATACATGTTGTGTTGTTCACATGTGGTAATATGGGCATGTTGTACATGTTGTTTTGTGTAAGTGCGGTATTGTGTATGTGCATTACGTAGTCATGGTATTGTTACAAGTGTATTCGTTGTTTTGTACTCTGTGTATGTACATGAATTGTGTTGTACACTGGGTGTAGGTGTTTGTATTGTGTTGTACAATAGATGTAAGTGTGTGTATTGTGTTGTGTTGTACACCGGATGCAGGTGTATGTGTTGTATTGTACGTCGGGTGTAGGTGTATGTGTTGTATTTCAGGTGTAGGTGCATTTATTGTATGGTGTTGTATGTCATGTGTGGTTGTATGTGTGTGATGCACACTACGTATATTTGTATCTGGAAGAGAAGGAATTGGGTGTTTGTCGGGTGTGGCAACCGATTTGGTGTGTGTACAGAAAGGAAAAAGGATAAAGGTGGAAGATAAGGATCGATTAAAGGATAAGAATTAATCTTTTATTTAATTTTTATTATGCACGTGATCTACGATTATGATTTATGATGGTTACATGTGATCTATTGTTTTGATTATGATGGTTTCGTTTTGAGTTAACTGGATGTGATATGTCTATTCATCATGATTTGATAAAATGGTTAGTTCGACTTGTTGTGACAGGAAGTGAACAAAATTTCAAGTGTACCTTATTGACGAGCCACGAATGAGGTACGATTTGAGTTTATTTCAGTTTATTATAAATCTAATGAAAGTTATGTGCTTGGTACACGAGAGCATGGAAATGTCGGGTTTGGGTGGTTAAAACTGGCTGCAAGAATTAGCAGCAGTAGTGAAAGGAATTGGAACAAGAAACAATATGTTGGTAAATCACTTCAAGAGCAGGGCCATTTTGGGACACTAGTACCGAATAGTGTCCATTAATTTCCATGAGCATGTTATGACCAATATGGTGGTTTTGAAGCAGGTATATGCCTTAGTTGTTTGACCTTTCGATGCGAGGAAGCCTTGCCATGGGATGGATCACCTAGGAAAGGGGATGTCGGAAAACTTGGAAGGTGAGTGACTACACGGAAGGGGTGACCAGATTTCCTGAGGGACTATGTAGCGGAGAAGGGAAGACCAGGGAATGGATTTGTTTTGTTCATTAGCATTTTCATATGGAATCAGATACACATTGGAAATGTGCCCTGGAACAATAAGCAGTAATTGTTCAGTGAGAGGACAGGTGGCACAAGATCATAGTGCTAGAAATTGGATACAGTTTTGACTTTGGAAGTGGATTCTAGAATTCTTGGGAAGGAGGTGAATCTAGTACTACTTTTGAGGGTGGTAGTGTGAGCCTCTGGATTCTCTTGTTGCAGATACATGCATCGTATTTTTTTATTTTTTGTTTGAGAAAATGTTCATATGTGTATATTATTGTAAATAATGTATCTAGTTGTATTTATAAAGTTCCATAAACATTATGGTTATTTGTTGATTGAGAAAATGTGGTTGCTATTGTAAATATTGTATTGAGTTATGTTATAAAGCTCTAGTAAACGGTATGTTTGTCATGTTTTCAGCAGTGGTCATTGTAAATACTACAACGAGTTGTGTTACAAAGCTCCATGGGAAATATGTTTTGTTTTCAGTAGTTTCATTGGTTATAGGTGTCATTGAACACTGAGGATGGTGTTGCCCCAAGGGGGAGGGTTCTATAACAACCCTGATAAAAAAGCCATGTAATAAAAGTTAATAAAGGAAAAATAAGACCAAGGTCATGGGACACGTATTCCAAGCTAAATGTTGGGAAAATAATCGTAGTGTGGGTGTTCATTTGGTTTACTATGGCTAAAAGGAAATTGTAAAAAAGGAAATGGAAAAGGCTTTGAAAAGGAAAAATGGCATTTTTTGAATTTTTTTATGAAAATAATGGAAATTAAGATAAAATGAAGGTTAAAGGTCACAAGTTACATGTGAGGAGTAAAATGAATGAATATAATGGAAAATTGAAGAAATTAGAGGTTGTTAGTCCTTTGTTTTTCCTTGCTTTATATCACCTTTTACTCGAAATCCCTCATGCTTTTGTTTAATTTTGAATGGTTATTGTCATGGTTTTGTGCATTCTCAGAGACAATAGAGTAAGTATTTAATATTTTTCCATGATTCCCTTGTTTTAACAGGATTTAAACATTAAAAGCATCATTAATAATAGTCTGTGTGTTTGCAGGTTTAAAACTGAGTTGATTATATTTTTATGCATATGCCAACAAGCCTTGATCCTGCATTCACCTCCCTGTGCTATGCAACAGATTCATGTACCAATTTGGAATCCTACACCAATTTAGTGTGGGCTTCCCGCACCCTGAATATTTCCTGCACTACACTCACGTTCTTACACTGAAGTTAAGGAATGCGTAGACTACTTTAATCACTCAAATCCGGGTGCCCTGATCTTATGTACAATTCTTGTTCCAACAATACAGTTCCTATTCCAGGAGTTATCATCTCCATGACTATCATACATCTAGATTTCATGATGGAAAACGAGCATATGGGTTTTTAATAACATATGTTTAATATGGGTTTTGAAGAACATATGTTTAATATGGGTTTTGAAGAACACATGGGTTGCGCATTCAATACTGCAAAGGTAAGTTCTCAATCAAACATTATGGAAATGCTACCAACTGGTGAAAGGTGGGAATCGTTTAAGGATCATATTGGAGTTTCAAGAAATTATTATTTTCAGACATCGGACCTTTTGGAACATATCAATAAAACTAAGGACATATCATATTACCTATGGTACATGGTCAGTATTGATGTTGACAACGTTGAACTATTTTTGAGAAGTAATGTTCGACCAGTGATTCCGAATTGAATCATGAGTTCATTTGCATCTTAATCAACGATGTATTTATGGGAAATGGAAATGTAAATAGCATAAGGTCAGGCATGGTGTTGCATACAAATTTTCTTGGCCATGCATATTTTAACTCATATATCAAATGCAACTTTGTGATCTGTTATCCACGTTCTAACACCCAGCATGAGGAAAACACATATGAGCATTATATTACACCCAATACAAAGTTTCATTAAGGAAGTCAAACTATTTCTAAAAGACATGAGGATTAATAGAAGTGTGATATTCCCATGGATAAGATGGCGAGGGTTCAATGATTCAATACTGGTTTTTGTGTGTATATAGAACCTCAGATTGATGAGAATCCAGTCAAATACGTAGACTCCTTATTTTCTCCATAAATCGGTCCACAATTCTAAATTTGTATGCATTTTTTAACCTTCAATCCAGATAATTAGGAGACATCATTGCTATAAATCTGAAGATCTTGTATTTTAGGGGAGACAGAGAATATTAGATTTTAGAACTGTATTCTAATAGACAGAGGTCGATTTTATAAGGCAAAGAGGAGGGGAAGAGTTGTCCCAATGTAGCATTATGCATAGTTAACCTGCGGATCGCTCCCTCTATTTGTTGGAGTATGATCTTTGCCTGCACCATGTAAAGACTAAGGTTTCAAATATTAATCAAGGAATTTGAAGCTATGTTCTATTTAATCATTTTATGCGTTCTATGATTATCATCTTTGTGTGCACTAAATCGTTGACAGAGGGTGCGATCTGGCGGGGTTGGCCGCCAGATCAGCTCGACACCACTTTGAATTGTTCAGGATTAGGTTGGATTCTAGTTTGCTGAGTGAGTGCGTTTAATTTATAATTTACTATGTGACTAGTGTACGAATAACTAGATTAAGAAATTTTCTTTCCAAAACATTTTTATCACTTTTTTATCTATGTCATGCTTGAACGTAACGTTGGGAAGATTTATTTTGTGAATACAATGGATCTTTATACCAAATTCTTTATTTATTGCATGCCATTTCTTTCAAATTAGTGTATCTTTCCTCCCATGAAGTGTGTTGATTATGTTGGTCGAAATTTTTATTTCTTGATACTCTGTAACTTGATTTCACAACCTCATGTTATGAATGTTTTGTCTATTTTCGAATTTCATCATGGCGCACAGGGTAAGCGAGTTGTTAAAATTCCAAATGCTTTGTTTTAAGAGATTTTTCCTCTACAAGTTTTGATTGCGTAATATCAATCAATGATGGTAACTTGTGACCTCGTATTCCATAAATACAAGACTTACTCATATCTTTCGAATTCACTTTAATTATAACAATTATTGTGATATGAGGTAAATATATATGGATTGAGAATCGATGCACGGATAAATTGAATTCTAAACAACTCTGAAGCCGCATACTCATACTCATCAGTACATTAGGAACAAAAGTATCATATTTCTATTATTTGATAATTTATAATCATTGTTGAGAGAATTTATTGATAAGTGAAAACTATATCATACTTAAGATTGGAAGATCATGGTTTTATTAGTCATTTACTTCCTTCTTTTATTCCCATAAACAAATATTTTCTTTCCCAATATTATTTGCAAGGCATTTGAGAGCAAGAGTGTTTTTTGTTTCGATCTTATCCACACACAGTGAATGTATTTTAATTTCTTAAAGGATTGTGTTACACAAAGACGAACTAGATAGAATTAGTACAAATTAAAGTCATGTTATTTTCTTTAAATTTTCTTTACATGGAGAATGGTGTGAATTGATATTGAATTTATTTCATCATTTACAGTCTTCCTTTTTGATGTTTTTCATGCATTTCTTGGTTTCTAGTCAAACAATCGTTAGTATCTACCTTCTGTTTGTCGATAATTAGGATTTCCTTTTGCAATTACTAATAGTGCAGGTTAGCCTTTCATTTTTCAAATGTTTGATTGAAGTTTGTTTTCAGTTGTCACAATTGGTGTTTATTCTTTCTCAATTTTCCTTTGAAGTGAAAGATTCAATTTAATTTATTGATATTGATGCGTAAGTTAGAGTAGAACTTGATTTGCAAGTTGCTAGGGGCTCTCTCTAGCATTTCCAGTGTTGCGCCTCAAAGTTCATGAACTACTTAATTAACAATTTAAAAATTTTCCATTAATATTCCCTATACTACTCCCAACATTTTCGCGTTGTTTCCATGGAAGCGCTCAGGGGATTGACCTTGGTGACCTGTTGCATTTGGTTTGTTTTTCACCTAGTTTCTCTTGCAATTTTTTTTTCTTTGAATTTAATTATTTCCTGCACATCTTGGTTATTTTAAGGTGTTTCATTTTCTCTAGTATTGTAAGAACCCCCCCACATATATATGTGTGTGTGTGTGTTATTCTTGTGTTGACGAATGTACCAGTTGGCTTATTGAAAAGAGGAAAATGGTATTTTGAGGAATCATTCAATGAGGAGTTTTGATGTTGCCGTGGAGATATACAAATAATCCAATGAAGAAATCACAATCAAAAATTTTAATATTTTGCTTGAACATACAAATAATATTATTAAATCTTTGATTTCAACATTGGATGATTTGCAGGAAAAACATAAGAAGGATGAATAACCACTAATTTTTTTTGCACCAATTGTATGAAGAATCACTTCCTTGGAAAGTGTCCACTTAGTAGCCTAAATGTTTGTAGAATTTGTGAGGAGGGTCATTCAATTGAACATTTCCCATCACTACCAGAATTACTAAAGGTACTCAAGAAATAAAGGAATCAAATCAATTTCCAGGTATAAATCAAAACTTATCATCATTCAATACTTGGATTAATGCTTATTATCCTGAGCAAGTTCCTCAACATGTTTATAATCCTGCAGTTTCATGGAAAAATTTTAATCCTCCACCAATCGAATACCCTACTTCATGGCCACAATGGCCCCCTCCTTGGCCCTATTCTTCGAGTCAGATATCCCCTTGTCCTCAAGAATGGTTTGGAGATTTTTCTCTAGAGAAGTCTTTCATGCAAAATCAATTACGTAATCAACAACAACAATCACAATTTTCCTTCAATGTACTATCAAGTCATTCTCCCCCATGGTCCCAGTTACCTATGAAATATTACCCTGATCCATACCAGACCCCTTATCCTAATCCATACCATACCCCTTATCCTAATCCATACCCTACCCCTTATCGTTACCTATACCCTAGCCCTGATCCTAACCCTAGTCAAAATCTTAATTCAAACCATAAACCTAGCCCTCATTCGAACCCTAGACGTAGCCCTTATTTAAATCCTAGCCCTAACCTTAATTCAAGACCTAGACCTAACCCTAGTCCAAACCCTAACCCAAATCCTAAGCCTAGTCTAAGCCTTAGCCCAAACCATAGCCCCTTTAATCCAAACTAGCAGGTTGCACAACAATTTGAAACACCTATTTTTTCCCATTGATTCCCCTATTGAACGAAATGTTATATCTTCCATATTGGGGAAGGGAGTGAATTTGGAAACTTCCCCCATTACCACAGAACCTTTACCCCAGGAAGAAGCCTTGATTAAAATACCATTAAATGAGAATTATTTGATTGAAACCTATTCTAAAAAAAAATTTGAAACTCAAAACCCTAGAATCTCTCTCAACCATTCTTATCAATCTAAAAGGTAGATATTGTCTTTCACAATATCCCTTATGCCTCTTACAGAGTGATTATCAAGTTGTGGAAGGCTTGCATCAGCTAGAGAATCATGAATATGTAGATCCCATTGAATCTTGGTTTCAAACAATCATCAACACGCATCATTCCCTCATCATTTGACATCTCTTGGTACCATATCAATTAAAGCAACTGGTTGCTCATACTTTGGCATGTCTTGAAATTTATTCTTTAAAACCAAGTGTGAGTATGTTTTGCATTTTTTTATGCACATGGCGACATTGGAAGTACACCTACACTTAAAGGTGATATTCCTCTCTTTAAAATAGGGTAGGGTAATATAAGAGCAATGAATAAATATTCCATCTGAAATATAAATGTATAGCAACACTCTTGAAACAGTGAATCCCTAAAGCACAACTTTTGAAAGTTCTATTATTATGCACTCTCGTGGTAAGACTTGTCAAAATAAATTCACTCTTAATGCCTCATATTTTATAAAATGAATTTGATCAAAGAAAATTTTTTAAGTTCCTCTTTGAAGGTATTGATGAGAATCCTCCTATGGTGAACCATGCCTACAAAACTCTAACAAGATTTCATAAGAATCCTGGCATGAGAAATTTGAGGAATTTTTTATTCATTATCTAAGATTTTTTATTTAAAATGAGTCTTCAAGGTAGAAGTACCAACCAATAAAGATTAGTAATTAAAAACTTTTCACACCATCCCGTGCTCTTAAGGAGAAGAATCACCTCCCCAACTATTAAGTAACCTATTTAAGGTTGATTATAATTAAAGTTTTTTTATAAGATAGATTAATTGATGGATAGGAGGTCTCATTACACGTCGACCTACCTTGATCATGAGTCCTGAATGACATTACCGATACTGGTCACCAAGCTTGGGTAATGGCTTTCAGTTGAAAACATGTAAGACAAGAGGGCTCATCACGATCCAACTTATTCTTTCTTGTCAGTTCCTGTGAATGGAACTAGCGTTAGCTGGTTACCAAGCCAAGACAGTGGCCTTCAATTAATTTCAAAACAAATGTATTTTTTTTCAAATGACTCTGAATCTATATCTAATAGATGGGATACAGGCATTTCATGGGGTTAAAAGGCATCCCTGTCAAGGCTACTAATGCCTACTGGCGGCAGGGCTATGCATGTGGCATTAAAGTTAAATTTACACTATGATTTACTTGGTTATTTTTTTCTTTCCCTGAATTAATTATCATATCTCTTTGAGAATAAATTTAAGATCCTTCTAGTGTTATGCCTTGGAGTTCTATCCTTTTGGAATAATTTGTTTTTATGGATGTGGGACCCTTAGTGCATGTAGTTCACTTTGCCCAGAAAAGAGGAGCTTCAACTATATGTGGATAATGGTAAGATGGTCACTATGGGAAGGTATTATTCTTTATACTTTTAAAAACATGGCTTTCAAATCATGTCACTCATATTTTCAATGAGGATATTAAAGTGAAACTTCTGATCAAGGGTACCCCCGAGATGTTTGTGGAAATTTTAATGGTTAGCTATTTTAGTCAAGTAATAACACCGCCCTTGCAATTTAGTACTCCCATGGCAGCCCTTGTGTTAGACCTTCTTGAAATTAGTCTAAATAAATAAAGATTCCAACAGACAACTTTTTTTTAGAACAAGATCTATCTAGTGAAGGAAATTTTGATCACACAGAATTGCGGGAACATTATCACGAGTGTCCATAAATGTTTAAAAAAAAAAAAATTCAAGGGAGTGACAATACAACAAATGATTTTCTTTCATGAGGACACGCAAGATATTTAGCATGGGAGGATGTTAGGCCTCTGTTTTTCCTTGCTTTATATCACCTTTTACTCGAAATCGCTCATGCTTTTGTTTAAGTTTGAATGGTTATTGACGTGTTTTTGTGCATTCTTGGAGACAATAAATTATTTACTATTTTTCCATGATTCCCTTGTTTTAATGGAATTTAAACATTAAAATCATCATTAATAATAGTTTGTTTGTTTGCAGGTTTAAAAAACTGATTTGATTATATTTTTATGCATATGCCAACATGCCTTGATCCTGCATTCGCCTCCCTGTACTATGCAGCATATTCTTGTACCAATTGGGATTCCTACATAGTTTACTGTGGGATTCTCGAACTCTGAAGAGTTCTGGCACTACACTCATGTTCCTGCATTGAAGTCAAGCAATGCATAGAGTAGTTTAATCATTAAAATTTGGGTGCCTTGATCTTGTGTACAGTTCTGTTCCAGTTGCATAGTTCTGTTTCGGCAGTTCTCATCTCCATGATTATCATACATCCATTTTTCATGATGGAAAACGAGCATATGGGTTTTTAAGAACAAGGTTTTATTATGCTTATGTGTTACCTTAATCACACCTAGGCCTTTGATACAACACGCAAAGTGAAATTTAAGTTATATTACTCATTGGGTCTAATACAAGAAGCACATTTTTTTGAGACGAAGAAAGGAGAATGCACAACATTCCTTTCAAATATGGATTTTAAATCTGATGTCACTGTCATGTTCCGAAGCTCAAAATATGTCATACCCGCATGGTCAATTAGCATACTTCTCCATTGCAAGGTTGTGCATTCAATACTGCAAAGGTAAGTTCTCAATTGAAGATTATGTAAATGCTACCAACTCATGAAAGGTGGGAATCATTTAACGAGGAAATTGGAATTTCAGGAAATGGTTATTTTCAGACAGTGGACCTTTTGGAACATATCAATACAACTAATGACATGTCAGATTACCTATGGTACATGGTGTTATCACTCTAATAATTCTTAAGTTGTGAGGTTTTGATTTAAAGTTCAAAGAACATTAGAGGTAACCACAGACCAACTTTTAAAATCTAGGATCTAACCTTCCTAGGGCTCAGAGAGGGCTCTCTCTATAAGATTTAACTTTGTTTTAATTATTTGATATTAGGCTAGTTACGATGTGCCAATTGGTTTTAGGATTTGGTTTTGGTTTGGTGAGAAAAATCACTTAATGATATGGATAGTGATACATTTGTTTTTCCATTGGGCTAAGGAGTCAAATGTTAAGCAGACTGGACTAGGATCAAGGTCAAAAGTAAAATATTTTCAGGGCAAGATAGACAATTCATTGAAGATCTTGGAAGGCTGATTGGTGAAGTGATTTGATCGGGATAAAGAGCAATCAAGGATTATTTGATCTAGATAAGGAAGGAGAAGACAGAGGTCATTCGAAAGAGGGAGCAATTAAGGGTTCCCTACTCTGGAAATCAGCAGAAAACATAGAAATGATCAATAGTTAAAGGCAGGATGCTTTTAACAAATCCTGTAATAATATTCCTAGTTTATCATTCAAATTTAGAACACACATATGGATGCATGTAAAACATAAAAAGATAAACAATGACAGTAGAAAGTACTTCACCTCAATGGCTAATCACATGAATCCTGAAGTATGATGCTTTATGATTTGATCCAGTCTGCTACTTGAAATTACTACAAAAATATTTCAGGTACAGAAATATTGTCTATAAAAAAACTTCAGCAATTTATTCCAAAATAATACTTTAAAAGATGAATTATTTATAAAAAAATCTTTACAAAATATCCTAGAATACTCATAGGATTTTTCTAAGGAAAAAAAATATATCTTTTACAAAAATATAGTGACAGTTTCTTAACAACTAGCAAGTTGTCCTATTTATCCAAATAAAATAGAAATGTTGTTTTGGATTGGGTGCAGTTGGTTGTCTTCTTGTCTCTAACGTTGGAAAAGATCTTTTTAATTTGTTTTGAAGTGTTATCTTCTCATCTGATACACTTTACCATCTAATACTCTTTAGCCACTATTTTAACTTCCTTACTGTTGTAAATTCTGTTTTCACTGTGTAAAAACAGCAAACTGTCTTTTTTCCTTTTCACTGCAATTTGACTTTTACAGTAAGTCAGTGAGTTTTTCCCAAAATTCTTCATCAGGCATTTTGATCTTTTTTAACTTTCTAAATTTCTCATCTGCCTCTGTATATCTAGAAAATGTTGGTTTTACCACAAAAAGATGCTTTATTTCATGTTGTAGATAAAACAGGTCTTCAAAGCTTTTATGTAGAACCTTTCCTGTAGGAATTCCTTGTCCTTCTGCTTTATTTACCTGCTCTTTTTCATGATCTCTTATCTTATTGTTGTAGTCTTCTTGTGGCATAAGTTTATCATTAAGAACAAGAATATTTAGCAAACCTTTTTGCCTTAAGACCTTAAATTTAACCATAAATTTAGTTATGGCTAGGTTCATGTTTCCACACTTTTCTTCTAGCTGCTTCATCAAATTTTTATTTGAAATTACTTTTCTTATTTCAAATATTGTCTCTATTTTGTTAGTAATTTTTATTTCCTCCAATTCTTTCTTGTTCTTACTATTGAGAAATTTGATGATTTCTAGGGCCTCTTTAGGTTTAGCACCTAGTTCATCCTTTGTTTTCTAAATCTCCTCTTGAGCTGTCTTTAGTAAATAATTTTGCTCATAAATTACCTGTATTGATGGCCAAACATCATTGATGGATTCAATGATTTTATTCCATAGTTTATTCTTCACATAGGACATAGGTTCTTTCAAGGTTAAATCCTTTTGTAAATTCTTCAACTCAATATTCAATCTGTTAGCCCTTTGTTCCTGAGTTTTGGCATTAATTTGGGCTAGCTTCTTAGTGTCTTCCATATTTTCAATCATTTTCTTTAACCTATTGATCTCATTACTCTGTATGGACATCTCTTCCATAGCCTTAATTAGTTTACTGGCTTCATCAAACTATTGAGTTGTTGTGGTAGAGGATTATGTAGCTGAAGTAGTGGAGGAGGTCACTGCTACTGTTGTGCCTAGTGGTACTTTTGGTGCAACCTCTTCTGCCAGTGTTGAAGGGACAACTGTAGTTGCCATGGGAATTACTGTAGGAACTTCTTGTGCTTTTGCAGTTTCTCTTTCATGGAAAATATTGTCCATTTGGATTTCCATCTCTTTAATATGTGTTGTCAATTGTAAAATCAAGTTCATCATATCATCTTTTTGGCTTTCCTCTTGTACAATTTCCTTGGCTTGTGGATGTTCTGTTGGTGGAAGTTTGAGTTGTTTTGTAAGTGTTGCAATATTAGCATTCTTTTTCTTCACCAATTTTTCTTCAGCCTTTTTCCTTGTTCACTGGATTGAGCTTAGGCTTTTTATTATATATGAGTTTAAACCTAGTCTCAGTTGTTGTCTCAGTAGTGTAGGTACCTTCTTCCCTAATTATCTTAGTAGCTTTATTTTCTTGATTTAAAGTTTTCAAGGTGTGACTAGTATCACCCTGTTTAACTGCTTTTATCAAGGTATTTTCTAGCCACTCTGCTTGATTAGAAAATTCTTCAATCTCTGTCCTTTTATCATGTATATAAGGGGTCAATTTAAATTTTACCCTCATTTTACTTAGAATTCCCTAAGGATCATAATTCCATAAGAAACTTTCTTCAAATCTGTATTCCAGCAATTGTTTTGTTGCTTCTATACCTACATCCCTGTGATTGCAAATGAAGGGTCCTACCTGATTCTTCAACTTGAATTGAGTCTTACTTTTGGCAGCTAAGAAGTTGATAAAATCTGAATTTAGTATGTGCCTGATGTACTCCAAGGCAAACACTCTCATTGGCACATACTTAGGTAGTTTATAGGGTAAAATATTGGACCCAAAAATTCTGATTTCTGTATGATTTTGGTAAAGATACCAATCTCCAGTTTTACTTTGTTCTGACAGCTGTAATATTTTCTTTATCTCATCATTGATTCTTGGTTGTAAACTTTTTTTCAACATGTTTATCAATGGATGAACAAAACATTCAATAAAATCCACTTAAGTGAATTATGTTGATTATTTTCTAATTAAAGATGTCAAAAAGATGACTGATAGAGGATTCCCTTCTGCACCCAACTTTTGAAGATTTATTGGGAATTTGTCTGTTTGGAAATATAGGAACATGTGAAAGAGGAAGGATGAATATCTGAAGACTCCTTCAGTGGGAAATTTCACAAGCTGATCATGGATATTATCAGCTATGTATTCAGCATAATTGTAGATAATAGGAGGTTGACCTGGTACAAAAGTGGATAGGAAAACCAGAATTGACTCATCTATATGCTCATTAGTAAAATAACTTAAGATAAAGGATAACATAGAAATGACATGCCTTGACCCTTCAGGAAATTTGGAAGTAGAATAAAGAGGGTTTAGTTTTGGGATTTCAACATAGGCAAGCATGAAATTTTGGAAGATCTGAAACCTTTTAGGAAAATCCAAACTAATGTAAAGCTTTGTGAGGGCTTCTATAGATAAGGGAACTGCATTGGGATCTAGTTTGAGCTGAAGCATTAGGTTAATAGACTCTGCAGTAATGGTAAACAATATTTCTTTATTAGCATTAACCATGGCTCTTTCTTCAGGTAAATAATAGGATTGACACAACCTAATGACTTCTGGACATTGATGAGTATGTGGGACTACATACTTGGGTAGATTTGACTCCCAAAACCGGACTTCATCTCCCTAATCTAATGATTTTTCTAGGCTCCAACAATGGAGTTCTAAAAGATTAAATTCAATCACTGGATCAACTATTTGGTAATCCACATCAGCTAAGGTTGTATGTTCCACATCTACAACAGGAGGTTGTAGAGGATTTATGACAATGGTGGTTTTGGAAGCCATTGCTGGGTTTGGTTTTGACATTTTTAGACCTTCTGGATGCTTGAAACTCTATATTTAGACCTTTTTGTACTCTTTTGTAAGCTTAAACTGTTTACAGAAGGTATTTTTGGCTTTAACAGAGGTTTATTGAATAGTAATAGGCACAAACTAGTTTTGTTTTGGTTTAAACCTTCAAATTTAGCTTTAAAACTGACCTTCAAACGCTTTACAGGTTCAGGAAAAGGCAGAACTAGGGTTTTATGCTCTTCTTGGATAAACTGGACTAAAAATGGTTCAATTCAGGCACAGAAAGTTTGTGAGAATTTGCAAAGGGTTTCTGGATAGATTAGAAGTTCTTTTAAGGTCTGCAAAGGTTAAACTATACTCAATTTTGCGTTAAAACCAGATATAGTATCAAAACTAAGGTTTTATCAGAGTTTAACAGCGAATCCATTCTTTGTAGGTAAAAATAGGGGTCTTTCTATGGGAAAATAGCTTTGTAATGCTTAATTTCTCAGAAAAATCTTTTTCAAATGACAAGGAGGTTGCTTTTCTTTTAAGAATACATGTTTGTATAGGTATTTGGTCTTGAAAAGGTTTTTGAGGCGTTGAAGAGGCTTTCTGATGGTTGTGGAAGTCTTTGGAAGTAAACTGGACGCTTCCAGTGGTCTTGTCAGCAATTTCAATGGTATTCTAGTTCTTTGGCGTGAAAATGGTGTACAGAGAGTGTTTAATTAGTTAGGAGGATGTAAACGCACAGTCAATGCAGAAAAAGGGCTTAACTGTGTGCATATGAAGTTTTATAATGTTTTAGGTTTAAACAGTATCAGCATTTAATGGCAGTCAAATCAGAGGATGGGTGGTTTTGGCGCTGGAAGGAGAAACCACCAATGGTTATCGCGTAGGCTCAGGGCGGTAAATGGTTTAATTGAATCGAATGCGATCCAATAATAAAGCGTCGCATGGAGGAGAGAGAGGGGAATGAAACTGCTTATTTCACAAGTCTTGAAATGAGTAAACTGGGCGCTATTAGATTTGCGATATCGCATGTGGATCGTCAGATCTGGAGGGAGGTGTGTGAATGGCGGAGATTTAATGAAGGAGTTGCTTGGTATGCTAGGCATGGGGCCCGGGAAATTCATATGTGGCGGGTTAAGTTTTAATGTTTAAAACGTAGTTTTAAACGTAAAACCAATGTATTAATATGATATGCGGGGTATGTGTTTACATAGTAAATGTGTAATATTTATGTATATTGCGAGGGGCGGGTTATTTATATAATATGTTTAACCTTTGGTGAATGCGGGATATTATTCTGGACATGGGTATTTTAAACCATAGGTTAAAACATTAATAAGTGGGTTTTGGGATATTTATAATAAAAGAATTAATATATATACGGGAAGGGGTAGTTTTAAAAGGATTTAATACATTATATTAGAGTTAATAGGAAAATGAAAGAGAAGAATATACAAAAATAAACGAATTAAAGTGTAATATAAACTTTTTGAGCACAATGTTTGTACTATTAAATATTTACACTTAAACTTAGGATAAATTGTATTTTATGGGTTTTTTTAGTGTTTTGGGATGAAATGAATTTAATTAAGGGGGGGTTTCACTTTCTCTAGGAAAAAAAGGTGTTTTACTTAGGAAAAGGGATTGTATATTTGGTAAAAGGTAAATATGTTGAGGAAATGGGCTTTTATGAAGGGAATCTAGTACTTTTACCAATCAGTCACTAAGCCTTGGGTCTGGTCCCAACAGAAGTCAAAGAAATGCTCTGAGCCTCTTTAACTGAAGGTTTTTAAATTATGGAACATTGTAGGGGAGGGGAAATTAGTAATTTTTCCAGATGATGTTTTATTACATGCCTTGCACAACTTCTTTCTACCTATCCATCATTATTCTAACATTTTTTACTTCATTTGCATGGGTGCATTTAAGCTTGCAACCCTAAATCCATTTTTCTTTTAAAGCATAAAACTATCGAATTCTAACCTTATTTCATCCGAGGGCTTAGATTAAACTGTTGAGCTCCCCATTTATTCTCTAACTATCTGCTGATTTGTCAATTTTAAACTGTTTGACATATCTTTATTCTCTATCTAAAATATGAAATTTAAAGCATGAAAAGTTTAGATTAAACTACTTAACTCATCATGGATTTTTGCAATTTGGACAAGCTGCACATAATCATTATTT
This sequence comes from Pinus albicaulis, assembly GCA_034641835.2. Lineage (NCBI taxonomy): Eukaryota > Viridiplantae > Streptophyta > Pinopsida > Pinales > Pinaceae > Pinus > Pinus albicaulis. The sequence goes on along the minus strand of CM076584.1, from coordinate 217,312,980 downwards.
TTGCAATTAAAGTAAATAGTAGTGGCATTTTGACTTACATCACTTTCATGGCTTATTCTTATCTCTTTTTTTCTTTTTGGGTCCATTTTTTATATTCTTTTTTATCTTTTCTTTTCAAGTCCTTTGATCTTTCTTTTAGGACTTTTACCCTCTTTTTAGTTTTTATTATTTTTCAAATATGGGAAAAAAACTTGCAGAAAGCAAGGTATATACATATTTACAAGACTAATTAAAGTCAATTAAAAAATTATGAATCCTATTATTATAGGACCCTAACAGTGGCTCCACATGGGGATGGAATTTTCTGGTGAAATGTCAAGAACTTTAAGACTAGTAGCCTTTGAATTTTGATTGTGTTGACCTTGTAAGTGTTATTTTGATCTCTGCAATTGTTCATCCTTATGATATTTTACCTCTCAAAGCTTAGGGCCTTCCCTCCGGGCTTCAACTTTGTTAGGAAAACATCCAAACCAATCTAAAATCTGCAATGTTATGTACAATGGATAAAGTAAACAAAATTAACTGTTGGTTATTTCTTAAGAGTAGTAGTGCTTCAGCATTCTGCCATTGACGGGTCCACCTAGCAGATCTGATCCATCCATTTCTTTCAAAAATAAAGCATTATTACCTCTGTAACCATAAATAATATAAGGTCCTTTCCATAGGAAATCAAATTTCCCATGTTTACCTTTCTCTTCTCTCCTTGAATCCCACTTTAACACTTTATCACCAATGTAGAAATCATCTTCTTTACTCTTTCTGTCAAAAAATTTCTTTATCTTGTCTTGGATAACTTGAGACTTAAGATAAACCTATTCTCTTGTTTGTTGCAAGTGAATGGTTTGATTAATCCTTCTTTGAATGTCATTGGTCTCAACTTGTAACTCTTGAATTATCTTCATTACTGGTACTCGTAAGGAAGATCGAAAAACAACATCCATTCCATAAACAAGTTGGTAAGGGGATGTACCAATATATTTTTTGGTGGTAAGTCTATCTGCCCATAAAGCATTAATTAACCTCTTGTTCCAAGTCTTTTTGTTATCTTCTAGTAATTTCTTGATGATGTTCACAAGGCTCTTATTGGAAGATTCAGCAAGGCCATTACCTTGAGGGTAATATGCAGTAGAATGGCCTAAGGTAATGTGGTATTTATGGCAAAAGTCAATCATCTTTTTAGATTTGAATGCAACTGCATTTTCAGTAATAATCTTCTGAGGACATCCAAATCTTGAAAGTATGTTGCTTTCTAAAAAGGAAATAATGACAGTGTCAGTGGCTTGCCTAGAAAGTATGGCTTCTATCCACTTAGTAAAATAGTCAGTGGCTGTCAGAATCCACTTATGTTGGTGTTGTAGAGGTAAATCCCCTCTGTGGACAGAGGCGATCCCTACTAGCCCAGATCCGGTCTAGCAACAATCGTATCACGCTAAGGTGCAAGTTCCTAATTGCAATAAACCAACTTGCGAAGAAGGCCTACCTCAAGTCCAACGCTGTTGTTTGTAGAGAAGATGACGCTCCCGTTTCCTTGCTCCAAAAGATCACAATCCTCCCGCTCACCGCGATCGAACATCTGCACACACAAGAAACACAACAAACACAAGCGTAAAACCCGATATATGCGATTATGTATCAGTCAGAGAAGACACAACTCATGATCATAATGAACAATACGATTGGAACCATAACCAATAGTCGCTTATCATTAATCATACAAAGGAAAATACAACCTGGCTCTAACACTAAACCTTCCTTCAGCGGGTCGTAAGCGGAATACATCTCGGTAAAGCTTGTCGGGAATGGGGACAAGCCTCTCTCTTCGATCGTCAATCTCCTTGCTATTGATTTGGCACTATGAGGACTATCAAGGCTCTTGCAGCATTCTTTAGGCTATGAGGGCTCTTGGAGATTCTTGGAGATTAGCTTGCAAAGGAAAATGGCAAGCTTATATAGATGGTGGAAGTGGAGTTGGGATCCCTACAATCATGGGATTGGCCCTATCCTCAAGGAAGCTTCCATGAGAGGTGGAAAACTACTTCCTCTACATGGAAATCCGGAGCCAAACGTCCCAACTCAATTTAGAGACCAGTTCAGGAGTTGGTTGGAGTCAATCTTCCACCATTTATTTTTTAAAAACACCCTTTATTAAGCTTGGCACGAGTGCGACTATGAGACAGAGCGCCAATTGGCGCGCCCTCTTTGGAGGATTTCCCCCATTGGCACGGGTATAACACTGGCTAGTCGCGCCAAGGATGAAAAGGCTATTTTTAGTGTTTTTCACAAGGATTTGTCTTCAGGGGAATGAAAGTCCATGTCTAGGGGAATGCCATGAAAGTGTTTTCAGATCATGTCACTGCTCACAGGTCACGGAATAAGCCCTCCAATGTGCGGGACGGGGAATTGCAGGGACGGTGAAAAATTGCTGTGTAACAGATGTCCCCTAAAGCATGAGGCCCGAAAGAGAGAGAGGGGTGAAATGCTTTATGAGAACGTGTCCAACTGAAAACACTGCCGTCGGAAAACCTGCGTAGAGAAGTACAACTGATTTCTCAAATACATGATATATGTGTGGTATGGGCGTAGCCATCCATAACAGAGTATACAATAATCCAGATCCAAGGTATGGACGCAGCCATCCAGTGAGGATCGATAAATAGACTCAGGTATGGTCGCATCCATCCAGTGAATGAGTCATGTAACTAATCATAATAATCCACAAAATCGCAGCCTGGATTCCAACAGACAAAATCCAAGGTCTTGCGCTCCATCTCGACCCAAACAAAGTACAAGTTCAAGCATGCGAATAAGTGAGCTGAAGTCGAACATGCAAGAACATCGTCTGATTACTAGCCAATGATGAAAGCTGTTAACATATGCGAGAGGTACCACCAATAATGACAATGGCCCTCAAGGTACTATAGGTACAATCTACGGCATGTGAATCAGTGAGCTGGTGTCAAACACCCGTAGAATCACTCGATCGGAGGCTAATGATGAAAACCTCACATCGAACATGAAGAACCTGCCATTGAGGCATGCAGGTTCCAAGGTACCAGAAGGGAGTCTCTAGATCAGCTTCCTGGATAATGAGCTGAAGTCGACAGGAATTGACCTTGATCGAAGGTGGGCCATAGTGTTTCCCACATCATCGACGTGAGACAGAGGAACATAATGTCTTTTTGAATCAGGATCAGTTGAGAATCAGAGGAAGGTTGGAATTTTGCAGAGGCCAACTTCTCTTGAACATATCAGCGGTACGACAATGGATTTGGCAGTATTTTACAACAAAAGATCAGAGGTCATGATGACGAGGCAAAGAGAAGATGAGAGGTCAAAAGAGATCACCCAAACCCACGGAGGCAAGTGAAAAACGAGATGAGATGTCCCCAACCCGACACGAATGCAGATAAGTGACATGTTCAAGAGCGACATACTGCCGACACGAAAATGATGTTGGTTCCATTTTTCCCCCACCATTTCTGGTGAGTACCTCTTTATTTTTACACAAGCTTGAAGAGGATACCATATGCTTGTCATATAATTTCGTCCTTCGGACGAATCCATCCTAGTACATTTAACGAGCCCTAGGAAGGAGAAACTTGAATATCGTCATTACGACTGAATCTGATATCATCAGGATTTAATGAGTCTGACAAAGGAAGAACTCGACGTCTTTTCATGTTTAGAGAGTTTGAAAAGACAGTGAAAAGTAAACTCCAATGGTCCCTTTTCGTAAATAGTTTCTCAGACCCGAAAAGGTAGAAAACTATGTCTGAGAAAACCTCCTAGTCGCGATAGCCTAGGGTATTCCTTTTTCGTAAATAATCTATCCCAGCCCAAAAAAGGGGTAAACGTATACTGGGTAGATGTCGTTTCGTGGCCACTTTAACGAGATCGAAACGACAAGGGACTCGGCAATATTTTCATGTTTAGAGAGTCAGAAAAGAGTTGAAAGTTGACTCCTCCTGGAGGAACGAGTGGTATAAAGGGGTAGCTACTGGTTCCGGTGATGGTGGAACTGCTCAAAACAAATAAAGGTTGAGAGGCTGGCTAACAATACCACTCATTGTAGCCATTCCTCAGGAACGGTTAAAACAACCAAGTGAAGGCATATGATCGGCCAAGCAGATAGTGACGATGGAGTGAGAAAACCAAGGCTCATCTGGAAAAATAGGCTAATAAAATGGTAATCACAAGAGGTAAAATGGGAATGGTTTCATTTTTACACAAGCTTGAAATTAGGAAACTTTGCTTGAAGTTGGTTTCATTTTTACACAAGCTTGAAACGGAAACAAACTATGCTTGAAAAAACTAAGCATGCCCCCAGCATGGTGACTCAATTCGAGGTACATGCCCCCCAAGCTTCAGTCCATGCACCTGAGTAAACAGATGGGGGGAGTGAAGGTTCAAGTTACGAGATCTAAGAAAGACTCAAATGGGATTTTACGAGATCTTATCAAAGGCTCGAATTGAACAGGAAAGTGTTTCATTTTTTTAACGAGGTTGACACATTAAAAGAACTATCCTCAGGACACCTTGTTTCATGGTTTAAGGAGCTTGGCACAAGACAAGGAACTCTGCTCCAAAGAGCTTGTTTCATTTTTTAAGGAGCTTGACACAAGAAAACGAACTATGCTCCAACAACCTTGTTTCATTTTTTAAGGAGCTTGACACAAGAAAAGAACCATGCTCCGCTCGACCTCATCATAATGAACAAGAAGTCATCGCTTCCAAGAGTTCCACTCCCGATGGGAGGAAAACATCTTGGAAGTCAGGACCTAATGCCCCCAGCACATTATGCACAACGACACTATCACTGAGTATAGGCACAGGGTAGGTAGCCACATAGTTGACCTGCGGTGGGGTAGATACAATGGGTGGATAAAAACCAGGAAGGGATGATGGCGGGCCAGTTCCCACATCAGGACCAAAGAACGAAAGCTGATCAATGGTCACGATCCATCCTTCATGCGGAAAACAAACCACACGAAAAAGGGAGGAGACAAGTGCTCCCATGGCATAGGTGTAATCGCACCCCAAAAGCAGATTGAAATCCAAGGGGCCTGGAAAAACCATCACTTTCATATGGACGGTTTTACCTCCCAACGTAACAGGTAACCTTGGAAGGATCCCTAATGGTTGACTAGTTCTTCTGTTAAATGCCAACATATTCTGCGTAACTGGCACAAGCGGCGGTGAGCCAAAAGCTTGCCAAGTAGTTGAGGATATAACACTAACAGATGCGCCTTGGTCTATAATGGTGCTGGGTACAACCAGACCAAAGGCCTATACCGTTATCTCGAAAGGCACATAAGACGAAAGGCGGTATCCTGCAAATCGATTCCAATCAAAGGAAGCGACTAAACTACTCGGAGGGGCTACCATCGAATTGAGATGGTCTTCCCCTGGTGTTACGGAAGAAGAAGGAGCATCCTCCACGACCTCCATCTCGAAGGCGAGAGGGGTATCCTTTGGGACCTCTATCACGTGAGGCAGAAGAGCAGCTTCTTGAGGTATGGGGACAGGAGAATCTTTCTCCAAGTCCAAGGAATCTGAAGAAACAAGAAGAACCTGAGGGGTGTGAGATCCACTCTCAACGGAAAATAAATGGTGCACCGCAGACGAGGCCAGTTCAACTGATCCCACAACGAATGGTTGGTCGGGGATCAATTCCTGAATTTGAATTTTCGAGGGAGCGGGATCGACCAAGGATGACTCTTAACCAATCGTAGGATCAGCTGCTGGAGGACTCAAAGAAAGCCGTTTATAACCAGCTGGGAGGCATGGTGTAGAAATGGTTGAGTTGTCCAAGACTCTCTTGGCTTCATCCATATACGAACAAAGGTGAATGGCATGGTGCCATTCACAAAACTTACAGGGATTGGCAAGCTTGCCCTGTTTCATAGGAGTTTTACCAACACCAGTTGAAGACGTGCCCCCTGTTAGCACCCAATCTGAACCTCAGGCTGAAAAAGGCAAATCAGGGTAACAACTAAACCACGCTCAGCCTTGTAGCTAGCCCTACAAGGACAGGAGAGGGCTCTCTCCGTAGAATAGATATTCAATAACACGATAATAAACTGATTTTAGGCTAGGTATATAAATGGGAAAAAGAGTTTGATAAATGACTCAATTTCAGGGATGTATGGGACAAAAGGACAGTATGAAAATGAGGAATTAAATCAGGATACAGGGTATTTCATGGGGCAAGATAGGCAGGAGATTTAGCAATCAAGTTGAAATAAGATGGAGTGGAAAGACTGTTGAGAGGCTGAAAAGGGCATAATAAATGAATCCTTTTCAGACAGAAGAAAATACACAGAGTGTGAATGATTCCCCAAGGCAGAGCATATAAGAATGGATTCTACCTTTCTATCTTGAAAACATTCAACTAGAAATGTTTATGAATGAATGGTAAAACATAACGAAGTACATATGAAACACAAAAGAGAGACATATGCTAAAATCATACCACATGAATCCCAAAAATCAGAGCTGCATCTCTTATTAATTCCTGTCAAACTGTACAATGTAGCGCAAAGATGTTTTCTACCACACTTTTCCCAGAACTCAGATCCTTTACAAATGATTGGAATTTACAATAAATAGACATAATTTGTGGGAATATAGATCGATGGGAGGAGGAGGAATCTTCAACTGAAGATGGAACACCAAGAGCCAATAATCTTTCCTAACAATGAGGAGGCAAAACCTGTAGCATAGATCATTTGAACCGTAACTGAAAATGTGACTGTTACAATTTTATTTCTTGGCCCCTGACGTTTCGATTTCCATTTTCCGTTTTGAAGAAAACTGACTTTTTATTAATCTGCCGTTGAAAGAAGACAGAATGAAATCAACTGCTTTTCGTGAAGGGAAAAATGTGTTTAAATGGGAAAAGGGAAGGGAAATGGAGGTGGGACCCATATTTACAATTGCAATTGGAATGGACGGGCAGCGGGATATATAATATATAGTGGAGAAATGCAATCGCAATCGGGAATCAGGAGGAGGGGCAATCGCAATCGCAATATCGGAGTGGACCGGTGATATGATATAATGAACAGTAATCGCAATCAGAGTGGAGTGGGAGCAGAGAGATATATATAACACGGTAATCGTAATCGCAAATCGGGAGGTGGGATGGAGTGGAATGGCGTATACAATCTTTCCGATGCGATGGGGAGGAAGGCCTTTGTAATAAACAAATGTAACCAAAGTTTTGAATCAAAAAAGGGCTAGGCATTTTATTTATGAACGAGCGGAAGTACTGATGGTGGGACCCAAGGGCCAATCGCAATCGCAAATCAGAAGGGGAGGGTAATCGCAATCGGGAGGCAGGGATGTGTGATGCGATCGGGACAATCAGGAGGGGAGTTGTGATTAAGCGATTAGATGTGGGCCGTCCGATCGGCGGGGGAAGATCGACGGTGGAGAGATCAATCGGGGGTTTCAATCGGAGGGTGTCGCGATCGGAGAACATTGCGATTGACCAATTGGAAGGGGCATTATGGGAGCGCCGATTGCGATGGATCGATTTGCTGTGGACCGTCCGATCGGCAGGGAAGATCGACGGTTGTGGGTTAATCAGGGGCGAGCCATAGGCGAGGGTCAATCGGAGGGGAGATTTAAAACAATGCGATTGGAACATTGCGATTGGTGGAGGACCGTTGGATTAGATGATGAGATCGACGGCTCTGGTGTAATCGGGAGTATGTCAATCGGAGGGTGTCAATCGAAGAGGGACTTATGGAAGCGCCGATTTCGATGGTGCGATTGGATGTAGGCCGTCCGATTGGACTGGGAGATCAACGGCTGAGGGATAATCGGAAGCGTTTAATCGGAGGAGCGGATATATGTTTGTGATTGGACAATCGGAACTCTTTGCGATCAGGACTCTTTGCGATTGTGGTGATCGGGAGGCACACATTGCATATTGCGATTGCGATTAAAGGGCGGTGGGGTTTATAATATATATGACATAAACTTTATTTCTAAAGTTTACGGGGTGAAAAGGGGAAGTGGTTAAGGGGTGGGGCTTTATAATATGAAGCTCTTTATTATAAAGTCCTAAGGGTCATGGAGGGGAAGTGGTTTTATAATCAAATCGCATATGTATTAAAACAATTTATAATGCGATTTTGTAATCGGAAAGGGGTAAAGGGGGTTTTTAAAGGAAATATGAAAACTTTGATCATAAGTTTTAAGGGGAACATGGGGAAATAGGGGGTATAGGGGCCTTTACTTCACTTAAGCATAAATTTCAATCCAGAAGTCAGTTTTGAGAGTGTAGTATACCGTTGGAAAGCTCTTTCCAGGCTCTTTCTGTTGGATCTACTTTGAAGATGCTCTGGTACTGAACATGCTATGGAAAACTTCTCTGAAAGGCAGGGACATTGCTTTGTGGAGATAACAGCTTCTGAATTGTGATTGAAAGGTGAAGTATTATGTTTTCACCTCAAAAGATGGTTTTGAGGTGAAAATTGCACCAAACTGAATAAATGATATCTTTGATCATCCTGGTGCTGTGACTTTGCATTTATTGACTTCATCATGACCCTGCTGATGTTTATTGACACTTGACTCATTTATTTTGACCGTGGTGAAACCTTAGAGACTAATGAGACCCATCCTATGACCTACTGATATGATTTTGAGAGTGAAAGAGACTAATGACTGAAGACCATAGGGAGGAAAATCAGAAAGTACCTCATGAGGGAAAATTGATAAAACATTACTGCCATAAATGAATCCATGACCTAGCGGAATGGTGAAATTTATTGGTATGAGACACCTAATATGCAAATGCAAAAAGAGCAGTTTTGATCACTGATGGAAGTATGACTAGACTGACACTAACATTGGCTCCAATGGGGATGGTAGCTCCTTGGAGGTGCCAAGAACACCGTACACCAAGTAGCCTTATCCATTGGGCATGGAGTAAAGAATACTGAAAAGCTGACACAAATGCAAACTGAAAGGGACTTGGCTCAACAAACTAACTCAATAGTGACTAAGACCAAACTTAAAATTTAAAGCTTAATGGCAGTACATGACCACCTGTGTTCCTTGAAAACCAAAGTACCATCAGGCTATATCAAAATTCCAATGCAACCAATCAAGCAGATGCCTTCTTGATTGATTCTCCTGATCAGATGTTTTGGACAACAATATATATTCGCAACTGGGCATCCCAAAACGTAGTTGACTGCGATCTCCTTCGTCACCGAATACTGCAATAATCACCTTCACTGCTGACTGCAACAGATTTTCCATTGGATCCTAGAAAACATAAAGATTTTCCTCCTGTTGAAGAAACAAGGCATCTTTTTCTTTGGATTCTAATCTTTCTTCATAATGTACCTCGGTAAGAACATGTTGCTGATCTTCAAAAAATTCTGAACAAGTGGATGAGCAAATTTCCTCTTGAAAAAACATTTCAAAACATGAGACATAGGAAGAAGAATCTGAATGGCAGTCTTGAATGCTCTGGTCTTCTGTAGTCTGTATATATTTCTGAGCATCTTCATATGATATGACAACCAGATTGTCATGTTTCTTATTACACTCATCAATCTTTAGAGAAGAAAGCTCAGATGTTTCTTGAAACCCGAAAATGACATTTCCATCATCTACCAACGATTCATTCAAAGAAACTTTTTCACTTACTTGAACGAAGATCTCGTCTTGTTTTTCATAGAGGGAACGAATTACCTCCTCATGAAGATCTAGTTCTGGCGGGATGGGAACGTTTAGGCCTGTAACTTTGTTTTCTTCATTTGAGGTGGCCTCAACCATATAACTCTCCTCTATGAGATCTGGGACAACATCTTCTTCCTCATCACATTTTATCTCTAGATCTGATTTATCGTCATCACTATCTGAGATCGGAACAGCATTTTCCTGCGTATCATCCTTTATTTCAACTAGATCTGAAATAAAATGCTGTCTTTCATCATTTTCAATTGTATAAAGATCTTCAGCCTGCTGATCTTGATAAGTATCCTCTGAGATTTGTGTATGTTGCTGGAATGGATTTTCATACAGGGCTTCCATGATTTCTTCATCCATGAATTCATCATCTCCATAAAAATTCTTAAGATCTTCGATGAAACTATTAGCATGTTTACAACAATTCTGCACTAATACTAACGATGGGCATGATTCTTTGTACGCTTCAAAGAATATTGTATGAAAATATTTTAAACAATAAATAGAAGCAGGTGGCAAACTTTCATACCAAGATCGAGCTTCATCTTCCAGAGTAGCCATAAACATCTTCATCAAACAGTCTTCAGGAAAATTGACCTTTAATTTATGCACATGAATGTGAAATTTCACCAGATGAAGAGCAGCTTCATCACCTTCCACATTTCTGAACACAGGCAAATTCTGAAGCCAATCCACCTTGGGCATTTTATTTGGGAAACCTGGAATATGATCTCGGCTCATGGGAGCATACCATCTTGCAATACGTTCCATCTTTAAAATATTTAAAGCTACTGATCTTCCTGCAGTGGAGTCACCATGAAGGATTTGATTTTCTAGATCTTTCAGTGAATGGAGTCGCCAAGTGAATGTTTTCAGCCTTTATATGTATCTGATTGTTGTTCACCATCAACATTCAGATCTAAACTTTTTCATCCTTTACCGGGGAGGATATGCTTTACTGTTTCAAATAAATTGCTTCCCCAGTATGGTCGCCAAAGATGTTAGCACCCAATCTGATACTCAGGCTGAAAAAGGCCAAATCAGGGTAACAACTAAACCACGCTCAGCCTTGTAGCTAGCCCTACAAGGACAGGAGAGGGCTCTCTCTGTAGAATAGATATTCAATAAAATGGTAATGAACTGATTTTAGGCTAGGTATATAAATGGGAAAAAGAGTTTTGATGAATAACTGAAACTTCAGGGATGTATGGAACAAAAGGACAGTATGAACAGAGAAATTAAATCAGGATACAGGGTATTTCATGGGGCAAGATAGGCAGGAGATTTAGCAATCAAGTTGAAATAAGGTGGAGTGGAAAGATTGTTGAGAAGCTGAAAAGGGCATACTAAATGAATCCTTTTCAGACAGAAGAAAATACACAGAGTGTGAATGATTCCCCAAGGCAGAGCATATAAGAGTGGATTCTACCTTTCTATCTTGAAAACATTCAACTAGAAATGTTTATGAATGAATGGTAAAACATAACGAAGTACATATGAAACACAAAGGAGAGACATATGCTAAAATCATACCACATGAATCCCACAAATCAGAGCTGCATCTCTTATTAATTCCTGTCAAACTGTACAATATAGCACAGAGATGTTTTTTGCCACACTTTTCCCAGAATTCAGATCTCTCGAATGATTTCCAGTTACAATAAATAGACAGATTTTGTGGGAATATAGAATGATAGAAAGAGGAGAAACTTCAACTGAATATGGAACACCAAGAGCCAATAATCTTTCCTAACAATGAGGAGGCGAAACCTGTAGTGTAGATCCTTTGAACCGTAACTAAAAATGTGACTGTTACAATTTTATTTCTTGGCCCCTGACGTTTCGCTTTCTATTTTCCGTTTTGAAGAAAATTGAATTTTTATTAATCTGCCGTTGAAAGAAGACAGAACGAAATCAATTGCTTTTCGTGAAGGGAAAAATGCGTTTAAATGGGAAAAGGGAAGGGAAATGGAGGCGGGACCCATATTTACAATCGCAATCGGAATGGACGGGCAGCGGGATATATAATATATAGTGGAGAAATGTAATCGCAATTGGGAATCAGGAGGAGGGAAAATCGCAATCGCAATATCGGAGTGGACCGGTGATATGATATAATGAACAGTAATCGCAATCAGAGTGGAGCGGGAGCGGAGAGATATATATAACACGGTAATCGCAATTGCAAATCGGGAGGTGGGACGGAGCGGAATGGCGTATACAATCTTTCCGATGCGATGGGGAGGAAGGCCTTTGTAATAAACAAATGTAACCAAAGTTTTGAATCAACAAAGGGCTAGGCATTTTATTTATGAACGAGCAGAAGTACTGATGGTGGGACCCAAGGGCCAATCGCAATCCCAAATCATAAGGAGAAAGTAATCGCAATCGGAACAATCGGGAGGATAGTTGCGATCGGAGGAGGGGATGCGATTCATTGTGGGTCGTCTGATCGGCGGGGAAGATTAACGGTTGTGGGTTAATCGGGGGTGAGCCATAGGCGAGAGTCAATCGGAGGGGGGATTTAAAACAATGTGATTGGAACATTGCGATTGGTGGAGGACCGTTGGATTAGATGATGAGATCGATGGCTCTGGTGTAATCGGGAGTATGTCAATCAGAGGGTGTCAATCGGAGAGGGACTTATGGAAGCGCCGATTGCGATGGTGCGATTGGATGTGGAGTCGTCGATTGGACTGGGAGATCAACGGATGAGGGATAATCGAAAGCGTTTAATCGGAGGAGCAGATATATGTTTGCGATTGGACAATCGGAACTCTTTGCGATCGGGACTCTTTGCGATTGTGGTGATCGGGAGGCACACATTGCATATTGCGATTGTGATTAAAGGGCGGCGGGGTTTATAATATATATGACATAAACTTTATTTCTAAAGTTTACGGGGTGAAAAGGGGAAGTGGTTAAGGGGCGGGGATTTATAATATGAAGTTCTTTATTATAAAGTCCTAAGGGTCATGGAGGGGAAGTGGTTTTATAATCAAATCGCATATGTATTAAAACAATTTATAATGCAATTTTGTAATCGGAAAGGGGTAAAGGGGGTTTTTAAAGGAAATATAAAAACTTTGATCATAAGTTTTAAGGGGAACATGGGGAAATAGGGGGTATAGGGGCCTTTACTTCACTTAAGCATAAATTTCAATCCAGAAGTCAGTTTTGAGAGTGTAGTATACCGTTGGAAAGCTCTTTCCGGGCTCTTTCTGTTGGCTCTACTTTGAAGATGCTTTGGAACTAAACATGCTGTGGAAAACTTCTCTGAAAAGCAGGGACATTTCTTTGTGGAGATAACAACTTCTGAATTGTGATTGAAAGGAGAAGTATTATGTTTTCACCTCAAAAGATGGTTTTGAGGTGAAAATTGCACCAAACTGAATAAATGATATCTTTGATCTTCCTGGCACTGTGAATTTGTATTTATTGACTTCCTCATGACCCTACTGATCTTTATTGACACTTGACTCATTTATTTTGACCGTGGTGAAACCTTAGAGACTAATGAGACCCATCCTATGACCTACTGATATGATTTTGAGAGTGAAAGAGACTAATGACTAAATACCATAGGGAGGAAAATCAGCAAGTACCTCATGAGGTAAAATTGATAAAACATTACTGCCATAAATGAATCCATGACCTAGCGGAATGGTGAAATTTATTGGTATGAGACACCTAATATGCAAATGCAAAAAGAGCAGTTTTGATCACTAATGGCAGTATGACTAGACTGACACTAACACCCCCAACCTGACTCCCAGAAGCCAAAGGCAACGGCGTGCGACCGTTGGACCATGCTTCGAGCACCTTGGGAATGCCAGGGCAGTCTCAAAGAAGATGGTCTCATGTGCACAACATGCAAGGGAACTTGACTTTCCACGGAGGGTTGGGAGGTTTATCAAGAGGAGATGTTTCGGAAGCAGTAGCTGTAGCCTTAGCCTCTCTCTTATCAGACTTCTTCTTCTTTGTCTTCTTCTTCTTCTTCTTAGCCACCTGGTTACTCGAATCCAGACTTTCACTAGGCGAAGTAGAAGAGGAGGACGCAGAAACAGGCGAAGAAGGGGAGAGGTCCACCTTGGAATCAACATGATGTTGTTCGATGAGAAGCACATGAACGATGGAATGAGATTTGGGACACGGTTGAAAATAGCATGAGTTAAGGCAACCCAACAGTTAACCCAGGAAGGGACAACGTTGCCATATAAGGAGCACCAACATTTCCAAAAGGAGAAAAATGACCAGGATTCCCATCGAAGGGGATTCCTTGGTTGGTGAACTCTGGAAAAGTTGCCATCAATGACTCAAAACCGCACACGGGCTAAAAACCAAGGCACACAATCAAACGGCCAACAAGAAAATTCTAACAGGGTGTGTGATCGCAGGTGATTTATTTTACCACATTGAAACTTAGAAACTTCACCGTTTCATGTTTTAAGAGTCGAGAAATGGATAAAAGGTGACTCTATCTCTTTCAGTTTATTGCAAACGTATTGAAAGGACAAGCGCTTGATATTTTCAGTTTAGAGTTAGATAAGATCGATAATTCTTTCGGGAATACTAGGAAAAGGGTGTACCAAATAACCGTGAACTACAATATACACCTTGGTTTCAAAAATGAAAGAGAAATCAACGAGGACTTGGCAAGTACGTGTGAGCAACAATCTCACGAATCGTGTCTTATATGAGTGTATCATGGGTATAGGGCGGCAGACTCGGCTTCCTATGGATACAGGGTAGAAACCTAGTGGGGTCTCCCTTTATATACTCGACGGTACATGGAGCACAAGTCCGTCCTAGTGCTGTCTAAAGCCAAGAGGCGAACGACAGCTACTAGGTTTAAAGACGCCGGAACACGTCTCTAGCCTAGACCACTAAATGTTGCGTTAATGTTTCAATGCTGCCTTAGTGTAAATTGAGTAAATTTTAATGTTTATCTTCAATTATGTTTCATTTTTCAGGCCCTAGCGAGTGTGATGTCACAAAATCTCCTAAATGCACACTATATGCCACAGTATATCATTTCATTGGAGTAGATAACTGTCTAGTAAAAGAAGGAAGCAGAACAATGGATGCAACGATTTCTTATGCTACCATGAAATCTTTTCCAAACTAGCTGACTTTCACTATCCAAAAGTAATTCAAAGCATTCAACGATGCGAATAATGCAATGTAATCTATGCAAAATCCTCTTTTCCGAAAACTATGCAATTGTAATCTATGCAAAATTTCCCTTTTCCTTTTCAAATTATAAGAATGCACTCAATGCATTTTTCGATGAAATGAGAATCTACTTAATGCATGCTTTTAATAAAATAGAATGCAATCAAATCGATTTCTAGTTTTCGATCATTAAACAATGTAATCTAAGTTCAATGATGGATCTCAAAAAATACTTTTCAATGAAATGTGATCTAATGCATTTTAACAAAAAGAAAACTATGAGACGAAAACTAAAAGAACGCAAATCTCCTTAATGAAGAATGAATGCAAAAGAGATGTAAACAAACACTAAGAATGCAATCGTTGTTTCAAAACACTTTGTAACAAAATCCCTCAAAAGGCGACAAGAAATATGAGGTCAAACACAAAGAGGACTTCCAAAGAAAGAGATCAAAACAAGGCATTCATTCCCTTTTACATCAAACAATCATGGAAATAAGACATTTCAAACAATGAGCAATGTAATATATGCTCATACAGGGAAAATACCGGAAGGGAAAGACACACTGGTGAAGGATTTAGGGAAAAAGTCTCAATTTTCATACACCCTGAAATTGGCACGACTTTTGTAGGTGAAACTAGCGCCAACTGGCGCGACTTGCCCACTAACAAATAGCGCCAATGGCCAATTGGCGCGAGTTTCCAACTGACAACAAGCGCCAACGCCTGAAAATGAAAAAACAAAGAATTTCTCCCAACCAAGACCAGACTCACCACTTCAAGCATAATCTCCAAGACTCAAATGAACCATGTAATCTAGGCTCAAAGCGAGACAAAGCAGAATTCGAATGAAGAAGAAGCCAATCACTCAAATAATGCAATAAAATGATAGACAACCACCAAACGAATGCAGAGAAGCAATCACAAGGTTGATTGCACAGATAGAAACCAAAAACTCCCACGGGAGGCTCGACACACTATAGCACCTAGATGCCCTAGGGCTAGAATGTAAAATCGATAGAAACAGGCAAACAACCAAAGGATGAAGGTCACAATCAGTCAAACAAGGCTCCAAAACACTCAAGCAATCGTAAAAATGAAACCAAACACACAGATCAAGCTCAGAAAGCTCAAAACAGAGCAAACCTTGGCACCTTACAGAATTGTTGCGACTGTCAGGCTGAAACTAGTGCCATAACAAGATTGGCGCAGGTAGTAAACTGGAAACTTGCGCCAATTGGCGCGACTGTCAGGCTATTAAGCGTGCCAGTCAAGTTTTCTACGCAAAAAATAAAAAAGAGCAATCCAAGATGTAGACCAGTGATGTTGAAGCTAAAACCAAAAGCCAAAAACACGAAAAGAGCCAGCCAAAAGAGCTAATCAAGCAAGCAAAGTCAAGAATCGACCGAAAGACAAGACAATACTCCAAGTGTTCAGTTCATAAACTAGACCGGAGATTGACTGAAGCAGCATTCATCTACTTTCACTAATGCAGAGAAAGAGCGTTTCGAAGGCTATCTGGCTAACTTCAGGCTCCGTCTGTAGTTTATAAAGTGAACAACAAGCCAAGTCCCTAGCGGAGTCGCCAATTTGTTGTAGAGGTAAATCCCCTCTGCAGACAGAGGCGATCCCTACTAGCCCAGATCAGGTCTAGCAACAATCATATCACGCTAAGGTGCAAGTTCCTAATTGCAATAAACCAACTTGCGAAGAAGGCCTACCTCAAGTCCAACACTGTTGTTTGTAGAGAAGATGACGCTCCCGTTTCCTTGCTCCAGCAGATCACAATCCTCTCGCTCATCGCGATCGAACACCTGCACACACAAGAAACACGACAAACACAAGCGTAAAACCCGATATATGCAATTATGTATCAGGCAGAGAAGATACAACTCATGATCATAATGAACAATATGAGTGGAACCATAACCAATAGTCGCTTATCATTAATCATACAAAGGAAAATACAACCTGGCTCTGACGCTGAACCTTCCTTCGGCGGGTCGTCAGCAGAATACGTCTCGGTAAAGCTTGTCGGGAATGGGGACAAGCCTCTCTCTTCGATCGTCAATCTCCTTGCTATTGATTTGGCACTATGAGGACTATCAAGGCTCTTGCGGCATTCTTTAGGCTATGAGGGCTCTTGGAGATTCTTGGAGATTAGCTTGCAAAGGAAAATGGCAAGCTTATATAGATGGTGGAAGGGGAGTTGGGATCCCTACAATCATGGGATTGGCCCTATCCTCAAGGAAGCTTCCAAGAGAGGTGGAAAACTACTTCCTCTACATGGAATTCCGGAGCCAAACGTCCCAACACAATTTAGAGACCAGTTCAGGAGTTGGTTGGAGTCAATCTTCCGCAATTTATTTTTTAAAAACACCCTTTATTAAGCTTGGCGCGAGTGTGACTCTGAGACAGAGCGCCAATTGGCACGCCCTCTTTGGAGGATTTCCCCCATTGGCACGGGTATAACACTGGCTAGTCGCGCCAAGGATGAAAAGGCTATTTTTAGGGTTTTTCACAAGGATTTGTCTTCAGGGGAATGAAATTCCATGTCTAGGGGAATGCCATGAAAGTGTTTTCAGATCATGTCACTGCTCACAGGTCACGGAATAAGCCCTCCAATGTGCAGGACGAGGAATTGCAGGGACAGTGACAAATTGTTGTGTAACAGTTGGGCTAATGATGGAGGGTGAATTTCACCAATGAAGTCAAGACACCATTGTTGAAATGGAATTTCTGTTAAAATAGGTTTTAAGGGCAATGGTAAGGGCTTTTTCTTTCCCTCAAATATTTGACACTTGTGACAGGAGGTCACATACCTTTTTACATTAGCAAACAAAGTAGGCCAGTAAAAACTAGCTCTCAGGTTTTTGTCTGTAGTAATCTTCTAGTAGAGATGTCCTCCACAGTCACCTGCATGAAATTATTCTAAAACTTTGTCAGCTTCTTCTTTTAGCAAACAATTTAGTAAAATTCCACTATGATCTTTCCAAAAAAGTACATTGTCTAAGATAAAAAATCTTACTGCCTTTAGCTTTGAGAATCTAGCTTTTGTTCTTGATAATCCAGGAGGAGCTTGTAAGTTTAATAATACAGATATGATATCTTCATACCATGGTGAGTCTGAAAAGGCTTCACTAATCTCTGGAGTCGCCATCTCTTCCTGATCATCTACTCGAGCAATAAAATTTATGTCTAAAGCATGACAGTTTGATTCAACCATGAGTTTGGCTAAACCTTGACCTTTTATAAGTTTAGTGGGTTTTATTTCTATGCCATATTCCAAAATTGTAGCAATCTACTTGCCTCTTTTACCATCAGGACCATTATGTGTCAGAATTTCCTCTACAACTGCATTTGGAACATAGTGTGTGAATAAAGAATATACACTCTAAAGTATTAAATGGCCTTTACCAAAGCTAGGGCATGTTTCTCCATGATATTGTACTTTAAAGTGGCATCTCTGAGTGTTTTTGTAAAGAAAGCTATGGGCTGCTCATAGCCCTCGTCATTTTCTGCAGTAAAACTATAGCAATAGTGTGTTCTGAAGCAAAAGAGAATATAATAAAATCCTTCTTAAAATCAAGACTTATAAGGACTGGGGTTTTGGTTAAATCTTGTTTAATTGATTCAAGGGATTTCTTAGCTTCAATTGTCCATTTAAGTACTGAGTCCTTTTTAAGCATATTGTTAAGCTCTCTAATGATTTCAGCTAAATTTGAGATGAATCTTCTAAGAAAGTTAATTTTACCTAGAAAACCTTGTAACTCTTTAATGCTCCTAGGAGGACTAATGTTTAGAATGGCCTCTATCCTGGCAGGGTCTATTCTAATTCCTTCTTTAGATATTATGTTTCCAAGTAAATTACCTTCTTCTAATCCAAATACAGTTTTCTTAGGGTTTAGAGAGATGCCAAATTTCCTGCATTTAATAAAAACTTGTCTAAGATGATCCAAGTGTTCATAATTAGTCTTTGAGAAAATAGTAATGTCATCTAAATAAATTACTAGGAAATCATGAATTTCTATTGCAAAGGCTATATCCATAGCTCTTTGAAAAGTGGCTCCTGCATTCATTAATCCAAAAGTCATTTTTACATACATAAAATTGCCCCATGGAGTAGTAAAAGCAGTTTTGGCTTGATCCTCTGGTTGGACTAAAATTTGGTTGTACCTTGAAAATCCATCTAAAAGTGAAATCCTAGAAGAACCAACTACCCTTTGTAAAATGTGATCCATTTTTGGTAAAGGATAATTATCTTTTAAGTATACTTTGTTTAGATTCCTAAAATCAACACATAATCTAATTTCTCTTATATTTTTTCTGATGGAAACTAGATTAGAAATCCAATCAAAATATCTAATTGGTGCAATTATCTGTGCATCATACATCCTTTTTACCTCTTTCTCAATTAAAGGCATCAAAATAGGATTGATCCTTCTTAAATTTTGTTTAAAAGGCTTTTGATCTTCTTTTATAGAGATTTTATGTTGTATTATACTTGTGTCATAGGATTTTAGGTCCTCATAACTCCAAGCAAAAACATCTTGAAATTCCTTAAAAGGAGCAATGTATTTTTCTTTTTCTTCTTTAGGTAAAGCTTTATAAAGTTTAATCATCTTAGGTTTTAATTATGTGCCAATGTTATATTCTTCAATATCAGATATAAGTGGCTCCATTTTGGGTTTTCTTGCAACATCATTTGAGTCAAATAAATATTCTAAAGGAGTTAAGCCTTTTGGTAAAAAGTTATCCTTTAAGTTCAAACTATCAGATTCATCATCAACTATCTCTTGAATTTCTACTTTCTCTAAATTATCTATGTCTGATTGATTAAATTTAGTAGGTTTTTCAAACTTTACTTTATTTACATCTATGTTATTCAGATCAATTTCACTACCTAAATTTTGATCTAATGTATAGTCTATGTCTATTTTACAATTCTGAAATTCACTTTCATTGTTCATAAAATGGTAAATCTGTTGATCTTGTGAAAAAATTTGCCAATATTTAAGATTATATGGAATTATTGGTCTGTGTTTAACTTATGCAGTATACTTATGATTTGGCTGAAATGACAGATTGCAAGTGCTAGAAAAAGTGGCTAGAGAGTGAGCCTGTATATTTTGTTTTCTTAGTATTGAAGAAAAATTACATTCTAACAGTTCATCTATTAAGTCTAACACGGTTTCTCTATATCGGCTTAACCTTGGATTATAAACAAAATATTCTCCATTTATTTGTTTTACAATCAACTTTGAGTCTCCCATAATTGATACTCTCTTACCTCCTAAATTTTTGATAATCTGCAGTCCTAAAATGAGAGCTTCATATTCAGCCATGTAATTGGTACTTTTGAAATTAAGTCTGAAAGCATGGCCTTCTACATGATTATTTTCCATATTAGTTATCCAAACTCCTGCTCCTACTCCTAATTTATTGACTGAACCATCAAAATCTAAATGCCATAATGATTCATGAAAGATATTTTCAATGTCTACTATTTTGTTTTTGTCTTTTAGTTCAGTTTTGATTTCATTATCAGTTTCAGAGTTACATAAGATGAATGAATCTAGGTCAGTAGGTGTAGTGTAAATTGGGTAATTTCTTGGTCTTTCTACACTACTCACAATATATTTCATCAATGTTTCCCTATATAGTTACTTTGGTTGGCCAAAAACTGATATGGTTGTATATGACATGTCCAATTGTAGAGATCCCTGTAATTTGGCTTCCCATGAGCGAGATAAGAGCATTCCATACTTGGGTGGGATACTAGCTACTACAATGTCCATGAGTATGCTTTTACCAGGATATTGAACTAATGTAACACAAATCTTTAATCAATCCTAAACATTTCACTTTGCTTGAATCAAATGAAAAGAGATCTTTGTAAGGCCTAGTGATATATAAATTCAGGGTTTCCATTATTGCTTTTGGCATTAAATTGTGTGAAGCTCCTGAATCTAACATTGCATTGTGTAATATTTGGTCATGAACAGTTAAGCTAATGTAAAAGGGTGGAACTGCACCATCTTGGTGTTTTTCATTAACATCAGGACCAAAAAATCAACTATGGTTGATCATCACTTAATTTTACTGAGTCTTCTCCATCATTCATGTTTAAGGTTTCAGTGATAGTTTTTTTGTACAAATCATGTTTTACCAATTCTGTCAAAGGAATTGGTATTTTGCAATTTTGCAATTTCAGCTTGTATATTAAATGAAGGTTGTGATTTACTAAGACGAACTAACTCTTCTTTAGTAGTTGTAGTTTGAGTAGGTTTGTCTTGTTTTTCTACAGTTATCTTTTCATTTTCAGTTTGAGTTTCTTGTGTCTTACTGCTCTTAGTTTTCTTTTCAGGAATGGTTTGAGAATCAGTAGATATTTTTTCAGATTTTGAATTATCAGAACCTATTTTGGCAGTGGCAGCTCTTGGATCTGCTGATTTTGGATCAGCAGTGGGTGTTTTAGAATCTAAAATTGTTGTTTTAGCAAGATTAGGTGTTTTAACAGCAGCAAATTTTTGTGAATCTATTGATTTTTGGACAGTCTCATCTGTTATGTCAACAATCTTGGGACTGGGTGAAATTTTAAAGCTGGAAATTTTCTGGAATGAATTGGATTTTTGTTTGTTTTCCCTAGGGAGAATTTGCAGAACTTTGGTAGTGGGAGCTTCTACTGTTTTCTTAGTTTGTGTTTGTGCAGTTTTCTTAGTAGAAGGCTCTGTGTTTTTCTTACTTCTAAGGTTATATTGCTTATTTACTTTGTTTATAGAAAAATCATAACCTTGTTTGTAGTCAAATGATTCACCTGAATCTAATTGAAGTTGCTGCATTTTAAATAACTCTTGATCTTCTTGTGTGAGAAAGTTAGTGTTATCATCATTTATACCCATTAGATTTATGGTGTCTTCATCATCATCATTATGTTGAGAACTTTCAACATAGTTCTCTTGAAATGGAGGTCTTATTGTCTAATCAGGAGCTGATTCTTTAGATTTTCATGTGTTTGTATTTTTCCTAAAGTTGGGATTTCTAATTTGTTGTTGATTATCACATTGTGGTCTTCTTTCTATATTGTCTATTCTATCCATCATTCTCTCTAAAGTTTTAGCTAATTTATCTATTTTTCCATCTGAACTAGATGTCTCTTCTTTTATGGTTACTCTCCTCTCATTCCTTAATCTAGATTTTCTGGCCAATATGTTTACTTCTATACTAGCAGCATCTATTCACATTCTTTCTAAAGTATCAGCATTTATCTCTCTTAATTGATAGGCCATCTCTGTATTAAATCCATCAAGGAATTTGAGTAGGACAAAGTTTGGAGAGGGTTTGAGATTGGCAGGGATTGAATTGTAAACATTGTTGTATCTAGTGCAGTAATCTTGGACTGTTTCATTAGGAGCTCTTTTCATTGCGTCAAATTAAGATAATATTTGAAGTGGATTTTTCTTCTTTTCCCATTTATTCAAAATAATCTATGAAATACTGCTAAATCATCTATACTACCAGGATTAAGACCTTTAAACCATTTTTTGACTTCCCCTAGTAATGTCTGAGCAAAGAGTCTCATTTTTACATCAGAGTCATATATTTCATGAAGCTCAAAATAATTTGTCATCTTATTAATATGTTGATGGGCAGTGTAATGAGTGGTAGCATAAAATTGAGGTATTTTGCTCTGATAATCTTGAGGCATGTCATGTAACTAAGCTGAAAGGACCAAGGGAGCATACCTAGCAGCCATGGCTTGAATTCTAGCTTGGCTAGGAGGTAAGTTGGAAGTGCTTGGGGCAGAACTAGAAATACTAGCTGATGCAGTTAAAGAAGTGGCTGATGAAATTGGAATATAAGATGATATACTTGAAAATGTGGTGGATGAACTAAAGGGTGAATTTTGGGTGATAGAAAATGACACTGGGATATATGAAGAACTACTTGGAAATGAGAATGATGTATTTGAAATTGCAGAAGATAAACTAGTGGATGGATATGAGGTGGGGGAAGATGGAAATAGTATTCTAGGTTGGAAGCGTTGTTTAGGGATAAATGGATCTATGGATTGGAGTGTAGTAAAAATTATAGATGATGTAGCGGTATAAGAGATGAACCTACAAATTCTAAAAGTTGGGTATCTAACTGAGAAGTAGAGGGCTTAGGTGTATATGTTGATAATGCAGCTAATTCAACTAGATGTTGAAAAAGAGCTTCATCTATTTCCTTAAGTATAGTAGCATTTAACTGATCAAGTTTATCATAAATCTCAAAAAAATTTGATTCAGAATCTATTGAAACAGTTTCCTGTTTAATTTCAAGAGATGAAATAAAATTAGGATCTATAATAGTGTTGTTTAAATCATTCTCTAATTTGTTTTTTAATAAATAATGTTCAAAATTTAAGTCAAACTCTATGTCTTGTATACTTATCAATTTTTTTGGAAGAGAATTTGATCTAAACAAGGAAAATTTGTTACCTAAATCTTCTACTTGTTTATTCTTTTTTCCAATTTTGTCTGGATTGTCTACTATAACAGCAGGTTTAGGATCTGGATTTGACCCGGTATAATAGATTCTTCTGGAAGCCAAAATTACAATTTTTTTTTTTTTTGAAATGATACTCACAACTTATAAAATAGTCTTTAAGGTAAAAGGATAAATAAAAAGATTCCCTTTAAGGTCTATTTTAAGACTGAGGATTGGTTAGTTCCCAGTGGATTCGCCAATAATGTTATCACTCTGATAATTCTTAAGTTGTGATATTTTGATTTAAAGTTCAAAGAACATTAGAGGTAACCACAGACCAACTTTTAAACTCTAGGATCTAGCCTTCCTAGGGTTCAGAGAGGGCTCTCTCTATAAGATTTAACTTTGTTTTAATTATTTGATATTAGGCTAGTTATGATGTGCAAATTGGTTTTAGGATTTGGTTTTGGTTTGGTGAGAAAAATCACTTAATGAGATGGATAGTGATAGATTTATTTGTCCATTGGGTTAAGGAGTCAAATGTCAAGCAGACAAGACTAGGATCAAGGTCAAAGGCAAATATTTTCAAGGCAAGATAGACAAATCATTGAAGATCTTGGAAGGCTGATTGGTGAAGTGATTTGATCAAATTAAAGAGAAATCGAGGATTCTTTGATTCGGATAAGGAAGGAGAAGACAGAGGTCATTCGAAAGAAGAAGCAATTAAGGGTTCCCTACTCTGGAAATCAGCAGAAAACATAGAAATGATAAATAGTTAAAGACAGGGTGCTTTTAACAAATCCTGTAATAATATTCCTAGTTTATCATTCAAATTTAGAACACATATATGGATGCATGTAAAACATAAGAAGATAAACAATGACATTAGAAAGTACTTCACTTCAATGGCTCATCACTTGAATCCTGAAATATGATGCTTTATGATTTGATCCAGTCTGCTACTTGAACTTACTACAAAAAGCCTTCAGGTACATAAATATTGTCTATAGAAATCTTCAGCAATTTATTCCACAATAATACTTCAAAAGATGAAGTACTTACACAAAAATGTTTACAAAATATCCTAGAATACTCATAGGATTTTTCTAAGGAAAATAAAAATATCTTTTACAAAAATATAGTGACATTTGTTTAACAACTGGCAAGCTGTCCTATTTATCCAAATAATATAGAAATGTTGTTTTGGATTGGGTGCAGTTGGTTGTCTTGTTGTCTCTAACACTGGCAAAGATCTTTTTAATTTGTTTTAAAGTGTTATCTTCTCATCTGATACTCTTTAACCACTGTTTTAACTGCCTTACTGTTGTAAATTATGTTTTCACTGTGTAAAAACAGCAAACTTTCCTTTTTTCTTTTCACTTCAATTTGACTTTTACAGTAAGTCGGTGAGTTTTTCCCAAAATTCTTCATCAGGGATTTTGATCTTTTTTAACTTTCTAAAGTTCTCATCTGCCTCTGTATATCTAGAAAATGTTGGTTTTACCACAAAAAGATGTTTTATTTCATGATGTAGATAAAACAAGTCTTTAAAGCTTTGATGTAGAACCTTTATTGTAGGAATTCCTTATCCTTCTGTTTTATTTACCTTGTCTTTTGCATGATCTCTTATCTTCTTGTTGTAGTCTTCTTGTGGCATAAGTTTATCATTAAGAACAAGAATATTTGGCAAACCTTTTTGCCTTAAGACCTCAAATTTAACCATAAATTTAGTTATGGCTAGGTTCATGTTTCCACACTTTTCTTCTAGTTGCTTCATCAAATTTTTCTTTGAAATTACTTTTCTTAATTCAAGGATTGTCTCTGTTCTGTCAGTAATTTCTATTTCCTCTAATTTTTTCTTGTTCTTACTATTGACAATTTTGATGATTTCTAGGGCCTCGTCAGGTTTGGCACCTAGTTCATCCTTTGTTTTTTGAATCTCCTCGTGAGCTGCCTTTAGTAAATCCTTTTGCTCATAAATTACCTGTATTGATGGCCAAACATCATTGACGGATTCAATGATTTTAGTCCATAGTTGATTCTTCACATAGGACATAGGTTCTTTCAAGATTAAATCCTTTTGTAAATTCTTCAACTCAACATTCAATCTGTTAGCCCCTTTGTTCCTGAGTTTTGGCATTAATTTGGGCTAACTTCTTAGTGTCTTCTAGATTTTCAATCATTTTCTTCAACCTATTGATCTCATTACTTTGTATGGACATCTCTTCCATAGCCTTAATTAGTTTACTGGCTTCATCAGACTGTTGAGCAGTTGTGGTAGAGGATTATGGAGCTGAAGTAGTGGAGGATGTCACTGGTACTACTGTGGCTAGTGGTACTTTTGGTGCCAACTCTTCTGCCAGTGTTGAAGGGACAGTTGTAGTTGCCATGGGAATTACTGTAGGAACTTCTTGTGCTTTTGTAGTTTCTCTTTCATGGACAAGCTTGTCCATTTGGATTTCCATCTCTCTAATCTGTGTGGTCAATTGTAAAATCAAGTTCATCATATCATCTTTTTGGCTTACCTCTTGTACAATTTCCTTGGCTTGTGGATGTTCCGTTGGTGGAATTTTTAGTTGTTTTCTAAGTGTTGCAATATCAGCATTCTTTTTCTTCACCAATTCTTCTGCAGCCTTTAAATTTGCTGGATCATAACCCACTTCAATTACCCATTCTTCTAAGGACTTGATTCTAGTGTCCTTGATAAGAGAAGAAGCTTTCTCAATCCTGATTTGATCTCTCAAATTGGTTATAGTGTTATGAAGCTTCTCGGCAATCGTTTCCTTTTTAGTCATAGTAGAATAAATCATTCTAGAACTCTGCTTATGAAACTCAATTTGATCTAATGGATTAATGCTATCAACAGGTACTTCAATGTCAACTTTCTTGTAGTCTACTAATGTTGTGGGCTTAGGCACTGTTGGTTGTAGCATTGTCATAAGAAATTTCTTGTTAGTGTAATCAAAGGCTGATAATAATTTGTTTTGATTTCCTGGAGTTTTCTTTAGATACTGTGAATAGATTTCATTCTTTAACTCTTCATTTTTAGCTTTGATTTCCTTGTATTTATCTTTAATATCCAAACCTGTAATTTCTTCTTGCTGTGATGATGATGCCTCCATGTTTTTTTGTCTTTCAAACATTTAAGTATCTGTATTATCCTTTTCCTGCTCATTTATAATGACTGTAGCAACATCTATGTTTTTATTTGTGTTTTCTTCTTCTAAAATCTCAATTGTCTCTTTTTCCTTATTCACTGGATTGAGCTTAGGCGTTTTATTATATCTGAGTTTAAACCTAGTCTCAGTTATTGTCTCAGCGGTGTATGTACCTTCCTCCATGATTCTCTTAGTAGCTTTATTTTCTTGATTTAAATTTTTCAAGGTGTGACTAGTATCACCCTATTTAACTGCTTCTATCAAGGTATTTTCTAGCCACTCTGCTTGATTAGAAAATTGTTCAATCTCTGGGCTTTTATCATGTATATAAGGGGTCAATTTACATTTTACCCTCAATTTACTTAGAATTCCCTAAGGATCATAATTCCATAAGAAACTTTCTTCAAATTTGTATTCCAACAATTGTTTTGCTGCTTCTGTACCTGCATCCCTGTGATTGCAAATGAAGGGTCCTACCTGATTCTTCAACTTGAATTGAGTCTTTTTTTTCACAACTAAGAAGTTTATAGAATCTAAATTTAGTATTTTCCTGATGTACTCCAAGGCAAACACTCTCATTGGCACAGACTTAGGTAGTTTATAGGGTAAAATATTGGACCCAAAAACTCTGATTTTTGTATGATTTTGGTAAAGATACCAAGCTCCAGTTTTACTTTGTTCTGACAGCTGTAATATTTTCTTTATCTCATCATTGATTCTTGGTTGTACACTATTTCTCAACATGTTTATCAATGGATGAACAAAACAATCAATAAAATCCACATAAGTGAATTATGTTGATTCTTTCCTAATTAAAGATGTCCAAAAGATGACTCATAGAGGATTCCCTTCTACATCCAATTTTTGAAGATTTATTGGGAATTTGTCTGCTTGGAAATATAGGAACATGTGAAAGAGGAAGGATGAATATTTTAAGAATCCTTCAGTGGGAAATTTCACAAGTTGATCATGGATATTATCAGCTATGTATTCAGCATAATTGTAGATAACAGGTTGACCTGGTACAAAAGTGGATAGGAAACCTAGAATTGACTCATCTGTATGCTCATCAGTAAAATAACCTAAGATAAAGGATAGCATAGAAATGACATGCCTTGGACATTCAGGAAATTTGGAAGTAGAATAAGGAGGGTTTAGTTTTGGGATTTCAACATAGGCAGGCATGAAATTTTGGAAGATCCGAAACCTTTTAGGAAAATCCAGACTAATGTAAAGCTTTGTGAGGGCTTCTATGGATAAGGGAACTGCATTGGGATCTGGTTTGAGCTGAAGCATTAGGTTAATAGACTCTACAGTAATGATAAATAGTATTTCTTTATTAGCATTAACCATGGCTCTTTGTTCAGGTAAATAATAAGGTTGACACAACCTAATGACTTCTGGACATTGATGAATATGTGGGACTACATACTTGGTTAGATTTGGCTCCCAAATCTGGACTTCATCTCCCTGATCTAATGATTTTTCTAGACTCCAGCAATGGAGTTCTAAAAGATTAAATTCTATCACTGGATCAACTATTTTGTAATCCACATCAGCTAAGGGTGTATGTTCCACATCTACAACAGGAGGTTGTAGAGGATTTATGACAATGGTGGTTTTGGAAGCCATTGCTAGGTTTGATTTTGACATTTTTAGACCTTCCGGATGCTTGAAACTCTGTATTTAGACCTTTTTGTACTCTTATGTAAGCTTAAACTGTTTACAGAAGATATTTTTGGCTTTAACAGAGGTTTCTTCAATAGTAATAGGCACAAACTGGTTTTCTTTTGGTTTAAACCTTCAAATTTAGCTTTTAAACTGACCTTCAAACTCTTTATAGGTTCAGGAAAAGGCAAAACTAGGGTTTTCTGCTCTTCTTGGATAAACTGGACTAAAAATGGTTCAATTCAGGCACAGAAAGTTTGTGAGAATTTGCAAAGGGTTTCTGGATAGATTAGAAGTTCTTTTAAGGTCTACAAAGGTTAAAATATACCCAATTTTGCTTTAAAACCAGATATAGCATCAAAACTGGAGTTTTATCAGAGTTTAACATCGAATCTGTTCTTTGCAGGTAAAAATAAGGGTCTTTCTATGGGAAAATAGCCTTATAAGGCTTAATTTCTCATAAAACTCTTTTTCAAATGACAGGGAGGTTGATTTTCTTCGAAGAATACCTGTTTGTACAGGTATTTGGTCTTGAAAATGTTTCTAAGGCGTCGGAGAGGCTTTCTGATGCCTGTGGAAGTCTTTGGAAGTAAACTAGACACTTTCAGTGGTCTTGGCAGCAATTTCAATGGTTTTCTAGTTCTTTGGCGTGAAAATGGTGTACAGAGAGTTTTTCTTTAGTTAGGAGGATGTAAACGCACAGAGAATCCAGAAAAATGGCTTAATTGTGCGCATATGAAGTTTTATAATGTTTTAGGTTTAAACAGTATCAGCATTTAATTGCAGTCAAATCAGAGGACGGGTGGCTTTGGCGTTGGAAGGAGAAACCACCAGTGGTTATCGCATAGGCTCGGGGTGGTAAATGGTTTAATTGAATCAAATGCGATCCAATAATAAAGTGTCGCGTGGAGGAGAGAGAGGGGAACGAAACTGCTTATTTCGCAAATCTTGAAATGAGTAAACTGGGCGCTATTCGATTTGCGATATTGCATGTGGATCGTCAGATTTGGAGGGAGGTGTGCGAACGGTGGAGATTTAATGAAGGAGTTGCTTGGTATGCGAGGCATGGGGCCCAAGAAATTCATATGTGGCGGGTTAAGTTTTAATGCTTAAAACGTAGTTTTAAACGTAAAACCAATGTATTAATATGATATGCAGGGTATGTGTTTACACAGTAAATGTGTAATATTTATGTATATTGAGAGGGGCGGGTTATTTATATAATATATTTAACCTTTGGGGAATGCAGGATATTATTTTGCACATGGGTATTTTAAACCATAGGTTAAAACATTAATAAGTGGGTTTTGGGATATTTATAATAAAAGAATTAATATATATACGGGAAGGGGTAGTTTTAAAAGGATCTAATACATTATATTAGAGTTAATATGAAAATGAAAGAGCATAATACACAAAAATAAACTAAGTAAAGTGTAATATAAACGTTTTGAGCACAATGTTTGTACTATTAAATATTTACACTTAAACTTAGGATAAATTGTATTTTATGGGTTTTTTGACTGTTTTTGGATGAAATGAAATTAATTAAGGGGGGGGGGGGGGTTTACTTTCTCTAAGCAAAAAAGGTGTTTTACTTAGGAAAAGGGATTGTATTTTTTGTAAAAGGTAAATATGTTGAGGAAATGGGCTTTTATGAAGGGAATCCAGTGCTTTTACCAATCATTCATTAAGCCTCGGGTCCGGTCCCAACATAAGTCAGAGAAATGCTCTGAGCCTCTTTAACTGAAGGTTTTGAATTCTGGAACATTGTGGAGGAGGGGAAATTAGTAATTTTGCCAGATGATGTTTTATTACATGCCTTGCACAACTGCTTTCTGCCTACCCATCATTATTCTAACATTTTTTACTTCATTTACATAGGTGCATTTAAGCTTGCAACCCTAAATCCATTTTTCTTTTAAAGCATAAAACTATCTAATTCTAACCTTATTTCATCTGAGGGCTCAGATTAAACTGTTGAGCTCCTTATTTATTCTCTAACTATCTACTGATTTGTCAAGTTTAAAATGTTTGAAATATCTTTATTCTCTATCTAAAACATGAAATTTAAAGCATGAAAAGTTTAGATTAAACGATTTAACTCATCATGGATTATGGCAATTTGGACAAGCTGCACATAATCATTATTTTTGTAGTTAAAGTAAATAGTAGTGGCATTTAGACTTGCATCACTTTCATGTCTTATTCTTATCTCTTTTTTGCTTTTGGGGTCCATTTTTTGTATTCTTTTTTATCTTTTATTTTCAAGTCCTTTGATCTTTCTTTGGGAAAACAACTTGTAGAAAGCAAGGTATGTACATATTTACAAGACTAATTAAAGTCAATTCAAAAATTATGAATCCTATTATTATAGGACACTAACACATGGGCAGTATTGATGTTGACAACGATGAACCATTTTTGAGAAGTAATGTTCGACCAGTGCTTCACATTGAATCACGAGGTCATTTGCATATTCATTAATGTTGTATTTATGGGAAATGGAAATGGAAATAGCAGAAGGCCAGGCATGGTGTTTCATACAAATTTTCTTAGCCATGCGGATTTTAACTCATATATCAAATGCAACTTTGTGATCCATTTTCCACGTTCTGACACCCAGGATGAGGAAAACACATATGAGCATTATATTACACCCAATACAAAGTGGCATCAAGGCAGTCAAACTATTTCTAGAAGCCATGAGGATTAATAGCAGTGTGATATGCCCATGGATACGATGGCGAGGGTTCATTGATTCAATACCGATTTTTGTGTTTATATAGAACCTTAGATTGATGGGAATCTAGTCAAATACGTAGACTCCTTATTTTGTCCAGAAATTGGTTCACAATTCTAAAGTTGTATGCCTCGTTTAACCTCCGATCCAGATAATTAGGAGACGATGTTGTTATAAATCTGAAGATCTTGTATTTTAGGGGAGACAGAAAATAGTATATATTAGAATTGTATTCTAATAGACAGAGGTCAACTTTATTAGGCAAATAGGAGGGGAAGAAACGGTCCCAATGTAGCATTACGCATATTTAACCTACGGATCGCGCCCTCTGTTTGTTGGATTCTGATCTTTTCCTGCACCATGTAAAGACTAAGGTTTCAAATATTAATCAGGGTGTTTCAAGCTATTTTATGTTTAATCATTTTATGTGTTTTATGATTATCATCTCTGTGTGAACTATATCGTTGACATAGGTTGCGATATGGTTGTGTTGGCCGCCAGATCACCTCGACACCACTCTGAATTGTTTAGGATTAGGTTGGATTCTAGTTTGCTGAGTGAGTGTGTTTAATTTATCATTTACTGTGTGACTGGTGTACGTATAACTAGATCAAGCTATTTTATTTCCAAAACATTATTGTCAGATTTTTTTATCTATGTCATGTTCTGAACGTAAGGTTGGGAAGATTTTTTAGTGAATAGAATGGGTATGTATACCAAATGCTTTATTGATTGCATGTAATTTCTTTCAAATTAGTTTATCTTTCCTCCCACAAAGTGTGTTGATTATGCTGGTCGACATTTTAATTTTTGATTTCTCGATACTCTGTTACTTGATTTCACAACCTCATGTTATGAATTTTTTGTCTATTTTTGAATTGCATCATGGCACACAGGGTAAGTGAGTTGTTCAAATTCCAAATGCTTTTTTTAAGAGACTTTTCCTCTACAAATTTTGATTGCAGAATATCAATCAACGATGGGAACTTGTGACCTCGTATTCCAGAAATACAAGACTTACTCCTATCTTTCGAATTCAATTTAATTATAACGATTGTGATATGAGGTAAATATATATGGATTGAGAATCAACGCATGAATAAATTGAATTCTAAACAACTTTGAAGTCGCGTATTCATACTTGTCAGTACATTAGGAATAGAGGTCTCATATTTCTATTAGTTGATCATTTTTAATCATGGTTGAGAGAATTTATTGATGGGTGAAAACTCTATCATACTTAAGATTGGAAGATCATGGTTTTATCAATCATTTACTTCCTTCTTTTATTCCCATAAAAAAATATTTTCTTCCCAAATATTATTTGCAAGGAATTTGAGAGCGAGAGTATTTTATGTTTCGACCTTTTCCACACACAGTGAATGTATTTTAATTTCTTAAAGGATTTTGTTACACAAAGGCGAACTAGACAGAATTAGTACAAATTAAAGTCCTATTATTTTATTTTAATTTTCTTTACATGGAGAATGGTGTGAATTGATCTTGAATTTATTTCAGCATTTACAGTCTTCGTTTTTTATGTTGCTTCAGGCATTTCTTGGTTTCTAGTCAAATAATAGTTAGGATTTACCTTATGTTTGTCGATAATTAGGATTTCCTTTAGCAATTACTAATAGTGCAGGTTTGCCTTTCATTTTTCAAATGTTTGATTGAAGTGTGTTTTCAATTGTCAGGATTGGTGTTTATACTTTCTCAAGTTTCCCTTGAAGTGCGGGATTCAATTTAATGTTTTCATATTGATGTGCATGTTAGATTAGAATTTGATTTACAGGTCGTCAGGAGCTCTCTCTGGCATTTCTAGTGCCGCGCCTTGAAGTTCACGAACTCCCGGATTGAAAATTAAATATTGGTCCATTAATATGTTGTATACTACTCCCAACGAAGGCCTCATTAATAAAAAGGATTCTGAGGATCAGTAGGTACCTTTTGTCAATTCAGTTTTGGAGCTCTCTCTCTATTCTCTCTCTCTCTCTCTCACTCTTGGACACTTAGAGTTTTCTTGGAGCACTATAGTATTGGATTAACCAAGGCAGAGGAAGGACCAAGAAGGAAAAGGATATCAAAGATCAAGCAAGGAAGAGAAGGATCAAGTGGCTACAGTGGGATTAATTGCAGGTGTCGATTTGCATGTGTGGTTTCCTTGCTAGATTTGATGATTTGACATGCATGTGCGGTTTTGGTTCTCTTGTTGTCATTGTTAAGGGTTTTTTCGGGGGTTACAATGCTCTTCAGCCTTGCCTTTCCATTTTCGGATAGCCATGGTGTGGTGGGTTCTCTTTTATTTGGTTGAACTGGATTTTCGGATGGACATGAAGCTGAGTGGGGTGGTCTCAGGATTATTCACAAGGCCTAGGAATCACGAGATGAGATACATGGAAAATCCAGGTAGTGAACACCTTGATTGAGCCTAGGAATACTTGATCGGTGAAATGGCGGGATACACGGTAAATCCCAGAGGGTGGAGACCTCGTAGGCCTAGGAATACCAATAGGTTGAGACAGATAAATTCCCCACAGTATAGGTGGAGAGATCCGAAGGCATCCATGCATGTTTAGGGCCTAGTGATCTGGTGTGGATTGCAGTAAAGCCCAGTTGTATTAATGAGGGTTCGGGCCTAGTGATCCGATGGGGATTGAGGTAAAGCCTAAGGAAGCCCTGGTTGGTTTTGTTTT
Source organism: Pinus albicaulis (assembly GCA_034641835.2). Classification (NCBI taxonomy): domain Eukaryota; kingdom Viridiplantae; phylum Streptophyta; class Pinopsida; order Pinales; family Pinaceae; genus Pinus; species Pinus albicaulis. Next base: position 217,279,360 of record CM076584.1, on the reverse strand, counting down.
GAATCCAACATTTATGCTTAGAATATGGCATGTGGGTGATTGGTTGAAAGAAAGATTTGGTTTAGCCCAATCTATGGTCAGGTGGTTCGTGGAAGTCCCAAACCTGGTTGGATTTTGCATTCATTAATAATAGCTTATTCTCCTTGGTATTTAAAGTGTAAATATACTTGTTCATATGTGGTTTTTATGGCTGTTATATCTTGGTTATATGTTGGTTATGAGGATATTTTATGACAGACTTGATTTATGGCTCTCATAATGTTTTGACTGGAAAATGAATGAAAAATGAATATATGACCTAATAGATAATATTTCAGCTATTGTGATAAGGCAACAATGCTTCTTTATGAATCTCAGATAAGTATGAGACCCCTATGCTTGGATTTTTTTTATGACATGTAGGTTACATATTTGTGACATGTTCAACAAAATCCTATCATGGATTGTAGGGGTTAGATCAAGTACTTGCACTAGTGATTGAATTATTATATTTGTTTCATTGTTATTATTCATTTCTAAAGGTTTCATGAAGTTCTAGGAAGTGGCCTAAGACCTATCCTTGAAAAAGTGGCTCAGAATCTGGGATTGATAGCACAAAATTGCCTAAAAGGACTCGAAGGACTTAGTCGCATGCATGGCTTTTCATGGGAGCGGTTGAGGGTCTAAATCATTGAAATTTCAAGTTGTCTCAAGGGTTAGCCACTTGGAATGGTTGGTTGGCTCCTCAAGGTTCTGTAGCATGTGTGGAAGGTCAATTTTTTTTCGTTATGTCGGTTACACTTCCTTAACTGTACATGGGGAGTTGAATCACATCATAGTATCCTCTCATCACATGTTTACCGCAGTGGACTGGTTAGCTTGGGTAAATGTGGCAGCAGGTTGTTACAGTGTTCAAGTATTCTCAATAGTCTAAGAACTCAATCTAAGAAGCCATTGTTCAGAAAAGACGATTTTACACACCTGTTGACTTGGTGCTTGGGTGTTGGAAGGAATTCCCATGGATGTTTACTCCCAAATCCTGATGGCACGATACTCGTCAACTAATGGTCCCGGGGGATAGAAATATGGCCAACTATTAACATCAAAATGTTATCATCAAAGGTACCAAAAAATCTTGGTTTTTTTGAAGGATTCTTGTATTAAATGTTTTTTGGTATTCCCAATTTCCTAGGTATTTCCTGAATTTCTCAGTAAAGTTCAAATTTGCATGTATGAATCTTTGGGTTTCAAGGTTAATGGAAGGGCGTATAATGAATAAGAAATCTACTTGCATAAGCACAAATCGAGAATTTTTTGGTCAACATTGCCAAGCTTTGAATAAGGAAACATTTATAAATTGAAGATATGAGAGAGGCGAGTTAGGTAGAACAACAATGAATGTAATCGTGTAAGTGTGGGACAAAAGAGATGCGGGACAACGATGATCAAAACATGATGTTTCTAAATTGGAAGAAGAGTTGAGTATGATTTGTATTTGAAAGTGTAAAAAAAATTTATCCAAATTCATTTTCAAATAAATTCTTCCAAGAAATCACATCATAGATCATAGAGTCAACACATTTAGAACTATCAAGTGTAGTTCATCATTCTCGTGATGATGAACTACACTTGAAAGTTCAAAACGCGTTGACTCTATGATCTGTGATGTGATTTCCCGAAAGAATTTATTTGAAAATGATTTGTATTGAAGTTTAAAAGCGGAGTGGAATGAGAATGGTGCGTAGTGATGTATGAGAGTGGTAGGATCTACAATAAAGTGTGATATATGTTTTGTAATGTATGAGAGGATCACTAGTATAGAGAGAAGAAGAATTGAAAGTTACATATACACAAGTGCAAAGTTGTCCAACATTAATGAAACTACAAAATTATAAAGGATTGAATTTTATTGCAAAGATGCAGTGAAGATAAGAGCAAATTAGAAAAGAACAGAAAGTAGATGGGATTAGTGTTTCTTGTAGGTTGGTCCCTACGAAGTAGTAGAGTGGAATTGTGTCTCCTATAGGTTGGTTCCTACGAAGCAACAGAGGGGATTGGTGTCTCATGTAGGTTGGTGCCTACAAAGCAGTAGAGGGGATTGGTGTCTTCTATAGGTTGGTACCTACGAAGAAGCAAAAAGGGATTAGTGTCTCCTATAGGTTGGTTCCAATGAAGCAACAGAGGGGATTGGTGTCTACAAAGTAGTAGAGGGGATTGATGTCTCCTGTAATTTGGTGCCTATGAAGTAGTATAGGGAATTGGTGTCTCTTGTAGGTCAGTGCCAATAAGATATTTTATATAAAGAATTTTTTTGGTTTTCACCCATAAAGTTTTATACATATATCTTGTGTTACTTGTTGAATTTATGAAATTTATGTTTTATATTGTTTGAATGTTTAAATAAGTAAATATTGTAATTATACTAAATCATCCCCCATATTAGAATAATTGTGAAATCCAACATGTTGATCCATCTCCTCAGTAATGCACTAACATTCCAAGACTTTCCTTTCAACCCAGTCTGGTTATTTCAATGCCTCCTTGATATCATCAATTTCCATAACCTAAATGTTTATATCCCTAGATGTGTCATAGGTTTTACTTCTCTGTCTTTTTAAAATAACTCTAAAAAAACTATGCATTTCAAGGTTAAACCCTAATTGATTTTTGTCACCACCATTTCTAGCAATATTAGTGATCTTCTTTTTAAGCTCCCTTGCTTGAGGTTGACCTTCAGAAGTAGAAGTGATATTTTGTGAGTGTTGTGGAATGGAGCAAATGTTTGCAATTGAATTTTTGTGTTATTTCTATGGTAAATTAGTGTTGTATAAGGAACTGACATCTTCATGAAAAGGCTATAGAGTATTAGGCATGAATTGATTATCTCTAGCACCTTCAACTTGCTTGGCCCGAAACACAGTACCATATCCAATGGAATTCAGATGAAAAAAAAATAAACTAAGGGTCAAAACCTTTTACTTCTTCTGGCATGTTCAATTTGAATGCGTCAAGATAAGTAGCATACTCATAAATTCCAAAAAAAAAAAAAAACTTTAAATCTTCCGAGTAAAATATGCAAGGGTATAAATTGCTTCTTCCTTTTTTAATTGAAAAAGTGAGTCCATGACCTAAATTTTCAATATAATTCTACTATAAAGTGTTTTTCAATGACATAAATTGGGAGTACAAAGGGATTTCCCTCAAATCCAAATAGGAAAATAAAGAAAGATTTTTGAAGGTTAAAGAAAAAGTAAATAAATAATAAACGTAAAATAAGAGTAATATCACTTTACAGTTAACAAGTAAAAGTTTCACTATGGGTTTAGAGTATAACCTAAAAGTGTTTTTGCTTAGTTAAGAGCTAGTTTTTATCATATATAAAGAAACTGGTTAACGGTCTAAGACCCAGAGACATCTCGCAGAAGTGAAAACCTGCCCCCTTACAGACCACCAGCCAAATAATTTCATATGGCAAAATTTTCTTTAAATCACATTCATGAGCCAACATGCATTAATGGATATTAACCGATGATAAATGTCCCCATTACTAATTTGACAACTAAATTATAATAAAATTTCCCACAATCTATTAAAAAAAAACACAAATCACACACCATAAAATAAAATAAAAATAATATTTAAAAAAAAAAAAAAAAACATTTAACACAAATGTCATAATATCAAACATCCGTCTTTTAATAGGAAGCCCTTAAGTCTACTTCATAAATTTTAATAGAAAATATTCACCCAATATGCTTTGCGACTTGCTACACAAGCTAAGTTAGGTTTTATTCTTCTTTTAAAATAAATTTCTTTTAAAAAAAGGAGGTTAGGTTTTATTAGAAAAACAAAAAAACCACAGGGAGAGTTAGGTATTTATAACTAAACCTTTCGCTTTCTCAAAAAATCCTAAACCTTTCCCGTGCATAATAATGCGGAGAGATGCACGCCAACCAATATTCCAAAAAGTTGAGAGGGGTCCATTTTTATATTGTGCATTAATGATGGGTCGGTATGACAGTCATCGGAAGAGTTTGGGATAATATAAAACTCACTTTTGTTAAGAAGTGTGGGTTGACTCCTAAAGTGATGTTATCTTTCCACTGGTATAGTCATGCATTAAAGGTGATATTGTCTTTTCATTGGTTGAGTACATTAATTCTTGATTTTTGATAAGGGTACACTAACTATTGAATCATGTTGAGAATGACATCAAATTCAAGTTTGTTTGTTTTTGTGTTAGGTTTAGTTGATTAACAAGTTCCTTTGTGTTGGGTGTGGCACAATGATTAAGTCGGCTCTTATTTGCAATTCAACTTTGATTATTTATATACTTCAAATTGGAGGAAGTTGCTCTAAGAGTATGGTTTGATTATTTATATGCTTCAAATTGAGGAAGTTGCATATATATATATATATATATATATATATATATATATATATGAGAGTTTGGATTGTTGCTTTTCATTTTAAATGGTAAAAGATATTTTTATTTAATTGATATTTTATGATTTTAAATATGTAAAAGTCTACTTATGTGGTATAAAGCAGTGCGTGAAAATGTGTTTTATTAAGATATTTTATGGTGAAAAGGTTATCAAGGTAGGCACAAATCAAATCATGAATAGGGGTTGGCAATCAAGTCATGATTAGGGGTTTGTGTGGCCTAAACTGAGTGAGAAAACTTGGGTTTGTGTGGCCTAAACTGAGTGAGATAATTTGGTGTTTTTGAAGACTTAAATTCTCTCGAACCCAATTTCTCAAACCACAAGCTAGTCCTGCTAGAACAAACACATTAACTAAAAAAAATGTAAAAAGTTGAAAGATATGTTTTTATGTTGTTTTTTATATTTTTAAATACGTGAAAAGTAGAAAGATTGATATTTTTTAATTTGTGTAAAATTAAAAATATAGAGGTATTATTTATTAAATAAATATTGAGAAATATATGCCAATTGGGTTTATTTTTAATGGTTGGGAAGACTAACTGTTATCCTCTTCATCCATGATTTTTATCCTCCCCACCCAGGTTCAATTCCCACAAGTGACATGTTGAGCTATGTTGTACCGGCTTCAAGCCTTATTGTAGAGTCTGAACAATCCTTTGAGGTATATTCCTATGGAATGCAAAAAAAATCTCATAAAAGAAAGAAAAGGGGGATGGTGTGGGGAGTTGGGGGGGAGGGGAGTATCATATTAATAATAAATGTTGTAGTTAAATTAAACAACATTAATACATCTAATTAAAAGTCTTCAAATTTTAGACAAGTGATATAGTTCCAAACCCAAATTTTAAGTTTACATCATTGGTTGGCGAAAATTCCTATTGATTAATGTTATATTAGATTATGTAAATCTATGTAATATGAAACTAACTTTTTAAAACATAACCTATTAAAAAAATGTGATAGTATCTTCTAAGCCCTAGTTGGTATAAATTCCTACTCACCTATCTCCACAGCCTTAAAGAGCTAATGCATGATGTCCTCCTTTTTCCTTCTGCTTGTCCAAAGTCACTGACACCCTTTGATTAGAGGTCTCTAGGTAAACATATTTTCTTTAATTGGACCATAGTTCCTATGATGGAGGTTATTTGAGAGATGATTGGTTGCTCATTTTCCTAATCCTTGACTATGATAGTAAAGGTTGAGGACCTATTTCCTTGAATAATTTCCTTATGAGGCCTTAAAAATCACAGCATGTCTTGCTAGTCTCTATAGTCCATCCCTACTATGGTACTTTCAAGTTGCCTGAAGGTTATGGAGAAATAGAAACATTTGAATACAAAATAGCATGTGAGGCTATTTGAGAGACGACTTATTACTCATTTTCCTAAACCTTGAATGCAATATCAAAGATTGAGGACCTATTTTCTTGAATAATTTCTTTATAAGGCCTAAAAATTTGCAACATTTCTTGCTAGTCTTTATAGTCCATGTCGACTATGGTACTTTCAAGTTGCCTCAAGGTTATGAATAACTAGAAACATTTGAATGAAAAATAACAAGAAAAATATATAGTATCTTTTAGTCGAGAGGCTCATTATATAGCCCAATATGAGGGTGATATGTAATTTCGTTTGTGCTCAACATGGTGTTGAAACGTGTCCCTTTTAAAATTAAAAAAAAGTATTCTCTAATAGAAAAAGAAATGTCGGCTATAATAAAAATAAAAATGAATATGTTATTCATGTGTTGACAGGTAAAAATGACTCGCCAACTGCAAGGGGATCCCCCCGATGTAGAATCCAAACTAGACTCTACATTGTTTGTTGTAGCGATCCCATCTAGTATGTGGGTCTGGTTGCCATCATATAGGTAAGAGATATGCCTTTTCTCGGATAAAGAGGAGACTCGCAGTTATGGGAATGTACGGATGTTGAACGAATCAAAGTCAATGATCGGAGAATGCCCTGTGAAACAAAATACCATAAATAGCAAAGTGAAATTTAAAGCATGATACTTAAGGGAAGTGATCCAGGTGGCTCCAGACACCCTCAATAGACCAAGAGGACTGATGATAGGTCAAAATTCCAAGTGATCGGATGGCTCTGGAACTAGGTTCAGGTTGAAGTACTCATCGCCCTGATTCCAATGGTGCGAACGGATCTCCAATCTAAGCTCATATGGAGAAGTTAGAGCGAGTCAAATTTTTGGTCAAAGTTGGACACTAGGCCAGGTTTAAGTGTCCCACAAATTCATCGTCAACCGGTAGGGAACCTAGCTCCCCAAAATGGGTGAAATTGTGGCCTCTTTAATTTTCCCAATGACCCTTATTTTCGTTAAAATCAAAAATTACTAATTTGTTATAAAAAATGAAAAAATATATATACATATATTAAAATGGGGTGGCGAGCCACCAACCCCACCACCTCCCAATGGTTATATCATATTAAAATTCTAAGTTAGGGTGGCGAGCCATGACCCCCTCCACCCCCTCCGCCCATGGAATGGAAAACAACACACACACACACATATATAAGTTTTGAAACAATTCGACAGGCCATGACCCGTAGAACCCCATGGTATATACACCACATAACAGCCATATGGCCGGTGGGCGGGCCACCTCTGGTGGAATCGGCCCACGCCCCACCAAATATGGCATTAATTATATGGGTCGACGGGAATCAAACCCGCCCGCTCACGGGCGGCCCAACCCAAATGCAACCATAAAATACAACGGAGTCAACGTATACAAACTATATACCATATATTGCCAACAAACTTAACCAAAACGTTAACGTTGCAAAACCATCGAGTTATAAAAAACATAATGTGCCATTAAGTGGGGTTCGGTGGGGTTGGAACCCTGACATCCTGCCTTTGACTCCTCCTTCGAACCACCATGTCATGGGTGGCGACTTTGTAGAGTCTGCCTCCCCACCACCTTATAAAAATGAATTTTCCATTCGAATGGAGAAGGGGAGCTGGACGAGGAGCATATTTAAAGAGTCGTGATGGAACTCGGAGGTGCGCACCAGCAGAGCAGCGAAGTTCGAGTTTAATTATTTTTTTATTATTTGCAGGGCGGAACCATGCCCCAGGGAATATTGAGGGCATCAAAAGATTCCTTGAGGGCCCGAAGGGCCTTCAAGCAGACAACGTTGAATTGAAAGTACTTCTACGAGAGGAGAAAGAATATAAGAAGAGAGTGCAGCTTCAGTTGCAAGCCGCAGAGGCAGCCTTGGAGGAACTGAAGAGCAACGACTAGAGCCTTCAAGCAAAGGATGCTGAATTAAGGAGGCCTCTACAAGAACAGAAAGCAAAGAAGCAGAGATTGTAGCTCTAGTTGTGAGTCGCGGAAGAGGCTTTGGAGAAATTGAAGCGCAACGAAGGCTTGAAGTAGCCATCATCGCCTGTTTCTAAATCGACATTTGAGGTAGACAATGTTGATTTCTCTTCAGTTTCATATTCACATGCTATTGTTTCTGTTGGAAATATGGAGATACCCATTACAGGAACTGGCATGAGACTCCTCACCAAGATGGGATACAAAGGAGGAGGACTTGGCATTAATGGCCAAGGCATGATTCAGCCATTGGAGGTCGTGCAGAGACCTCGACTCACAGGTTTGGGATACACTGAATGACAGTGCTTGAAGGTGACAAAATATCCCAATGCATGGTTGAAACCATTGGGGAAATAGAATGATGGAAACACTTCACCATCGTCCTATGACAACGCACATTGCAAATAAAGAACTGAGGCAAGCTCTCGTCAACATGATAGCACCAGAGACAACCGAGAAAGGTATAAAAATTCTCGATATTCCAATGTTCATTTTGATTACAAACATGTCGCTAACAATGAACATAGATCATGGCATCTGAAAACATGTAGTTTTTTTGGATTACATAACCATGTATTTACTGAGTGCTAGAAGAGAATTCCAGCATGAAGGAGGATGAGGCGTGAAAGGCCTTCTCCACCGTAGGAAAAGAAGAAGGTAAAGCAGGTATGGAGGATGAAGACTCATTGCAGTCATTGCGATAGAAGTGGCCATCAGAGAGCCACGTGTTGGAGGCTCCACCCAGAGCAGTGCCTTAAGGACAAAACATCAGTGTAGGAACCGGTTGAAAATTTGTTCGACAAACGAATACGCCACAGGAAGATGACACATTCACTTTGATAAGTAAGAGATGGTTTTTCTAGGTGTGGTAGAGTGTCATGGCCTTACTTTGTAAATTATATGTTGCAATTTAGAATGTAAAAGTGATGATGTGTTTTCCATCACTTGTTAAGCAACAATGATATTTTGGCCTTGTATTGATAGTTGGGGTATTGATTCCATTTTAATATAAACCTGACCACTGAGTATGTGTTATAAACTCGTGGCAAGTATGGGATGCTTGGGTCATAGATTGATCACTTAGTTAAGCATGTAATTTTAAAAATATTGTACTACAGGTTGTAGAAGATGCAGGTGTCATCTCATCGCTTATGGCTCCAAAGGACAAAGGTGAAGGAGAATGAAGGGTGACCTTTCAGGACACTTGTGGCGCAGATAAGGTATAAAGTAGTTGCAGATTATGTTCATGCTTTTGGTGGACCGAAATCTCCTCAGTGGGGAGGATTGATATAGGTGGCTCCAAACACCCTCAGGAGACCAAGAGGGCTGATGATAGGTCAAAATTCAAAGTGGTCGGATGGCTCTCGAACCCTGTTCAAGTTGAAGTCCTCATCGCCTTAATTCCAATGGTGCGAACAGATCTCCAATCCAAGCATATGGAGAAGTTAGAGCGAATCAATTTTTTGGTCAAAGTTGGGCAGTGGACCAGGTTTAAGTGTCCCACTAATTCACCGTCAATCAACAGGGAACCCAGCTCTCGAAAACGGGCGAAATTATGGCCTCCTTAATTTTCCCAATGACCCTTATTTTCGTTAAAATAAAAAATAACTAATATGTTAAAATATATATATATATGGGGTGGTCGGCCACCAACCTTGCCACCCCCCGAACGACCATATCATATTAAAATTCCAAGTTAGGGTGGCAGGCCATGACCCCTACCACCCCCCCAATGACCATATCATATTAAAATTCCAAGTTAGGGTGGTGGGCCATGACCGCCACCACCCCCTCCGCCCATGAAATGGAAAACAACACATATATATATAAGTTTTGAAACGGTTCGACGGGCCATGACCCCCAGAACCCCATGGTATATACACCACATAACAGCCACATGGGCGGTGGGCAGGCCACCTCCGGTGGACCCATCCCACGCCCCATCGAATATGGCACCAATTATATGGGCTGACGAAAATTGAACTTGCCCAGCCACGTAGTTCGGCCCGATCCACAGGCGGCCCAACCCAAATGCAACCATAAATACAACGTAGTCAACGTATACAAACTATATACCATATATTTCCAACAAACTTAACCAAAATTTTAACATTGCAAAACCGTCGGGTTATAAAAAACATAACGCGCCATTCGGTGGGGGTCGGTGGGGTTAGAACCCTTGACCTCCCTCCTTTAACTCCTTCACCGAACCACCGGGCCATGGGTGGCGGCTTTGTAAAGTCTGCCACCCCACCACCTTATAAACATGAATTTTCCATTCGGATGGAGGATGGGAGTCAGACGAGGAGAAAATTTAAAAAGTCATGATGGAACTCGGAGGTGCGCACCAGCAGAGAAGCGGAGTTTAAGTTTAATTATTTTTTTTATTATTTGCAGGGCAGAACCACGATCCATGAAAACGGTGGAACCATGCCCTAGGGAATCTTGAGGGCATCAAAAGATTCCTTGAGGGCCCGAAGTTGCAGGAGTCCATTTTCGACAAACTTTATGTTGATTTTACACCTCTCGTCGACTGGAATCTGATGGTGATGTATGTTTCAACAGCAAAGCTTCCCATTTTCCGGTCAATTTCGATATTGGAGTAACGGTGTCTAATTCTCATGTGTGGGCAGTCGATTCTATGCACCTTGAGGCCATGAGTTTGACGATACAAACAATATTCAGTAGCTGAGCATCTGCTTCTTCAACCGGATTCAGGGGTTGAGGTATATGTAGTTTGATCATGTGCCTCTTTTTGCTATGAGATGTATTATGATTTCTAGATCCTTTCTTAATGCATGTGGGGGATCTTGGTTTTTTCTTCATGTGAGATTATGCCATGTTGATAGGAGGTCCATTGTGAGTGAGATTTCCTCTAGCGGAATGTCTCGTAGAGAGACAATCCACTCATGTTGAGGGCACATCCTTGTATTAACATCATCCTTATACATCTTCCCATTTCCAGCACTCTATGAAACGACCTACCCCATTTTGACACCGAGCCCAGAGACACAGCCCACACTGGGTGAACTCTGTTATCAACGTCTCGTGTTTTTATGTTGTTGATGTTTGTCTTATTACTCTTCTTTACAACATGCACATATGTTCTTCTATGCTCTTTTAAAATTCAATTCTAACAACATCACAGAAGTAAAATATCATGGGTAAATATGGTAGCTGACGGACCCGGATCAGGAAGCATTGTTAGCAAAACTTCACTAAGATCATACTTGTACTGATATCCACTTAAACATATGAGAAACAATTCATTATGATCAAGTTTCTCTTTTATCACCTAAGCACATTTCAATAAATAATTAGGCATATATAAGAAACTCGGGTCATTAACATGTCCCTACATTAAACCATCATACACCATCCATATACAAAAGAAACTCAAATACACAGACAATGCATAAACATAAATGTACACAAATAAGTTAAATAAAATATCATTCATTCAAAAGGAATATATTCATAGCATCATCACACAAGAAGCCTTCGCCATATTCAATAGTGGGATCCAAAACACTCCTTTGTATTCATTCCGGGAACATATATTCAGTGATATGTAATTGTCTCCCTCAAGAGTCAAAGATAAAAAGTCCTTTACAATATCTCACAAGGTAGTACATATAGGGAAAAAATGCCTCTTGGGTTACCCTTCAACCTTTCATCTCCCTGACTGTTGGGATGACCTGCGACGTGGAGACATCTGTGACCTGTGACCTGCGACTTGGGACGGGTCGCGACTTGCGACTTGGCGGGATTTGCGACTTGTGACCTGAGCTTTACATCCCTTGACATGCCATTAGTTTTTAGGGGAGAAACTTGGTGATGGATAAGGTTAGAGTTTCTACCTGCAGCTTCTCCTTGGTATATGTCTACCAAGCTTGGTATTAGGTGGATATCGTGCTAAGTTGCGGCATGTCTTCCCCGAGTCTATGCATGCATTCAAGCGCATCAGGGACAAGCGTGCATTTCTTTGAACTGATCTGATTGGATAGTGAGGCCATCTTTGTGTAAATTCTGACTGGATCCACGATGTATTGTGCAATGATTTCTTTGGTAACTGGAAGGTCCTTTGAGTCGATTTCCTATTTGATCGGCTCCATGAATGACTGGATCTCTTGTAGTACCTCTTCTTGACTCTTCTTCTCAGCTAGCGTATCCATGGAGGGTATGTGATGAACTTCCACCATTGAGTCGATGCCGCTGATGAGATGTTCGTAGGTGGTCATAACTTTGTCCACATCTTTCACAAGCTTGTCCCGGGATTGAAATTTCATGTGCATATCTACTTTTTCATTTTGGGTGCGGATCCAATCCCTCTTTGGTAGCGCAGCAGGGGCTTGTGGGTACTTCTTGCACGATTCTAATATGGAGGCCTCTTTTAGTTGGGTGGATTTTTTTCTCATATCTGCTTGTACTCCTGCCAAGGGAGCGATTGTTTGTCTTAGCCTCATCATCTCTTCATAGAACTACACCATGGTTCTGCTCAAGATGTCCAATTTCCTTGAATGTTAGTTTGCAGCCCACCAGATTGGGTGAGTGTGAGCTTAAGCATTTGATTTTATGTTTCCAAGGTTCTTTTCTCTTATTCTGCTTGGGCCGCCTTCTGCTCAGCTATGCAGAGCCTATTTTTCAGCTCTAAGATTTCCCTGCTCATTCTGTTGACCTTCTCTTTAGTAGTAGTTGTGAAAGCAGTCTTGGCCGATGCTATCATTATGGGATTCGTTCTAGTATCTAGCACTATGTCCTTTCTGGTTGTAACCGCCAAAGGCTCGGTCGGGTTCTGGGAAAGACATTTCCTCCTTTCTTGCCTAATTTTCTTAGTGTATTGATCATAGGACAACCTTGTCAAGTCAAGTACATCGTCCTCTTGTTCTCCTGAGAGGCGTAGCTCGGAGACGGGAAAGTGCCCACCTATCATGGGAGTAATTGGGGGAATATCAATCGGGGTAGATCCACTCGTTTACCAAGTTGCAAAGGTTGTGATTCATCCCCTTAAAATCCTTTAGCTGCTTCCTCCTGCCACTTTTGGGCTTCTTCTTCTTCTATCCTCCTTTTCTCAGCTTCCTTTTTATCCTGTTCTTGTTTCATATTGATATTTGGCTCTCTTTTCCTCTATTCCTCTTCTTTTTATTTTGTTTCTTCCTCCTTTTTCCTGTGTGCTTCTTCTGCTTGCTTCCTTATCTTCTCTTCTTTCTGTTGCTTCTTTCATTGTTCTTCCTCCAGCTACCTTTGGCTCTCCTCTTCCTGTTGCTAGGAAAACACATCTTGTGTCCTTTTATGTTCTTCCTCTATTTGCTTTTGCTTTGCCAGGATGGTACTCCGTTGTTCTAAGGTTTCTTTCTCCCCTTCTTCTTCGGGATTCTTAGGGGAATTATTTCCTACGATATTCTTCGGTTTCTTGGCCTGGGAGGTAGAAGCCCCTCCTGTTTTTGTTTTTTGCTTCATGGTGGAAGCTTTGTCTTGTAGGATTAGGTCATCCTAAGAATGTTCCCTTTAGTCTCCATCTACTTCAAACTCTTATTTGGAGGCCTCCTACCTGAGTGCATTATAACAATTTCTTACCTCATATTCCAATTTTGTTTCAGTGTGCTGATAGGACCAATTTAACTTACCCCACTTGCAGTGTGTAGCTACGATCCTTTATGGGTCATGGTATCGGAAATCCAAGTTTACGAAGTGAAATCCTTTTATTTGCTTGGGCTCTGCCTACACTTCATTGAAATCCTTGACTGTGTAGGCACCGATGGTGAGTGGAAGGGTAGGCCATGGTTTCTTCTTACTCTTTCTCAGTGTTTTAGAGAAACCACTCGACATCTGGTAGCAGAGTTCTTGCAGCATCAGATTGTCAGTGATGAACTTCGGGAATGCATGGGGCTACTTGAAGGATCCAAAAACCCTGATGAGGGTGCCTTCTTGAATGGGAAACTAGTGGGCCACTTTGATGACTGTCTCCATGGCTCTTCTTGACATGCAAGGTGGATATTCCCCGAATAGCAAATGGTAGAGTGCGGTGATAAATTTTTCTGATATAAGGTCAATATCCTGCTTGTACCTGGAATCCCAGAAAATCTTCAAGTCTTTGTGGATATGGCCTCCGGTCGCTGCATTTCAGTTATGCGACCACTGGTCGAAATGACACCATGAACAGATCGCATCCAATAGATAGGAGGCCATGTAGAATTGGGATGCTAACCCTTCCTCCGAAACCTATGTCGCTGATATGTTTTCCCTCAGAGCCGAAATTAGCAATTGGGCCCAGTTGAAACATGTTCCATAGGTGGTGACTGCATGCATTAGGGGAACCCACGCCCCATTGAAGGTGGTAGCATCCGCTCTTCCATACATTCAGCACATCCTAGCCACGATGAGCCTATAGACCGTTCTAGGGCCTCCATCTTATATTCCTAATCCTCCTTCCCATTGAACTTCTCAGGGTCTTCCCACCAGCTCTTTAGGGTGTCATGCACTGGCACATCATGTGTTGTTATCCATCAAGCATTAAAGGATTCTTCTTTGTCTCGAAGAGAGTAGTATACGTTGGCGTCTCTCGAGGAAAGGTTGGCAAAGGCTACCCCGACGGAGTCTCTTATCACCCAATGTTTAGAGTCTATTCTTTGCAGAATCTAGTCAACGACTTCCACACACATGAATATTGGGGGGTGAGCTGTGACATAGTGTATCTTAGACCTTTTCACATGTAGGTACACCTGGTAGTTTGCTAGGTCCTCTGGGAACTCCTGTTTTGCGAACTCTTGGTACAGGTCATACCAAGGAATTATAGCGTTCTTTCCAAAGGTATGTCTCTGTAGGTGGGAGTCATCACTGGAGCTACATCGCTTTCCAGGGGATCAATTTTTGGGCTCTTGTGCCATCTGCAGATTGTTGGGGGCCCCATATCTCTTTAGGCCGATGAGATCAAGACGCAATCAAGCTCAGCTTGTACGTCACCTGGCATGTTCAAGAAATAATCCCATGATAAGATAGACGACATGGAGGCAATGATATGATAGATAAAATTACCTATCTAAACCAACTAATGCCTTAGCCAATCTGGGGTGCCAAGTGAGTAACAGGGTAGGTCGCACTAGGAAGTTTCAGGTAGCTGTGACCTCTAATGGTCGCATAGGTCTCAGGTGATGGGCATGAAACCTGGAAACCTAATCGCAAGTTCGCATGGTCGTGTTTGAGTGAGGGTGTTGTATTTAGCTACTTGGCAACTCAGCGACCCGTCGACTAGGTCGCAAGGTCGCGAGGTTGTAGGGTCATGAAGTCACGAAGTCGTGGGGTCGCAAGGTCGCATTAGGGCTTGTCTGAATGAAGGGGGCCGACGCGACCTTTGTGAAACATAGAATTACAAGAGAAAGAGGGGGGAAATCAAGGCTGAGAACGCCATTGAGGGTTTGGTAGGAGACTCACAAGGTAGCAGAGAGTAGACAGAATAATTTGGGTTAATCTGGGCATGATGAGATGACCTAGGAGAGAGATGGAGCTTTAGAGGGAAGGGTGGTTTATGGTAACATACTGCTGATAGGATCCTAAGGGGTTAACAACCCGCTAACGGGAGATTTAGGTAGGGTAGGTAGTCAGATAGACAAATAAAAGAAAATTGCAGGAGGCTTCGGCAACTTACCCAGATAAAAACACTCTCTGATTGGGTTGTCAGACAAGTTCGTAAGCTCTGTCGCACAGGTCAAATGCGACCTACATGACCCTTGTATATATAAAAAAGTCACACGTGCGAGCCTTAATTTCAGTTGCAAGGTCACTTAGTCATGAGGTTGCAAGCCGCAATTTCTGATGATTTGTGTACATTTGCGACCTTGCGATATAGTATAGGTTGCTAGGTCGCTAAGTCGCAAATGTTTGAATTTTAAAGAGAATGCAACCTTGCGACCCCACGACCTATATAGGTCGTTGGGTTGCTAAGTCGCACATGATTGGGATTCATGAAGATTGTGGCCTTGCAACCACACTTAGAAGAAAATGTTAAGCATGCAGGGAAACAAGTTAAATTATCCAAAAACCAGCATTTGATCTGAGGCTACCTCCCCGGGGTGAACCCTTTAGGCCCAGGGTTGATGCTCGGTGATGAACCTATTACCATGCATGCCATCAAAAGCAACAAGAGCTCTGAAATTTCAGACAGATGTCAAATTTCGGAGGGTGGTTGTAGCAGCTACAACAACATGTTTAGTTAGTTGTTCATATCATGTAATATAATTTTGTGGTAAGTAATTAGAAGTAAAAAAATGCATAGGTAAGATGTTTAAACCTTATACTTTTCAAAAATATTTCAACACGGGATTTAAATAAACTATTTAAAGATCTATGGTAACTAACTTATGTGGATATCAACTTCACATATATCTATATATCGAAAAAAAAATGTTAAAAAAAAATGTTAATGTTGCATGTAATAAAATATTCAATGTACAAATGAAAAGAGTGATTGAAAGTTAAAAAATAAAATAAAAAATATCAAGTACTTCCTAATAAGAATAATAAGTGGGATATGTGTAACTCATTCAATTCTTAATATAAAATTAATATGTGACATTTAAAAATATTCATAATAACAAAAAAAATCAATTTGATTATCAATAAAATATTTTAATACAAATTAATATCGATGTATACTTAAAAATATATTAATAACAAAAAAATTATTTAAATGTGTGCAGATAAACAAAATTGATGCACATGTTATGTAAAATATTTTAGTGACAACTATGTATATATTATATATTGTTTTAAAATTATTAGATATATATCATAGAAATCAATTGAAAAAAAAAATAGTTTTATGGTTAAAATGTTTGAAGTAGTCTTAGTATTTTATGGTTTTGACATTTTTTAAATATATGTTTTTTCGTCGAAATCCAACAAAAAAAAAATTGAACTAACAAGTTTAAGAGAACCACTAGAGATCCATTGGGATCTATCATGGGATTATAGGGATGCAATTTTTGTTCAAATTTTGCACTCTAAAAAAATATTTTATATTTTGGACATTTTTAAATAAATGTTTTTTTTGTCGAAATCCAACCAAAAAAAAAAAATTGAACTTGTAAGTTTAAGAAAACCACTACAAATTCATTGGGATCTATCATACGATGAGAAAGATGCAATTTTTGTTCAAATTTTACACTCAAAAAATTTTGTACCTAAGAAAAATTAATTTCTCTCCGCGCATATTAGAATTGTGCTTAAGATAGATATATACTAGTTTATGAAACAGCCATAACTTACACATACTAAACTAGAAACTAGAAAATATGTTGACTTGTGAACAAAATCAATATATCAATAATACAAATATCCAACGAAAAGAGGAGAAGCCACGCAAATCAAAAAGCATAATCTACCATAAACACTCAATCCGAAAAACTCCAAATCTAACCACATAGAATTATTTAGTGAAGGATGCAAATTAAGCAAACCTAGAAGGTATAGACAAATATTGCTCAAGCCACAAATTCAGTGCATAGAGTTGCAAGAATCACACATGAAGTATAATTTACAGTAAGGAAAAGCCACCCAAGTCTAGGCAACTTCTAAACCAAAAAGCACGATGAACCAAAAGCAAACGACATGAAAAAAATCAAATTCAAAAACCACAATGAGGAGACGAGTCCCACGAGCTCTCCTCTTCTCCATGTTGCATATCACTATAAAACCATCAAACTAGGCATGTGCGAAGGGGTTGAGGATCTCATCACATTTATGGTAATTATTTAAAACGGGAGTACTTGCCATTAATTGATTGAATGGACTTATGGCATGATTTGTAAAACTAAAGTTCCATTAACCCTTAAACCCCCCACTTTCACCCTTGCAGTTTCATTAACAAGAGAATCGGTGCTATCCTTTTCTCCCTAAATTGGTTGAATAATGATATTTGGGTCGAGACTAATTATGAGAAGAGTTCCCAATTTCCATGCATGGCTGAGTATTGATTTCTTTCCAAAATAATGATAATTCAAAAAAAAAAATATGTAAAGGCTAATGATAAGAAGAGTTTCCCAATCTTCGTGCATGGAATGGGCTAATTATCAGAAGAGTTTACCAATCCCCATGAATGGTTAGTATTGATTTTCCTTCCAAATTAATGAGAACCAAAAAAAATTATTGAATATATATAGTTTTCAATAATTATATTTATTATTTAAAATGAATTGAAATAATTATTATTTTTTCAATTAATTTAATTATTTATTTATATGTAAATAAGAAGTTGTTTTTAGTGCGATTTTTTGAAGTTTCTGGTGTTGTAAGCGAAAAAAATTTGAGGTTGAATTTTGATTTATGTTATTTAAATTATCTTTTTTACTATAAATATGGATTCAGCACCCTAAAAAAACTCTAGGGAACTTCGATTGTGCAAGATTACCTATCAAAATTTTGTTTTCAATGAATTCCTGCCGGATTTTAGAGAAATTGGACTGATAAAACCCACCGCAAAAGCCTTCAAAAAGTCGCACTAAAGACAACTCGATAAATAAATACCTTTAAAATGTGAATATAATAAAGAGCGAACTTCAAGGAATCATGTAAGTATGGGTATCAAAGAGTCATCTCTAATGAATCTAGTTGTAGAAACCAAACTCTTGTGGAGAGTTAAGTAAATTTTGCGATATCTTCAAGGAGATGGAAAAAATTGTTTGGAAACCCCTTCTCTTATGGATTGGATCGTATATCTGAAGATTATTAACAACATCAATTCCATTGGTGAACTCAAGGTTGACATGGATACCATGTAATAGAAACAAAAATAGTATTTGGTCAAATTCCATTTGTTGAAAATGGCACCAAGAAATATTCTAATTTAATTTTCCGTTGAATTAAATTAGAAAAAAATTGTAATTCCACGTCAGAAAATTGCAATTCCACATCTCATGACAGCTTGTACGAGTTAACTAAGTTAGTTTGACTTAGTTGATTGAGTTAATTCGATTTGAGGGTATAAATTCATTCATGTAGAGTGGTTCCTACTTTTTAGGAGCCCTGGATGAGTTTATTTTGAGTTGTAATTAATTAATTCAGTTTATCTAAGTTAAAGTCAGTTTAACTAGTTCCAATTGTTGGAGGAACTAGTGGAAGGTCAAAGTTTGGAAGCGGAAGTTGAACCACACTCAGTGATTAACTTGATAACTGATAAATCAGCCACAAATAATTCATGTGTGTGTGAACTGAGAGTTACCGAGTTGATATTAGAGTTCAACGGCAGTGTAATATTAGTTGTATGATCATGCAAATTGTACAAGTGGTGCATGCAGTCAGAGGAAGGCCTATGATGGATTGCGCAGTATTGGATGGGGATTTCTCTTATTAAGAGGGGGATAATTCCCAAGGGAACAACACAAGGAAATAGGAACTTGGGCAAGCCAAAATTTGGTGTTGGCCTAGGCTTGTCTAGCAAGCAGTGAGACATATAGAGATAGTGCAGAGGTTGCTCAGGAATGAGAAAAGCATTGTAATCTTCTCATATTTTCTAACTAATGTAATATACAGATAGCAGGGTTTTTAGTTGTGGCTTTCCCCAGGAAATCATTGTGTAATGTGTTGATTGAATTCTTTCTCTTGTATGCTTCATGATTTTACGATCGTTTATTGTTTCCACAATTGGCAGAGTAGATTCAATTCTATTGTTTTAGTAAGTTACAATTAGCAGTTTGAATCTACAAGGAATTTCTACATGATATCAAAGTTAAAATCACTATAGAAGAGAAGAATATGAGTTTGTCTTTGTAGGTGAATCAAATTTGCAGTATCATTATTCAGGCTCAGTAGGATTTCATTCTATGGATTGAGACTTGAGTATGCCCTTGAGGGCAGCTCAAATTACATAGCTTGGAAGGACATGATGGAGGCAGTGTTGGAAGATAACGAGCTGAAGAATTTCATAGACAGTGATATTCATAAGCCTCCAACAGTTGATACTCAAGATCTAGTGGACTCGAAGAAATGTCATGTGGCAAAGGCGAGAAGGATCCTACTGGAAGGAGTTAGAGATCATATTGTCTCAAACCTCCACAGGAAGGAAACTCCATATGCAATGTGGAAGGCCTTGACAGACTTGTTTCAGAATAGCAGTGACCACAGGAAGCTGGCACTGAAGGAAAAGCTTCAGAAAATCAAGATGGAGAAGGGCGACACAATACCAAAGTACTTGAACAAGTTCACCCAATATCAGGATGAGCTTGGGAGTGTTGGTGTAACAGTTGTTGAAGATGATTTGGTTATCCTAGCACTTCTATGCCTTCTCAAGAGCTAGTACAACGACCAGGATTCAATAAATTGGAGGGAGAAGCTACCAGAGTGGGATTTTTTGTGGTTTGACTTGGTGCAAGAATAGATAAGGCAGAACACCAAAGATAGATCCTCATCCAAGCATGATGATGAGGAGAACCATGCCTTGGCTGGAAAGGCAAAGAAAAGGAAAGGGAATACATCCCATTCCAAATCATATTATGGTTAGTCAGTAAAGAAGAAGGACTTGTTGAAGATTAAATGTTTTCGTTGTCATGAGTTGGGACACTATACCATGAAGTGTCCGCACAAGAATGTTGGAAAGAAGCCCTCGGAAGGAGTGGTAGGTGAACCTCTTACTTCAAAATTTGAGTTGGATTCCACCTTCATGGCATGCATGGTGACATCGATGATGGTTAGTTTGTGGTACTTGGATAGTGGAGCCTCATTCCATATGACTGGAAACAAAGAATTCTTCAGCGACTTGGAGGAGAAGGACGAGTCTAGATGCACATCGAGATGGGAGATGATGGAATATATATCACGACCAACATCGATATTGTTACTTTTCATAGGGAGTTTGGTGCTCCTCTCACATTGACAGATGCCATGTATGTTCTAGGTCTGAAGAAGAATTTAGTTTCATTTTCTATGTTGGAATATTGTGGCTACGATATGATTTTTATCAAAGGAAAATATTTCCTTCGTCGCATAGCCATGGGACAGGTGAAGTGGATTGGGATTTTTGTGAAGAACCTCTACAAATTGGATGTAGAAGATTGTGTTACTTGGAGCATGAAAGCAGAAAAGGTGCAGAGTTGATACATCAGTGAATTATGGCATAGGAAACTTGGCCATTTGCACCACAGAACTTTGGATATCATGCAGCAGATTTCTACAAGACTTCCCAAGGGTGCACTAGAGCAGTGTCATACATGCAAAGGGTGTACATTGGGGAAGTACACCAAATCCACCTTTCATGATAAGGATAGTGGAGCGTAAACGATCCTTGAAAGAGTTCACTCATGTGTGTGCACCGTTCTCGACAGCCTCCACGGCCAAGCACATGTATTATGTGATATTTGTAGATGATTTATCATGTAAGTTTTGGATATTATTCATGCAGAAGAAAGACCATACGTTCTCAAAATTTTGTGAATTTAAATCACTTGTTGAGAAATACGCAAGCAA
The DNA here is from genome assembly GCA_034641835.2 of Pinus albicaulis. Lineage (NCBI taxonomy): Eukaryota > Viridiplantae > Streptophyta > Pinopsida > Pinales > Pinaceae > Pinus > Pinus albicaulis. The sequence goes on along the minus strand of CM076584.1, from coordinate 217,258,135 downwards.
GAAAGTGAAGGCTCTCAGGAGCGATAACAGTGGAGAATATGTGTCGAATGAGTTCAAAAAATTATGTGCATCAGAAGGCATTTAACGAGAGTTGATAGCATCCCATAAATCACAACATAATGGGGTTACATAAAGAAAAAACATAAGTATTGTGGGAGTTGCATTGTCAATGCTGCATGATCGCGGCCTATCGTTGCACTTGTGGGATGAAGCATGCAACACAACAGTATATGTGCAGAACGGGAGTCCTCATCGGATTCACGGGGTGAGTACACCAGAAGAATATTTTTCAAGTAAGAAACCATATGTGGCACACCTCAAAATATTTGGTTCATCATTTTATTGTTATGTTTCCAAGGATGCACGGAAAAATCTAGAACCAATAGCTGATTTGGGCATATTTTTGGGGTATATTGATACACCTCACAACTATCGGGTGTGCCTTCCATTTCACAGGATGACATTTGCTCGTAGAGATGTGAAGTTCGATGAAGAGAAGGCCATGAGATGTTCCCTTCAGAGGGAGCTTCAGTTGCATGAATATTAGGAGCTTTTAGCTCTGAAGGAAGAACCTCGGGATGTTATGGATCATCCACAAGTAAAGGAGCAGAGAGTGGAAACACCCACTCATGCAGAGACATCCAGATATGGAAGGAAATGCACTAGAGATGCTGACAGGTTGATGCATGATGCTAGAGAGAATGTGGGAGCACCCACATCACAGCGTAGGAAGAGGAGGTCACCAGATTGGTACACAAGATACATGGCTCTTAAGAGCAAGAGTGTAGAGATCCATCCATCCTCATTTGAGGAAGAAGTGCAGTAACCATTATCGTTTGATGCCATGGTAGAGGAGTATGACTCCATTATCAGGAACAGTGCATGGGAAGTTTTCCCAAGGCGAGAGGACAAGTCAGTTGTAGGATTTAGGTGGATCTACAAGGTGAAGAAAGCAGCATATGTGAGTTTCGAGAAACATAAGGCCATATTTGTTACCAAGGGGTTCTCTCAGGTGGAGGGAATTGATTATGAGGAGACCTTGTCTCTAGTAGCAAGGTACTCTTCAATCATATATATTCTAGCACTTTCGATGTAGATGGGATGGAAGATACATCAAATACAACTTTCCTCAACATAGTGATTGAGGAAGAGGTGTACATACAATAGCTGAAAGGATTCGAGACCTTCGACATAGATTTGCATGTGTGCAGACTCAAGCGAGTGTTGTATGGATTGAAACAAGCACCCCGTGCTTGGTAGACCGAGATGGACAACTATTTCACTGGGTTGGGCTTCACCACAAGTGAAGCAGATGCAAACCTTTACCATATTGTGGTTGAAGGTAAATTTATTGATTATAGTATTATATGTTGATTATTTAATTCTAACATGTGATGAGAAGCTAATAAAATCTTGCAAAGAATATTTGGCAAGAGAATTCGACATGAAATACATGGGGCTCATGCATTATTTCCTTGGTTTGGAAATTTGGCAAGGACATGGGGAATTGTTTGTCTCTCAGGGAAAGTATGCCAACGAGATACTGAAGAAGTTTCACATGGAGAGAAAAAAACCCATGGAGACTCCTCTAGCATGGAATTGGAGGAAGGAAGATTCTACTTCAGGAGAAGTGGTAGAAGCTACAATTTACATGCAACTTGTGGGTTCACTTATGTACTTTTTGAACACACGACTGAACATGTGTTATGCAGTTAACCTGTTAGCCATCCATAATTTTGACATATTCAAAGATGGCTAAAAACAGGTTTTTAGCCTTCAAGAAACAAATTTCATGTAAATCTGTGAGTTCTTGAAGTCTTGTCATGCTCATTATCCCAAGAGCCTATCTTAGTGGTCTCCTCACTAAAACAATCCTTCAAAATCCTATTGTTTCCAAAGAAAAAACTGTTTTCTAAGGCCCCATTTCCATCATATTCATTCCCCCATCTCATCTTCACAACTGCCCCCATATCACTCATTTTCCTCTAAAAAACCCCTTTTTTCTCCCTCATCTACCCTCATTTTCCCATAAAAACCCTTTTTAACCATTATAAAACCCTTTACTTGGTTAAAAACCCTCTTTCCTTCCTATAGGAACATTAAAAAGGCTAAAAAAACCCACCTTTTAAGCTTATTTTCCGACCTTTTTATATATAGGATTTAAGCCCCTGAGAGCTTAAGCCTTTCGCCTTTCTCCTCTATAAAACTGCGCTCCGTGACCGAGCGCTAGGCCCATCGGCCCATCGGCCCATCAGAATTTCGGCTTTTCGCCGGTCCCCGCGACCTTTTCTCTTTGAAAAAATGTTTTCCGCCGATGCGAAGCCCCGATCGCATCTGGACTGTTCATTTTCCCCAGATCGGACGATCTGTGCATCATTCCATCGCATCGCACTTCTCCATCGCATCAACCATCGCACATCGGCGATCCCAGTTCCTTTGTTCCCAGACCCTTTACTCCATCGATATGTCGATCCCCCAATGAAATCTCTACCGTCGATCTCCCCCAAATCGGACGGTCTGCACTCCGTCGGCACTTCATCACATTGGCGCATCGCTCATCGCAATTCCAAATTTCCTTTGTCCCCTGACCCTTTTCTCCGCTGATTTCCGATCTGCCAATTTAATCTCAACCGTCCATCCTCAAGGTCTGACGGCCATCGCCCTATCGCACTACTGCTCTTCCTCCGCCGTTGATCTAACTCTCCCTAGATCGGATGGCTTACGCTCTTTCGCATCGCCAACCTCCCTCCTGTCTATCCCCTACCAAGTTATTTCCACGATTGAATCTTGGCCGCTGATCCTCGCCATCTGACGGCTCTCGTTCAACCTTACCTCAGCCCCTTCCCTTTATATATTCGCCCCTACCTTGATTATAACCCTTTATCACTATAATTCAACAGCGCACATCATTTTACCCAACCTCAAGCCTCCCCACTACGCGAAAAATTAGCTTACGTCAGCTTGGCCCCACCTCATTCTTTCACCATGCATTTTTCCTCCTATCGTGCTCATCTACAGCCGTTAATTTGGATTTCCCAGATCAAACGATCCAAACTCCTTTTCGCACCCGTTTCCACCCAATTGCTCCACCATGCAACTCCTACGCGAAATTAGTGGTTTTGTGGGGGACACGCATCATCCACTCACTTGTATCGCGTCCGCCCATCCTATTACTGCTTACCGCCCAAACCCTATGCAAAAACCGTCTCCGATTTTCCAAAACCGCCTATTCATATTTTCGCGCCACAAGCACATTTAAACCCTGTTTTTCATGGTTTCCTCCATGAAATCCACTCTGCTGCATCCACCTTCTTCTGCACTGCTCCTCCGCCCCTTGTCGAGCCCTCTGAAGCATTTTAACTACATACAAAGGTTTTATATAATATGTTTGGTGTTTATTGTAGGTTTTCATGGTGGTTAAGTTATAAAAGTCGTCCCACAGCAGAAATCCAGTGGAAAAAGGCTGAGGGTGACGATCCTCAGAGCCTAATAAAATGCATAAAGGGACAAAAAAGGGTTTAATTTCAAAGTTTTAATCAATGTTTCATGGACATTGATTACAAATCAAACCCTCCAGCACATAGAAGAAACACCTGCACGCAGAAACAAAAAAAAATCAGTAAAGAAGATTAAAGGCTTAATTGAAGAAATCAAAGGAAAGTGAGGATTAGCCTAAAGATAAAGGATAAATATTAAAATAGTCAGCACAGTGAATAAAGTAGAAGATGATTAAAGAAGGCCTAAAAGCCCAATCAGAGGCCTAATCAGTGTTTAAAGCAATAATTCAGACAGATCAACAAAAGACCGCTTCAAAATTCGAGATCATTGAAGCAATTAATCACCCAAAAACCAAAAAGTGCCACCTACAGGCCTATTTACTCAAAATCATACAAAGTTAATGCACAGTCAGAGATATTTGTCAAAGAAAACTCAGAAGTTATTTCCAGCCTACCCAAAGGCTTCAAAGTTAAAAAACGCAGCCTGAATTAATGAAAGTTAATGTAAAAATCAATTAGCAGAGTTAAGATATTAGACATCTTCTCCATAAGGCCTCCCAAAGGCCGAGGAGCAATTACTCTGTATTAATTGAAAAAATAACCCTTTTTTTCACTCCACCTCCTCATTCTTCTATAAATACTTCACAAGGAGACATTGTTGTTGTTGGTTGAATACTTATTGAATGTAAATAGTTACTGAGGCTGCTAAAGCTCTGTAAGTAATTAAAGAAAGATAGGTTGAGAAGAGAAGTTTGAAGCTGTAAAGACCTACTGGACTTGAAGATTGTAACTAGTTTGAACATCAAATATACAAGCTGATTTATGGGATCCTGGTCTATGTCAATGGTGATGTTTTTCTTACTATAATTGTTGTTTTTATTATGTTTTCATACTTTCCACTTTCTCTGATAAAGAATAGGAAATATAGAGTAGGATTTACTGCAAAGTACCCTAAATCTCACTGATAAGCTTTATCTTTATGTTTTCTTCTAATTGTGTTTTGAGGATAATTCAATAGAGTATAACCAGTGAAGTGTTGGTGAGCCCACGTTTCCTGAGTACAACTTGAGATATTGTCTTTGAAAGTTCTTGAAAAGTCTGCTAAGTAAAGTTGAACTAGAGAAGTTTATGGTTAGCCATGTCCTCTAGTTTATCTCCAATAGTTGCTTTGAAAAGATCCCTTAAGAGTATGCCAAAAGCATGATAGGTTCAAAGTCCTTACCTGATCTTAGGCTGCTTTTTATGTTTTCCTTTGAGAGTATGCTGAAAGCAAGATAGGTTCAAAGTCCTTACCTGATCTTAGGCTTCCCTTTGTTTTCTCATATGTTCGCTTCTTTCGCCACACTCCTTGATGTTTCATACCACAACTCAATCTTAAAATATCCTTTGATATAGATGACTTGCACCATGGACCACTCTTGAAACTTGTTGTGCAATTAAATCCTTTGTGACTCCATAGCTCAATGGATTGATACTGTCTCTTACCTATCCTATCAGCTGAACCATTCTTTCAACTCACTCACACCTTTACCCTTCAAAAGACTTCATTTTGATGATATCCTACCCAACCAAAACCAAAACAAATCCATGTACTTCTTAACTAGCCTAATATCATATCTTTTGAAAACACTTATATAGAGAGATCCCTCTCTGAATCCAGGAGGGCTAGATCCTACGATTCCAAAGTGGTTTTGATGTAGGTCCTGCAGTGTTTTTTCTTGCCAATCTTGCAAACTACGGGAGTCCTAACATAACCAACATAGTCAAGCAATGGTTAAGCCAACCAAACTATATTTGAAGGTAGCCAAACATGTGTTTAGATACCTTACATGAACCACTTAGTTTTCTCTTTGGTATAGACGGACAAAGGGAGTGAAGCTGGAAGGCTTCACAGTTGCAGATTGGGTGGGGAGTCCATCAGGAAAGAAGAGTACATCAGTAGGAATCTTCAGTATTGGGTTAGAATTAGTTTCTTGGTATAGCAAGAAGCATAGATCAATTTCACTCAGTTTAGCAGAAGCAGAGTACATGGTTTCTAGTCAAGAAACTTGTGAGGCTATCTGGATGAGGAAGATCCTTGTTGGGTTATTTGGTTAGCAGATGGATCCTACAGTGATTTACTCTGAAAATTAGAGTTGCATTAAATTCTTAGTGAATCCAATTTTTCATGATAGGTCCAAGCATATCGACATCTGGTGCAACCATCTCTGAGATGGTGTGTAGAGGCGAATCATGATGCTAGAGTACATTCCTACATAGGAACGGGATGTGGACATCTTGACGAAGGCACTATCATGAGGAAAATTTGACTTCCATAGAGGCAGGATCGGGGTATCTGATAATCCCTTTCTTGCTGAGAGGGAGTGTTGAAAATTTCACCAAGAAAGATTCTAATTTAATTTTTCCTTGAATTAAATTAGAAGAAAATTGTAATTCCACATCTCATGACATTTTGTACGAGTTAACTAAGTTATTTTGAATTAGTTGGTTAATTTTATTTTATTTTAGGTTCTAACTTGAGTCATGTACAGTGGTTCCTACTTTTTAGGAGATATGGTTGAGTTTATTTTGAGTTGTAATTAATTCATTCATTTTATTTGAGTTAAATTCAGTTTAACTTATATAAGTTAAATTCAGTTTAAACAGTTCCAACCGTTGGAGGAACTAGTGGAAGGTCAAAGTGTGGAAGTGGAACTTGAACCACACTCAGTGATCAACTAGATAACTGATAAATCAACCATAAATAACTCATGCATGTGTAAACTAAGAGTTACCTAAGCTTGTCTACGAAGCAGTTAGACAAATAGAGAAGTGCCGAGGTTGCTCAGGCATGAGAAAAGCATTGTAATCTTCTCATATTTCTTGACTAATGCAATATATAGGTATCAGGGTTTTTAGTTGTGTCATTCCCAGGAAATCATTGTGTAATGTGTTGATTGAATTAGTTCTCTTATATGCTTTGGTATATTTATTATTATATGATGTGCTCTTGATCTAGATCTAATTCATGGTTTAATGGCTCATGCTTGATTTATATGAATGCATGTTCTAATATGTGTTTTAGTACAACTAGTATGAGAGGGAAGAAAGCCTTCTTGATGAATATCTAATGAACTATTGAAAATAGTGAACAAGCTATGCATTCATGACCTACAAGTACCATAGACTCAAAGTGTTTGTATAAAAGAATAATTTGGACTGCCAACTTCTTTAGTTCGTAAATTTGGCATACTAGCTTCGTTTGATTATCATAATACCTCGTTTTGAAGATCTCCACAATAAGATCAAAATCATTTGTGCACCATTTTCTAGCACTTTTTTGGTCTCTCATATTTCCCTGGAAATGTTGTTTAGGCCCTCAAAATGGCCTCGGAAGTTTCAGACTAAAAAATGCCAAAAATAGAAAGTGGTGTTAAATTTAAGGAAATGAAACTAAAAAGAAATAGTGTTAGGTCAATTTAGGTTGATAAAAGTGTGATCATGTGTTTATGGATGGTTTAAGTGAGTTGGAAAATGACCCCATTTCCATAACTAAATCTTGGAGTTTGGGTCATGCATAATAACTCGTACAACATGTTTACCCCGGTGAGCTTGTAAAAGTGGGTAAACATGGGGTGGGTGTTACAACATCCATGTCATCATGATAAACATCACTAATCTCATCAGTTAACAGGTTCTATAGGGAGGGATCACTCTCATCTGGAGACTCCTTCTCATCCATAGCAACTAGAGGTAGCTCAATAAGACTATCTAGTTGTATCTCCTCGTCCACACATGCAGCATCATCTGTGTATTGGCACCATCTCTTAAAAGGACCCTCCTTGTACCCTGGGTCTTTTTTATAGGCCATTTTGTCGCATCTGGTCAATAGGCCTACAAACCGAATCAATCATCATCCATGAACACCTTGTCATCATCCCTACACAAGGCCCTAGGCATGACTCTTCCAAATTCCTGACTTTCTAGGTTTGGTTGCTTCAAATCAGTGCTTTTTAGGCTCGGCGCACCCTGTCCCTTTAAGGACCTACATTCAACAGCAGGTTTCTCCCTTATGCACTAGTGTTGATCATTAGCAGGTTGTCCCTTTTTGGGGGTGTGTTAATTCTAGAAATTTGGGAAAAATATAAAAAAAATCTCGAAGCTTCCTCTTCCAGAATCTTCCAGGAGTTTTTCTAACCATTTACCTTGGATAAGAAGTTTGAATCTTATCTTATCCCACCTTGGAGATTTCACCTCTTATCCCTTGAGCTCATCCACCCATCTCAAGTGGATCTCAAGCCTAGGTTGGTAAATGGATAAGAATTTCTAAACTACCACACTCTCTTATACATTTACTATCATCCACAACATCAGATTTGGCTTTTGGAGACTAATCATGCCCTCATGCTGCTACTTTGAATCGAAGAGATTCATCATCTTCATTCATTAGGGTGACATTGAGGTGTGCTTTGTGACAAGGAAGGAAAAGTCAACTTGGAGAGATCTATACAAGATGAACGCTATTTTTGGTTGTAAAATCTCTCTTATTTCTGTTAATACAAAGAGTATATTGTTTTCCTATATGTGTTATGTTATGTTTACATTCATATATTTCAATTCCTTGTTGATTCATTTAATAGAGTGATTGAATTATGCTATGTAGATGTTGTAGATCCTTGGCTTTTTTGTTGTTGTATGTGCAAGTTCTAATTATAGCGATCAGAGCTAGGATTGGAGCTTACAAGCTGAGGGGAAAGTAAATCTTGAGACATATTCTAAGTAGGCCTCTTTCCATCTTTCAATTTATCTAATGGAAACTATATTTTCTTTTCTTTCTATTGTTCTAGACCAGTCCACTAGGTCTAGGGGAGATACTTTTTTCCATAATCATAAATCCCGTATAACAACATTTTTTACATATGAGACGAAGTGTGCTCTGTGACTGACTAAGTATACTAGGTCTTTCTGAGATATGAGACAAAGTGTGCTCAATGACTGACTAAGTAGACTAGGTATTTCTGCGATATGAGACAAAGTGTGCTCCATGAATGACTAAGTAGACTAACTAACTAAATATCTTCGTAACTAACTAAGCAGGTGTATCCTACGCATACCCATTTCCATGGAGCACCCTTTTATAGCGTACCGAGTACCCATCACAAATAAAGAACCCATTTTTAATTTCCATAGTATCAGGTTCTCCATACCCAAACTAGGTTCGAAAGTTTGTGTTTGAGAAGAACTTGAACCGGTCTTTGATGCTTAGGTGTGTGAATCGGGTATGGGTACGAGAGCCCCACCCATGGGTTCGAGTACCCCTGCTTCACAGCAAATTCATACGTGTTACGAAGGATTATGCGAGAATTAGAGACGTGTATCATTATGGGAGGTGGATTCTCTCTGCTCATTTAGGTGCTGGAGATCCATTGAAATTTGTAAACATGTATACAAATTATGGAAATGGTAGCATCAGTATAGCATTATAAGACTCCCATTTCTACTTAAGGTGTGTGGAAAGGTAATGAGATCTATTTAATATGAGATGTGTATGCATATTTTTCCATTTTAGGCATTTTTCTCGGGTGGAAACTCAAATCTGCATTTCAAAAAAATTGTTTGGCATCCTTCTGAGTTGTTGTCTCCATTCATCCTAAGAAAAAGTCATGTAAAATAGTCAGGGAATTTGGTTCCTTGGAAAACAAGGGCATTGTCAGAAATTTTGGTTATATATGGGGACCAAGGTTTGAAATCGGTTAGCGAGAATAGGACGATGAAAGGGATGGAATTTTGGTTTTGTTGTGGATGCTCTAATTCAACTTAGGTCCTTGAAGTTGTGAAGTATGTGGGTAAATTTATTGTGCAAGGTGGAAGGGACAGTAATGGTGAAGATTCCGGGAAAGATATTTTGCAACTCAAATTCAAGTATAATTTTCCAATCTCAACCTTATCCATATTTATGGAGCAGATAATTGATCAGAAGACTTAGATGTATTGAATCGAGGATTAATAAGGTAGTATTAGAAACCAAATAGCATATTTGCAATTGAAACTAGCTTAGGCCACCAGGACTCGCGTAATTCAAATAATTTAGTGAACAAAGAGGAATGCAAATTGCCAAGCCTAAATGAATGAGTAGTGTTGAAAGATAATGGAGAATCCTTAATTAGTGTGAGTTGGTTCATGAAACCTTAGGATATGAATTAGTTTCTATTTCTTAGGGTATGGTTATAACTTCCCTATATCTGTGTATGCTATATATTGATTGAGTTGTATTGAGAATGTAGAGTGTTCTGCAGAGCCAGACTCTCCTAGTCCAGACTCTCTTTCGTAGAGCTGACCAGTGGGTTTTTTATTTTATTAATTCAACATCACATTTTATCATGGTATCATAGCTCTAGGGTTGAATAATAGCTAGAGTGTTGTGATCCCTATGAGTATCCAGGTGGCAGAGGAGAAGCCCCTGATGACTGAGAGAAATTTTTTTATTTTACTTTTTTTTTTCGCAGATCAGCACAGGTTATTAAGGAACAGTTATGCCGATCATCATGTTTTCTACAGTAACAATCGTTCCGATAGCGCGAAATTGAGCAGAACAGAGGTGTCGATTAGGGGAAGACTTACTGAGTTTCATTTCTTGCGTGACAGTCGCAGAAATTGGGTCAGTTTGTGCGCCGAGGAGATCTGAAATAGATCTGATCCAGTGGGCACCACTGATGAAGGGAGAAACCCGGTGAAAGGTCCTCGAGGAAGAGATCCAGTGAAATTTCTCCGATGAAGGAAGAGATCTGAATAATATCTTGCTATTGTAGAGGAGTCGAGATCTTGTCACATAGCGTGCAAAACAACCTGTTGGATTGATCACAGATCAGGTAGATCTGTATCTTGATATTGCTTTCTGTAAGGATCTGGGGTAGATCCATCAATTTTCTTTTTTTCTTGTCAATTACTCGATTTTTTTTTTTTTTTTTTTCTTTTCTGTGAATCGTTAGGATGAATAATCGAAGCATACTTGAACGAGAGAAACAAGCTCAATGGTTCTAATTACTCTAATTGGAAGTTTAAGATGCAGATTGTGCTAGAAGTGCAGAGTGCTTGGACGATTGCAAATGGGGATGAGCCAAAGCCAGCAGCAGGAGCCACGTTGATTCCAGACTGGGAGAAGAGAGAAGGTAGAGAAAAGACGTTGTTGAATATGTCAGTGAAAGACTGCATCATACCGCATATCAGGCAATGCAAATCAGCAAGTGAAATTTGGACAATATTGAAGGATTTGTATGAGATCAGGAATACAAATCGTCCTTTGTTCTTGAAGAGAAATATTATACCCATAAATATGGAGGAGAATGAAACAATTTCTTATTTCATATCGCGACTCAAAGATCTGAAGAAAAAAGTGGCAGATATCAGTGAAATAGTAGCAGATGCAGATTTTGTCACGATTACCATGAATGGTATGACTGATGATTACCAAATGTTTATCACTGGGATAAGTGCGAGAGAGAAAATCCCAAATTTTAAAGAACTGACAGGAATATTAATGCAAGAAGAATAAATAAGATTGACTCTAAAAACCCAGAGTGCAAATCTTGTGTTAATGGAAAAGAATAAATTCTCCAAAGCAAAAGGAAATCCATCACAGCGAAACAGAGGAAATCCACAGAAAAGACCGACTCAAGCTCAAGGTATGTATCTGAATAGAAACGATTCAGTAGTAAAATGTTTTTATTGCAAAAAAATTGGTGATATGGCTAAGGAGTGCAGGAAAATAAATTTCATGAAGAACAATAGAGACATAAAAGACATGCAGGTCATTTCAAAGATGATGACTATGTTCAGGACTTCGTATTGTTCATGGCAGACTTTGATGAAAATGTCGAAGCAGACATCTAGGTATGTGGATGCGGGAGCTTCCACACATATGACGGGGAACAGATAATGGTTCGAAGATTTTAAAGAAATCAACAACGGAGCACAAATATACCTTGGTCATGATAGAAGTCATCATATCGAAGGGTACAGGAAAATTCCTGTTATTTTTCCTGATGATAATATCAGACATATCCATAATGTAATGTATGTACCCAAAATTACAAAGAATCTAATTTCTGTATCCATGATTACAGATCAGAATCTCAAGGTAGAATTATTTAAATCTAATTGTTATATTGAATATTTGAAGGATGGCATGAATACTATGGCTTCAAGAATTCGAACAGGAGGTCTGTACAAATTGGATGTAAGGACAACACCTGATCGAGCCTTGATAGCATCAAATTTTACTACAGAAGAGCTATGGCACCAAAGACTTAGTCACATCAACTTCAACGATTTGTTGTTACTTTAGAAAAACGAAATGGTAAGAGGTCTTCCTACATTAAAACAAGTGCATAATGATTGTGATGCTTGCGTGTTAGGAAAGATGCATAGAGAAGAATTCCATGTTCAAGTAGAAAATAAAAATAAAGACATACTTGAATTAGTGCACACTGACCTATGTGGACCCATGCAAACAAATTCATTAGGAGGTGCACTGTATTTTCTATTGTTTGTTGATGACCGCACAAAGTTTTCTTGGGTATATTTTATGAGTAAGAAAAGTCACACATTTAAGTACTTTAAGCAGTTCAGATATATGATAGAAAAGCAAACAGGGAAGCACATAAAAATTCTCCGCTCCGATCAAGGGGGAGAATACAGGAAGGAGGAACTTACCAAGTATTGTAAAGACCATGGAATATTACAGCAATTCACAATACCCCATACTCCTCAGCAAAATGGAGTAGCGGAAATAAAGAACATAACATTGGTGGAGTGTGCTAGGAGCATGTTGAAAGGTAAGGATTTTTCGAATGGTTTTTGGGCTGAAGAATTGAATACTGCAGTTTATTTGAAAAATAGGAGTCCTAAAAGAAGTCTCGAGTTTAAAACTCCTTTTGAAGCATTATATGGATTCAAGCCTGCAGTAAAACATTTGAGAGTATTTGGGTCTAAAGCATTTGCCCATATTTCAAAGGAAGACAGAAGAAAACTAGATTCAAAAGCCATAAGATGTACCTTTGTAGGGTATTGTTCACAATTTAAAGCTTATAGATTATTTAATCCCTCTACTCACAAGATTTTTATTAGTTGAGATGTCATGTTCCATGAGCAGGTTTCTGATGAATTGAATAAAAACAATGAGGAATGGGATATTCCAGTTTTGGTGGAAGGAAGTGAAGAAACAGGTAACAACCATGAGAAGTAGAAAAAGGCAGAAGCAGAAAGTTCAGATACAGCAATCGAATTGAGTCCTTCAAAGGAAATTCAAAACAAGTTGGAAGCTACACCAACGATCAGAAGATCAGGTAGGCAGATTCACTTGCCTACTAGATATAGGGAGAATGTCTTTATAACTAGTATGATGAATGTTGTTGAACCTTCTAGTTATAGAGGATCAAATCAATGTAGTGAATGGAAAGCAGTTATGGAACGGGAATATGAATCTATTCTCAAAAACAACACTTGGGAGCTGGTTGAACTACCTGAAGGGAAACAAACCATAGGGTTAAACGGTTGTATAAACCCAGGATTATTGCAGATGGAACCATAGATAAATTGAAAAATAGATTGGTAGCAAAGGGGTATTCACAAAAAGAAGGTATTGACTATGAGGAAACCTTCGCCCCCGTAGCTAAACTAAACACTTTTAGAATGATGATTTCTTTAGCTACTAGAAAACATTTGATGATTCACCAACTAGATGTAAAATCTGCATTTTTAAATGGGGAGTTGAAAGAGGAGGTTTACTTAGAGCAACCTGAGGGGTTTGTCCAGAAAGGGAAAGAACATTTAGTCTGAAAATTAAAGAAAGCTTTATATGGACTGAAACAAGCACCCAGGTCATGGTATGAAAAGATTGATTCATTTTTTCTGCAACACAGTTACAATAGAAGTAAAAATGACCCTAATTTGTATACTGTGAAAGATGAAAAGGGGCGTATAGTGTTTATTTCTTTGTATGTAGATGATCTAATTATTACAACTGATGATATTGATCTGATCAAAGAAATCAAGCAGCAAATGTCACAAATATTCGAAATGAAAGACCTTGGTGAACTAAAATATTGTTTGGGTCTTGAGATCTGGAGAGATTCAAGACAAACTTTTTTGTCCCAGGGTAAGTGTGTCAGAGGTCTACTGGAAAGATTCAGGAGGGATCAGTGCAAGGCTGCAGTAGTACCATTACAGCAGAACATTAAACTTCAGTGTGAGGATGGTTCTAAGAGGTAGATGCGACACTTTATGGACAACTGGTTGGGAGTCTAATCTAATTAACCACTACTAGACCAGATTTGGCTTATGCAGTTAGTGTGCTAAGTCAATTTATGTCCAAACCACTTGAGAGTCATTAGAATGCAGCGAAAGGTGTTTTAAGGTATCTACAAGGAATTGTAGATTATGGTATTATTTATACTGATTCTTCTGATGTTAGATTGATAGGGTTTACAGATTCCAACTGGGTTGGAAATGTAGACGACCGAATATCCATAACAGGTTATGCATTCAGCATTGGATCTGGGCTGATTACATGGAGCAGTAAGAAACAAAACACAGTTTCCTTGTCTTCAGCGGAAGCAAAGTATCAAGCTATGTGTGCAACAACATATGAGGCAGTTTTGTTGCGGAGACTTCTCCAGGATGTCGGGGAAGAATAGAAAGATGCAAAAATTATCAGATGTGACAACCAGAGCTCAATCAAACTTGCTAACAATCTAGTGTTTCACAAGAACACTAAACACATTGATACACAATTCCACTTTGTCAAGGAGAAAGTTCAATCAAAAGAAATCCATCTTGTATATTGTAAAATGTGTGATAATGTTGCTAACATTTTCACTAATCCTCTCGGAAAAATTAAGTTTGAAATGTTTAGGGAGATGTTGGGCATATTTGTGAACCCCTTCTCCATTAAGGGGGAGTGTTGAAAGATAATGGAGAATCCTTAATTAGTGTGAGTTGGTTCACGAAACCTTAGGATAGGAATTAGTTTCTATTTCTTAGGGTATGGTTCTAACTTCCCTATATCCATTTATGCTATATATTGACTGAGTTGTATTGAGAATGTAGAGCATTTTGCAGAGCCAAACTCTTCTGGTTCAGACTCTCTTTTGTAGAGTTGACCAGTGAATTTTTTATTTTATTAATTCAACATCACATTTTATCAAGTAGCTCAAGCAATAGAGCAAGAACTAGCAAGTAAAGACACTAAATTTTAGTCTAATACTTCATTAAAGTCAAATTTTATATATATGTAAATTCATACTGAAAAATTTATACTCAAAAACATTATAATATAGTAAAAATAATATAACCGCAATTTTTATAATATAAATAAATCAACATAAAAAATTGAAATTTTTAAAACCTAAAATTTTCAAATTCGACTCTTTTAATATATTACAAATTAAATTAAATTAAATTATATATAATTAATTAATTAAATGAAGAAATCCATTTATTAAAAAAAATCTTTAAAAAAGAAAATCCCTAAAAAGTTAAATGATTTTCTTCCCTAAATGATTATTTTTAATAAATGGAAAGTGAGCCACGAAAACTTTGCTATCAAATTTAACATAAAAATAATTCAATCTTCTTTTCTTTTAACTTTTCTTCCATTAATGAATTTTTTAAAAGGGAGCCACCAAAGCTTTGCTATGAAATTTAACATAAAAATAATTCAATCTCCTTTTCTTTTAACTTTTCTTCCATAAATGATTTTTCTTTCAATGAGCCTCGAAAGCTTTGCTATGAAATTCAACATAATAATTGGTATCGATCACCAAGATGACTGGATCGAACTCAAGCAAGAATAGAGCTTTTTTAAGTGTTATTATAAGTTTTCGTTCAATAAACACCAACGAGCGTGTGTTAGTTGTCATGGAGCTCGATGATTGTGTAAGTAGACAATGTGGATCTCCTTAGCTGCTAACGATGAGAAAATGAGTTGATTAATAATTTAATAAAAACTGATTATTATTTTTTTAAGTTTGATAATGTTTGATTCATAATTTCAAAAAAAATCTAAAAATATGGTATATAAATTAGTACAAGTTAATTTTAATTTAGATTTATTTTAATTTTCAATTTATTAAATGTTAAATGATAGATAAAAAAATAGTTTATTTGTTTTGTGTTTTGAATGGTTTTCTAGTATATTTTCTAGTTTAAATTATTTAAAATTTGGTCTAGATTATTTAGAATGGCAAGTTTGAGTTGTAAACTCTTCACACTCTTATTGCTTTGTGGGGTTTTTAAAGTGTTGAATCTATATATAGTAAAAAAAACTTATTTTAAATATCAAAAATTAAGATTTTGAGAAAAAAAAAATAAAAATAAATAAATAAATAAATAAAATAAAATAAAATCATTGAATTTCGGTTAAAAATCCTAAACATAGCATGTTTAGACAACGCATATATATCTATATATATAAAGGTTTTGAGTTACAAAAAAATTATTTTTACTTTATTATTTAGTTTTTACATTAATTTAATTTTTTATGATGATAAAATTTATCAATCATTAAAATCAAAATCAATATTGGTATATCAAATTTTAATTCTTCTTAAGTAATAAGTTTCAATTCAAAACGATATAGAGTATCTACATTTTTATAGACTTTAACAATCAATTTTTTGTGCATAGGTCGGTCCCTTGTCTCACAACTCATACACCAATTAGATATTTGGCTTAGTCGTGACTTTAAAAATAGATTATTATTATTATTATTATTTAATGTGGTTCACGGACCTTGGAAATCGGTGACTGCTACGTCCATGGAATATTTGTACTAGGAAGATCCACCTGAAGGGATCACTTCCTGTCGACTCAACCACAAAGCCTGACCCCGAGAGTGTCGAGAGAATTAAACCCATGATCTCTTAATAGTAAAGGTGCTTTTAGCGACGAGGACTTGACCAACTGAGCTAACCCTCGAAGCTTGTTGTTATGATTTTTGTTTCTAAGGTCAAGTAAATTTCAAATAAGATTACTAGGTTGAATTTGGTTTTCATGGGTTAATACTTCTAAATATGTTGGGTATTACACATGATTTAAAAATGAGATTTGATTTCTGAGTAGGTTGTGCACTCCAAGAGAAAGCATTTTTCATCTTCTATCTTGTTCGAATTGTAAAAAGTTACTTTTCTTCCCTTTGTGTTTTAGGTGTTCTCCACCCCATAGTTTCATTATGAAGCTCATGTGAGTTTGTTCTTAGTTGGCAATATTTATTTTCTTCTGGAAACCAACAACAACAACTTAGAGATAGTTTTGATTTTCTAACTTAGAGTCAATGGCCTCTTTGTAGTAAACCATTTTTTTTGTTATTGTCAATCTCATTTTAATGCTATAGCTTCTCTTTATAGTTATTTATAACAATACCATTAATGTTGTTGATATATTGATCATCTTCTACTAATTTGAATATCAAAGTTAGAAGTAGCATCTCTACCTTATTTTTTAGACTTGAGAGTTTTTTACCAATGTTTGAAGACTATAAGAAGTGTGTCTTTCTTTAAGTTTGCCAACTTGCACTTGTACATAAGTACCTTATTATAGCCTTGTTGTCCACAAGTGGTAGATGAACTTTTGAAAGAAGGATAGGGTATGGTGTATTGCTTTTAATTAAAAAATTATATATTATAAAATGCTTTTGAAATTGTTTGATTTTCCTCCAAGTCTCGTTGGTACTATTACAGCCCTAGTTTCCCCAGCAATAAAAATCACAGGGATAACTAGTGTGTCAAAAAGAAGCTTATTTTTTTCCCAAATCCAAAACTCAACTTCTATAGAATTATTTTTAAGACCATAAAAAGCTTTCCTACGTTTACTAATAATTTTTTTAGCACTATTTTTCTTTTTAAGCTTATGATAGATATTAATTATGAGATATTTATATGATAGGACTTCCTCCAAGTTGTGGTTAGTGCAAACAATGACATGTCTTGTCATAATTATTACTATATATTTTAATCCATATTCATAGTCATCCTAGAGTTAGTGAAAATTATGTAAGAATTTGAAGCTAAATTTCAAGGTCAAAAATGTTATTTTCCAAAAACAAAACATCATACTTGGCCCATGAGGTTTGTCCTTAAACATCATGGTTTCTCTAGGAAAGATTTGTAACTTGTCCATATAAATCCCAAAAAGAGTAGGGGATAAAGGACATCATTTCATAATCCCTATATTATAATTATTTTTTTCTAATCAACCATGTTACTTCTTACCTAATTGGTGTACCAAGCATTACGACCAAGGCATCATGCACATGTCTGGAGGAGGTTGATCGGAGTGCCTACTTTTCATAACATTATGAGAAGGATTAGATGAAGGAGGAGGATTGAAAGGTTTCATTGCAAGATTCATCCATCTAGACAACATTTTCAAGTGTGACTTGAGTAGGATGATGTGTATGTACACCATGATGGGAAAAACAAGGGTCAAGTTTTTTAAAGACAAGTCCTTATTCATACATGTAGAATGCATGGTAAAGGAAGAATAGTTAGGTAGCTTCTAGGGTGTTGGACTCAATACTGAACTTGGCACATTTTCTTGTATTACAATCCTACTAGTTAGTATCTTGGTCTCCTTAGCCAATATTCAATTTATGAGCATTTCTATTTTACTACTTGGAAACCAGTTCAACATTTCAAGGAATTGGGAAAAAAAATGAATGAGAGATGTGTGGATTATATAGTAACCTTGATTTCCTAACCTATGTGTCTAGTCTATCCTTTAGCCCTCTACTTAGTCAATCCTTACCATCATTGTCTCTAGTCAATGCTTCTATCCCTAGCTACCATGAGTAGTTGAGGACCAAGCTATTTGTGGTCTCCTCCTATGTATCTCTATATGATGAACTAATATTTTCCATTGTTGAGATTAGTTCCTCTATATTTTCTTGCAATTTCCTTTTAAATTCCTAAATATGACCCAATTCTCAAATTTCTATGGCACGCCAAGAACCCTCTCAAATGCTCACTCATTTATGTTTGACTTAGATATGTTATCCTACAATATTACCCCTCATTATTACTAATAAATCCTATATTTCTTGGTCCCTCCACTTCTCAGTTGACCCTTTATAAAAATTTTCAAGTGTGAGTTCATCACAATGAGGGATATGGGCAAAGGTGTTGATCTTGAGTACACCAAACATGGGCCTAGTAAAGGCACCTCTTCTTCTATCACATTTTCCCCTCCCCTACAAACTCCACAACACACAACCAGATCCCAACTGAATGCCATAAGAGTGATTGTGGATTTCCATTTCAAGTTCCTTATAAAAACCAAAGCTAAGGTG
The DNA here is from genome assembly GCA_034641835.2 of Pinus albicaulis. Taxonomy (NCBI): domain Eukaryota; kingdom Viridiplantae; phylum Streptophyta; class Pinopsida; order Pinales; family Pinaceae; genus Pinus; species Pinus albicaulis. Next base: position 217,239,316 of record CM076584.1, on the reverse strand, counting down.
GCTAACAAGGAGTAGGTCATCAAGAGAAAAAAATGTACAGACTCCAATGCACCACTAGAGGTTGAATTCAAAGAATAGGTTCAAGATTCATATTACTTTAAAACAAGAGATACCAATATTTTTAAAATAATTGCGCTATGTTGGTTGAATAATAACTTCATCACTCAAGTGGTGGAGGATAAATGTAGTTAAAAATATGATAACATTGAAAATTTTAATGTGATGGACCAAAATTTTGATGCACTAGGTAAAGAGGTATTTACCATTGAGATCACAATCAACAACTATATAGAGACCCAAAACAACTCATGGAGGACACATATTGCAATGTTCCTATAGAGGATAATACGAGGTATTTAAAGGGATAATGAATGTAATGTGATCATAATAATGGAATATGCCCACTATGTAATTAAAGGAAATAATATAATATAAGGACTATTTGGCACAAGCCCTTAGGAATGCTCACTAGAAAATATAAATAAACATGAGTATCATTGTGTTGGAGGTGTGTTGAATTGTATTGTCTTGTAGCAAGCATAGCTTATGGAGTGATTTCTTCCATAAGGAGTATTTTTTGGTGTTACCCTACTTTAAGGGTTCTTCATTATATATTATTATGTTATTTATAGTGAATGTATTGGATATATTTGGTTTTTTAAGGTTTGTCTTGGAAGTTATATGGTGGATTCTCTCTTATATATTTGAAGTTTTATTACACAGATCAATTTCCAACTTCTACAAGTACTCCCTCAAATCCCATTATCTTAGATGAGGACTTGATGATTAGAGAAATAAATGTTATTGGAAAAAGCAAGAACAGGGTCCATAGGGTTAAACCCATTTGTTTATATTTGTCAAGATAGAGGAAAATTTATAATAGCCTCCTTAAACACATGTTATATTATCTATTTTTTAAAATCAATGGGATAGTGAAACATGAGTATAGGCTTTCAAATACTTAAAAAAGCCATTGTTTATTTTATGAAGAAAAAAAATGGTCCTTTTGATTATTGTGGTCCTAGTTTCCTAGCTGGTAGGATATAGACAGTTTTGTTTCTACTCTATTTTGTGACATATATCTAGATTACAAAAAACAAAACCGTTACTTTTAAATTTAGCAATGAGTCTATCATATAACCTTATAATTGTAGCTTTCAACTCAAAGGGGACTTTTTTTTTTTCGCTCTGAGCCACGTTGCTCCTGCCTAGCCGCGCTGCCACGCCCTAGCAACTGCTCGAAGCCCCTGCTGCCTCTGCTTGTCTCTTGAGCATGGCCCCTCTGGATTCCTCCCTGGAAGCGGCCGCTTCTCTGATCCAGGCCCAGACCTTAGCTTTCTCTGCGCTAGTCAGTTCCTTGGCCCCTCCTCGCCCTAAGCCGGCACTTTCCAAATTCATTCAGAAGCTTGATGGACTGCAGGAGTTTATTCTTTCGCCTTCTCCGCCTCGCATGGCTGCCCTCTCTCTAGCAGAGAAAAGCCTCATTGGTTAATTCACAAGACTCTGGCCCTCCCCGAAGGCTGTTCAGAGGTGGGTCGAGTGCAATTGGGCTGACAAGATCTCCGGAAAAATTTCTATTCGTTTCTGTGGAAGGGGATATTTCACCTTCCACTTTGAGACGAAAGAAGATAAAGACCTTATCTTTAGGAATGGTCCCTATTTTATGGACACCAGGGGCCTGTATCTCAACAAATTGACGTCGGATTTTGATCCTGAACTTGACGTACCAAATGTTGTTCCTGTCTGGGTACGCCTCCTGCACCTCCCTTTACATTGTTGGGGGGATGATTCTGTCCGAGCCATTGGGAACACAGTGGGAAAATTCATTGATCGCAGCAAACCGAAGGACAACATGCAAGCTTGCGCCAGGATCTGTGTTGAGGTGGATCTGGGCAAAGGCCTCCCCAAGGCTATAAAGCTAAAAGTTGATGAATGGACACATATTCAGCAGCTCGACTATGAGCAAATCCCGTTTAAATGCAAGGTATGTCACGAGTATGGTCACTTTGCTAATCGCTACTCTAAAATTATAGATGTTGAATCTCCAGAATCTGATTCGCAATGGGAAACTGTGAAAAGAAAGAATACCTCCTCTAACCCTAAAAGCAATCCCCCTGTAGCGCCTCCTCCAAAATCCACCCCTTCGTCCTCCTCTTCTCCCAAGATCCCAGATCCAAGCCATCAGGCTTTAGCACCCCACTCTCCCCCCCCCCCCCAAATATTTGTTATATATGTCCAATCCTTTCTCCTCCATCTCTCCCCCTGATGAGGACCCCCCCCCTTCTCAACTCTTCCTCCCAACCTGATTCCCCTCGCCCCTCTCCTACCCTCCCTGACCCTCCCTCCTCCTCCCAGGATCCCTCTTCCATTCGAATCACAAGGAACTTCGTGAAAGAGCATGGAGCTACTATGGAAAACACTAAAAAGCATGGCCTAGGAAGGAAGTCATCCAAGCAGCACTGTGATGAAAATTCCCAAAAGGATATAGCATTGGGAACACAGAACCCCATCGAAACCTATATATTGGGACAGAACAGTAAGGATACAATGCAAAAGGAACAAGGAGGGAAAGCAACTCTCCGAACAACCTTTTTGCAATGATGAAAGTCCTGTCATGGAACAACAGGGGTCTAGGGCACCCCTCCAAAATAGTAGTCCTGAGAGACCTAATAAATCAAGAGAAGCCGAAAATTATTCTCCTACAAGAAACAAAACAAGGAGATCTAGAAATGAAAACAATTTTGGACAAAATGAAGCACTATGGTGGCACCCTATCTGAATCAAGGGGTGCTTCTAGCGGATTAGCCACCCTCTGGTAGCATAGCATATGGACACATAAAGCCACTACAGCAACTCAAAATTGGATAAAAGTGACCCTAGAAAATTGCAGAGATCAGAAATTAATCATTGTTTACAATGTATATGGCCCCAATCATTACAGGGAAAAATAACTCTGTTGGAGCTCCATCAAGGAATACATCGACAATGATGAAGGCAATAATATCATAATGGGGGGAGACTTCAACTTAATCCTCCATGCAAATGAGAAAAGGGGAGGTTGTTTCAATCCGGACTCCTCTAGAGATCAGCTAGAAGACATAATGAAAAACCACGAATTGGTCGACATTGCACCAAAAAATCGAAGATACACTTGGAGAAATAGAAGAATTGGGAAAGGGAATATAATGGAGAGGCTTGACATAATTCTGGCTGCTGTCACTCTTCTCTCGCAGTATTCCATTTCCACTGCCAACGTTCTCCCCTTCTTAGCCTCGGACCATTACCCCATCACCCTCACCTTCGGAGATCACCACTCTCTTGGCCCCATCCCCTTCAAGTATAGTCCGCTCTGGAATGATATTCAGGAGGTAAATCAGCTGGTGCATAACATCTGGATGCAACACATTAAATATTCCCCCTCCTTCATTTGGGAATCTAAATTTAAAAAAAAAACTAAACTATCCCTGAAAGAATGGGCCAAAAACCATTACAAAGAACCGGAAAAGACCAAGACTGATCTCAAGTCCAAATTGGATGATGTCCACAGCAGCATCGAAACTCAAGGTCTCAACCAAGATCACCTTGCTCAGGGAAAATATCTTTATTGGAAACTCTACAGAGCCAATAGGAAAGAGGAGGATAAATGGTGGATTAAGTCAAGGAACCTCTGGCTACAAGTTGGCGATAAAAATATGGCCCTTTTCCATAAGCAAGCCATAGATCGAAAAGCCAGGAATAATATTGCTTCCATCATTGATGCAGATGGCCACATGCAAACTAATCATGATGCTATTAAAAGCGTTGCCTCAGCGCACTTCAAAGATCTATTAACAGAGACAAAAATTTTGGAAGACTACTCTGAATTTTTGCAGCACCTTCCAACCATGATCACCGAGGAAATGAACAGTGCTCTCAACCATGAAATTAGTGAATAGGAGATCAAAAATGAAATATGGGCCTTGAATATGGATAAACCACCGGGTCTAGATGGGTTCTCAATCCGCTTCTACAGGACTTAATGGGATCTAATAAATAAGGATCTTGTTAAAATGATTCAATGGAGGCAAAGGAAGAAGAAAATTGGGGGTTACACCAACTCTACCTTCCTTGCCCTTATCCCCAAAGAAAACCTCCCCTCTTCCATTTCCAGATTCATGCCCATCTCACTTTGAAAGTCCTCCTATAAGCTCCTAACCAAAATTCTTTCCATGCGCCTCAAACCTCTCCTCCATAGCCTTATTTCCAAAAATCAAGGAGGCTTCATCTTCTAGAGGCAAATTACTGACTCCATCCTCCTTGTTCAAGAAGCCATCCATTCAAGAATTTCCAGAAAAGAAAAAGGATTTATTTTAAAGCTTGACCTTGCCAACGCCTTTGATAGGGTCATGCACTCCTTTCTTCTAGCTAAGCTCAATAAAATGGGCTTCGACCATAAATTTTGTGCCCTCATCAACTCCTGCATCTCTAGGCCTTGGATATCTCCTCTTATCAATGGAAAACCAGCTCCTTCTTTTCAATCATCTCGTGGCCTAAGGCAGGGATGCCCTCTTTCCCCCTACCTTTTTATCCTCATGACAAAATCCTTTAGCAAGGTCCTGGATCAAAAAATGTGAGTTGGCCTCATTACTAGCATCAAGTTCGGCAACGGTGTTAAAAATATAAATCACTCTCAATTTGCAGATGATACTCTTCTAATGGGAGGAGCATCCAGCATAATTGTGCAGTGGTTTAAAACTGTCTTGGAAAAATTCATTCTTTACTTTGGAGGCCTGATCAACTACCAAAAAAGTTGTATCTATGGTTGGAATGCTTCTAATCATATTTTACACATCATTGCTAACATCTTCGAGGTTCCTTGCAATCTGAATTGGGACCACTTCACCTACTTGGGCATGCCTGTGAGTGCTGGTCCTTTAAAGGCTGAAGTTTGGAATGTCACTATTGAAAAAATGAAGAGAAAAGTTCAGCAATGGGGCTCATCTTGGCTCAATCTTGCTGGACGCCTTGTCCTCCTCAAATCTGGTCTCTCATCCTTGCCTTTGCATCACTTCACTCTCCTTCAAGCTCCAGCCATCATCCACCACAAGTTCGAAGCTATCATTAGGAAATTTTTATGGCAAGGAGGAAAGAATGAAAAAAAAAAAAAAATCTGGTCAAGTGGAGACAAGTTGTCCAAGACCAGGAACACAGAGGAATTGGTGTCTGCTTTCCCAAGCTCCTAAACAAAGCCTTTGGAGGAAATATTGTTTGGAGGCTCATCAGTGGGGATCAGGCTTGGTGGAAAAAATTCATGGAGGTAAAATATCTCAACACTACCTGGCAGCACATCCTAGACTATGACATCCCTAATAAACCTTGCTCTAAAATCTGGGCTCTCTGCAAAAAATCCATTCCCTTCTTAGCCCAAAATCTCTCCAAAGTCCCCATGGGAGGTGATACCATCAACATTGGAAAGGATCGTATTATAGGGAAATCTCCCATCATTGATAGGGTTGGCACCCATCGCATCATCTCTCATCTCAGCAATATGGGCCTTAGCTTTTTAAGACAAATTTCCAAATGGGATACTCAATCTCATCTCTGGACTGGTTGGCATTTTCCCAAAGTCCCAACCCATCTAGAAGCTAAGCTTGACAACCTCAAATCCCTCCTTTATGCTTTAGCTCCCATTAAAAAGGATAGCATAGATGATTTTAGATGGGACCCTTCGGGCTCGGCCTTTTCCATCCAAGCTGCCTACCAACATCTCTGCAATAACTACTATTCGGCACCTATTTGGCCCAGTTGAAAAACAGTGTGGAAATTGGAAGCAATCCCCAAGATTAAGGTCTTCATATGGACTCTCTTGAAAGAAAAAATTCTCACTTCAGAAAATCTCAAGAAAAGAGGTGTGCTCGGGCCTACAATGTGCCCAAACTGTCAAAATTCTGAAGAAACTGCTCTCCATATCTTCATTAGGTGCCCCTCTACTGCATGATGTTTGCTTGAGCTCATCCCTTCCTTCCAGCCTTGTTGGGCGCATCTTGGCTCTATAGCTGAGGTCCTCCACTCCTGCAAAAGCAGCTACCCCTGGGAAAAAAAGAAGAGAAAAATTTCGAAAATGATCTGGGACACCCTCCCATATGTTGTCTTATGAAACATTTTTCTTGCTAGGAACATGAATATTTTTAGCAATAAAGAGCCTTATTTTAGGAAATTTTGCAGTAATTCATGGAGCCTCACCCTTGAAACTGTCTCGGTCAAGTGCAACAACAGAATTGACTATAGCGAACTCTGTGTTGAGGAAAGGAGTTTCCTTGGCAATATTTGGGACAAAGCCAGTAGCATCATGCCTCCTCCCAAACAACCCTCTAGAACAGACACAAGCTGGAAGATTTGACTCAATGAAGCAAACTTCACTGAATGGATTCATAGTTGCGCCAGACCTACTTTCTTCTTTGATGGTGCCTCGAAAATGAATCCAGGCATTGCAGGAGCTGGAGGCATCATTAGAAGCATAGAAGGAATGATCCTTACAAATTTCGAATGGGGTCTTGGCTCCCTCTCCAACAATAGATCAGAGGCCTTTTCCCTTCTCCAAGGCTTGTATCAACTTAAAAATCTCAACATCTCCAACATATGATTTTTGGAGATTCCTCCATTGTTATCAATATGATGAAGCATGACCGGCCTATAAAAAAATATAGCCATTTGCCAAACGATCAGTAGGTGTCATGGCCTTCTTGATGATATGGAAGACGCTTCATTCTATCACATTCTCCGCAAAAACAATAAAGATTCCGACCTTCTCGCCAGCAAGCCCTGCGCATGAAATCCGAGGCATTTTTTATGTAATGATGCTCTAAATATCTGTCCCCTGCCATGATCTTGCTTCAGTCTGGTTTTAGATCTCAAGTGACTCCTCCCTCAGACCCCTCTACAATGCCATGCCCTCTTCGTACCTCCAACCTGCTCCCTCCCATGATCTTAGCTCTTTGGGTTTCCCCCCAAGCCATCTCCCTCTTCCTCTGCGGGCTTATATATCCGTCTGATCCGCTCTCTATATTCATCCCTCCTCTCCCTGTTATGCTTCCCTGCATCAAGCTTTGTAATGGCCTCTCCTATTTTGCTCTTCGGATTCTTTTTTTGGGCCTTCCATCGTTGCCCATCCTTTTCGCTGTTACTCTATCTTTTTGCTCAGCCTCTCCTGTGCCGTCTCCTCTGCCTATCCTAGGCGTAATTCTTCCGCCCTCGCTTCTGCTCCCTGCTCTTCATCTTTCCCCCATCGTTTCTTCCACCCCTCTCATCCACCTCCCTGAGTTGCGCCTTTGTCAGTCCAATCCTTCTCTACCTTCCAAGGACATTGCACCAACACACAAATCAGCTTCTGCCTTCAGTATGGCTCGCAGTGAAGACTGTCTTCACTGTGCAGATCTTCAAGTTGAGCTTGACCAAATAAGAACTCATCAAAAAATCCTTGATGCGAAGCTGCAAACAGAGGTAAAAAACTTGGATGGGAAACATGAAGCAGATGTCAATCTCTTTCTTCACAAGGTCTCTTCTCTTCAGAATCAGTTCAACAATCTTTCTAATTGATACACTCATGCAGAGGAGTTAGTACAAATTCTCAAATACATGTTGGAGAAACATACTGCTCCAAGCTCCAGCTCCAGCTCCAACAACATGAGGGATGCTGGTAATGAAGATAATCCTGATGTCTCAACAACACGCCATATCAGTCATATCAGCATTGATTAACTTCTTCTCTTCCATTTAGAATGTCCTTTAAATTTGTGTTTCTGTTATCTCAGTTTGTTCACATATATGCGCTATCTGTTTTTCAGCTCTTTTCAAACACTAGGAACAAAGGAATTGTAGCATTATGTTATAGCTACTTCCTCCCCTGCACTATGAGCAGTTTAGCATGTAAACTTTGAGTTCTTTCTCCTCTTTTTTGGAATACAAATAGCAACCGATTATGTTAAAAAAAAAACTCAAAGGGGACATACTATCTTGTAGCATCTTCCAAAGATTAGTTCAAATAATTGCAAGAAAATCTTTTTGAGGTCTTGAAACAGCATAGGATCCTACTTTTTTTTTGACACTCTTCTACTATAATCCTAAGAGTAATTGAATGCTTTAAAGTTGAAGGATAACTTTAGAAACTAGCTTATCCTTTGCCTCATTTATCATGGATTTCTAGCCAAACACTAATCTTCGTTTATAATTTTATACCATACAACTTGGCCATAAAGAAATCACCATAATGATCCTATGATTTGAGGGGTCACTTTTATTACCGCCTTTGAAAATAGGAATAATAAGGATAAATAGCTAAAGCTCGGTAAAAAATTTCTTCTACTATGTTGAAACCATTATGAATGTGAGGGATGAGAATAGAGCTACTAATTTTTAAATTTTTCCTAAACCCTTCAATGTCTTTATATTTTCCCTTTGCAAAATGCTTAAACGTGAATCCAATGTCTTCAATTGTGAAAAAAATGTGTTTTTCAAATCATTTGATTGTTATTTAATACATTAAGGATTCATAGATTTTTAGGATATGATTTCCAATCCTCAAAAGAAATCTTACCTTGATTATTAGCTTTTTGAATCAAATTGAGTATCCAAAACTTTTTAGAAAGAAGCAATCATTTCCCTTGGCTTTTATTAATGTATTTTTGCTTCTTTGTTTTATCTGACGTCTTGTGTTTTTTATTCTCGTACATTTTTAACATTCATTTGAGGTATCCTTGATATATTTTCTAATATTTTCCACCCTTATTATTGTACAAAGCATTGGTTTGATGGTTCTTTCTTTTGAGAGATGCAATTATGCAAGTTGATAATTTCATTATGAAAGTTAAGATACACATCTTTGATACTAATATGCATAAAGGGGAGGTTGAATTCCTTCTTTAAATATCTAAGATAAGCTTTATTTTGGTATATAATAAATTGGGTGCTTTTCATTATTTATATTATGTCATTGGGGGATGACAGGAAGAAGAGTGGTTATTCTCAAACCCAATGGAAAAATTAAAATTAAGTATAGTTGGGAGTTAGGAAATTGCACAAATAAAGTGGAAAAGGCACATGGATTACTGCAAGGGCTCCTTCTAGCTAACGAAGCAAATATCAAATATTTTGTGGTGTTGGCAAATTCGTAGTTGGTTATTCATCACCTTTTTTATGGATTTTTGCTTAAGGCTTGCAATTTGTGAAGCATTATTGATAGAATCACGAATTTGAAACTATCCTTCTCTACTATTAGCTTCTTTCATGTGCTAAGAATGAAAAAGCAGATGATCTCACCAATAAAGGCGTAAATTTGGATGCAAGAGTCCTATGAGAAATCCTATTCCTTCCCTCGTAAATATTCTTTAACAAAGGGTCCGTTATGCAGTGTAAATTTTGTTTGTATCTACAAGTATTTTGGAGAATATACACCTCCAAATACCTTATGTCCTTTAGGATAGTAAAAATACTAATAGATATAGAAAACAAATATATTCATGAGATTGTAGGTATAGCTAGCCTCGAAGGATTTGCATTGTACTCACTTATTGTACAAGTTGCGATCCAGACGCGAATTTTGATTTTATACAATATTCTCATCACAGTTTTTAAAAAATATGAATTCATTGAGATTTTTATTCATGTCAACATTTTCAATAAAGAATAAGAGTTTGTGATTTAAATCATTCTAATGATTATTCATAATATAATTATTATAAATTTGATTGATTAAGAATATTGATGTAATTGCATAATCATCTCTCTCTCTCTCTCTCTCTCTCTCTCTCTCTCTCTCTCTCTCTCTCTCTCTCTCTCTCTCTCTCTCTCGATATATATATATTCTCTCGATATATATATATGTGTGTGTGTGTGTGTGTGTGTGTGTGAGAGAATATCTTTATATTCCATATGATGAATATACATGTTTTTGCCCTCAAGATATTAGTCAAATTGAACAATAAGGCTTGAAGCCATCACAACAAAGCTCATTATGTCACTTATGGGAATTGAACATGGGTGTGGACTATAACAATAATTTCTCCCAACCACTCAAGATTAACCCAATTGACAAGCAAAATCTACTGCAATATTTTCAATTCCATTATATATGTCACTTGGATTCAATAGTACCACTTTCTTATAGCATTACAAATATGTGACATCCCCCTTTTTTTACCCCTACCATGTAACGTCAAATGTAACTATAACTCTACCATCGGGAACTATAATTGGTTTTAAATTTGTTAATCAGTTGGTAATTATTAATTAAAATCAATTAAACTCACATGAGGAAGGAATGACCTACCGACATGTTGATGATGTTGGGGCCACCAATATACATGGGATCTCCCCAATATGAAGACCCAATTATACCTCACATCATTTGGTGTAGGAGTCCCATCCGGAATATGGCTTGGTTGTTGAATAAGTGGGTTTTATTGATGTGCCTTGGTTGCAATAACACATAGAGTGGTGTATTCGTGGCTTTGGAGAAACAAGTGTGTGACTCTGCAGAGGTTCAAGTGAGATGCATGAAAGTTTCTAACACGACAAAGGTAAAGTGAGCGAGCCACTTAGAAGCCTGTAATAGTACACAACTTTAAATGAACACACAAGCATAAAAGAGATCATAAGTTAGCCTGCAAAATAGCTCATAATTTAGCCATGATACAAATATACAACATCACACATTCAACAAGATTCTTAATAATAAAAACGAAATATTTCATAAGCATAAGCATAAGTGAAATAACATGCATTGCAATCATAACAAGAATAGTCCTATTATATTCATAACATATGCATGAAAACGTGTTGACTCTAAGCTTTTATTAAAGTGAAAGTTCCAATCATACATATACGATTGATGAACCACTAACCCCAATAGTGGAACATGAATTCTACACCAGCTCCTCCAAAGAAATATACTCCCTCTATGTTGTGCATAAGCCAAGGATCTCAAAAAAACTCCCAAGCTCATGATCCTAAGCTGAAAGCCTAGCCAAAAGCTTGGCTCCCAAAATCCCTTTACATGAGTTAAGAGAACATATTTATAATAAAATGGGTGACTATTCATCTCCCTTTTGTGACTCTTAGACTTCTCTCATGACTCTTCAACTTATTTATAAAATGACTCTTCACATTACACAATTAACACTAGGAATTCCACTTACAAATTAATTACAAAATAATATTACACTATACTCATACCCATATAGGAGAAAATTGGGTAGAGCCAACTAGACGGCCTAATAAGACAAAACCGGTTAAGCTTAAGTTTGGGGAAATTTCGGCTCAACAACTTCCACTTTTTGTTTCTCGGTCACATAATGGTGCCAAGATTTGTATTGCACAATGACTTCCCCAAACTCTATGATGGTATCAGGTTGGAAGCGGACTCTATCCTCCATGGCATCCAGTTACACTGATTTGGAACTGGTTTGAGTTTCCTTATTTAGCAGGAGCAACATAGTATTGATTTGGACAAGGCCACCAATATACTTCTACAGATTCTTCCTGTTCACTTCAAGATCCTCCTTGGTGATGATCTGTCTGCACTGCTCCAAGAACTATTCGATCTCCTGCCCGAACTGATTCTTGTGTTTGTCCTAAGTGAGTGAGACAACTTATAGGATCCTGTGTGATTTCACCAGGAAATCCACATTTTTATACAATCATGCATATGAGGCCTGAATGTTGGCAATGAACGAGGTGATTTGTTTGTTATTCTGGATTAGCATTTGAACCTTTTCTTTCTCCAAATCTGCCTCTTGCCTTGTTTTTTTTTCCAATTCAAGAGGTGCCCCTTTGTATTGCATTGACCATTCATGCACAGTAGAAATATTTGTTTGGACATCCTTAAGAGTTTTAACATGATCTTTACACTTCTACTGCAAGTTGTGCAAGTGGACAACTGCCTTATGCACAGTGAAAAGTTTTTCATACAAGCTCTTCATAGTTTCTCCCAATGTCGATACTTCACCAAGTATGGCTTCCTTGAGTTCTTACAAAAAAACTTGTGCAGGAGACGAATTCTGAAATTTTGCTTGGAGTTTTTCAACCTCTTACCTAGTAGCCTGCAAGTTCTTTTCCAAAAAAAATTTCTCGACCATGAAGTACTCTGTATTTGAAATTTTTTCTGCTGTGAAGGCCAATTTGGTTGCGGAAATGGAATTTGGATTCCTTCTAGTGTATGTCACAATCACCCTTTCTCTAATAAATGTATGATATTGTGAGATTTTTTGGAAAATGTTTCTTCCTTGCTTGTACAATCTTCTTCTAAAGCTTTTCATAGGTCATATTCTACGTGTCCATAACCAGACCCTCATTAAGAGGAACAATTTCCTCTTCCTTTCTTGCATCTTTCTCTACTACTTGTGGAGGGGGACATTGAATGGTGACTGGTTGTGTGTTTGGAATAATATAAACATCTTTATTTAATGACTTTGATTCCACCTCCATTTCTTGATTCAGCTCTTCAATTTATTCAACGATCTCCTTGTCTTGCAATTGCCCGCTCTCCTCTTATGGTAGTCGGTTCTTCTCTTGTTCCTCATCTTGTTTCTGTGTTGCTTCTTCTTTTGCTCTTCGCCTTTCTTCTTCTTCCTACTTCTGCCTTTCTTCCTCCAATATCCTTTTCTCTTGTTCTTCCCTCTTCTTTTGTTCTAATTCCTGCATCCTATTTTTCCTCTTCTTCTTTTTTGTTATGGTCGCTTTCAGAATGAAAAGTTTTCTTTCATCTTGCGGATTCGCTCTCCCCTGGGACTATATGCAACCTTGCTCTTACCCTTTTCATGCATGATTGCGCTTTATTGTTGGTTTTGCCTCTAGAGTAACTTCCTTCTGCGAACTAACTTCCGGTGTTCCAGCAAGGCTAACTTGTTCACGGGTCTTGGAGGCATTATAATATTTTTTCCATGCTTCCTCCTTAGGTCTGTGAAAGGTCTTGCTTGGCCACTCAAAATTAATCCTTGCATAGTGGTCTCTACAAACATTCCTAGGATCGTACAGATTGAATTCCAAATGACCAAATGTGAAATTCTCTATCTCCTTGCCTCTTGTGTCTACGACTTTCAGATTCTTGATTTCATACAATATGATTTTCATAGGAATAGTGGGCCATGGTGCTTTCTTCTTCCTCTACAAGACTATTGATAACCCTGTGGAAATATGGTATGGAAATTCTTGCATGAATAACTTATCGGTGGCATACCTTGGTAGAAGGTGCGGAGACTTACGTCCATCTCACACTCTAAGGAAAGTTCCATCTAGTGAGGCAAACCAATCTCCTATTTCTTACACTACTCCAATGCCCCATGTGACATAAAAGGTGGCTCTTCCTCAAAAATTAGCTCGTATAATGGAATGAGGAAGCGATTATTCAACCTTTCCATTACTCCTTTGTGGCTTCACTCTAAAAGCAGCTTGCAATAGATGTGCACGGCGGGCTCTTGTGGTGTCCAATTCCAATTCATGCCAGGAAATGAATTGTGAGAGAAAATTGCATCTATTATATAGGAAAACATGTAAAATATAGCTTGATTTCTATTGGGAGGATTCAAGGCATTAGCTACATGGATCTTCAATTGTCTAGCCAACAAGTCTGACCAGTTGAATGGTTTTCCTTTCTTCATAACCTGGTTTAGTAAGAGTGCCCACCCTTCAAGGAAGGTCTCATTACTCTGTTGACCATATATTCTACAACGCATAACTATCGAGAGCTGTTGGCCCTCCTGAGATTTTTTTTCTTGTAGGCATTGGTGGGTGTCCGACAGAACTTTAGTAGCTCTTTCACATAGCTTTTGATAATGTCCTTTGTGCTCAAGTAGTTGGTGGTGGCATAGAATTAGGAATCCATCAAATATTTCAGCTCCAATAAATGGTACATGATATGGTAATCCAATGCCATAAAAGAAACAAAGCCTTTTTCCGATATCATTCTTTAGAGTCGTAGTCTTAGAATCTATATGTGAAATTATCCAGCTGACAATGTTTGCACATGGGAAGTCGGATACCTGCATGCAACCTTATGTAACCCTGAATTTTGGACATTAATATACACCTTCTAGTCCTCCAAATATTCTTTGATGCTTTTTTCAGAGAAAGCTTCCTTTACTTTGTGCCATGTCATATCTGAATCTCTTTCTATGAGCAGTTGAGTATCCACGAAAACTAGTAGGTCCATAAAGGTACTGTCAAAATCCTCCCTGGTACTTCTTTCAGTGGTATCCTTTGAAGCAGATCTCTTTGGTGCCAAATGAAAATGACCGATGAAGAGAATTTCTCAACAACTGTAATTCCTGTAGGATGAAAATGCACTCATGGCAAAGGTGAGTTAACTTCAGCAAAATGACTTACAAAGCAAGATCGCATCAGCAACCACATGACTAAAGGGAAATATTGTGGAACTCTTGAGTTGAAGGGAGGGGTACTGGCTAGATGAGTTGCGAATTACGCAGTATCAGCATCCAAGGGAGCAACTTGAGGCCTGACACTTTGCAATACAAAGTTTCGGTCTGGGAAGACTGAGGGGGAGAATGTGCATTGTACAGTCTCAGTGGCCAAGGGATAGGATTGAGCCCTGGAACTACATAATCTATAGTTGGGTCAACCTGGAACTATGCACTGCATAGTCTCATAGGACAAGAAGGCAGCTTGAGCCTTGGACTTCCACAATTCCAACTATACAAGGCACTTGTTGGCCGAGGAAAGGGCGTATTTTCCTGAAAAGAGTATGGGAAACTGGAATATATGGGTGATGGTGAAAGTTAGAGTGCAGATCTAACTAATAATATATCAATCAATGCAAATAAAGTGCATAATATCAACATGCAAAAGGGAAAACAAACATGCATGGAGAGTCGTTGAAATGGCGACTACTAATGGGAAAAAACAACAAAACTCATGCGACAACTATAAAAGGTGAATGACGGGCTGAAGCAACACTTCTACAAGCTAATATAAGTTAAAACACCAACAACCATGAAAATGAACAAGCGAAAAAGGACTCACAGAAGCGAAACAACAAAAGGTGACCGAAAAAGTGACAAAAGACGACAAAAGAAAAACTTACCCAGAAAAGCGCCGCAAACTCTGTTGAAGGCTCCTTGATAAATTTGGGAAGGCTAGAGCTCCAAAATAGAATGTACAAATTATATTTAGGGGCATCCATGATTAGAACTGGATCATGGACCTAAGTGACAGCTCAAAATTCAAAGTGTTCTAAAGTGTGCTAAACCTGAGCGACCAGATAGATCTCGTCTTCCTAATTCTGGCATCGTGAATGGTTCGAAAAATCAACACCGTATGAAGAAGTTACACGGTTTGAAAACTCTAGTAAACTGCAAAATTTGGACTTTGACCAAGTTTGACTTGGATTGGGAAAATTTTAAAAGAGAATATTCCTAGAATATTCCCCAGAATATTCCATTTCGGTCCAATTAGGTTATGACATGTGGCGTTGTATTATTGGTTAGTAGGTTGACTTATGATTTTATTGACCAATCGGAGGCTACCACGTGGCCCTAAATGCTTTATTAAAATATTTGGGACTGCACATGAATTGAACCCCTGACCTCCTGTCTGCAAGAACCATGTTTTACCGTTGCGCTAACTGTTGGTTCTTAACAACATAACGACACCAGAAATATTTTAAGTGTTATGGTTTATGCATTGGGGGTTTGGGGGACCAGCCCCCCCCCCCCCCCATGTGGTCGTAGCTTGAAACCACAGGCCAGAAGTTAAGCCCTTTCCGTGATGGTCAAGCCATTGTGTGTTCACATATCACATAAAAAACCTGGGACATTTAATGATGGTTTATAACTGTAACACTCGTCGGTTAACACGTTCACATGGCGGTGTTGGTTGCAGTCATCCGCGCGGTTATCCACCTTAAACCCTGGTTCAACCACAATGAAACTCCAGTGTAAAACGGGTTCTGCCGATGGTGTATTAACCATGTGGTTTGTGGCATGTGCCCAACCACTAACTGAAATTTAACTTACCGGTGATTCTGGCGGTTAAATTGGAGCGCACTCTAAAATGGCGGAAAACCCAAACTTATCTGCAGTTAATTCCAGTTTCTCCACAATTAGCGGAGCATTTTTGGGTGTCACTAGACAAATATTGTTTTGGCTCTATCTTGAGCTAGATTCCCCAATTATGGAGTGCCAATAGTCAATTTCGACTATCTCCAACATTCCAGACTCATTGGTGAGGGTTGCAGAGCCATTAGAGGAATTTGAGGAGGTTTTTTCTTCGGAGAAGTTCTAGGGGCCACTAGGGCCACCATGGGCCAGCAACAGTTTGAGGCCTAGCCAGGGCAGCTAGAGGCCATATTCATAAATCCAATAGTCAATTTAGGATGTTTCAGATGTTATGTAACTAATGGTGTGGCTTTTAGAGCATGTAGATGAATTTTTAAGGCTGAGATGCTTCAGTGAAGTTCCAGGGGCCATCAGTGCCAGCTTTTGCCAACAGAAGTTTGAAGCCTAGCTAGGGCAGTTAGAGGCCTTGTGAAGTGAACCAATAGTCATTTCTAACTTTTTTTATACTTATGAATCAAATGGAGGTGTTTTAAAAAACTTTTGAGGACTTATAGGGGTCGATAACCCATCAAAGAAGTTTTCAGTGACCCCAAGTGCCAAGGGGCGTCGACAGGTGTTGGAGGCGAAACCAGAGCAGCCAGAGGCCATTTTCAGTAAACCAATAGTATATTCTAACTATTTTTGGTATTATGAATCCAATGAAGATATTTTCAGAGGCATTTTAAGACTTATAGAGCTCGAGAATCTACAGGGAAGTTTGTGAAGCCCAGGACAAACTGTGGAGGGAGGCCTAGTTTGGGGATGCAGTGCTCATTTTGAGCAAACGATCAGTCTAATTTTGGTTTTGGATGTGTGCTAGAGATATTGGGTGAGGTTTCAGGGACAAAATAATAATTCTAAAGGATTTAGTTCCATAGAGAAGCTCAGTGTAGCTCAGTGCACCGATAGAAGGAATCAAGTCTAAGGGAGCCTAGATCTATTTGTAGAGTGATGACAGCCATAACTGGGATATAGATGGTATTCTAAGCCCTTTGGTTCAATTCATTAGCCATTGGATTTAAGTTTGGAACTTGTAAAATAAACTTTTCCATAATCCCAAAGAGCCAAATCAAGATGACAAGAGCTCAAGGAGACGTAGCCCACGATATTCGGGTGAAATCCTAGATTAATTTTGTTATTATGTGTGGATGTTTATTTGCTGCATTATATTGTTGTTACACATGTTTAATTTCAGCTAAAAAAAATGTACTTAAAACACTTAAATAGTTTAAAATCATACACCTATTTCAAGTAAAAATTTCTGCAAAAGTCAAGTACAAGCTAGATCTTGTATTTGTTTAACTGAGTGGGAGGTTCTTGAAAAGAATAATGAGTTTTCCAACCCATTTACAGATCAGGTTGGTATCATAGCACTTGTTTTCTTGATTGACAGAGCAATAACTTGCTTGTTTGACTTGAAAGGTGTTTAAACGGTGCAAAGAATTTGACTGTTTGACTATTTTGCAAATTGAGTGTTGCTTGAGTTTGTTAGAGGTGAAGGGAAAGCTACTGATAGCTAAGTATAGGAGAGGAAAGAAGGAAGAAGGGCTGAAATAAACTTCCTTACCCAAAGGACCTCAAGGCCACCCTTGAAGCACAAACCCTCTTGACGATTGTTTGTTTGCAAAAGGTTGTTTGAAGAAGAGCTTGACTCTACAACCAGTTTGTTCATAAGCTTTGTCATTGTTTTGAAAGCTTTGGAATTGTTGATTGAAGTTAGTTTTGCTCATTATCGTAATGAGAAATTCATCAAGTGAGGTTTAAAAACCCCCCTCCTTACAAATATTCTTCGATGAAGACATGAAGTGTGACTTCTACATCTTGAAGGACATGGTGAAGATAGAAGAGAAAGCACAGAAATTCGTGAGAAATTGTTTGCTATGAAGTAAGAGAAGGAAGAAATTCTTCAAATATTGCATGATATGGAGATGCAACTCCATCATGCCCAAGAGGCTTTGACCAAGAACATGCGTGAAGCAGAGGTAATTCACTCTAATTTGTCTTCAATTTCCTCTTTAGAAAGATGTGTTGGTTCATTTGAAAAGCACACTAGAGGTATAGCATCCAAGTTAATGTTTAAACTGGGCTATGAAGGCAAGGATTTAGGCAAGCATGCACAAGGCATGATTGATCCTATTTTGGTTGAGGAACGACCTAAGGAATTTTGTCTTGGTTATGTTCAATCTAATGGCAAAGACTCTAAATCCATGAAGGCATGTGAGGAAACTTCAAGAAGAACTTTTGTTCCAAGTTCTAAATCACAAACATGTCAAGTTTGTTTTCAAGTTGATTGTCATTGTTTGAAGCCTATGTTGCAGCAAGAAGATTGTAGACATGCAGATTATGGCGAGCATGCAAGTTCAGATAGTTTTAAAGACATAAACATATTGATGTTAGTCTGCAAAAGAAATTTGGAACCTCTACTAGTTCATCTCCTCAAGAAGGCAAAAAGGATGGACATGCAAGCCAGCATATGAGGTATAATTCTTCCCATAGTCAAGTTGATTATGTTTCTACAAGACATGAAAATTCTGTATGCTTAAATGGAAGAAAGAGTTGTTTTGCATATTGTGGTATGTTTACCCATGATGTTTCGAGATGCTGGAAGAGGATGAAGGTATATAGGAAGTAGTTGATTTCAAAGAAGGTGCATAAGACTTACACACATTTCCAAAGAAAGGGACATGTTGTTTCCCAATGTTGGACATTGCATCCAACTAATCGTCCCAAGCATTTGAGGCAAGAGGACAGAAAGACTGGCGAAAGTAGAACCAGGGATTCCATTATTTATGTGAGAACAGATGTTTCACATGAAGAATATTTGCAGCAACAAAAGTCACCGTGGAAGTGGCTTGGTGACATTTGGTTTGACTTCTTGACACAGTAGGACATACACTCATTTGTACATATGAAAATTTCAGTTATGTATGCATGTATTTATGTTGTAATCTCACATTTTTTTGAGCCACCTTGGATCAATGATCAAGGAAGAAGCGATGTTCAGCTACCTTCTATAAATTTCTCGACAAAAATTTCTAAGTGAGTGCATGGAAGGTAGTTCTTGACAAGAGGACAAGCACATCCAGGAAGGGAAGTGTCGACTACCTTTGAGTTGTGGTTCAAAGGAACTAGTCATGCAAGGCAAGTGTATGGAGGCTGAAAAGAAGAGGGTGTTGTACTCTCATTTTCTGTACAGATCAATATATCAGTCTTTTTGGGTCCAAAATATTCCTAATGGGGAGGTGTGATCAGAACTGGATCATGGACCTAAGTGCTAACTCAAAATTCAAAGTGTTCGAAATTGTGTCAAACCTGAGCGACCGAATAGATCCCGTCATCCTAATTTTTGTGCTATGAATGGTTCGAAAAAATTACACCATATGAAGAAGTTATCGCAGTTTGAAAAGTCCAGTAAACTACAAAATTTGGACTTCGACCAAGTTTGACATGGATTGGGAAAAATTTAAAAGAGAATATTCCAGGGAATATTCCTAGAATATTCCAGGGAATATTCCTAGAATATTCCATTCCGATCCAATCAGGTTATGACATGTGGTGTTGTATTATTGGTTAGTGGGTTGACTTATGATTTTATTGACCAATCAAAGGCTGCCACGTGGCCCTGGAATGGTTTATTAAAATATTTGAGACTGCACAGGAATTGAACGCCTGACCTCATGTCTACAAGCGCCACATTTTACTGTTGCGCTAACCATTGGTTCTTAATAACATAACGACATCGGAAATCTTTTAAGCGTTATGGTTTATGCTTTGGGGGTTTGGGGGGCCATCCCACACCTCCCCCCCCCCATGTGGCTATAGCTCGGAACCACGGGCCAGAAGTTAAGCCCTTTCCGCAACAGTCAAGCCATTGTGTGTTCCATATCACATAACAAAATTGTGACATTTAATGACGGTTTAGAGTCGTAACACCAGTCGGTTAACACATTCACATGGTAGTGTTGGTTGCATTCATCCACGTGGTTAGTCCGCCTTAAGCCCCGGTTCAACCACAACTAAACTCCAGTGTAAAATGGGTTCCACCAACGGTGTATTAACCATGTGGTTTGTGGCATGTGCCCAAACACTAACTAACATTTAACTTAATGGTGATTCTAGCGGTTAAACTAGAGCACGCTCTAAAAATGGTGGAAAACCCAAACTTATCTACAGTTAAGTCCAGTTTCTCCACAATTAATCGAGCTTTTTTGGGTGTCACTAGACAAATCTTGTTTTGGCTCTATCTTGAGCTAGATTCGCCTAATTTTGGAGTGCCAATAGTCAATTTAGACTATCTCCACCAGTCCAGACTCATTGGTGAGGGTTTCAGAGCCATCAGAGGACTTTGAGCAGGTTTTTGCTTCGGAGAAGTTCTAGGGGCCACCATGGGCCAACAGCAGTTTGAGGCCTAGCCAGGGTAGTTAGAGGCCTTATACAGAAATCCAATAGTCAATTTTGGATGTTTCAAATGTTCTTGAACTATTGGTGTTTTTTTTTAAATCCTGTAGAGTACTTTTTAAGGCTGAGATGCTTTAGTGAAGTTCCAAGGGCCATCAGTGCCAGCTTTTGCCAGCAGCAGTTCGGGGCCTAGCCAGGGCAGCTAGAGGCCTTATGAAGCGAACCAATAGTCATTTTTTACTTTTTTGATATTTATGAATACAATGGAGGATTTTTCAGAATATTTTTCGAACTTCTAGAGGTCTAGAACCCATTAAATAAGTTTTCAGTGACTCTAGTGCCAGGGGGTGCTGACAAGTGTTGGAGGCGAAACTGGAGCAGCCGGAGGCCATTTTCAGTGAAACAATAGTCTATTTTGAATATTTTTGGAATTATAAATCCAGTGAAGGGATTTTCAGATCCATTTGAAGACTTATAGAGCTCAATAAGCTACAGGGAAGTTTTGGGCAGCCTAGGGCAAACTGTGGAGGGAGGCCTAGTTTGGGATACAATGCTCATTTTGAGCAAACGATCAATCTAATTTTGGTGTCTAATATGTGTTGGAGATAGTAGGTGAGGTTTCAGGGATATAAAAATAATTCTAAAGGAGTTAGTGCCATATAGAAGCTCAGTGTAGCTCAGTGCACCGACAAAAGGAATCAAGTCTAAGGGAGCCTAGATCTGTTTGCAGAGTGATGACAGCCATGATAGGGATATAGATGGTATTCTAAGCCCTTTGGTTCAGTTCAGTAACCATTGGATTTAAGTGTGGAACTTTTAAAATAAACTTTTCCATAATCCCAAAGAGCCAAGTCAAGATGACAAGAGCTCAAGGAGACGTAGCCCACGATATTCGGGTGAACTCCTAGATTAATTTTGTTGTTATGTGTGGATTTTTTTTTGCTGCATTATATTTTTGTTACACATGTTTAATTTCAGAGAAAAAAAAAAAAAAAAAAATGACTTAAAACACTTAAACAATTAAAAATCATACACCTATTTCAAGTAAAAATTTCCACAAAAGTCAAGTACAAGCTAGATCTTTTTTTTGTTTAACTGAGTGGGAGGTTCTTGAAAAGCATAACCAGTTTTTCAACCCATTTACAGATCAGGTTGGTATTATATCACTTGGTTTCTTGATTGACATATAAATAGCTTGCTTGTTTTACTTGAAAGGTGTTTAAACAGTGCAAAGAATTTTACTGTTTAATTGTTTTGCAAACTAAGTGTTGATTGAGTTTGCTAGAGGTGAAGGGAAAGCTACTGATAGCTAAGTCCAGGAGAGGACAAGAAGGAAGAAGGATTGAAAGCAACTTCCTTACCCAAAGGACCTCAAGGCCACCCTTGAATCACAAACCCTCTTGACGATTTTTTGTTTGCAAAAGGTTGCTTGAAGAAGAGCTTGACTCTACAGCCATTTTGTTCAGAAGCTTTTTCATTGTTTTGAATTTTTTGGAATTGTTGATTGAAGCTAATTTTTTTCATTATCATAATGACAACTTCATCAAGTGAGGTTTCAAAATCCTCCTCCTTCACAAGATTCTTCGATGAAGACATGAAGCGTGACTTCTACATCTTGAAGGGCATGGTTTAGATTCTGTTTGAAGATAGAAGAGAAAGCATTGAACTTCGTGAGAAATCGTTTGTTATGAAGCAAGAGAAGGAATAAATTCTTCAAATATTGCATGATTTGGAGATGCAGCTCCATCAAGCCCAAGAGGCTTTGACCAAGAACATGGGTGAAGCAGAGGTAATTCACTCTAATTTGTCTTCAGTTTCCTCTTTAGAAAGATGTGTTGGTTCATTTTAAAAGCACACTAGAGGTATAGGGTCCAAGTTAATGTTTAAAATGGGTTATGAAGGCAAGGGTTTAGGCAAGCATGCACACGGCATGATTGATCCTATTTTGGTTGAGGAACGACCTAAGAAATTTGGTCTTGGTTATGTTCAATCTAATGGCGAAGACTCCAAAGCCATGAAGGTATGTGAGGCAAATTCAAGAATAAATTTTGTTCCAAGTTCTAAATCACAAACATGTCAAGTTTGTTTTCAAGTTGATTTCCATTTTTTGAAGCCTATGTTGCAGCAAGAATATTTTCGACATGCAACTTATGGCCAGCATGCAAGTTCGGACAATTTTCAAGACATAAACACTGATGTTAGTCTACAAAATAAAGTTGGAACCTCTACTAGTTCATCTCCTCAAGAAGGAAAAAAGGATGGAAATGCAAAGCAGAATATGAGGTATAATTCTTCCCATATTCAAGTTGATTATGTTTCTGCAAGGCATGACAATTCTACATGCTTAAATGGAAGAAAGGGTTGTTGTGCATATTGTGGTATGTTTAACCATGATGTTTCGAGATGCTAGAAGAGGATGAAGGCATAGAGGAAGCAGTTGACGCAAAGGCAACTTTCAAAGAAGGCGCATAATACTTGCACACATTGCGAGATAAATGGACATGTTGTTTCCCAATGTTGGACATTGCATCCAGCTAATCGTCCCAAGCATTTGAGGCAAGAGGACAGAAATATTGGTGAAAGTGGAACCAAGGATTCTTTTATTGATGTGAGAATAGATGTTTCACATGAAGAAGATTTGCAGCAGCAAAAGTCGCCTTGGAAGTGGCTTGGTGAGAAGTGATTTGACTTCTTGACATAGTAAGACATACACCCATTTGTACATATGCAAATTTCAATTATGTATGCATGTATTTATGTTGTAATCTCACGTTTTTTTGAGCCACCTTGGATAAATGATCAAGGAAGAAGCGATGTTCAACTACCTTTCGTAAATTTCTCACCAAAAATTTCTGAGTGAGTGCATGGAAGACAGTTCTTGACAGGAGGACGAGCACATCTAGGAAGGGAAGTGTCGACTACCTTCAAGTTGTGGTTCAAAGGCACTATTCATGCAAGGCAAGTGTATGGAGGCTGAAAAGAAGGGAGTGTTGTACTCTCATTTTCTATACAGATTAGTATATCAGTATTTTGGGGTCAAAAATATTCCTAATGGGGAGGTGTGATCAGAACTGGATCATGGACCTAAGTGATACCTCAAAATTCAAAGTGTTCAGAAGTGTACTGAATCTGAGTGACTGGATACATCTTGTATTCCTGATTCCGGCGCTATGAACGGTTCGAAAAACCGACACCGTATGAAGAATTTATCGCAGTTTGAAAATTCCAGTAAACTGAAAAATTTGGACTTTGACAAAGTTTGACTTGGATTGGGAAAATTTTAAAAGAGAATATTCCAGGGAATATTCCTCAAAATATTCCCTAGAATATTCCATTTTGGTCTAATCAGGTTATGACATGTGGCATTGTATTATTGGTCAGTGGGTTGACTTATGATTTTATTGACCAATCGGACGCTGCCACGTGGCAGGCTCGGAGGCTTCCACGTGGCCCTGGAATCCTTTATTAAAATATTTGGGACCGCATAGGAATTGAACGCCCAACCTCTTTCCTGCAAGCGTCGCATTTTACCATTGCGCTAACCGTTGATTCTTAACAACATAACGGCACCAACAATATTTTAAGTGTGATGGTTTATGCGTTGGGGGTTTGGGGGTCCAGCCCCGTCCCCCCCCCATGTGGTCGTAGCCCGAAACCACAGGCCAGAAGTTAAGCCCTTTCCGCGACATTCAAGTCATTTTGTGTTCACATATCACATAACAAACCTACAAAATTTAATGACGGTTTATAACTGTAACACCCGCTAGTTAACACATTCACATGGCAGTGTTGGTTGTAGTAATCTACTCGGTTAGTCCGCCTTAAACCCCGGTTCAACCACAACTAAACTCTAGTGTAAAACAGGTTCCGCCAATGGTGTATTAACCATGTGGTTTATGGCATGTGCCCAACCACTAACCGACATTTAACTTAACAGTGATTTTGGCAGTTAAACTGGAGTGCACTCTAAAAATGGCGGAAAACCAAAACTTATCTGCAGTTAAGTCTAGTTTCTCCACAATTAGTGGAGTTTTTTTGGGTGTCACTGGAAAAATCTTGTTTTGGCTCTGTCTTTAGCTAGATTCGCCAAATTTTGAAGTGCCAATAGTCAGTTTTGACTATCTCCAAAATTTTAGACTCATTGGTGAGGGTTGCAGAGCCATCAGAGGACTTTTAGCAGGTGTTTTCTTCAAAGAAGTTCTAGGGGCTACTAGGGCCACCATGGGGCAGCAGTAGTTTGAGGCTTAGACAGGGAAGCTAGAGGCCTTATTCAGAAATCCAATAGTCAATTTTGGATGTTTCAGATGTTCTGGAACTAATGGTGTGGTTTGCAGATCATGTAGAGGACTTTTGAAGGCCTAGATGCTTCAGTGAAATTCCAGGGGCCATGAATGCTAGATTTTTCTAGCAGCAGTTTAGGGCCTAGCCAGGGCATCTAGAGGCCTTATGAAGCGAACCAATAGTCATTTTTGATTATTTTGATACTTCTAAATCCAATAAGTTTCAGATAATTTTTTAGTGACCCAAGTTCCAGGGGTGCCGACAGGTGTTGGAGACGAAACTAGAGCAGCCAGAGGCCATTTTCAATGAACCAATAGTCTATTCTAACTATTTTTGGCATTATGAATCCAATTAAGGGATTTTTAGTGCCATTTGAAGACTTCTAGAGCTCAAGAAGCTACAAGGAAGTTTTGGGTAGCCTAGGGCAAACCGTGGAGGGAGGCCTAATTCGGGGATGCAGTGCTCATTTTGAGCAAACGATCAGTCTAATTTTGGTGTCTGATGTGTGCTAGAGACAGTAGGTGAGTTTTCAAGGATAGAAAAATAATTTTAAAGGAGTTAGTGCCATAAATAAGCTCAGTTTAGCTCAATGCACCAACAGAAGGAATCAAGTCTAAGGGAGCCTAGATCTGTTTGCAGAGTGATGACAACCATGACAAGGATATAGATGGTATTATAAGCCCTTTGGTTTAGTTTAGTAACAATTGGAGTTAAGTGTGGAACTTGTAAAATAAAATTTGTCATAATCCCAAAGAGCCAAGTCAAGATGACAAGAGCTCAAGGAGACGTAGCCCATGATATTTGGGTGAACTCCTAGATTAATTTTGTTGTTATGTGTGGATTTTTATTTGTTGCATTACATTGTTGTTACACATGTTTAATTTCATTAAAAACAAATGGAATTAAAACACTTAAACAGTTAAAAATCATACACCTATTTCAAGTAAAAATTTCCGCAAAAGCCTAGTACAAGCTAGATCTTTTATTTGTTTAACTAAGTGGGAGGTTCTTGAAAAGCATAACAATTTTTCCAACCCATTTGTAGATCAATCCATTATATATATCTAGGTCGGATAGGGTTTATGACATGCATGCCTAAAATCAAGGAAAAAGAGACACTTCGAAGAAAGTTCCAAAAATAGTAAGTGTGCCACCTTTGAGAAACTAATGTTGACTCCCTATTTTCTAGGCATTTATTTTTTACTTTTTTTATTTTTCACTTTTTTTCTTTTAGAGAAACCGGACATGCACACTGCTAAGAAATATTTCGCAGTTCCCAAGGGTTTGGCAACTTTTTGACTCAGTGCACTATGCAATTTTTAAGCTCAAGGATGCTTTGCACAATTTCTAAGTTTAAGGTTGAACTATCTCCCAGATTTCATAGTTTCTGAGCTCAATGATGGCTTGCATGTCTATATTTCGCAATTAAAGTCATGGCCTTCCTTCCAAGGTTGCGCAATTTCTGGAGGGAAGACCGGCAATGATGCAAGGTTAAGTCAAGAGTTAGCTTGTGTCTGGAAGATATCAAGCCAGAATTAACTCATCACAAGCACAACATTAAAATACAAGTCTTGATCATAGCATGAACACTTGATAGCAGTAAAAGGTAAGCTCCTGTGGACATAAGGGAAGGCTCAAAAATAAAATCATGGGAAAATTTTGGAGGGTGGTTGTAGTAGCTACAACACAACTAGAGCTTAAGGGGCATTGCTTGTTTTTCTTTCATGCCTTCAATATCCATACACTGACGAATTAAATCTTGGAACCAACCACAATTAAGAAAATCCATTTCCTGATAAAATTTAATGTATGTCATTGGAGCTAGACTGGAGTTGGTAGAGTCACTGATAGCTTAATAATGAGAACAGAGATTGGTATGGGTGTTCCCACTCTCATCACCCCTTGTCACATATCAAGAAGACAACCATGGGTAAAAGAGGCATTGAAGGGAAAAGCCGGTGCACTCATAGATGCTCCAAGGGATATAGGTGAAATTCTATATATATACATAACATAACTGAATTGGGTTTTCGATTTGATGGGTGCCCATTAATTTTTCTATGTTTAAGGCCACTGAAACCCATGTGTGATATTGTGTTGCTAGTTTATTGTTTGAAGGATTGAAATTTAACCACTAAGTGTCTGTCTCTAGCTAATGAAGCACTTAGTGCTTGTAATTTGGAAAACAAACCACTTAGTGCTTGCCTCTAACTGACGAACCACTAAGTGCTTGCCTAACTATTAAATATACCATTGAGTACTTGCAGTTAGATTGATGAACCACTTAGTGTTGCTAAGTGCTTACGTAGTAGCTAATGAACTGACATCATAGTGGATTCAATACTCCAAAACTGAGCAACGGATCCATTCCTTGAATTTGGGTGCTACCCTATGTTTTGAATCTCATAGAGTAAGAAAGTCTCTGGGGTGCTTACTACCAGAAAGTAGTTGATGAGACACCTAGATAGTGGACTCCATCTCATGTGTGTTTGACCAATCCTTTGGTGTGAATTTACCCCTATGGAAGCATTCTCTTAGACTCTGGATCTTGCTCGGGAATATTTTGTTGCAAGACAGGTTAGTATATATGTAGACTATGGTTGGGTGTAGAGTATAAGTCCCTTCACCAGTTGCCGACCGATTCAACTTATTCATATAAGTATATTGGTTATGTGTATTTGATTTATTAATGATGATTTATGCTTCATATGATAATGATTTGGTATATGCTTTTGTATGTGTTATGAAAGAGTACATAAATATTTGTACATTCATAGTGGATAGTTGTTTATTATGACTTGGGTCATATGGCATGTTGTGTATTATAAAAAAATTTGGCAAACCCATATTGTAGACTATGATATCATAGGAGTATGCATGTATATCATGAAGTGTCGATCTTGTGGACTATAAATGTTTATAGTAATTGTTGTAAGGTTCTGAGATTCTCGATTTTTAGAGTTGGACCTGTAGGATTCTCATGTGAACCTTTAATGTACACTTCCTTTTGATGAATAATTTATAATTCCTATCTTGCAGGAAAAACTATCTAATATGTAGTAACCAACAAAATAGCAACTGTCATGGGTAATTATGTTCTCAGTTCCATTAAGTGATGGGACCACCTCTTGCTTGATGGCATTGTTGTTGTGAGTACCTTCACTATCAGGTGATGGCCAGCTCTGTCAGCAAAAGGGACACTTCATGGTTGTTAGATGAGTATATGTATTGACTAGCCTTCTTTCAATGGCATGCTTGTGGCCGCTGTGGATCAATGGCCCACATTCATTTTGAGGGCCCTCAGATCTATCGTGGCTTAACAAGGGGGGGTTTGTCATTGGAACTTGCACCACAGGCACCTCGTTAAAGGGATGTTATGTTTGAACAAAGTGATCGTAGTGTGGGCACAATACGGGACCGATTTTCACCCCTAATTCACCTTTGGGGAGGTGCGAAACAAGAAACCGTCACGATGAAAACTACTCTAGCTTGGTGGGAACCTAACCTAGCGGAACCCTACCCACCACTTGTCACCCACCACCCATTTATTCATTTGGTTAGTGTTCAAATGCCATGATCAACAAACAACCAATTGGAATAACTTGGATCTGGCATGGCAGGAAAACTATGTTGACCTTTCGTGTACACATGGAGGTCACGTGGGTGCCACATGGACACATGATGTGGCCTCTTGTAATAGGAAAAAATTCAAATGGGAATAAATTTTCATTCGAAATTCGAATTGAACTAAATTTACATCACTGAAAATATCTCAACAAGATGGATACGATGGTGGTATCAAAACTAAAATCTGCAACCTTTGAAAAAGAAGGATTTTGTAGCCCCATCTCTATAACCATGGGGGTTAGGTTTAGTCATAGGTAACACCTCTCATAGCCCAAGGCACTCAAGGGAGTGGGAGGGAATGTTACAAAATAATTAAATCTTGATAACGACACATTTTAAACAATTTAATACTAAATAAATTTTAAATTAAGTTTTTAAATCTTCTTTTACATTGAACTTCTTCTTACTCTTATTAGTTTTGAGGCATTCCCTTTACTAGAAAATGTTCGATAAGCAGCATTTTAATCATAGATTTGGTTGTGCATATAGGACACAAAAAAGTAGGAATATTCTTGTCGCTTCCATTAAACAAAGGGGTTAGATTTAATATCTTAACATCCTTGCAAATTATAAATTCAGCCCTAGTCATGAGTGATATGGATTGGGATTTAATAGTTATTTTCATATCCATCTACATCCTCCTAATTATAATGTTATAGCACAATTTCATTCCCCAATATGGGGTTGTTTCCATTCTAGAATAATTAGTTTTTCCATTATCTAGTACTTGGCTTTTTCCATTCTTTAATACATGGTGTGGAATTTTTTTATCTCTCCACTCCCTAGACATTTTATTTTTCAACCATGAACAAGTTGTTTCATCATAAAAATAAATTATAATAGAAAACAATTTATTCCTTGCACCCATCAATCCATCTTCCAATGAGGTAAGTGTGTCTTCATCAATTCTTATTAATCCAATAATGTTAACATTAACATAGTGAGTAGATGGGGTTAAATGATATGAATGAATGGATATGTGATGAAGCACAAGGATGCACTAGAGAGTGCATTGAGGCAGTGAAATTGGCAGTTAAGGGGAGGTTTGATGTTGAATGGGGTATTCTTGACTAAGTCAGGGTTGGGAGCATTGTTGATGTATGTCAAGACTTACAAACTAATATTTATGATTTTACCTCTCTATTTAATGCTTTGACATGCACAAAAGGCTCCACATGCTAACTCCAACAACATGATAGAGACATTCACTTTCCTCAATTAAATTCCTACCTTTGGTGATTACATTTTTTATGTGTATTAACAATGTTAAACAATTTAGTGTGTGTTAATCTAATGATGTTCTTCCACCTATCCACAGGAGTGTCACTCACAAGGCAATATTATATCACGTGCATTCATATTGGGGTAAAAAAATTTAAAAATCACAACACATTATATTGGCTATATAACTAGGGGTGAGTGGGTTTTTATTTATTATATAAAAAATATAAATAATTTGAGGTAATTTTTTTTTATTTTTTGGGCCAAGCAGGTTAGGGAGGTCGTGGGAAGGCTAAAGAGTGCAGAGGAGGTGGGAGGAGCGGGGTCAGGGAGGGAAATGCGCAGAGGATATTTTTAGCTTCGACTAGTCTGTGAGAAAAGAAAGAAGCTTCGACGGGTAGCACCAAGAAGTGATGGAAATGTCTCTATTTTTTTCCTTTGAAAGACTTCTGATACTAAAATATAGAAGCTCAAATTTCTTAACGGTCATAGTACAACACTTCAGTTTCAAGAAGGATATAAATGAGGTTGAATAGTGATCGCAAGGTATTGATATCATCCAATGCTTCAATACATTATTTGAGAAAGGGTTTAAAAGAAGAGCCTCGACTGGTCTAGGAGTACAACCAAGGTAATTCCTTTGTGATGGAATTTGAAGAGAGCACAAGACAAATCCATGGGAAATTGCATGAATGATAGTTATTCGAGTCTGTGAGAGGGTTAGGGAAATCCATGGGAAATCGCACAAAGGAGAGATATTCGACCTGGAGACTGCCAAGGATAATCGACCTATAGCACAGAGGATATTTGACCTACATCGCCGAGGAAGAGATCAAATCAACAAGAGATCTACTGAGCATTTGAGAAAATCGACTTAGCATTCGAGCAAGACATCGACTGAGCAAGAGAGAACAGAAGAAACTTGCCATATCGTGCCAAGAACTGCAAAAATAGGTGACTGGTTTCCACCTTAAACCAACCACTTTAACTATCCACTACATCCACATATGATTCTTCTCTTGTTGTATCTCTATATTTATAATACAATTGTTCCACTTCTGCTCAATCAATTTTATTGCATACATCAACAATTGTGACTTTATGAGAGAGATCCCTATCATCTCTGCGCTTGTTATGATCAAGAGGAAAACCTTGGTAGCATGAAAAATTTATAGCTGAATGAAGAGACCCTTATTGAAAATTTCTTGTTGATAACAGTGTGCCTGAAGACGATGTTTCTGACACATGATTACTGTTGTTCGAGAGGCTTTCTCACTGATTATGATGTTTCTCTGCTTCAACATATTAATTTCTTTACCAAGATATCAGCAAGATAAGATACACAAAATTCTTGACAAGACTTCAATTTTCAAAAGTAAAACACATTATATATTTCATAGCATATGCCTCCAATCTAGTAGCACATTACGAAGAAAATCCTAGCTTAGGCAATAAACCAACTGGGAAATAAGCATGATCTCACTAAAATCCAACTAATAAAAGCATTTACCATAAGCATAGTTTTGGCATGTGAAGTTACCATAACATCACCTTGCTGAAACTTCGAGAGCTAGAATGGATGCAGATATAATGGAGCAAAGTGATGGCAGACAATGCATTTAAGGCAACAGTTACACATACATCAATGAATCATATTCTCGCAGCTCATTATCTTTACCAAATCTTAAACTTTGTTTAGATCAACAAATGAGTCAGTTGATATTCCTTGAACATTAGGGATTAGGTAATATATAAAGCTTCTTCACATGATAAGCTATGCCATTACGATTTCAAGAGATTTAGCACGATGCTACCATCACAAATATAAGAGACTTGTTCAAAATTTTCTCCAAAACAAGACTGGGAATTTTCAGGATTGCAATATGATTCTTATAAATAAATGAAAACTCTACATACTGGATCACTTCAATCAGACTGATCATTGCATCTCTATAATCTATATTGGTTCATAGAAGTGTACCAAAACTCCAAAAAAAAGGTCATTCAACTATGCTACATGCTGATTGTTTCCATAATGTTTGGAGTCTTTTCAAATCAATGAAGACATTAGGCCATGCTCCTAATTTTTCACTTATAAGTAATTCTTTGATTCTCTTGGAAAATTTTCCAATAAGGATGAATTGTTCAGATTTCGTGGAGAGTCACAAGATTCTTGCAAGAGGATGAAAAATGGATACAATTACCTACATCACTTTAATTTCAGGCCATGTAAAGGACAATAGAGTAGATGAGGCCTTAAGTATATATGATGACATGATGGAAAGTGGATTTCCTCCCTCGCCCTTTACTTATTTTCCTTTAATTGATGGGCTTTGCAAAAAAGGAAGAGTGGATGAGGCAAACAATCTCTTTCGGGAAATGGATAAATTTTGGTGCATGCCTAATTGTGCTTCTTACATTAGTCTTATGAATTGAAAGTAGGGAACATACATTTGTGCAATATTTTTGATAGAATGGTAGTAGAGGGCATAAATCCAGATCTAAAATCTTACTGTGTTCCCATACATAGCCATTGTATGAAGGGTAGGAGAGATTATGCCCTTCACTTCTTCTAATGAATTGAAAACTCACTCCTTGAAGCTAGATACCACTCTCTATAATATCATCATTGATGGATTAAGAAAATCACAGAGGTATATGAAGGCCTTGATGTGTTATGTTTTATCTTTGGTTGAATGCTAAAATTTCATATAACAGTTAACTCCCAAGCTTTATTCCAGTTGGTAATCAATCAGTCCCTCGTTTTCATTGCAATTCATAATATATTAAAATAGGGTTAACCAGTGGTTTTCTTACATTTCAAACAGAGGAAATAGAGAAAAATTCCTTTTATAGTGGTAGAGTTCGTTGAGTGCTATATGTATGGACAAGTTTACAGTAAGCAAACTTAATACTTGGTCAGCTCAGCTAGAACACGACAATTTCAGGGGTTTTATTACATTTCAAACAGAGGAAATAGTGAAACATGTTCTTTACAGTTGTAGAGTTCATTGAGTGTTGTAGGTATGGACTTCTTTAAAATAAGAAAACTTCATGCTTTGTCAACTTAGCTAGAACAAAACAATTATAGGAGATTTATGGATTTTCAAACAACATGGCAAGGAAATATAAAGCACTATTTTTCTCACAGGGATCACTTTTCTATGGAGAAGGATACTCACAAAGAAATATTATACCTTAAGCCTTGAGCCTTGAGCCATTCAAATTTCGCTAACAAACCACATCAAGAAGAAAAGGTATAGTGCTTACTGTCTTCTTTTCTAGAAGCCCAACTAGCATGGAATGTTGAACAAAAAACATCAGTACTGGATATTGCTGAAATGGATCATAGATGATGAATAAGTAATTGATGTTAATAGACAAGTAATGCCTGGATATTAGACTGAATTGTATAATCTAACTTTTTGTCATAAGAAAGCTTTATTTTCAGCATTAGTTATTTGATTATTTGAATTAATCAAACAATTATGTGGCATCTGTGAATAGGTTGAGAGGGTCTTTGTAGATAGAAAAAAAAAAGATTGATTATCACAATAAGGTCCAGGAATATATAGTTAAGTGGAAGGGGCTCTGATTTGTTGAAGCAACCTGGTATATTAATTGTTATGCATTGTGATTCTAGTAGCATGAATGGTTTTTAAATCAGTAAAATAAAATTATATTATGCTACCTCAATTCAGTCCTTCAATATAATCAGACAAGTTACATAATATATAATCAAACTTGAATATATTTTATAGAGGTGTGATTAATAGCAGTGATTTAGATCTCTTGACTTAGAAATTCCAAAATTAAGGTTGTTCCTATCAAAATTTCACTAGATATGTAACCTAGGTTTCAAATGTCAATGACAAGAGTATTCTTTAGGAAGAATGAACCACATAACTCAGGGGCTCTATGCTTGCAAAGCAGTGTGAATCCTATATTATTTTTGCGCTCAGACATGAACATTTCTACTGAGATATGTTGCAGGGGAGTTTGTTTCATTAACTGCATATAAAGAGGAAAACATTGGTATTAAGGCCAATCCTGCCTCTAATGTTTGTGACGAATTCATCCTAAGCTTGTTCTCATCTCACTTATAACACTTTGCCCTGATTCAAGTGCGCCCATAAAGTGTGTGTAGTAGAACATGACCAATTTAATTAGTAGGCCAAGAACACCAAACAAATGAGTGATTTCCACCTTCAACACCAAGCGATCACTAGAATCTATGAGAGATTTCACACCATCGACAACACCCATCAATAATTCTAATTCCCTGATATATTTTTGCAATGATAGGATTGTAAGTGGACTCCATCTCTTTCAGTTTGTCATCAAATTCATTAGCCTCAGCTAATTGTTATTATCCAGTCACTGGATTGTCTGCTCAATTGCATCTCCAATCCTTTTTTTTCAGATGAATCCAACTTGGCCGCAATTTTCTCGGCCTTGATTGCGTTCCTCATGTTTTAGGCATAGTTCTCTAACAATTTTTTTGGATTATACATTCAACTTCAGCTCCTCATCCTCGACGCTTGTGGCGAATTCCTAACATTTGTACAGTGCTCGGGCTATGGCATACGGTCAAAACCTACGCAGTCTTTCTCCAACTCAGTGCTTGACATATGGCACTTGAAAACTCGAGCTCTCTTTCTGGTACAACTCTCCATTAACTAGTTTTTCATTTGTGAGCTTGATATCCGCAGACCCTTCAACTCGATCGATGTTTGCACATGCTGAGGCATCATGTCATTATTTTAGGGATATAAATATAAAGGGGTATAAAAAATGTTAATGAAAAAATTAATACCTACAATATCTAATGAAAGTAGGGGTTTTTTTAATTGGGAAAATGTTTTGGGTTAGTATTGGTAGGGGGTTAAATAAAGTGATTTTTAGAGGTATTTTCCAATATGTAGTCAAATTAAGGGTATTTTTTAGTATGCCACGAACGCATGTGCTATGTCATAGGTTAATTGAGTGACGCTCATGTGCACCTATCTAACCTCTACCAACATGAATACACCCTCCACTCCACTCCATTGAGGTCAATGGGTAAGTGCAGAAGTGATGTTGATCCCTACTTTAGTTAAAATGTGTTTATTTCTTGCCAAGGTTCTTTATTATCCATTCTCGTTCTGATATTTTTTTTATCTTGAGAACTACAAGGTTTGATACATTGCAGGGCTTTGTTTGTTGGAAGTTTTTCTTCAAAATTTTCAACTTGAATGTTGTTGTTATGAATAAATATGTACATTGTTAAATGTTGATTGTTAATACCACATCAAAATAATTCAAGGTATTGATGTTAGAGTGTATCCATTACCCACTTTATGAATAGAAAATGTAATGAAAAACAATGACAGAGATTAAAAGTGAAAAATGCAAGAATTTATTCAATGTACTATATTAAAGCACTTTTTAATGCAACATAAAATTCACATTTTTTGTTTCATTTTAAATTTCTCTTGATAGTGTGAATCTAAACGTGATTTTATATTAAGAAAAGTTATGATACTATAGTCATATATAACATGTGTAATATGAAGCATTGCTACTTAGTACCTGCTTCTTATGCAAAAAATAATTGATAGCGAAAGCTATTGTATCTAGGATAAAAAGAATACTACTACTATGTAAAAAAATTCACTAAAAATATGTCAAAATTAAAAATAAAAAATAAACTAAATAATTTCTATATACATCTTATTAACATTAATATTATTATTTTTTAAATATATACCAATAAAATAAAATAATATATATATATATATATATATATATATATATATATATATATATACAATCATTAGCATCATAATATTATTATTCATTCATTTGATATTTAATATGATATAACTTCCCCGGATGTGGGTGTTAATGCCTGATTATACGGCGCTTGGCCTATGGGACGGCGCATGGCAAGGCCACATGGCCAACCACAGGCCTCACTTATGGTGCCCCTCTACATTAAAACCTTTAGGCCGTCACCTTGCATGGCATTTATGCTGTTGCGAACGTCAAGGCCCTCATCGTTACAAAATGTCGACCTCTGGCTCTCCTCCTCGGCACTTTGTCTCTGCGCCTAGTTCACCTGTGACGCTTCGGCTCCTCCTAGTTGTTTCTATGCCGCCACTGCTCTCACTTATGCGAACTGGTTTCTCCCCTGAGGCTGCGGAGCCCAGATCTCGCACATCTTATGGGCGGCGATGCAACCTGGGTAGCTGTATTGAATTTCTCCCTGACTTCCATTACTCTCAGAGCCTCTTCTGTCCATTGAGATTCTATGCCTCTTTCGACCTTAATTCTCCCTCTGCTTCTCTGCTCGCCTCAGCCAACTCTGTCCGCTCCTCTTCTCTGAACGCCCTTCATCCTCTGAGTGTTAACATGCCTCGGCTCAGGCATCGTATGCGATGCCGAAGAGGCAGTTCCAAAGCTCGCTCCTCTCGCCCTCACCATTCATCCACATCAAGCTCCTCTTCGTCATCTCTCGAGCATTTCTAGGGATGATACCCCGACACTCACAGTGGGTGTGGTCGTCTTTCCACCTCCTCCCCTCGGCACATTGCTTCTGAGCAAATGGCGCCTCCCCCTTCCCGCCTCACTACCTCTGTCTCCTCGCATAACCCAACCACTTCCCACTTCCAGTTCCAATGCAGCTCTGAACGCCCTCTTGTCGTGGCAACCATCTCTGTTTCTTTTCATGAGATCCCTGGTTTGGCTTCTGGCCCTTCCGCGCCTATGCGTCCGAGCAATGAGCTTGGTCCCTTTGAGATTGTGAAGCCTCCTCAAGCACCTATAGGGCATAATTCTGGTACAGTGGGCGAAGGCAGTTCGAGCCACCTCAAGGACACGTGGAAGGCGGAAGCGGTGTTGATGCTGCAGTGACTCAATTTAGTCCCCTTCCGGCTAATGATGATGAGTACTGGTGCCCGATTGTTGAAGAATATCCTTCTACTGATTATGGTGTCTAGTTTTACAGGTCTTGTCCAAGTCTTTTTTTCCAGTTCTCTTGTTTTGGCTGTTTTGGGATGTACTTGCTTATGCATGTAGAAATTATATATAATTGATATGTTATACATCCGAGATTCTCCTGATCACACACTATTTGACTTCATGCACAATACAAAATATCTTCTACCATTGATAATTAATTGTGGAAATAAAATCAATTGCATGCACACATTAAAACCATAAAAATTCACACATATGAACACAGTAATTTATGGGAAAGCTTAAAGCTAAAAACCCCCAACTATCTGTATATTATATATGTCATAGAGATCATGTAACAATCATAATAAAAATCTTATCACAAGCTCTCAATATCTCCAAATCGCTACACATAATCAGGCCCGATCTTGCAAATCCATGCACCGATCTTTGCCAGCCCATAGCCTGCCTCTACTGCGCAATCACTGCTGAAGAATAGCTCTGGATGAGTTCAAATCCATCCTATATTGACCACACAATCCTCATTGGCATCTCCATCAATGTGTGGTGCAAACTCATGCAACACTATAGTCACAACTGATATTCAACCTGCTCTTTCACCTACCTCTCCACTGGTCTCCACTGAAACTGTCCATGCACTGTAGTTAATTGATGTATTCTTTAGTTGATTAATGAGTTAAAAATTAGTGAATTAATTAATAATTAATTCACACCACTCTCACTAGTGTATCAATCAGTTAGACTAGATACAACTAGCTCAACTATGTTTAACTCAATTAAACTGAACACAACTCCATCAACTACCTCAATCAACTCCACCAAACTCTCTCACATGAGTTCTAACTGAAGTATCCATGCAATAGCTCCACTTAACCCTTAGGAATAGCGTAATTCCTTCTGTCAGCTCCTGTGCCACATCTGTGCACTTAACTGAAGTGCTCCAAGAGAATAAGATAATGTTTATAGTCCAAATATTATTAAGAGCTAATAATATTCGACATATCTATTTTTAGACTGGCAATCTAAAAATAGATTCCGCCCAATATGTCTAAAAACAGAAGTCCATCTATTTTTCCAACTTGACCAACCATCCACAAATAGCATCCTGCAACTCATAGAATATGATCGACATGTCTAAAAATAGACATAGTCTAAAAATAGACTTTGCGACAAAAATCACCTGTGTGGGCCCCACCTAGTTTAGGTGATCACTTTCCAACTAGGATCAGAATGATGTTTCAGGATGGCTCCTTCACTGTTTCTTGTTGCAATCTTGAACACTCCTCTCAACAAGAAAGGATTGTCTTTGCATGCGACATGCACCCACGTACCCGCCCGCCACCTTTAAGGTGGGCCATGCAACTCCATGCACCGCTCTCGCAACTCTCCGAAACCGAATAGGCTCCAAAAACTCAATCGTATCTTTAAATCATCTATCATCAAAGTCTTCGACTTCTCCGCCGGTGTACCAACCACACATGTCTTCAGGAACCACTACGTTTTTGAACTATGTACCCATGCACTTTGCACTTGCTTTCAACTCTGATCCGCGCTCCAGTATCTGACACTGTCACTTTGATCTGACTGCATCAATATAAATGATCCTGCTATTGCTGCTCTGTGGGATCCTCGTAGCCAGGTTAAATTCATGAGATCCACACCATCTCAATGAATCCTACCCAGAAATCTCTTCTTAGGATTATCCATGCATGTCGCCCCACCTCTCACCTGGTGGTATAGCTGCATGCACTCCCTCTGCCCATCTGGCTCAAAATTTCTCTGCATGAGTGGTTGCTCCACTCCATGATCATCATCTTGTGGCTGCTCCACATCCTGAGGTTCACTCTTACCTGCATGCAAATCCTGCTCCCTCTCAAGCTTCAATTTCATGTCTTTCTTACACTTCCCAACAGTAGGAAGCTCTGTAGAAATCCCATCTACTTCAAATCTATAAAGATTCTTCTGCATCTCCAGCTGTGGCTGCTCCACAACCTTCTCAGACTACTTCTCACGCTGCATGTTGAGAGGCTCCCTCTCAACCACCAAGTCACTAACCTCTACTTTGCTCCTCAAAGCTTTGCATGCATCTTGTTCCTCAGTGCATGTAGATTCTTGGCTCGTGCACATTGCAATTGTCCCGTCGTTGCAAAATTTTCTAACAAAATATTTGATTTTAAATCGATGATATCTCCCTCATCCGAGCTCCAATTCAACCGATTTTTTTTTCAATTTGGGTATTTTTTCGAAAGGAATCCAAATATTCTATTTTTTTCTGAAAATATTTCACAAAATTTTTCAGATATTCTCTGCAAACTCACACACCCAAAAATTCTTTCTCTCATTCCATGTAGAAAATCTATAACACAGCTCTGATACCATGTATAAATTATATAACTGATATGTTATACATCCAAAATTCTCTTGATCACACACTATTTGACTTCATTCACAATACATAATATCTTCTACCATTGATCATTACTTGCGGAAATAAAATCAATTACATGCACACATTAAAACCATAAAAATTCACACATGAACACAGTAATTTATGGGAAAGCTTAAAGCTGAAAACCCCCAAATATCTGTATATTATATATGTCATAGAGATCATGTAAAAATCATAATAAAAATCTTATCACAAGCTCTCAGTATCTCCAAATCGCTACACACTAATCAGGCCCGATCTTGCAAATCCATGCACCGATCTTTGCCAGCCTTTAGCCTGCCTCTACTGTGCAATCACTGCTGAAGAATTGATCTAGATGAGTTATAATGCATCCTATATTGACCATGCAATCCTCATTGGCATCTCCATCAATGTATGGTGCAAACTCATGCAACACTATAGTCACAACTGATAGTCAACCTGCTCTTTCACCTACCTCTCCACTGGTATCCACTGAAACTGTCCATGCACTGAAGTTAACTGATGTATTCTTTAGTTGATTTATGAGTTTAAAATTAGTGAATTAATTAATAATTAATTCACACCACTCTCACTAATTGTATCTATTAGCTAACTTGGATACAAAAAGCTCAACTATGTTTAGATTAGTTAAACTGAATACAACTCCACTAACTTCCTCAATCAACTCCACCAAACTCTCTCACATGAGTTCTAACCGAAGTCTTCATGCAATAGCTTCACTTAAACCCCAACTTCACACGAGTCATCTGACGTCGCCTCCTATGCTACATCTATGCACTTTTTATTAACTCTAAGTGCTCCAAGAGGATAAGATAATGTTTATAGTCTAAATATTATTAAGGGTTAATAATATTTGACTGTTCTATTTTTAGCCCGGTAATCTAAAAATAGAAACCGCCCAATGTCTAAAAATAGAGGTCCATCTATTTTTACCAACTCGACCAATCATCCATAAATAGCATCCTGCAACTCATAGACCATGATCCATATGTCTAAAAATAGACTTTGCGACAAAAATCACCTATGTGGGCCCCACCTAGTTTAGGTGATCACTTTCCAACTAGGATCAGGAAAGATGTTTCAGGATGCCTCCTTCACTATTTCTTGTTGCAATCTTCAACAATGCTATCATGTAGCTGGTTTCCTCTACAGAGGCACCATTTCAAACTTTACATGGGCTCGTTTCCCCACGAGGGCAGCTCAATTTTTGCTATTTTGCTGAACTTTTGCCACTGATGATAGCCTGCACTGCTGAGGCCCTGGCCTCTTTGTACCATATGTTTTACTAATAGAATTACTCTTACTTAGAAAAAAAAAATATGATATAACTTATTTAAATTTAATAAAGATCAAATTTATAATTGAAATATCTTATGTGTTAAATTATATGTTATATTTTGTTTAATAAATATATTATTAAATTGTATTTTAAATTTATAAATATAATTTTTTGTTTTATATTTTAATATAAAATATATAAATATATGGATATATATTAAATATTTAATTTATTGTTAATAATATAAGTTATTGTTATTGGTAACTTCATGCCATGATAACAAATTGCTCATCTCAAAACCTATTGCCTGAGGGAGTGAGTCATAGCCATGAACTCTAGTTTCTGCCCTTCCATCAAGCCCCGTGGCTGCTGTGCTCTGTCTTGGCCCCTTCCGGTGGTCGTTTCCCGCGCGCCCGTCCACCTTTCAAAAAGTGGTGTAGTTTTAGACTGGTTTTTTCTGCGCGGCGCGTTTCTGGGAGGCACGGCGCATCGACTCAGGGCTCCCTGTGTGCGCCTTCTCGCCTTCCTTGACTCTTGAAGGGGTGCTCTTCGGAGTGCTGTTCTGATTATGCAGAGTGGCTTCCCTCTGGGGCAGCCTGCCTAAGGTCTGCTCATGGAGACGTAGGGCTCTCCCAAGGAGCCTCCTCTGATGCCTTCTTCCCCGGAGATCGAAGCTTTCAACCAACTTCTGGCTGGTTTGCCCCAGAAGAAGAAATGTGAAGCCTCTAAATTCGTTAAAAAACTTGAAGATATTCCGGAAATCTCTTTGCCTCCTAAGACCCCCATTCAAGTAGCTTTGTCTTTGGCTGACCAGGGTCTCATTGGTCAGTTTACGGGACTTTGGCCGTCTCCAAAAACCACTGAGCAATGGGTTAACAGAAACTGGGCTCCCCTGATTAAACACAGTGTCACCTCTTATTTTTTGGGGCGAGGATACTTCCTCTTAGAATTCTCTTCCAAAGAAGACAAAGACCTGATCTTCCAAAATGGGCCCTATTTCATGGGTCCTCAGGGTCTTTATTTGAACAAATGGACTCCGGACTTTGATCCGGCTGTTGATGTTCCTAAGGTTGTCCCGGTGTGGGTTCGCCTCCCGAACCTTCTATTCCACTGCTGGAACTGGGACTCCCTGAAACACATCGGCAATGCTCTTGGGAAGTTCATTGATCGAGCAAACAATAAGGATCAGTACGACTGCGCTAGAATCTGTGTCGAAGTTGACCTAGAGGTGGGTCTCCCAGAGGCAATCAAAATCAACGTTGGCAGCTGGTCTCATGTGCAGATTTTGGACTATGAACAGCTGCCCTTCAAATGCACAAAATGCCATATTCATGGACACTTTGCCAGGAATTGTCCCTCCAATGCTGAGCCAGAGAAAGTTAATGAAGAAGGCTGGAATCAAGTTAAGCACACAAAGATCAATCATAAAGGCCAGAAATCGGGAGGCAACAACGGAAAAGGCCCCCTTCAGGCCAATGCTCAGCACCCCCCCCCCCCAAAAAAAGGAAAATGAAAATAAGTTTGATGCATTAAGCCAGCAAATTGAAGCAACTCAGGAGATCTAGATTCAAAACCTGGACCCTCCAAGCAAAAGCACTCCTTCTCCTTCCCAGAAAGACACAAGTGCTGCAGACCCCAAAGGAATGCCTACTGAAGATGTAGAAGGAGAACCGGATTCGGAAGAGTCAGAGGAGGAAGGAGAAATAGGAGAGTCTCAAACTTCGGTAAGGAGATCCACAAGAGGTCGCAAATCTGACAGGGAAAAAAGAGAGCAGGAAACTTACAAGGACAAGCTACAGGGCAGCCAACCTACTCTGGAAAAACTTCTACCCTCAAAACCAAGAATAATGAAAAATCAGCCTCAAGGCTCCAAGGGAGCCCAACAGAAACATAAATAATGAAGGTTATCTCCTGGAACTATAGAGGTATGGGGAGAAAAACCAAGGAAGAAGCCATTAGAAGTTTAATAAGATCAGAATCTCCAGACATACTTCTCATCCAGGAGACCAAGCTGGAAGATGTAGTCTTCCTCCAAGCAAGTAAGAAACTTTGGAGAAAAAGTGAAGCAAGAGAAATTTCTGCCCGAGGAGCCTCGGGAGGAATTGGCATTCTATGGAATGCCGACAAATTTTCAGTCATCTCAGAAGCTAGCAACACTCACTGGCTGCTGCTTAAAATGCAGAATCTGATTACCAAAGAAACTTTTTGCCTTTTCAATGTGTACTCCCCAGTCAATGTTGGAGAAAAAAAATTATGTTGGGATTCAATAAGGCATCAAGCAGATTTATCAAACTTGGAAAATATAATCATTGCCGGAGATTTCAACCTCACTCTTCATTCATCCGAAAAAAGAGGAGGCAACGCAGTCCGAGATCCGGCAAGGGAATGGGCGGAGGACATTTTGCAAGAATGGGACTTGCTGGACATCAAACCTTCCTTCGGTAAGTATTCTTGGTCTAATAAAAGAGCTGGCCCAGGTCATATTGCAGCCAGATTAGATAGATTCTTCATCCAAAGCTCCTTCCTATTGCTAGGACTGGAACCTAGAATGCATATCCTCGCAAATAGTATTTCGGATCACAAGCCTATAAAGCTAGAACTACTGTCCCATCTAGATCTGGGCCCTATTCCCTTCAGATTTAGTCCCCTTTGTGTTAAGGAGCCAGAATTTCTTCAAATAGTCAAGGACTGTTGGATTCAGCCAGTCAAAGGCTCCCCTTTCTATATCTGGGAGGAAAAGCTTAGAAGGGTGAAAATAGCTCTTAAAAGATGGGCCAAAACCTTGTCCAATCCTGCTACAGAAAGGAAAGCCATCAAATATTCTCTTGTCTCTCATCAACTTCAGGTGGAGAACTCCATTGTCACAGAGGAGCTGTTAAGCAAAGAAGTTCAGCTGTAGCAATGTTATCATAAAGCCTGTTTAGCTGAAGAAGAATACTGGAGATTAAAATCTCGTAATCTCTGGCTCAAAGCTGGGGATCGGAACTCTTCCTTTGTCCATAAACAAGCTCAGGCCAGAAAATGTTTTAACACTATTTCTGAGATTAAGGAGGATAATGTCTCTCACAAGGATTTTGAAGACATCAAGAAAGCAGCCTTTTCCCATTTTCAAAAATTGTATTGTGAGGACAAGGAGCCGGACCATGTTTTAGATCTCTTAAACAGTGTTCCCTCTGTTATCTCTCCTCGTATGAATGAGATTCTTGAGGCCAAATTCTCCAAAACAGATGTCAAAAAGGCCCTATTTTCCATGGACCCGGACAAGGCCCCTGGTCCGGATGGCTTTTCCACAAGGTTCCTCCAAGTTTGCTGGCAGATTGTTGAGAATGATCTCTTTAAAATGGTCCAAAAATCTCAAGATTGTCAGAAAATCGGTGGTAGCACAAATTCAGCCTTCTTAGCCCTCATTCCCAAGGAGAAAGGAGCCAACAACTTCAGAAGATTCCGACCGATTTCCTTATGCAATACAGGGTACAAGATAATCACCAAAGTTATTGCAAATAAGCTGAAGGCCATCCTTCCCACAATCATTCTGAAGAATCAAGGAGGCTTCATCCAAGGCAGGCAGATTGTGGACAATTATACCCTCGTCCAAGAGGCAATTCACTCAAGTCTACATCGAAAAGAACAAGGTATGGTCATCAAACTCGACTTAGCAAATGCTTTTGATCGTGTCAATCATATTTTTTTGTTAAAAGTCATGAACAAGTTGGGATTTGGAGAAAGCTTCATTAATTGGACCAGGGCTTGCTTCTCGGAACCTTGGATTGCACCCCTTGTTAATGGCAGAGCCACAGATTTCTTTAAAGCTTCGAGAGGGGTCAGGCAGGGGTGCTCTCTATCCCCTCTGCTCTTTGTCATTCAAGCCTCTGTTCTTAGTTTTCTTTTAGACAAAAAGCTGCAAGATCAAGA
Organism: Pinus albicaulis; assembly: GCA_034641835.2. Taxonomy (NCBI): domain Eukaryota; kingdom Viridiplantae; phylum Streptophyta; class Pinopsida; order Pinales; family Pinaceae; genus Pinus; species Pinus albicaulis. The sequence continues at coordinate 217,195,125 of CM076584.1, read as the reverse complement.
TATTAATGGACTGTGTATAGCAAGAGGGGTCAAAAACATAAACCACGCCCTATTTGCAGATGATACACTGCTTTTAGGCGCTGCCTCTCTCTCCTCAACCACCAAGTTTAAAGAAGTTCTGGATGAGTTCTGTGAGGCCTCAGGCAGTGCCTTAAACAAGAACAAATGTCATATCTATAGCTGGAACACATCACCCAGATTGCTAAATGCTATTGCTATATGTTTGGGATTTTCCGCCTCCTCTTGGACTTCTTTCAAATACCTGGGTCTTCCTATCTATCATAAAAAACCTGTGAGCAAGGACTGGCTCCCCCAACTTGAAAAATTCAAGAACAGGATCCAAGCCTGGGGATACTCTTGGCTCAATACAACTGGTAAATCTGTCCTTATAAAGTCTGTGCTCACAAGTCTGCCTCTCTTTCAATTTTCTATTCTTCTTGCTCCGGCTAGCATTATAAAAAAATGGAGGAGTACATTCGGAGGTTTTTCTAGAAAGGCGGCAAACAGAATGAAAAGAAAATTCCCCTAGTAAATTGGGAAATCATCTCAAAACCTAGGTGGGAGGGCAGATTGAATTTCAAAAATCTTTCTCAACAGAATGTAGCTATGGGAGCAAAACTAATCTAGAAAATCATTGCGCCCAACCCAGGATGGGCTCAATTAGCTCTCTGGAAAAAATATTTCAGAGGTCCTAGAACCAACTTGTTGTGTAGATTAATCCGTCTTGCGGACAAGACCGATCTCTCTAGTACTAAAAGTAACTAGCAACAAACAACCAATTATACTAATCTCTCTCTAAGCATACAAGATTCGTAAGAATGCTATATAGGTGTAAGGCCTACCTTATATCCAGCGCTTGCTTGATCTCGTTGAAGTCCTTCCCATGCACTTGAAAGAACGTTCCTCGTGAATCTGCAGTCACAAACAAGAAAAAAGATTACACAGCACCTGTATAGACATTATTATAAACCATACTCATCATAATGATCAAGGAATTTATGAAATAAACCATGAATAGACAGTTTAATGAGAGAAATGAGTATATTTGTATTAACTTCAAATAAAGAAAACCTTTACAACTTGTGCCTTGATGTTGTGCAGGTCCTCCTGGGGTCCGAAGCAGGAATCTCTTCTAATTTGACAAGCATTGCACTCTTTGAACCAAGACATATAGAGATGAGTGATTTAACCTCACAGAAAGTCTTAGTTAACTGAGTCTGAATCTCAACAGCATTTAACTTCAAATATCTTAAGCTTGAACTCCCCTTTGAGGCTACCCAAGGCCTCTTTTTATAGTGGAAAAGAGGAGGTTTCTTGTTCCAAATATGAAGGGATAGAATCCTCCTTCAAAGGGATTAGCTCCTTACATCAAGGGGTTAGCTCCATCAAGTGAGGGATACATGAACCTTCTCAAAGCGTATCCATTCCCGAAAATTCCCATCTAGAATCTTCTAGAATTCATCTGAAATCCACTTTTTATCTTTACTTTCTCGCCTTTTTGAGTTTTACAGAGGTCCGCACCCATAACACAAGGAACGTGCGGTATGGTTCCGCAGGCAAGTTGAACTTTAGGTGCGGGACCGCAGGAAATGAATAGAGAAAGTGCGATACCAATGTTTAGGGGATTTTTAGGAACTTTTCTCTGATTTGAAAGCTTGACATGAGGAGCTGATATGTTAGACTTGCAAAAGGAGGAAGTATGAGTAATAATGAGCTCATACTCATAGTAAAATGTCAGGATGATAGTTTTTAGTGTAACAAATTGCCCCCTAAAGTGCAAAGTCTGGAATAGATGAAGCTGAAGTCTGTCATATATGAAGAGTGCAGTACTTTATCATTTCAAAGATCATCCTGTGGACACCCCAGTCAGAACCTGTAAAAACATTCAATGCAAAATATATACATATATATGTCATCACTGAGATAGGCATTCCCATACTCGGATTAAAACTAACTAGAAACTAACTCAAATCGTTCTGATACAGGAATGATTTTAATATTACATCAATAGCGTAGACATAGTATGGACGCAGCCATCTATAATAAATAGTCTACTGTATAATAATAAAATTCCTCGCAGCCTGGATGGTGGAAACTAGATCCAAGGTCTTGATTTCCGCATCTCGAACTAGTACGATTCTATCCATGTGAATAAATGTGTTGAAGTCGAACATGGTAGAAACCACTTGATTACCAGTCAATGATGTGAACTGTTAAAAAGTGTGAGAGAAACCACCAGTAATGTCAATGGCTCTCAAAGTACTCAGTACAATCCATGAAATGTGAATGAATGAGCTAAATTCGAACATGTCACGGAATCATTCGATCAAAGGTCAATGATGCAACCTGTCGTCGAAGGCGAGAAACCTGCCATTGAGGCATGCATATTTCAAGGTACTGACGATTTCTGGATCAACTTCCTAGATAATATGCTGATGTCGATAGAAAGTGATCTGTCGTAGGCAAGCCCACAACACGAAATCATAGATCAAGTTTTGAAAATATATTGGCAAGGACTGACTCAGGGATGGTCAAAAATGGATGACAGATATTTTACAGATGAATGGTTTATTTGAACTGTTCTCTTCAACACATAACGACACTGCAGATGGCTTGGTAACAATTGACCCAAAGCTAATACCCAGAAACCAGCTAAAGACTTTCAATGTGGTTTGATTAACTGTTAGGCAAAGGATTTCCCAACCCAGGTGAATGAAAGTGTCGTGTTCAAGAGTGGTTGACTGAATTTTCGAAAAATTTAAAATACAACAAACACGCCCATTTTTCTCTCTTTTTCCCCCACCATTTCTGGCAAGTACCTCTTTATTTTTGACAAGCTTGGGGAGGATAACATTTTCTTGGTTATAAGCTCATCCTTCGGATGAGTCCAACTTAGTTTAAAATTCAAACCCTAAGAAGGAGTGGTTCGTTCCTGTTGAAAATTAAACAGGTCCTTTACTGTTAAGTTTTAACGAGTCCAGTATAGGAGAAACTCGGTGTTTTTCAGTTTTAGGGAGTCAGAAGAAAAACTTAAGAAAACTTCGTGGGTGTACTTTTTCGTAAATTTAGTCTCTCAAGCCCGAAAAAGGATAAAATAATGCGAGAGAGAACTCTATTGACCGTAATTAGTCAACGTATACCTTTTTCGTAAATAGTCCATTTCAGTCCGTAAAAGGGGTAAACTTATACTGAAAGGACGATCATTCATTTACTTTAACGAGTTCGAATAATCAAGTACTCGGCAATCTTTTCATATTTAGAGAGTCTTAAAAGGGCTTAAAAGAGGACTCCAAGGTTTCGTTTTTTCGTAAATTTTTTGAAAGAGTCCGAAAAAGTGATAAAAGTATGCTCTTTGTTGAAAAACGATCAGTTCACCTAAAAAATCCAGTTTCTGCACAAAAACTTGAAACATTACACATACCTGTTTAAGATAAGTAAAAATGCTTTCAAAAATACCTTTTTTAAAGTGAAAAAAAAATAAATTAAAAATTCATCCATTCGAAAAAACTTATAAAAAGGACTTTTTCAACTTCATTTTTACCATTCAGTTTCAGAGTGAAAAGTAAAAAGCTTTTGGGTAAGAAAGTTCCTGTGAAGATTCTGGAAAATTCGTCCGTTGGAATCGAGAACCGTCAGTCCCAAGTAATCCACAACCTCTCAATCTTGTTTTTCATCTGTTTCAAATTTGTTTTTAGGCTTTAGTTTGAATTTTTGGGGCAAAAAATGGTTAAAAAATTCGCCCGCGGGGTCCGCAGGTGGGACACACGTTACCTGCGGACCCCGACTTTTTCTATAAGGAAAAATTCGTGGGTTCCGCACCCGGCACACACTACGCGTGCGGAACTACGCTCTGTTTACAAAGAGTGGGTGCGGTACCCGCGCGGTTAGATTTAAAACATTGATTTCTCATTTGTTTGCCAAAAATTTTCAAATAAGATTATTCTAACTTGCCTTTTTTGTATTATAGGATTGACAAGATGCTGATTTGGCGAGAACGTGAGCACGAGGAAGTGGATGAAGCCGTAATACTTCATTTGCCCACACAACAGGCATTAAAAGCATGTGGCTTATACAAATTTTGGGCCATCTCAGGCATGAGGGCACAAGTAGAACTCTTGACATGGTTGGTGAACAGATGGAATGTGGAGGACCAGTGCTTCTTCATTGGTGGCCACCGGCTCGAAATTGAGCTGGAGGATATATATTTCTTGACTGGTTTTTCCAAGAGGGGCGAACAAGTTTCTTTGTTTGGGACTAGGCCAGGTGGCCAGTCTGTCGCCAGTCTCCAACTAGAATTCTGCAATGACCAGGCAAATCCTCGGGACAAACGGATTGACATAAAACACATCATCCGTCCTGAATTGAAAGTTATTGCTTTTACTGTTACCAAACTGTGTGGGAGTGTTGCGCTTCATGTAGCTACTGGTTCCCAAATGCGTATTGCCGTGGACTGTTTTCGTGACACCATCTTTAACTGGTGTGAAGCTGTGTTGGCCAATGTAAAAGGCCAACTAACCAGAGCAAAAAATGGGAAATTGAATAACTTTGGATACGGATCCATTGTTGTTTCTTTTGCCCTGGAGAGGATCCCCATGTTAGCTCCACAGAGTATTTTTGTTGATGCCGGTCGACCTCGAGAACCGAGAATGGTTCGTTGGTCCGCGTTGATGGCTCGTCATGCTATTGAGGGTACTGAGATTGTGCGATTTCCTTCTTCATATTTTCGTTGGCTGGATCGCCAACTTTTTGTGATAGAGAATTTTCCATATGCCGGGATAGATTTCCGCGACGACAGAGAGATATCTCTCCCTGCAGGGGAACAGTGGGATGATTCAGGTAAAATCATTTTTCAATGTTTGCTAAATTCTAATTTTTTTTATTTTTATCGTCTTGAAAACTAATAACCAAAAGTTTTTTTTGAAAACAGATGTGGGTCCACAAAGACCAGCTCATCTCCAACCTTACGAGAGAAGACAACCAGTTGCACCCGCACCAGCCCCAGCAGGCCAATCAGCGGAGATTTTTACTGATTTAGAGCATCATCTAGAGCGTTTGACTCTAGATCATATTCCAGAGACCAGCATAGATGACATTCCTCTCAGGCTGCAAAGATATGTGATTGGAGTTCCAGGACCTTTTAGGAGGTTCCTATGCCAGGTAGCCCGGGCAGTGGTTTCTTATCGTGATCACCATCAGTGATGGGATGATCGTGTAGACTCATATTTTTGACTTTTGTATTATCATTTTTGCCGATCATAAGGTGTTTCCAACCTATGATCGAAGACGATGTATATTTTTTGAAAACACTCCTATACTATGATATATCACTATTTTCCGGCTATCTGTGTACATATGTGAATGTTGTTTGTTTTACTGCTTTTGATTATTGCAAATGTCTATTTATCATACTAGAAGCAATTGAATCTACTAATGTATTTAAATGTCTTGGAATATGCTGATATTCAATATAATCAAACTCACGTTCCAAGAGACGAACTCTCAAAAATAACCGTAATAACACCGGATTTCTAATGGTATAAACCCTGTTAAGCTGTAATACAACAAGTTCAGAATCCAACCTTACAATCAAACTCCGAATTCCAAATGATATGGATTCAGACAATAACTCAATCACTACACTATACTCGGCAATGTTATTTGTTGTTTGACCAAGGCTTACCCCATGCATGGATACTAACTCGTCAGAGGGTGAATAGATAACCCAAGCTGCGGAAGAAATGTTCTGTGTACTACGACAAGCACCATCAGGAAAACCAATGTAGGTTTGAAGAGACGTCGACATCTGCAATATCAAGAGTAAAACTCAGATAAGCAGGAATGGTGATAAAAACACACTCTCTAAACTAGGCACACTTTTCTAATCTAAAACACACCAGCAGTAAAGAAATCTAAACTAACAAAAATCTCCACACCTTATTTAAGCATAATATCGCTTTAGATAGAGCCCATTTCTGGGTTTATCCAAAGGGACACCGTCAAAATCTATCAACTCGTAGGCCCCTTTTGCTAACTTTCGTTTAACAATGTAAGGACCATGCCACATAGGCACGAATTTCCCAGCTCCTAGCTTATCGTTAGCTTGATCATAAAGTAAAACTAGGTCTCCTTCTGAAAAATTTCGAGGGGTCACATTTCTATCATACTGAGCTTTTATCCTTTTAACATGAGCCTCGTTTGCTATTGCAGCATTTCGTCGATTCTCATCTAATTGAGCTAAGGACAAGAAACGTTTCTCCTCTTCAGACGTAGCTGGAAGTAATTCTACGGCTAATTTTAGTGACGGTATTTCGCATTCAATCGGCAACATAGCTTCCAAACCGTAAAATAGTTGAAAAGGAGTGAAACCCGTTGATGTTTTGACTGAGGTTCGATATGCCCAAAGTGCTGAAAATAACATGGAATGCCAATTCGTCTTGTGAATACCGATGATTCGTTTAATCATGGTGACTAAAACTTTGTTAATGGCTTCAACCAGACCATTGGCTTGCGGATAATATGGAGTGGAACTATCGTGGCCCAAGCCAAGCTAGTCTGTCAGTTCTGTCATCATGACATTCCGAAAATGACTTCCATGATCTGTAATAATAGCTTGAGGAACACCGAACCTAGCAATTATGTGATTAAATACGAATGTTGCAGCAGTCTTTCCGTCAGCTGAAAATGTAGGCATCGCCTCGGCCCATTTTGTAAAATAATCTACTGCTAAGATAATATACGCATGCCCCCCAGCCGAGTGAGGGTTACATGTAATAAAATCGATACCCCATTTCGCGAAAGGACCAACAACAATTATAGGGTGAAGAGGAGCGGGTGGCGCGCGCATTTTTCGATCAAAAATTTGACAGTTGTGGCATTTCCGAACCGCATAAATGCAATCTTTGAACAACGTTGGCCAGAAATAACCTGCACGCAATATCTTTTGGGCAGTGGCATACCCAGACATATTACCACCACATGCTCCATAATGGCAGTCATTTAACACCTTTTCAGCTTCTTCATGAGTTAGACAACGTCGGAAAACAGAATCTGCTCCACGTCGATAAAGTGTATCACCAATGATATTATACTGTTGGGATTGGAAGCGTATTTTCCGTCGCTGAGTTCGTGAAATGTCAGGCCGAAAAGAATGGGTTTGGAGATAAACGATAATATCTCCATACCATGGATCAAGTGTACTAATAAGAAACAAAGAATCATCCGCAATGGACTCTTCTGCCACTGTTTCAGTATCAGTAGAGGGGAAATCGCACATCAGTTCCGCAAATACCAAAGATTTCTTTGCCTTGGATTTTTCAAATTCCAAGTCAAATTCCTGCAGGATAACTATCCATTTGGAATATTTTCCCCCTAGCAATTGTTTGGTCAAAATATACATCATAGGGTTGCAATTAGAAATTATTGTGGTTTTACGTAACAAGATGTAATGTCTAAAACGTTGGACAGCTTGAACAGCTGCCAAGGCCAATTTCTTCAAATGTGTGTATTTAATTTCAGTCGAATGCAGATTCCGACTAAGATAATAAATCACATGTTCATTGTGAGATTCATCTTCCTGAACTAGTACCATCCCAATAGTGGAATGAGAAGCAGCGAGGTACAAAATGTAATCTTGGTTGTAGTTGGGAGGATGCAATAACGGTGCATGGGTCAACGCGTGTTTAAGTGCATCAAAAGATCGATCAGCGATCTCGTCCCAGAAGAATGGAATATTTTGTTTCAACAACCGGGTAAAACCCTTTGTAATCTCGGCATAGTTAGGAATAAACCTACGTAAAAAGTTTGCTTTCCCCTGCAAACTTTGGAGTTGGCGCAAAGTCGAAGGAGGAGGCAATTTAACAATGGCTTCGACCTTCGATGGATCGACGCGAATACCTGCTTTCGAGACAACAAATCCCAGTAATCGACCCGATTCTACGCAGAAAACACATTTATGTGGATTCAGCCTTATCCGATAATGCCTACATCTCATAAAAATTGCTCGTAAATGAGTGGGATGATCGGCCCTACATAATGAATGAGCAGGTAAATCATCGAGATATGGCTGGACAATGTGCTTAATGTCATGAAATGCATAAGACATAGCCCGTTGAAAAGTTGCTCCAGCGTTCTTTAGTCCAAAAGGTAGTTTACAATAGGCAAACGTTCCCCATGGACAAATAAAAGCTGTTTTGGGTTGATCTGCAGGGAGTATGTTTATTTGATTGTAGCTGGAAAAACCATCCATGAAGGAAAAAAATTCACTGCCAGCACAATCATCGATTATTTGATCGATATAGGGTGTTGGATAATTATCTTTTGGACACGCTCGATTAATATCCCTATAATATACTCTTATCGTTCCTTGTTTTTTAGTCACAGGAACAATATTTGATACCCAATCCGTTAAGGGAATTGGATAAATGAATCCTGCTCGAAGTAATTTTTCAACTTCTGCTTTTATAGCAGCAGCTTTTCTAGGATGAATTTGACGTAATTGTTGACGAACAGGTTTAGCATCCGGGTAAGTTTTAATTTCATGAACAACGATCGATGGATCAATTCCTGGCATTTCTTCATAAGACCAGGCAAACACGTCACGGAATTCTTGAAATAGGGCTTTATAAGTCTGAATTTCTTCATCCGTACAACAAGCACCTATATGAATGTTTTCAATAATTCCTGGTTTTACTGAAATGTCAATCGGAACCGTTCTAGATATATTTTCCAAATTTAACTCAGAATCAGGATTTTGTAATGGATTCTGAAGTTCCTTGGCATATTCAGCAGTAAAAATTGAAGCGAAATCATCTTGAAAATGATCTAATTCAGGTAAAAATGAAGATCGGTGATGTAGATATTCCCATGGTAAATCATCAACAGACAAAAACTCACGAATTTGCTCATCTGTATGAACAAGTTCAGGAAATGTCGTTGTAACTGAACTAGATATAGAAAGTGATTCCTCTTGGATCCCATTCATTGGATCAACTTCGGTTGAAAAAGGGTCGGAAAAAGACTGTACAGCCTGGTACGCAATTTCAAATGGACTCAAAGGCATCACGCCATCAAATGAATCTATCTCGGATTCTGAAGGTACGATCCAAGGATCATCAAACATAACAGTGTCTGACGAAATCATGTGAATACTTGCAGTAGAAGGCGATACGTTAGGAGGAGGAAAGGAAAAAGTTCCTAGTAAACCAGAATCTTTAATCAAACCCACTCCAACATCCTTATAAGGGATAGTCATTTTACCAACATGCTGGATTGTTTCTGTAGAGGCTAGGTCGGACGAGAAATAAGTTAACTGATCTATTGTCATGATCTTTCCTTGATATGGAAATTTTATGAGTCGAAAGACCGAAGAAACAACAGCAGTCATAGCATAGGACCAACTACGACCCAGAAGAAGGTTGTAATCTAGAGGGGCATCAACCACTTCCACATCTAGATTAACAATTTTACCTTTGACCCCTATGGGTAAATCCTGCAAAATACCAAAAGGTTGAAAACCTCGACCATCAAAAGCCTTTAGAATTGTCGGGGATTGGTTAAGTGTAGGAGATCCAAGTGATTTCCAACACTGAATCGACATAATACACGTTGAAGCCCCCTCATCAATCACAGTCCGAAAAATAGGTCTGTTTTTTACTAACACTGGAATCTGGAAAGCCATTTGGTGAGGAAGATGTGGTGTACTATTTTCTAAATCGAAGATTATAAGGTTAGAATCCTGAACATCAACAGCTCCTATAGCAGACAATAATAATTTACGCTGTGCTGGACATGATTGCAGCACTTCCAAAGCCGACATTGCTGAAGGAGAAACAGCTAAGTCTTCAACAATGTTGTAATTCTGAGCAGCTCTCGCATGTGGATTGAAAGCTGATTTACGAAGAGCACCTTTAGCAAGCGGTTTGATTATCAAGTCTGGATTTTGTTTCTCGATCTGTAGCGGACCGGAAACAGGAGGAGGTGTATTTGATGTATTTGCATTAGAAGACTTTGCTTCTTTGCCATCAACAGGATTCTTAGAACCATAATCTTGCGATCGTGTTGCAATCCTTACATGAGACATCATCATAATAGGCTCTTCTAAAGTATTCGAGGAAGAACCAATCATCTTACTATCTTGAATTGGAAAAGGATCCTTCAAGACAGCAGGTTGTTGCGATCCTTTAACGAATTTCGTAACTTTGTCTCGATATGGACATTCTTTCGTGAAATGATCTTGTTCACAAATGAAACAAGGATAGCGAGGTTTACGTTTTTCGTCATTGGATTCATCTTTATCAGTTTTCTCTTTCGAATTCTTTTTGTTTTTATTCCTCCCCTTCTTTTTACCACCGGATTTTGATTTTGTCATAGATGTTTCAACGACATGAATGTCGGCAGAAACTTCGGGAGAAGAATCTCCTTTCAGGGAATCAGGTAAAGTTATAATTGGAGAAGAATTCTTTGATGATTTCTTCTTACTTTTAGAATTGACCGTACCAATCATACCGTCAGCGGCATGAGACCCTGAAGGAGCAGCAACTATTTGACCTTGTTTTGGAAGGTCTGGGATTTTTTCATGTAGAGTACCTGACTGTGTATAAACGAGGTCAAGGTACTGAGCTTGAGCAATTACTTGCTCCTCAGTAACAACACCAGCCTTAGCTACATCTTCAGTGATCTTGGGTAATAATGATTTAACAAACCATTTTCCAAAATTTGATCTGGAATATAAACTTTCACCAAATGTCTTCTACGTCGCCATTCATGAATATGATCAGAAATATACGTGGACGTAGATTGTTTTAGGGAAGTTAATAATTATGTGCCATTGTCGTATCTGACAGGCAACTGAAAATGAGTCAAGAAAGCAGTTGCTAACTGACTGAAATTATGAAACGAGCTGCGTGGTAACTCAATGTACCATTTGGCAGCAAGACCTATAAGGGTTCTTTGGAAAAGAAGTAATCAAATCGAATCATCAACGATTGAATTAGATGCACACCAAAGGCGATAAGTCATAACATGATTCGATGGATCCTCTCCTGACTTACCTTCAAATTTTGGTATATCACTGGGCAACTTATGAGGCATTGGCGGCCAGTTCTGATAATAAAAAATAGGATCATTTGTAAGGCGCGTCAAATCAGGTAAGTCCAAAGTTGCGATAAACGGTAATTGACGGTTAGGGTCGCGAAAACCTTGAGAAGCCAAAGCAGATCCAGGAGGCAGATACCCAGGATAACTAGGAATCGGATTTGCATTAGGTATTGTGTAACCTCCTGGAAAACCAGGATGAACCGGACCATACTGAGGTTGTTGATAAGTATAACCAGGGTACAGTTGATACTGATAGCTTGGATTCTGTACATAGGGACCGAATTGCGGCTGACCCTGGTACGGTTGATACGTAAATTGAGGTTGACTTGTAACAACTGTACTTGTACCGGTTTGTCCTATAGGTATCTGAACTGAAGTCTGAACTGAAGGTCCTGACTGAGGTACAGAGACTTGAGGGGTTTGCACGGATATAGGGGTGGCCGAACTCGAGGCTACAGATACTCCAGAAACAGGTGTGACAGGTTGAACAGACGTTGCAGTAGTTGCAGCAGTTTGAAGCGGAGTCTGAGGTGTACTAGGCCTAGTCTACTGAACTGAACTAGGTGCAGGAGTTTGAATAGCTGGCTGAACAGGTTGCTGGGTTGAACCAGAAACCAATGGCTGGCCAGGTTGATAAGGCAACTGCACATTAGGCTGTAAAGGCTGTTGATATTGGGACGGATCCCACACCATCATTCCGGGGTATTGTCTCGTAGAAGGTTGAACATAAGGACCATAACCTGGTTGAACGTAGGGTTGATAATTAAAAGGTAAATTTTCGGCTCCTTGAATAGATGGTTGACCAGAAGGCTGTTGGTAACCTTGAATTGGGTACTGCCCTTGAGGTTGATAACCCTGAGGCACGTACTAAGGCTGGGGTTGATAAGGACCCTGAGGAGCATATTGAGTTTGGGGTTGACCTTGAGGAACGTACTGTCCTTGGGGTTGCCCCCCAAAATAATATGATTCCACAGTTTGTCCTGGGAAAAAGCTACCTTGAGGTTGTGCCCCGGGTGGTAACTGACTACCTTGAGGTTGCCCCCCAGGCGGTAATTGACTACCCTGAGGTTGCCCCCCAGGCGGTAACTGAGTTCCCTGAGGTTGTCCCCCAGAAGGAAACTGACTGCCTTGAGCTTGAGGATTGGGAATATTACCAGACATCATAAAAATTTGCTCTGCGTTCGACGTTTCAATTTTAAGTCCATCAAGACCAGATGATAACACGTTTTCGATGGGTTGAGGAGTTGCTCCCGAGAAAGTACCAGACAAAGACTGATCTCCCGAAGGAACGGAAGGACCACCATGTAAAAATGATTCCGGCGTTTGAGAAAACATGGATGACTCTCCGGCCATAAAAGATGACGGATAATAACCTCTAGGTGTAGGATGAAATGGAATTCGAGGTGGATAAAAAGCAAGACCCGGATTCTCTAAAAAGTTCGTTAAAGAGAGATACCAAGGATTAGTTCGAATGGGGTTGTAGAAAATAGATTCACGCTCCCTAAGATTTAACGATTGAGGGGAGTCGGGAAGAGATATGTCTTCGTCTGGATTAGTAAGTTCTTCAATAGAAATAAGTCCAGAGGGAAGATTGTCTGTAACGATATTTCTTACCCTAGGTGAACCTGGATCGCTAGAAATTGGTGTAATAAATCCCGAGGATGTTTCCAAAACAGAAGATTCAATTTCAGGTTCAGAGATTTCAGGTTCGTCAGATAATTCACCAGAAGGAGAAATATTTTCAGTAACTTCAGAAACTAAAATCGGTTCTTGAATGTATTCTGTTGTAGGTATTTGATGATCAGGATGTATAACTATAGATGAACTTCCAATTTCTGTTGATCTAATTCTACTACTACTGGATGCTACCAGAGCACGAAGCCCTTCAAGTTGACTTGGTGAATATTCAGGGGGTTTCCCTTGTATTCTCCGAGATTGTCTCGGCAATTCCGCCACGATTAAAAATTATCTAATCACACGCAAACAAAGAAAAATTTCAATGAAAACACCTAAAGTCTCTAAGAAACAAACAATTGAATCATTCGCTTAAAAATATAAGAGTTCAAACCACACACAAACAGGTAACTTTCCATACTAAAAACACTAGTTGGTGATGAAATCCAACTTAGTAGAATTTTAACACGAAAAGGGCGGTTGGAACAGTTACCTCGACAACCTGCTTAATGAAACAGACCGGTGCAAGTTTCTCCACTATACCATCTCGAGTGAAGATAACCCTCTGGAGAGTCCAAGTGAGTCTAGCCGACGTCTGTTCCAGGTACAGTGGGATCTTCCCTCCACCGTCACCTTAGGAAAGAATCCTAAATATCATGGCCACTAAGGTTACCAACAGAAACAAATATACCTGGGGGAACAGTCTACGATCCGACACACACGCAAGGGCAGAGTAACAAAGCTCAATCCCCTTGAAGGCTCCTTGAAATAATCCAAGGTTTACCGACAAGTGACCCCAGGCTCCTCGACAATGGTCTATCCGAGGTTTACGTTTTTAATACGTGTATATCTTCTATCTTTCCCAATGAGGAAGGATTGATTACCTCACTAGTTCAGATATGATCTCGTGCTTAACTCCTTTAAGAGGAGCTTCCCAGAGCATACATGCAACAATTGGAATTCTTCCTACCGCAAGATTTGTCTACTTGTTTTTTTTTTAGCTATCTTGGAGAGTTAATTACTCCCTACTCCAAGATACTAGCCTAAGCTATGTTGGTGATAAGAGCCCTAGAAATAAAAAGATTACTAAATGAATTTTAATTAAGCGTTACTTTTAGGAGCTGGTTCTTAAGTCAATGGGTGCGGAAATGAAACTTTGGATGATGTGAAGACTCGAGTTCCAAAAAACACTAAAATGCACCTAGAATGACAATCAATTCTTTTTCTTTCAATGAACTTTCTATCTAAAGAAAGAGTTGGAGAATGCAATCCTTTTAATTCCTTCTTTAAACATGAAAAATAATTGAAAGAAACTACTTTGTCTTTTCAATAATAAGATAAATGATCAAAGCTCATAAGAAAAATCCTTTTCCTTTCCAAACTAGAAGCTACAAAAACAATTTTCCTTCGAAAGAAAGCTACAAAAATTAAAACTACTCAAAACTACAAAATCTAACCTTGAGATCTAAAATTTAAATTGAGTAAAAGCTTTTAAGATTTTTTGAAGAATGTTTTCCTTAGTTGTTCAGCAAACTAAGAGTCTATTTGTTTAGAATAACAAACAAATCAAAAACACTCAAAATATGTTTTTTTTTATAAAAATGAAATTCAAAACTTTCAACCAAGTTTTTTCGAAGATTCGCAAAGAAACAAAAGGCTCAATTTCTCAATATAGGATGTTTTCACAATCAGGTCGGATTCAAAAGACAAAAAGAGATCAATGTAATCTTAGATACTGCAAATTGTCAAAAGTTCGAATCGCTACAAAGACCAAGCGGAAAAACAATCCAAACTGCAAAATCTTCTAGAAAATCATCAAAACATCAACACTGTTGGAGTTCATTCACAAAAAATTCTTGACAGAAACAATAATCAGTCTGGGCAGACACCAAAAGGCTAAATCCAAATAAAAATAAACTAGAGAAAGAAAACTAGAGATTTTCTAAAATTTTACAGGGTCCGCAGGCAACCAGTATTGACAGGTGCGGTCCCGCACTGTATTCTTTACAGAAAGTGCGAACCTGCCCGCACTGTCAAAGTAACCCAGAGTGCGGTCCTAGGAAAAATTATAGAAAAACTTAAAATATTTCTAAATTTTCAAAAACAGGGAAAATCTAAATTACCCAGACAGATATGTATCAATCAAAAACTAGGAAAAAATGTTTCCTCAAATCAAAAATAAAAGAGAACCAAAAACAACAAGTTCTTTCCCCAGTGGAGTCGCCATTTTGTTGTGTAGATTAATCCGTCTTGCGGACAAGACCGATCTCTCTAGTACTAAAAGTAACTAGCAACAAATAGCCAATTATACTAATCTCTCTCTAAGCATACAAGATTCATAAGAATACTATATAGGTGTAAGGCCTACCTTATGTCCAGCGCTTGCTTGATCTCGTTGAAGTCCTTCCCGTGCACTTGAAAGAACGTTCCTCGTGAATCTGCAGTCACAAACAAGAAAAAAGATTACACAACACTTGTATAGACATTATTATAAACCATACTCATCATAATGATCAAGGAATTTATGAAATAAACCATGAATAGACAGTTTAATGAGAGAAATGAGTATATTTGTATTAACTTCAAATAAAGAAAACCTTTACAACCTGTGCCTTGATGTCGTGCAGGTCCTCTTGGGGTCCGAAGCAGGAATCTCTTCTACTTTGACAAGCATTGCACTCTTTGAACCAAGACGGATAGAGATGAGTGATTTAACCTCACAGAAAGTCTTAGTTAACTAAGTCTGAATCTCAACAACATTTAACTTCAAATATCTCAAAACTTGAACTCCCCTTGAGGCTACCCAAGGCCTCTTTTTATAGTGGAAAAGAGGAGGTTTTCTGTTCCAAATATGAAGGGATAGAATCCTCCTTCAAAGGGATTAGCTCCTTACATCAAGGGGTTAGCTCCATCAAGTGAGGGATGCATGAACCTTCTCAAAGCGTATCCATTCCCGAAAAATCCCATCTAGAATCTTCTAGAATTCATCTGAAATCCACTTTTTATCTTTACTTTCTCGCCTTTTTGAGTTTTACAGAGGTCCGCACCCATAACACAAAGAAAGTGCGGTATGGTTCCGCAGGAGGGCTGAACTTTAGGTGCGGGACCGCAGGAAATGAATAGAGAAAGTGCGATACCAATGTTTAGGGGATTTTAGGAACTTTTCTCTGATTTTGAAAGCTTGACATGAGGAGCTGATATGTTAGACTTGCAAAAGGAGGAAGTATGAGTAATAATGAGCTCATACTCATAGTAAAATGTCAGGATGACAGTTTTTAGTGTAACACAACTGTCTTTGCAACAAGAAACATCTGTCCAACTCATCTTTTCTCAAACTCTTCGCAAAAGCCGCTCCTCTTATAAATATGCACTCATACTGGGTTCCTGGAAACGGAAAGAAGATAAACATATGGGCGGACAGAATTATGAATATGGATCCCATTGAAGACAGAGATTCCTTGAGAGATCTGCGCTACTGGATGGATGGTGAAGGAATGCGCTCGCTGTGGGATATCTCCCTGTGGACCGATTCCAATTGGGTAGGTTGGAAAAACATTGATGTGCCGGAACATCTTCATCTCGAGTGGACCAGACTGCTTGACCTGCTTCATGGTTTAGCGCCCTCTCACAAAAGGAAAAAAGATTCGAAAGGCTGGGGGTTGATTACCAGTGGATACACAGTCTCTAAGGGATATGATAAACTGCGTGAGAATTCCTTCGTTCCCCCTGACCCCTCACCCTGGCATGGCGTATGGCGTGTTCCATCATGGCCCAAAGTTGATTTCTTTGCCTGGCTTTTATGTCATGGAAAAATTCTCAATTTTGACAATCTGCAGAGGAAAGGCTTTCAAGGCCCCTCCAAATGTGTGCTGTGTAAGGAAAATGCAGAAAACGTTGTTCATCTAATGCTCGAATGCAGATTTTCCATTCAGATTTGGTCCACTTTCATATGCAATATTGATTCCAACTTCATGCTACCTCACTCCACTGCTGATCTGTTCTCTAAATGGGCGAATAGGTATCCTGGTTCTCCAGCTAAAAACCAGATCATTAACGCTGCATGGTCTGTCCTTCCAAAGGTTATATGCTGGCAGATCTGGCTAGAACGGAATAGAAGAATATTCAGAAATATGGAGCAGAATCATAAAGCATTAGAAACCAAGATCATATGCCAATTACAAGAGTGTTTGGTTGAACTGAAAGACGACTCTAATCTCAGTCAACAAGATATTGCTTGGGGTTCTTTCCTGAATTTACAATTTCAACCAGCGGCAAGAAACTCCCCTCCTCTAAAAGATTGGCAAATAAGGAAAACAGAAACAGAATTTCAAGACTGGCTCACAGCTCAACCAAGACACTCTCTATTCTTTGATGGGGCAGCTAAGGGCAATCCGGGCAAAGCTGGAGCAGGAGGCATTGTAGTCAATCCAGATGGGGGAAAAATTCATAATTTTGCTTGGGGGCTTGACCATACTTCCAGCATTCAAGCAGAGGCTTTGGCACTCCTTCAAGGTCTCACACTTCTTAAAGATTTCAACATTAGAGAAGCTAATATCATTGGTGATTCCCAGATCATCATTAATGCAATGGTGTCCAAATCTCCAGCCTTGGACCTTAAATTTGCAAGACTGATTGACCGAATTAAGAACGTGGGAAAATCTTTTTCTAAGCTGAACTACTATCATGTGTTGAGAATTCATAACAAAGCGGCAGATGCTGAAGCCAACAAAGCTGTTGTCCTAGCTGCTGGAATCAAGATGACAGATGATGAAGAATCATGGGAACCCATCCCATAATCTATTTCGTTGTCATGTTTTACTGCTATATTTTAAATAAATTTGTATGTATCTTCAAGTTGGGGAAAATCGTTGATCTTGAAACTATAGTTACTACTCCAAGGAGGAAATTCCCAAGTTTCACTCTCATTTTTAACCTCCGCGGTGAGGGGCATCAAGATTTTATTATCCTCATTGTAATCAGAATTTCGGCATTAAGGCCTTGATGAATACAATACTCCATAACCGTTTCTGTAAAAAAAAAATATAAGTTATTGTTATTTAATAAATCAAAATAAATTTATTTTTATTTTTATTTTAAAATAAAGTAAAACTCTAGATGCTCTAGAGAGTTTACGACATCAGTTGAGGCGTTACCATGACTACCTCTGAGCACTGGAAATTTAGGTAGAACACATAGGCTACCATGATAACAACTGTGCAGGTTTCTTTGCAGGGCCACCACCAACCCCTTGTTTGCCTTGGCCTGCACCCAAGACCATTGTTGCTCTTTTTGAAGTTTGGGTTGCTAAGATGTAACATAGTTATGCTTTTGTGCAATGTAAATTATGAACTGATAATATAAATATGCTTTTGACCGACAAAAAAGACAAACTATAAATTTTTTAAAACAACAAAATTTAAATAATATTTATGCAATTAGAAATTTAATATTTCTTGATTCAAGCTTTTGTGATTTAATTTTCATAGAAAATTTTAGGGGTTAATATTCTTAGGTGGGCTAATTTTCCATGATTTTTCCAAAAAAATATTCGCCAATTTCCATTTTTTCTAGAAATGATTTGCCCAAATTTTACAAGATAAAATTATTTTACCTTAAAAATCGTCAACATTATATAGAAACTCTATATAAAATCATTATGAATTTGAATAATTTTACAAATATATCAATAAATATTTTATAGTTTGCATATTAAAAATTAGTGAAATTCACCAATATTTTTAAGTTTCAAGATAATTTTCCTATCATTAAAATTTTCAGTGTTAATCTCCATTGAATTTTAAATAAGTTATATTATATTAAATTTAATATCAATAAATGAATAATGATATCATAATAATAATTTTATTATTATTATTATTGTGTGATTTTATTATTATTATTATATGTAGAGATAGAGAAATTAGATTGATTCAAACATAATCGTATTTTCTAAATAACTTGTATTGTCATGACTTCTTAAACATTAAATCCACTATTGTTGGTCAGAACACCTCCATTAATCTGATTCGTGTCGTCTTATACATTAACTTGAGTGCAATTGGTTGTGTTGTATGCTGGGATATCAAATCTTACGTCTTGGCAATAATTTATTTGTGAATGTAAACTTTATAGTTATATTATCTCGATTACAACTTTGAATGTGTTTATTAACATTCAATAATTTCTAACCATGGATAAGGTAGAGCATTTAGTAAATGAAAATAAAAAATGTAACACCAACTTCTAAAACAATATGTTTAAAAATAAATAAAAAAGAAGAAATAAGAATAAAGTGGGTATCATATTTTTTTATATAAAGATTTGATAGTAAATATAATAAATGTTTGAGGCACTCGGCTTGAATTTAAATTATATTAGTTTTTCATATATAAGAATTTGATGATACACATAATTAATAGCTACCTAAAACACTTATGATAATAATAAAAAATTCTATTTTTAAATAATTTTTATTTATAATTCTATTTAAAATCACATTAAAAAAATAGTCATTTAGTGTACATTCCTAATAATAAAAAAATAAAAATTTAAATTTTAAAATTTTAAAAAACAATTTTTAATTTCTAAAATATTCAATTTAATATTAAAATTTTAAACTATTTTAATAACTTTAAATTTTCTTTTCAAAAATTTAATAACTAATTCAATTCAACAAACAATTGCACGATCACAACAGATATAATAGTAAATTTTATATATATATATATATTCTTAATTATTGTTATTGATTGATTTTATATTCTAAATATTTTGTATTTAATATATATATATATGAAGTAGGTTAATTAAAAATGTGAAAATTTTATTTATGATGTCATTTTTATATATAACGAGTTAAACTTATGATTTAATTTCATTTTTTTTTTCTTTCATGTGTGTATTTTTGACAAGTTTTGAGGGTTAGTTTATATGGTCGAGTCCTCGTTATTAAAATATCTCTCCTATTGAGAGGTTATGGGTTCAATTCTCTCGACACTCTTGGGGTTAAGCTCCATGGTTGACCTAACAGGAAGTGATTCCTTAAGGTGGATCTGCTTGGTACAAATATTGTGTGGACGTAGTGGTCATTAATCTCTGGAGTCTGTTAACCACATAGAAAAAAAAATTCATTTTTTATATTATTATTGGTTAAACATGTGTGTGTGCGCATGTGTGTGATGTTATTCATAGATGTGAAGAAACGTTATTAATTTTTTCTTAAATATATATAATTTAACTTAAATTTTCCTAATCGGGGTGACAGTGCATGAAATAAAGGTGGAAATTGGACAGCAGGCCTTGGCTCCAAGTCGTCGCTACCTCCAACATGCCTCACTACATGTCAAACACTAAATTAATGCTTCAAATCCTTAATCTTCCACCCTAAATGCCATTTTGAATTGATTGTGAGCGTGTGATGGAGTTCCCTAAATCGGGAGTGTGGGTCTCCACAGCCCTTTTGCTCGACATGATTTCCATTTCCATTTTAGAAACTACTATACGGTTGTTTCCTTAAGTGACTGTGATTTATAGCTACAATTTTTCTTGCACAAGTCAATGTCGAAGAGTCTTTCTTGTGCCTTCATCTCGCCCTCATCCACACTGGAATTCAAGGAGGAGCACCCTACAACACTGATTGGTTTGACTTTCACTTCTCTGGAGAAGTTCAATGTTTTTTGAGGCATGCATTTCCTTTAGTCATTTGCCTTTGAACGCATTTTTATTACTCATTTTTTCCTCCTCGTGGTTGTGATGACTTGCCAGCGAGCCCATTGCCTATGTAGCGAAGGAGGGAGAGGTAGTGTTGGTGGCTCTAGGACCCATTTCAGGGATGAGGCTTCAACACGTGATTACCTAACTCATACACCCTAATAAATCCAAGTAGAGATTCATGTGGTGGAGGAGGAAGATCTACAAGAACGATAAGGCATCCTAGACTTGGAACTATTGGATGGTCTTGAAGCCTTGATCCTTGATATGGGAAACATCAGGGACCACCAAAATTATTACTTATACACACTTGATATATAATGTCATGTCAAACTTCTCATGGGAAAGGTATTGGTCGACAAGCAAGAATCCAGAGATAACATTCTACAAAAGGTGGATGAGTTGAAGAGTCGTTGCTAGATGTCCAAGGAAGACTTAAGTGCCTTGAATGGGGCTTGCCTCAAAGACCAACAACGCCATCCTTCTATAAGCATGATGACCATCCTATTAACTTGGATACGCCTTTGTCTTCATGATCTTCAAGTTTCTTTTGATTGGTTTTCTTATGATGTTTTGTATTCCAATTTTTATAGTTGTAACTAGTCATGTCTTTTTTTATGGTTTTTTCAAAGCATGGTACAACCATACACTTTTTTTCAGAGGGTTGTCAAACTCTCCTTATATTTTTAGAATTACAGCCAATTTTCCCACTTATGAGATAGATTTTAGATGGGTTAGTTTAATGGTATTTGTATCTAAGACTATTTTAGATACTGATGGACACTCAATTATGTTGTCTTTGGTCTAGTTTCCCTAGTGGCATGACAAAAATGAATGACATCTTAAGAGCTCTATATACTTTCTGATATAGCAATGAAGACTTAATTTACAAAAAAAATAACATTTTAACCTAAACTGTTTCAATTTCAATTTTAAATATTTATATATGAATGTTGATAAACGTTTTCCAATTAAAAGGTGGGTACTTGAGTAATGGTTTTCTTAAAGAATAATTTAAATTAGATAAATTAAGGCTCAAAAATTCTTCATCTTCGTCATATCTCTCAAATTCAAGGTTCATGTTTTAATAGATATTGAATTTTTAAATATTATTTAACAATAAAAATATATTATTTATTTTAAATTTTTGTATGATTTTATAATTAACATGAAAATTTTCATAGCCTCAAGGGCTACCTCAATTGGTCGAGTCTTCGTTGTTAAAATAAATTTTCTATTAAGAGGTCACGGATTCAATTCTCTCGACACTCTCGAGGTCAGGGTTTGTGGTTGAGCCAGAAAGAAGTGATCCCTTCTAGTGGATATGCCTCATACACATATGCTATCGATGTAGTGGTCACCGATCTCTAGGGTCTGTGAACCACATAAGGAAAAAAATTGAAAAGTTTCATGTAAATAGTTTAAATTAAAATATTTTTAAAAGCTTCAAATACTACGTCTACGTATAGTATTCTAGATGGCTATACTAATTTAAAAAATCGTACATAGAAATAGTACACAAATATTTAATTTAAAAATAAACAATTTATTATTAAAATTTAAAATATATATAAATATAAATATTTTTTTGACAAAAATGAGAAGTGATGCTATTAAATTTGTGCCCGATCGTAGAAAATACCAAGGGAATTCATTACATTTCCAATTTTCAATGGGATCTTCCACTGGGGTAATGACAAGATTCATGGAAAACATATCCCAACATTTTCCACAAATTCTTCTACTAGGTCCTTCTACATATTTATAATAGTAAATTATTACATATTGTGGGCATAAAAGAATGAAAAAATAATACATTATGCTATTTGGAAGGTTTTGGAACAGAGAAACCACGTGGAGTTGAGATCCTAAGGCCAAGTTAGAATTTGTTTCATGTTGTCGCTTTTAATTATTGGATTTCCTGCCTCTTATGAGAGGTGGTTCCAATTCCTTCGAGGAGATGGAGTTTTCAATGATGCCTCCAGTGCAAAATTTTGCATGAGCTACTCTAATTGTCATAACTTCCCAATAATATTTAGGGAAATTTTCTTCATCTCCGCAAGAGCGGAGGGCATAAATTCAAATGCTCTTAAGTTTCTTGTAATTTGACTTTGGACCCAGACAGTCAACCCGTGAAGGGGTTTTCTCTTCATTGTCCATTGGAATTTATGTATTTCGTTGATTATCATTTGGGGTTTCATCCATAGGGGTATATTCTTCTTGTTATGGATATTGAAGAGTCTCAAAAGATTTTTTGTTGATGGAAGGTTTTGTTATTGGATATACTTCAGCAAGTTTCTTTGGAGTTGCAACATTCTTTGTTGATTATTTCTTCGCTTTTGTGTTGGCTTGAAACTCGCTTCTTCAAAAATAGGGGTTTGGGCATCCTAGTATTTTTTTTCGTTGGGTGCAATTTTTGGCAAATTTCCCATGAGAATGAAAATTGATGCACTTGAAAGGAATATGATCATATTCCAATTCCTGGATATGACTTCATTATCCTATATTTATCTTTAGGGCCTCTGGTAAAACTTCATTGAGATTGACTTCCACACATATACGAGCACAAGAAAAAATACCTCCTTTTGGTTCTGATTTATCCAAATAGCATCCCAGCTAGTTTCTGGTGTCTTTTAGTGCATCCGACCCCCAAATATGAAGAGCAAGGTATGGCAGTCGAACCCACACTGGCACTATACAGTAATATCATAATCTCAGTTGAAATCCAGAGTACATGGAGTTATAAATAGGCCTCTAGACCCCATGAAATATGGCCTTAATCTAAAAATAAAATCTCCTTCCATTTTATTCAGATTTAAAAAAAACATAGAACAGTCTTACTACTGCAAATAAACTTAACTAAATTTGATTCTTAAGGGCCCATTGTTTCACGATATAGGATTCCACAGATTTTAGGTTCAGCCACAATTCCATAAACTTGACGACCAACAATTTTTCTACAAGGCCTAAGGCTCTCTTGCATGGATCTAAAGAAGAGAGTTCTATCGTAGGGATCTCAACTAGTTTCTTCACATATTTTTGGAGGGGAGAAGAAGACCTCGGAGTTTTTTGGGGTTGTACCAAGGCTCTAAATGTAACCTCTTCCTCCATGGAACAAGTGCACCAAAAAAGAGAAAATGGGCCTACAAAATTCCTATGGAAGCAATGGTACAATCGACACAGACCAGATCTACATACCCACACAGGTTGAAAATTAGAGGTGGTGTGATAGTTTCAAATGGGGAAGCAGTGGTCCAAACGCTAATGTATTGTCGACTTCAGCTGGAACGGAAAACGATTCATATCTTCGTGAGGGAGAGAAGTGTTGCAGCAGGCGACTAGGGAAACCCTAGCCGCAACTAAGCAAAATTGTATGGTTCCATTTTTTATTTGTAATTGACAACATTATTAATTTAACCATATATATATATATATATATAGAGATGTATATGTATATGTATATGTATATGTATATATATATATATATATATGTATATGTATATGTATATGTATATGTATATGTATATGTGTATATATATATATATGAACTTGTTTAATCAATCTAATGTTTTTCTTCCTTACTTTAAGAAGGGAAAAATAACTCGTCGACAAAATTTCACCCTTAAAAAGACCTGATTGTAATATATAAGATTTCTTTAAAAAAATAGGATATATATATATATATATATATATATATATATATATAACAGTTTTGAAAAATAGATAAATTATAGGTGTGGCAAGAGTAGAAGGGGTTATTCAATACCCTGAAGGAAAAATTGAAATTGAGTATAGTTGGGGTTAGGAAATTGTGCAATACTGCGGCAAAGGCATATGGATTACTGGAAGGTCTCCTTTCGGTCAAACAAGTAAGAATTGAAGGTTTGGTTGTGCTGGGATATTCGCAGTTGGTTATCCATCACCTTGTTCATGCATATTTGTCCAAGGATTGCAAGTTGTGAAGAATTATTGATTGGTTCAGGAATATGAAACTAGCCTTCTCTAATATTGGCCTCTTTCATGTGTTGAGAATTAACAATTCTACTACAAATGATTCCACCATTAAATGTGTAAACTTGGACGCAGGAGTCCTAATGAGAAATGGTATTCCTTCCCTCGCAATTATTCCTTAACAGTGGGTCAGATATGCAATGTGAATTTTGTCTATATATATAGGTATTTTGAAGAATCTACACCTCCAAATAACGTGTGTCCTTTCAGTATAATAAATATCATCCTGAGGTTACAGGTATAGTTGACCTCGAAGGATTTTCATTGTACTCGCCTACTATACAAGTCGCCATCCAAACTTGGGTTTTGATTTAATTAATATTCTCATCACGGTTAAAATATATATATATATATATATATATATATATATATATATTAAATGAAGAAAAAAATAAAATAAAAAATATATAAAAATATATAAATAAATATTTTAATTTGTTTTATGGAAAAAAAAAAAAATTTATTAATATAAATGTTAAAAGTTTTTTTTTTGTTTTTTAAAAGAGGTAGATACTTTATCTTCAAAACCTTGATTACATAGCTAGAAACTTTATATTCAAAACCTGGATTACACAGCCAGAACCGGTTTACATCCAAATAACAAAACTGGCTTCAGTTTTTTCAATAGTTTCCATGTTCGGGTACATCCAAAATTAGATTGTATTCCCCTACAAGCCCTATAAACTATCACAAAATACTAGTATCTCCCCAAAAACCATAAAAACAAACCTAAAATCAAAACATAACTGTAGTACATAGAATGAAATTATCCAAGATTCGGCTTCCCTAAATCCTTGCTATATCCTTTGCTTCATCTACTTGTTCCAACTCCAGCGTCCATTTTCTTGCAATTGGCCAACGAACGATTCAGGGAGCTCAGTAATTATATCCTTCACCTCAGCAAATATATTGCCACTGATCAAATCTGAATTAGAGGAGAGCATGTCATTTTCCCTCTTGACAATCTTCTGCTCAAGGGACGCCTCTACACTCTCAAATTTGGCATCAATAAGTTATGTGTTTGTAGCGCGGTTTTTTTCCAATAATTCAACCTTGTGCATGAGGAGATCGAGCCTGCCCATTAATAGTTTGAACAATAATTCGGCTAAACTTTTCCATCGGGCCAAGTCAACATCATTATACTTCCCTTCTTGACCTTCTTGCGAAGCCATTCTCAAAAAATCACAATTGATAAGCCTACACTCCATTCCTAAACCAGCAGATGTCCCAGATGAGGGAAAATAGTCCTTATATAATAGTTTGTCTCATTCCACATAGTTACCTTCGGCTCTTGACATTAATGCATATAATTTCTCTATATTTATGCCCATTAATTATGTGTCATGCCCGAGAGATCTGTTGAAACTCCCATGCAGCCAATTTTTTGAGGCATGAGACGAGTTCTTGCACCATCTCTTCACTATTAATTCTCTTATATGAAGTGCAGACCTCCCGAGCTGAAGAGATAACCACTCATTTACATAGGTCCTATGCTAAGATAATAACCTTGCTAGAGATGTCAAATCCTTCCCTTGGGATTCTGAAGGATGCAATGATTGTGCTTGATCCTTCACCCACCTATCTGGAATGCCAGTTATTACTCCAAGGAGTTGTCTATTGACGCTACAGAATAGCCCTGATAGCAAGTTTTTGTCAGAATCTAGCAAAAAAAGTTTCAAAAAATTAGATAGTTGGAGTGTTTGAATCGTTTTTTGATGTTATAAATGGATTCAGCACCATCAAAAACCACTAGAGCACCCAAAATCCTGAAATTTGACAACTATATTCCAGATTTTCAAATATTTCTGCGATAATTTTTCATATTCTTACCAGAATTCCTAGATTATTTTGTAGGTTATTTTAGACTACAGCAACATACATCATAATGCCATCATTGATGAGGTTGATCTCTGCCAGACCAACATGGGAAGTGGAAAAAATCTCGGCCATTTATTTCGTATGTACCTACTCCCAGCTACGCTCCATGATTTTCCATCTCATTGGCATCTCTATTAAGTTGGCAAAGAACCTAGAAGAGCTAGAGTTCATCAAACTTATGCATATAATCATTAATCCTTTTAATTATATTATGGAGGAGCTTGTAGAGTTAGTGTTTTTGCTTAAGGATATGAACATTTGGATGACCATCAAGGAGTCCCCTACTAATTTTTTAATTCCAAGGATTAGAGCGAGTTCTAAATCTTCCCACTAGATCTTATACAATGAACTTTTCTCGACTTAGGGCAAGGAATGGAGCTTCCATCATGATCTGAGGATGTGGTTATGATTAACCATCTCCTCTCGGTCTCAAATAACACTTCCACATCAAAAGTCTTTATACCCCTCGTAGATAATGATTCAGAAAGCAAATAAATGGCCTTATTGGCAGCTCATGTAATCGAGGGGTATTCACTTCCAAATATTCTTTGATTCCCGGTAATCCAAATGACCCAGCATATGAAATTTGGTAGAGCTTTCCACACCCTTTTAATAATAGAGACCTGAGAGGATCCATGATATGACCAATTGATAAACATATCCTGCCAGCTTGGAGAAATGACATGAATATGAAAGACTTGTTCAAATCCACTTCTCCACACATATAAGGAAAAGTGACAATAAAAAAAAATGATAGATTGATCCTTCTTCTTGTTTTCAAAGGACACACAATGATGGACCTTGGATGTTTCTTCGTTATATATTTTCCACAGTGAGAATTCTTCCATGGAACAGATTCAAACAAAAAGCATTCACTTTCGGAATGGCATCTATGTGCCATATTGTTTTCCACTAATTGGAAGGTTCGAGGGAGGGGAGTTTTCTCAATAGGAACTTGTATCCCTCTTTTACCAAGTAGGTGGTTGACTTGCCCGATCGCCAAGACCTGATATCATTTTCATTGACGTGCACAGGACCTAGATCCTTTAGGAAAGGGATTATGTTTTCCCAAGATGATTACAGACGTGAGGGAAGTCCTTGAAGTGAGCGAGTGAAAAAATTATCTGTGCCAATGATCCAAGTGGATATTGGTGGCCACCTGCCTATTCCACTTGGGGCCCCACCATTTTCTCTTTCAGTTTTTCATTTTCAGCGCAACTTACTATTTTTAGCGTTTTTTCAGGTCCTGAACTTTCGGAGCCATTTTGAGGCCCTAAACGACATTTTTTGGACATCGTTTGTTCAGTGAATCTAATTTTGTTTTGGAATCTACATTGGAAGTTGGCAGTTGTAGTCCTCAGATATATATTTCTAAAGATGTATCATGTGCTTCAAATGAATTTAATATGCCAAAGTTACGACCTCAGAAAATTGATGTAACAATTTACCCCAACGGGGCCCATAGTCTAGCATTTCATCTCCTAGGGTTACGTTTTTGGATGTTTATGGTTTTCCAATTTTTCTCAATAATATATAGGCCTTTGAGCCTCATTTTAACCTAGAGTTCAGAGGCCTGTAGCCGCCACATCTCTTCTCATAGATAAGCTACCAACACCCTAGCTAGTTTATTTCCATTCTGTCTATACGAAAATTTCAGTTCTTTGATATTAATGAAATGAACTGTTATTTCTGTTGCATCTTTGTATTTATGGTTATATGTGTATTCTATTGCGTCCCTGCATAAATATGGATCAATGGTATCAGAACGGTCTTCTTTTTCTCGATCCTTCTTCGCATGTCCCCAACGAGGTCGAGGTATAAGGAGTTAGGGCTTGTTGGAACAGGGTCCCCTAGCTGTGTTTTTTATATATATTTTTGTATTAATTAGTCTAGCACAGGGGCTTTGGGGCGAATCAAAGCCCCCAATGTATTGTAATGGGTCAAAGGGTAGACCTAGAGTCCGCAAACCACGGTTTGCGGACCACAAGATAATGCAGGCTATGATGATATAAATAGATAGATAGTTTGAGTCTAGAGGTAAGCAAAAAATATTGATGCTAAGTACGAACTATTGAGATCTATTTTGGGTAGTATTGGATAAGGACTCCTACTGGTTGTGTGTACAGAGATCCTCAGTCCTGCTGTGTGTGGACCCTGCTTGCTGTGTGCGCGGGTTGTGACTTGGGTTTGTAACTTGGTTTTGGACGTTAATGAACATAAAATCTGTCGAAGTATCTCTATGTTATCTGAACTGGTTGCGTTTACTATTGAATTACCTCTGCGTTAGCTGTGATTGTGTCTGTGATATATAAATTGGTTGCAATTATGTTTTTCTGTGATGATAATTACTGATGTGCACATGGATGCAAAGGTGTTGATAAGATCTACTTAATAATAGTAGCTTTTTTTATGTCTACATGTTGGTTATATTATTAAGGGCTTGGTAATAAGCTTGTTTTTGTGTGAACCTGATAGATCTCAACCAGACCGCCTTAATTACCCACTTTCTCCCAGGGTGCGAAAACCTGGTTCCATCACCCACCCATACTACTTCAGGTGAGACCTTGGCCTGTGAAAGTGGTTCATTGCAGAAAGGGCAATTAGTATAGGGGTTTTTTAGCAAAAATTAAGTCTGAACCTAGGTCAGGACCCCGCAAGCCAAAAAATGGTTCTTTTGTCGGGACCGAGAGCATTTTGAGAGAAAGATTGAGTAATGCCATGAGGTCGTTGGCAACCTGAGAAATTTGAGCTCGAAGACTGGTTTGAAAAACAGATCTAGGAATTTTCCATAAAATATAATCGCACCATGAAGCTGACAAATGGGAAGTGGAAGAACAAGTATATTTTCACAAAAGTATATGAAATTTTCTTTGTAACTTTCGTGCATGAGCTACAAGAGTGGCTAGCAAGGCTAGTATAATTCCAGATGTGTTGGAAAGACGATTAGGTTACGCAGTGGACTCCAGAATTGATTCAACAGTTGGAGAAGGCTGACAACACAATCACTCGGACTGTAGATCATTGGGTGGATAGTGTGCTAGGAGGATTTGTCACAGAATTCGCAGTCGATCAATTTTTATCCTACTCGGAAGCGGAGCAGAGGTTCTTCAAAGGATTCCGAGGAAATTTCTTACGAACATTGTCGCTACTAATTAAAATATTACTGTGCAAAAAATGCATTTTGTGCAGCCACACCAAATTAATGACCTTGATCAAGGTGAGAGTACAACACGAGGTGGTAAGTACTACCGAGTCAACCGAGAAGGGGATAGATCCATCTACAGCCCCTTAAGAGAGCCATTTGCGCACGCAGGAACTAGCCCTCCGGCTACACCATCGTCAAGTCAGCGTAAGCACAAGAACTCCCCTACCCCTCCACCACTACCGAAAGAAGATATGGCCACACATGAAACTGCCCACCTTCAAGGGTGTACTGGGAGACAAATACATGGACCGATTTTGGTTCATAGTGGAATCAGTATGGACTGCGCAGAATGTTGCTAGCAATGTTGTAAAAAGGGTGCAGCTATCCCTTGCCTTTGAAGGAAGGGCCTTAGATTGGTTCATGGGGCACGTAGGCCAACATGCAGATCCGTCAATACAAGAAATTAAGGATGCTTTAAAACAATAGTTTCGGAAGCTTAAGTCCTACGCTCAACTCGTGGTTGACTTGAAAGACTTTGAACATGGACCCACTTAGTCGGTATGGGATATTGATCAGCGGCTAAAGATATGAGGATATACAGCACAAGGAATGGTTCATTTCCATGCTATCACCTCACCTGTGCAGGCCTATGGGACAACAAGCGATTGATACACAAGAGAAAGCCTTGGAGATTGTCATGAAGTTAGAATCTGCACCAAGAGATGATGCCTAGTTTGGAGTACAGCAGATCTAGGGACAGCTGGAGGCAATGCACCTTGAAATCCAGAATTTTCTAAAGGAGCAAGGAAAAGAAGCTAGTCCATACGTATGGTGTATAATATGCAGGGTGTGAGGCCACACCAAGGATCAGTGCCCTCTGCTGGTAGACTACATGCAGGCTAGGGGTCCCAACCCATTGCACCCTAAAGAGGCTGTGGGACCAAGCGGTCCCACTTTATGATGCGCTGACTGCCGTGTAGCTGAGCTACATGATACCAACCACTTCCCCCGTCTTGGTGCCTATGTTCCAGAGTTGAAGCAACAATGGTGCTGATTTTTCTCATCTGTGGGACATGTTGAACAGAACTGTCAGACATACGACTTAATGATAGACCGAGGAAACCTGTAGAGGGTATAGGCTGACCCTTCATCACCACTATCTCCCTCGGGATGAGGCGGCTCCCCTACCATAGTCCAAGGGGGGGGAGAGGCAGAAGCGGAGGTAGGGGAAGAGGGAAATTGATCTGTTTTAATTGTGGAGAAGTAGGGCACTTTGCAGGGGACTACATGCCCCTGCATGAAAATCTTGCAGATATTGTAGACAATTGGATCATGTGATCAAAGATTGTCTGATACTGATAGCAAAGATGCAGGAAAAACAGCAAACACCAACGCAAAATGTACAAAGGGTTAAGGAAAAACCACGTGATGAGGGACCCAGTATTAATGTCATTACTCGAAGTGGCATGGCTACTGGAGGAGTCGAGGAAAGAGTTGTGGTTGAACCCCTTATCAAAAAAGCCGCTATCAAAATGGAAAGCTTGGACCTATAGAAGGAGAAAGAAACCTTCCTAGAAGCTCGCAAAGACTTTACAAAGAATGAGGCATCTACTTCCAAGGCGCCAACAAATCTAAGAGCGAACGAAGAAGTTAAACCATTCCTACAAGCATGTATGAAGTTGCTACACAACCAAAAGGCAGTAGAAAATATTCAAGCACTGATAGACAGCTACGCAGAAAAAACTGACCCTCCAACAAAAGTTAAAGATTTTCACAAACTTTACAAGCATAAGAAACGCACTGATCAAGAAATGCGGCTAACTGCACAGAATGGTGATTATGAAATGGATCAGATCATCCTGGATCTGGGATTTGATGCAAATGTCCTGCCCAGTGTAGAAATTTATTAATACTGATGTATTACCGGACTCTCCTAATCTCACAATATTTATCTTCTTGCAAAATAAAGAATCCTTCCACTGTTAAACTTGTGGAAATTTAAAACTCAATTGCAAACACATGTGAATAAATTCAATCGCACATAACATAGTTGTTTAACAAGAAATATTAAAGCTAAAAACCCCAACTATAATATGTTATGTATATCAATGGAATCATGTAATAATCTCATACAAAGCTTAGTACATCAAGCTCTCAGTACAATCAACAATCATTACACATTGTCATGCAGAAATTTGCATCTCCATGCATCAATTTCTTGCGTCCTGACAGCCTACCTCCACTACGCAATCCCTATTGAAGAAGACCCCTGAATAAATTCGAATTGGCCTTGCCTTGACTACGCAATCCTCATTGGAAACTCCAATGTGTGTCAGATGCATTGAATGCATCACTATAGTCACAACGGATAGTCCATATTACCCTTTCACCTATCTCTCCACTGGGTCTCCACTGGAACTGCCATGCACTGTAGTTAACTGCTATTTTTGTTCAGTTGTTAGTGAGTTATTAGTTTTGAATTAATTAACTAATTAATTCACTTAAATCTCACTAGTGTATCTTCCAGTTAGACTAGATACAACTAGCTCAACTGAGTTTAACTCACTTAACTGAGTTAAACTAAATAAAAATTCCATAAACTACTCTTCCAACTCTGTCATAACTTTTCCACTTCAGTTCTAACTGAGTCCTTCATGCATGAGCCACCAATAAACCCTAGGAATTGCATAGTTCCTTCAGGCCACTGATTTTCCAAATCTGTTTACTGAAATAAAGTGCTCCAAGAGAATAAGTTGATGTTTATTGTTGGATTATTATTAAGAGCTAATAATAATCGACATGCATCTATTTTAGATCGAAGATCTATAAATAGACTTCTCCCAATATTCTAAAAATAGAATTTTATCTATTTTTCAGATTTGACCAACCATCTACAAATAACATCCTGCAACTTATAGAATATGCTCACCATGTCTAAAAATAGACATACATGTAAAAATAGCCTGCGGGCCCCACTTAGTGAAGGTTCTTACTTTTCACTAAGCTCATCATCTTGTTGAATATCAACACTCCCTCTCAACAAGATAGGGATTATCCTTCACCCTGATCCTACCTCTATAGTATTCGAATTTTTTCCTGTCGAGCGCCTTCGTCAGAATGTCTGCATCCTGATCTACCGTAGGAATGTACTAAAGCAACATGATCTTCCGCTGCACACAATATCTGATATGATGATACCAGATATCAATATTTTTAGATCTATCATGAAACGCAGGATTAATTGAGAGTTTAACTATTATTATCACAATGTATCACTGTAGGATCTAAATGTGAACCGAACAAACCGACCAGGATCTTCCTCATCCAGATAGCCTCACATGCAGCTTGACTTGTTGCCATGTATTCTGCTTCCGCTGAACTGAGTGCCATGGATCTTTGTTTCCTGTTGTACCAAGAAACTTATGTAGATCCAATACTAAAAACCCCTCCTGATGTGCTCTTTCTGTCCGTTGGGTTTCCTGCCCAATTTGCATCCGTGAAGCCACGCAACTTCACCTCATCCGTTTGTCTGTACCATAAGCCATAGTCATATGTGCCCCTAAGATACCTCAGGACATGCTTGCCTGCCTTCCAAAAGAGCTTGGTAGGCTTAAGCATCGCTTGTGAAAGTTGGTTCACCGCATAGCATATGTCCAGTCTTGTATTAACTAAATACATGAGCGAACCCACCAACTGTCGATAAACAGTGGCATCC
The DNA here is from genome assembly GCA_034641835.2 of Pinus albicaulis. Lineage (NCBI taxonomy): Eukaryota > Viridiplantae > Streptophyta > Pinopsida > Pinales > Pinaceae > Pinus > Pinus albicaulis. The sequence continues at coordinate 217,161,898 of CM076584.1, read as the reverse complement.
ACTACCTCTGCCGATGTGGCATCCTCTTTCCTCCATTTTCCTAGAAGAGGGGTATCCATGGGCTTGCAGTCCTCCATGTGAAACTTACCAAGTATCTCCCAAGCATACTTGCCTTGAGACACAAACAGTTCACCTTCTCGCTGCCATATTTCCAATCCAAGGAAATAATGAAGGAGGCCCAAATCCTTCATCTCAAACTCATTTGCAAGATCTACCTTGCATGAGTGTATCAACTGCTCATCACCCGTTAGTATTAAATCATCAACATAAAGAACAATTATTAAAAGCTTACCCTTCACCACAATTTTGTATAGGTTTGCATCTGCCTCACTCTTGGTGAAGCCAAGTCCAATGAAATAGTTGTTGATCCGTGTGTACCAAGCACATGGTGCTTTCTTCAGCCCATACAACACTCTTTTGAGTCTTCACACATGTGACTCGCTGTTGAAGATCTCAAATCCTTCAGGCTGCTCAATTTACACCTCTTCCTCAATGATCCCATTAAGGAATGCAGACTTCACATCCATATGATGAATGTGCCAACCCTTTTGTGCTGAGAGAGAAAGGATGGTCCTTATGGAAGAATATCGTGCGACAAGTGCAAAGGTTTCTTCATAATCAATCCCCTCGATCTATGAGAAGCCCCGGGCAACAAATCTTGCCTTATACTTCTCAACGCTCCCATCAGCAGCTTGCTTTACCTTGTAGATCCACTTCGAATCTACCACTGATTTACCCACCGGCCTTGGAACAATCTCCCGAGCACTGTTTCTGATAATGGATTCATACTCCACCACCATGGCATCTACCCATGTGGGCTCCTGCGCTGCTTCTTCAAAAGAATATGGCTCTGTCACAACACACTTGCTCATAAGAGCCACGTATCCAGTAAATCGGTCAGGTGATTTTCTCTGTTTGTGCTGTGATGTAGGGACTCCTACATTCTCTGCTGCATCAAGCTTCAGTCTCTCAGCTTCTGTGGTACGCCTTCTGCCTATTCTGATGTTTGGTTCTGCATGAGTGGACTCCTCCACTCCATGAATCTCCTCCTGTGGTTGATCCACATCTAGAGGCTCATCTTTGGGAACAAGAAGTTCCTCCTCTACATGCAAGTGCAGCTCCCTCTCAAGCGACAACTTCATGGCTTTCACCTCATTGAATTTTATATCCCATCGCACCACAGTCATTCAACTATTTGGAAAATACACACGATAATTATGGGGTGTTTCTGTGTACCCCACAAATATCCCAACTTTTGCAGTCAGCTTTAGCTTCTTCCTGGCGTCCTTTGTCACATGAATGTAAACAGATGAGCCAATAATCTTCAAATGAGAAATATCAAGCTTCTTACCAGTAAAATCTTCTTCAGGTGTACTCATGCTAAGTACTCTATGAGGACAACGGTTTTGCACATATACTGTAGTGTTGCATGCTTCCGCCCAAAAGTGCATTGGTAGGCCCTGGTCATGCAGCATAGCTCATACAGCACCCGCGATTGTTCTTTTCTTCCTCTCTGTGACCCCATTCTACTATGGGTTATGAGGCACTATGAGTTCTCTCTGAATTCCTTCTTTGCTACAGAATTATTTGAATTCGTTCAAGATATATTCACCACCATTATCGCTCTGTAGAGCCTTCACTTGCTTCCCTGACTCCTTCTCCACCGATGCTTTAAACTCATAGAACTTTGAGAATTTTTTGATTTTCTTCTGCATGAAGAAGATCCACCATCTACGAGAATAGTCATCAACAAATATAACATAATACCTATGTTTTGTTGTTGAAGCAACCGAGAAAGGTCCACACACGTCTGTGTGAATTCTCTCCAGGATCACCGAAGCACGGTTCTCCTTCTCATGAAAGGTGGTCTTCACAAACTTACCCATAGTACATCCCTTGCATTGATCTGACTGGAAATATTACCCTTGGGAAGTCTAGTAGAAATCTGCTGCAAAATCTTCAAGCGCCATGGTGAAGATGGCCCAATCTCCTATGCCATAATTCTCCCTCATCCCGGCTCACCACTTCTTCTGCTTTTCCCATCATTGCAGTGCAGCCATCTACCTCCAGCTTATAGAGATTTTTAACTCGAATCCCTATCCTTTTGGTTTGACACATTTTTTTATGTAGCAGGAAAGCTTTTCCCTTGTTGTAAACAACGTCATAACCTATGTCTTCCAACATTGCGACCGAGACCAAGTTCTTCTTCAGACCTGGAACATGCATAACATCTTTCAACAGAAATGGTTTACGTGACTCCCTCTCAAAAGTAATGGTTCCAATTCCAGTCGCATTGTATCTGCCATCGTCGCCCATCTCTATATGCATTTGGAGATCCTTCTCCTCCAAGTCATTAAACAACTCCTTGTCTCCCATCATATGGAAAGACGCACCACTATCAAGATACCAAACCAATCCCATTGAGCTTGAAACCAAGCATGTGATCAAAGAGAATCAAGTTAAAATTGTGAGGCTAAGGCCTCTCCAGCTGCAGCTCCAGAAGCCTTCTTGTTCTTCTTTTTCTGTGGGCAGTTAGTGGCGAGATGCCCATGTTCGTGACAGTGAAAACACTTCACTTTGGAAAAAACTAGATTCTTCCCTTTAGCCTCGGATTTTGGATGGGATTTCTTCCCATTTTCTTTCCTTGCTTTGGCAGCCAAAGCTCACTTCTCTTCATCATCATTCTTCGATGAAGAGCCATCCCTGGTATTTCGCCTTATCTCCTCTTGCACAAGATCCGACCAAAGTCACTCCCAACCCGGCAGTTTCTCCCGTCCATTGACAGAATATTTGTAGTTATGCCAACTCTTCGGAAGCCCAAGGAGAGCCAAGTTCACCAAGTCATCATCATCAACTGTAAATCCCACACTTTCTAGTTCATCCCTACAATGGACAAACTTCGTGAGATATTTTGGAATATTGTCGCCCTTCTCCATTTTTATTTTTTCTGAGCTTATCATTTAGCGCCAACTTCCTCTAGTCGTTGCTACTTTGGAAAGATCTATCAAAGCCTTCCACATTGAAAATGGAGTGGCTTTCCCATGAATTTTTGACACAATATTGTCCTTCACACCTTCCAATAAAATTCTTCTTGTCTTTGCTACCATCTTTTTCCATGTGTCAAGCCCTGCAGCATTGCTAGAAGCCGGCTTAGGAACATCGCTATTGATGAACTCCTTCAAGCCATTGTCTTCAAGCACCGCCTCCATCCTATCCTTCTAGGCTATGTAATTCAAGCTACCCTCAAGGGCATACTCCAATTGCAACCCATTGAAAGAAATTTCAATGAATACTCAACTGTCACACCAAGAAATTTCCGCAGCAAATTCAAATTTTCCACCAGCACAAAACTCAACAATTATTCACAATTGCAATCTCCAGTAATCAAATACTGCTCTGATACCATGTATAAATTTATTAATACTGATGTATTACCGGAATCTCTTGATCTCAAAATATTTATCTTCTTGCAAAATGTAGAATCCTTCCACTGTTAAACTTGCGGAAATTTAAACTCAATTGCAAACACATGTGAATAAATTCAATCGCACATAACACAGTTTTTTAACGGGAAAGCTTAAAGATAAAACCCCAAACTATCATATATTATGTATATCAATGGAATCATGTAATAATATCACAAAAATATTAGTACATCAAACTCTCATTACAATCAACAATCATTACACACTGTCATGCAGAAATTTGCATCTCCATGCACCAATTTCTTGCCGCCTGACAGCCTGCCTCCACTGCGCAATCCCTGTTGAAGAAGACCCCTGAATGAATTCGAATTGGCCTTGCCTTGACTACACAATCCTCATTGGAAACTCCAATGTGTGTCAGATGCATTGAATGCATCACTATAGTCACAATGGATATTCCATCTTACCCTTTCACCTATCTCTCCATTGGGTCTCCACTAGAACTGACATGCACTGTAGTTAATTGCTATTTCTATTCAGTTTTTAGTGAGTTATTAGTTGTGAATTAATTAACTAAGTAATTCACTTAACTCTCATTATTGTATATTTTAGTTAGACTAGGTACAACTAGGTCAACTGAGTTTAACTCGCTTAACCGAGTTAAACTAAATAACAACTCCATAAACTACTCTTCCAACTTTGTCATAACTTTGCCACTTCAGTTCTAACTAAGACCTTCATGCATGAGCCATCAATAAACCCTAGGAATTGCGTAATTCCTTCAACCCACTAATTTTCCAAATATGTTCACTGAAATAAAGTGCTCCAAGAGAATAAGTTGATGTTTATTGCCGGATTATTATTAAGAGCTAATAATAATCGACATGCATCTATTTTTAGATCGACGATCTATAAATAGACTTCGCCCAATATTCTAAAAATAGAATTTCATCTATTTTTCACATTTGGCCAACCATCTACAAATAACATCCTGCAACTTATATAATATGCTCGCCATGTCTAAAAATAGACATACACCTAAAAATAGCCTATGGGCCCCACTTAATGAAGGTGCTTACTTTTCACTAAGCTCGTCATCTTGTTGAATCTCAACACCCAGATAAACATGGCAGAGGATGGGAGAACCTAAGCTAGAATGGTTTACTATACAGTTGCGCATGGCTAACCAACAGAAGATCATACTGTTGGGGAGATTATCAAAGATTATGGTATATATTGCAGGAGTTAAGGTATACGCAGATTTTGAGGTAATTCAAATTGTAGAGGATGTGAACCCTTATCCTGCGCTCCTAGGTCTGGATTGGGCTAGAGACATGGGAGGCATTATTAAGTTGAAGAAAAGCAGCATGGTTTTTGAGAATGAGGGTACAATAGTAATAGTTCCTCTAGAACCAGCAGAGGGAGAACGATATACAGTACTCGTGTGCGAAGAAGATGACATGGATCATATCTATAAACTAACCGCTCGAGACGAGGATTGGATTAACCCTACAGATGATGGCATGCTTTACTGGGATAAATATAATGAATGCATCTCTGACTCTGAAGGGGAGATAGAAAATTGGCAGAACCGGTTTCATGACGTATCTGTGCTACAATGTCTTAGGATCACAAAGAGCTTCCGGTGTATCTCCTTAGAGGTAAGAGAGTTGCCTTACTTTGATGATTCTGGTAGTATTATGGATTTTCTTAGAGAATTTGAAGCAGAAGTCCCAAGGGAATGAAGAATGTGGGCGCTTAACCTAGCCATGCGTGCGACCCTTGCGCAGTGGTGGGAAACTCATAAGGGGACTTTTCAGGATTGGGAGGAATGTCGCGACATGGTGATCCTAGGATTTGAACCCTCGGTTCACCTATGCATGGAGAATTTCCTTGGCCAAGGGCAGCCGCATAAGCACCTATCTACATGGATGGAGGTGCGGTGCGAAAAGATCGGGGACGAATGGGTCCACCTGTTCATTCATGCCTTGGGACCAATCCCCACTGCATGGTATTTGGATGCAGAGCTACATCAGCACACCCGCCACTAGGAGACCATGAGGGACGATTTTGTGGGGACGTTTGGGTTGATAGGCGAAATTGAGGAATTAGACGAAGCCCTGTAAGACATAGATTCCCTAGTATTTGATGAATCACGCCCTCGTGTGGAGTATGGGGAACCGTCTTGGGATACGCAAATGCAGGATATTCCTAACTGTCGCAATATATCAATGGAGGAATGTGACAAACACCCACAAAATATCACTATCCCACAATCAGAGGGCGAACGAGTAGTTTTTGGACCCCCATTGCAAGTCGTCGATGTGACCAAGCCTCTTAAGCTAAAGGAAGTCAACATCGGAACATAAGAACAACCTAAGCTAGCTAAAATTGAGGACTACTGGGATGACGATACCTTTGGGAAAGTTGCAGAACTTCTCACGGAGTACCGGGACTTGTTTCCTATGAAATTATCAGAACTCAAAGGTATTACAGGGGACCTAGGGGTTATGCAAATCACTTTAAAACCTGATGCACGCCCTGTTAAGCAGTGACCTTACCGATTGAACCCCAAGTATAAGCAGAAAGTCAGGGAAGAAATCGACAAAATTCTAGCTGCAAGTATCATCAAACCAGTAGAACAGTCAAATTGGGTAAGCCCTATTGTGATCCAAGAGTAAAAGACTAAAGGAGAAATAAGAATATACGTACATTATCCCTTCCTTGTGCCATTCTCTGATGAAATCCTCGATAGTGTGGGAGGGCAGGAATCGTACTCGTTCATTGACGACTTTTCGGGCTACCATCAGATCAGGATCGCACCTGAAGATCGAAGCAAAACTACGTTCACCACTGAATGGGGAACCTTCACCATCATGCCGTTTGGGCTCAAAAATTCCCCTGCCATCTTTTCGCGGGTAGTGGTCGCAATATTCAAGGAATTCATTCACGAGTTCTTGGAAGTATACTTTGACGAATGGACAGTATTTGGATTGGTAAAGAAGCACATCTCGAACCTGCGCATGATTTTCGATGCCTATAGAAAGCACCAAATCTCCCTAAATGTTAAGAAGTGCATATTTTGTATGCCTTTCGAGATCTTGTTAGGCCATATAATCTGTCAGCAGGGACTGATGGTTGACCCCGTCAAAGTTGCAGTTATCATCAATTTAGCAGTCCCCACAACTGAGAAATAGCTATGCTCCATTCTTGGGCACACATGCTATTATAGGGAGTTTATTCAAGGGTATTCATTGATCATGGAACCCATGGAAAAGTTGCTAAAGAAGGACGTATCATTTTTTTGGGACGTGGAGTGTCAGACGAGTTTTGAGCTACTCAAGGAAAAAATGGTCTCTGCACCTATCCTCATATTTCCAGACTGGAAGAAGGTTTTCCATGTCCACGTGGACGCTTCAGGGATCACCCTAGGTTCCGTCCTTACGCAGCCCAGAGAGGGGGACATTGACCACCCGCTTGCGTTTTCTAGTAGAAAACTCTCTAGCGTGGAGCATAACTACTCCACTATGGGACGCGAAGGGCTGGCAATGGTGTATGCCTTGCAAAAATATCAACATTATCTGCTGGGAGGGCACTTCAAGATGTTCATGTATCACTTAGCTTTGAAGTACCTCATCAATAAGCCTCTGTTGGGGGGAATATTTTCCGATGGTTACTGCTATTTCAAGAATATGACTTTGAGATAATTGTGAAGCCAAGGAAATTAAATGCTAGACCAGACCACTTGTCCCGAATCGAGAGTGGTGAAGAACCAACCAACCTAGAGGAAGGATTGCCCGATGCGCAGCTATTTTCTATTAAGGCGGTTGATGAGCACTTTGTCAATATTATTCAATTCTTAACTATGGGGTTAGCACCTGCAAATATTTGGTACAAAAAAAAAAGCGTTGGTAACCCGCGCAGCTGACTGTACTATCATCGCGGGCCTCTTGTATAATAGAGGAGCTGATGAGGTACTACAAAGATACATACTAGAGCATGAAAGACAAGCTATTTTAGCAGAAGCCGACGGAGGCGTAGCAGGAAGTCACTATGCAGGAAAAGCAACGGCGCAGAATATCTTAAGAGTTGGGCTATGGTGGCCCACACTACATAGCGATTCTCACAACTATTGCAAAGCCCGTGACACATGCCAAAGGACAAGAAGACTGTCGCACAAGAATGAAATTCCCTTACAACCACAGATGGCCCTACAGGCATTTTATAAATGGGTAATAGACTTTATTGGGCCCATCAACCCACTAGGTAAGAAGACAGGTGCCTCCTACATCCTCGCTGTGACTGATTATGTAACCAGATGGGCGGAAGCACAAGTTGTGAAGCATTGTACTTCAGATATAGTTGTGCACTTTATTTTTTAGCATATTCTAACCAAGTTCGGTTGTCCAAAGACCTTGATGAGCAATAGAGGTACGCATTTCATTAATGACACAATACAAGATTTGACTGAGTTTCAAATCCACCATGAAAAAATTACCCCATATCACCCACAGGAAAATAGAACGGTAGAAGCTTTTAATAAAATTCTGGAACAAGCGTTGACCAAGATCTGTAATGTTGCTCGAAGCGATTGGGACGTGCACATCTCGTCAGTCCTTTGGGCATATCGGACCACGTGCAAGAAATTGACTGAGAAAACACCATTTCGAATGGTTTATGGAAAGGAGGCCATTATGCCCATGGAATATATCATTCCTAGCTTGCGCATCGCGGTCTTTACGAACATGGCAGAGCCCGATATCATGGAGGAATGCTTAGCGTAGCTAGTCGCCTTGGAGGAAGATCGATTCATTACTAAATTTCATCAGCAAGTTCGGAAGGCCTGGGAAAAATCATGGCATGATAGACATATTCGGCAGAAGGTATTTTTAGAAGGAGAATTGGTCTTGCTATACGATAGCCAGTTTTCAAAACACACCGGGAAGTTCCGTCAGCACAGGCTAGGCCCCTATATGGCAAAGGAAATCACTAACGGAGGAGCCATCCGGTTAGCTACATTGTGCGGTGATCTCATGTCAGGATATGTTAATGGAATTCGGTTGAAGCCCTATCGAGACTCCTCTGTGTCGATCAAATGACTATATGGCCGGAGTAGCTGTGTTACGAACAGTACGCGCAGGGCTGGTGCACAAGAACGGATGAGCAAGGATGATGTGCAGGGGGTGAGCTATCTACGCCGATGGGATGCGCAGTGGGAAAAAATAACTGTTGGAATAGTACCATTGGAAGGAGCGGGCAGTAGGCAATTAATGCGGCGATTTCAAAGGATTTTTTACCGTTTCCCTAATGGTAAGTTTTAGCTAAGTTTCATCCAACCGTTGGTCACTCTTCAAAGCTATAAATGGAGGAAGGTAGCACAGAATTGGGTTCCGCATGTCTTGAAAATCTTGTGCCTTGCAAATTTCCATAACTATTGTGCTCTGTTCATGTCTGGGCGTGCTACCCCATCTGATAGTAGCAACCCTGAGTTCATCTTCTGAGTGAGAATTACTGCAACCAATCCCGTTGAATCATCGCAAACCGTGGCCTCTATTGGTAGAGCATCCGATGAAGTATTGGAAGTCACCCATGAAGTCGAAGAGGTCGTGTCCACACCAACCAAGGGGAAGCAGGTGGAGAAAAAGAAGATTAAGGTGAAAGGCTAGGAGCAAGGGCAGGGGAGGACTGTGAAATGGGCTTGGGGGAAGCCACGCACCTCCCCTCGGAACATGCAATCCCCCCGAATGGTGCCTAAGGCACACTCGCCTAACTCGGTGAAGCGAACTCTGTCTTCTCAAGAAGAAGCTCGGCTCACTGCCCCACTAACTTGTCTACCGCCCTATGTTTGGCCTCGAAGGCCCTCAGTGCGCATGCCCAAGAATCTCGAGGGTGTGCGCTCCTATATGCAAATTCCACTAATTCTGAATGAAGTCCCCATCATAGGAGAAGCATTTGGAAAAATCCCCTCAATTAAGTTCGATGATCACAACCTTGCCAACCTGGAGGCCTTCCTAGAATTGGCACCTTAGCTATATCTCAAAAGGGTTCTTGAGGATGATGTGCTACGAGTAGTACTAATGTTGTGGGCATGTGGTTTTAGCTGGTTCCAGATTACTAAACTTTCTGTGGATACCTCACGTTCGCTGATACACTATAACCAACCAAGTTGTGCGACAGCTGCTAGCCCTTAGAAGCTTTTGGATCTAGGACTGCATTCCCATCGATGCCGCCCTAATTCACCGCATTACTAGTATCCCCATGGAGGGGTTAAATCCCATGGAGCGCATCGGCAAGAAGTATGAGCAACAAATCGCTACCAGGTCGAGCGAAACACCAGAGGGTTCCTGATCAGCACCATTTCCGACCCTAGAGTGCGCATGGGTACCATGTTGCTGGCTTGCAAAATGATGCGTAAATGTTAGGCCACGACTGTCCCCACCAATGTAATTTAGCTTGTTGACCACTGCGAAAAGGGGGTATGCTTTAATTGGTCGCAGTTCCTCTGCAACGAGTTTTTGGAAAAAGTGCGCGAGGCCCAAGATCACAGGAAGGCATTCTGTTACTCTTGGCTACTGCTCCTAATTGCATTGGTCGCATGGGAAGCCCCTGAAAGAAAAGTCCTCCCTGAGCTTGAGATGGACATGTGTGAAGGGGAGAAATACGCAAACTTGTGGGATTCAAAGGATGCAGAGCGTATTAAGGAAAACAAAGTAGTTTGGGTACTGTTTTAGGGCACGCTCGCAGCAGCAATTCACTCCCAGCCATGCCTGTCGTCGAAGATCTATTCAAAGTATAATCACATCGTGGCATTCCAAGTTACAATGCACAACATCCAGATTCGAGGCCATAAGGATCCCGCTTGGAGGTGGCTGCCTTACATGGTCACTGATGAGGAAATCGATCGGCTCATCGTGACTTGGATGACGCAATGGAAATTGGGATTCAAATCGGCAACGACTGACACTATTGTTACAAGCGCAGTTCCAAAGACCACCACCCCACCTGATACCACCAAGAACTCAAACGTTTTTGGCCCGGAAGGCTCCACTAGGACGAAGGTTCCCCCAAATGCAGCACAAGGCATGGAGCAGGAATCGCAGCAGGACATGGAGACTGAGGGTCTGGATGCACAGGGAACTGGTTCCCCACGTAGCATGAAACAGACAGTTGAACCTCTCAAGGGCCAGTGAACGAAATGGCGGGCTACGAGGCCCAGTAGGGAGACTGAGATTACTTTAACCGAGGAAGATTTGGAACAAATTGCATATGCGGTCACCCTTGCTTCAGAAGACAGGTGGCTTGCATTGGAAGAGCAACAAAAAGTCGCATTCACCACATTACTATCTGAGCTCCGCGCTCTTCAGCTCAAAGCCGATACCCTGCAGATTAGCGTGGTTCAAGCAAGGCTGCCTCAAGCGCCCAACACTGATTTGATCTCCACGACTGAGATCCACCTTTGCCCCCTACCAGGCACTGCAATCACTCTGATTCCGTGCGATTTATGTGCGCAAGTCCAGGCCTGCGCAGAAGTACATATGGACTTGTCCCGGCTTCCGCACGAGCCGCTGCAGGTTCTCTACACATATCTCTTTGAGGAAATCCAACACATAGATTGGCAGGTGCAGCAGAAACTAAGTACAGCTGAGCATACCATTGTAGAAAAAACTACTAAGGTGTCCCAGGCACAGGCCACGTGTATCCTTGTCGCTGCGCAGCAGATCGAGTTGGAGTGCCTGTTCAGCAGACTCTGTGTAGATGTGACCGAAGACATTCTGGCCTCTGCCACCCCCAGGCTAAGATTGAGGGACTCATCGCAGCCCTAAAAGCTTATCAGACTGAGATCTAGAACGTTAAGACCGAGATGGCGCAACAGATTGCTGCGTTGCAAGCTAAGTTGCAATTGGAATCCCCTCCTAAGGTACGCGCCCAGAGAGTTGCGCTAGTCACAGAAGCTACGAACACCATTACAGCTCAGATTTCTCAAGGTGCCAAATTTCTTGAGACAATTATGTGGTTGTGGTCTACGGTGCAACGCGACCCTCTCATGCGCAAATTTACCCAAGAACTGTGCCAGAAGGAAGAATAATTCGAGCAAATGGAGGCTATAATGCCCACTCTGATCCCATCTCAACGCCTGGCACGTTTGCGAGCCATCCATGTGCTCAGAGATGACCTACAAGGGATTCACCATGAGAATAAGGTTCTGAGTGACCAACTCAATCCATGGGCCGATGAAGCCCTCGATATATCTCAAGACTTGGATGTTGCAGTCAAACAACTGAATCAGACTCTGGAGAGTGTCACCGCTGCCACTGAAGGACCAACTTCGCAGAAGTTGGTGGACATTGCGCAGAACGCTTCTGCGCAGAGCGAAGGATTGTTTCCCCCTCTGGTCGATGCAATCAAGCAGCTCCACGCAAAGATGCAAACCCCACGACCACTGTGACTCGGGATGAGTCACAATATTATATTGGGGGCATGTTGGAACGGGGTCCCCTAGTTGTGTTTTATATATATATTTTTGTAGTAATTAGTCTAGCGTAGGGGCTTTGGGGCGAGTCAAAGCCCCCAATGTATTTTAATGGGTAAAAGGGTAGACCTAGAGTCTGTAAACCATGGTTTGCGGACCATAGGATAGCGCGGGCTATGATGATATAAATAGATAGATAGTTTAATTATAGAGATAAGTAAGAAATATTGATGCTAAGTATGAACTATTGAGATTTGTTTTGGGTAGTATTGGGTAAGGACTCCTGTTGGTTGTGTGCCAGGAGATCCTCAGTCCTGCTGTGTGCAGACCCCTGCTGGCTGTGTGCGCAGGCTGTGACTTGGGTTTTTAACTTGGTTTTGGACGTTAATGAACACGAAATCTTTTGAAGTATCTCTATGTTATCTGAACTAGTTGCATTTACTATTGAAGTACTTCTGCGTTAGCTGCGATTGTGTCTGTGGTATATAAATTAGCTGCAATTGTATATTTTGTGATGATAATTATTGTTGCACACGTGGATGCGACGGTGTTGATAAGATCTGCTTAAGAATAGTAGCTTTTTTTAATGTCTACATGCTAGTTATACTGTTAAGGGCTTGGTAATAAGCTTGTTTATGTGCGAACCTGATAGATCTCAACCAGACCGCCTTAATTACCCACTTTCTCCCAAGGTGTGGAAACCTAGTTCCAGCACACACCCATACTACTTTGGGTGAGACCTTGGCCTGAGAAAGTGGGTCATTGCTGAAAGGGCCAGTAATATAGGTTTTTTTTGGAAAACCTTAAATCTGAACCTGGGTCAGGAGCCCTCAAGCCAACAGGGCTCGATTTGGTTGAACCTTTGCAAAATCAGCCTTGCAAACCCCGATGGCCGTACATGGGGGATGAAAAGAAAGATGAGGGAGGAGGAGATCCTATTAAAATATTGCTCAAGGAGGCCCTCGAAAAACAAAGGAACGCGATGATGGATAAATTTTCCCATATCCTTCAATGACTGCCCACCGGCGGCGCATCTGCATCTAGCAGCCACTCTGGAGGCGCGACTCCCTTTAAGGTACGAGTAAACTTTAACATTCCCATATTTGAGGGTCAAATAGATGAAGATGTTGTAGATATATGGTTCAATATATTAGAAGGATATTTCTCGATTCATGACTTTTTCGACCAGGAGAAGATTATTTTTGTGCTCCTCAAAGCTACCCCCAATGTCAAGGACTGGTGGGAAACCTACTGTGAGAAAAAGGACGAGACAAAACCCTCTCTGTTCTCAGTCGCACCCACTTGGAATTATTTCTGAGATTCCATCAAGGAACAATACTATCCCATGGGGAGCTATGAGGACAAGTACATACAATGGACCATGTTGCGGCAACAAAGGATCAAGATGTGAATGAGCTAACGAATCTGTTCCATACCCTACATACAAAGTTGGGTATCAAATATTCAGAGAAACATTCAGTGCTAAAGTATTGCAGTTGTATGCACAGATATATTCAGGAGGAAATGGAGTTCCTTGACATCTCCTCGCTTGGTACGGCATATCGGTATGCTGCCAAGATTGAGCAGAAATTTAAACAAAAGAAGCGAGAATTTGGTTTTGCGAATCAAAAGCAAGGGAAAGGTGCCCCGAAACCGCTGAACAAATGACAAAGGCAAGGCATTGCTCCCCAAGGCAACCTGTCAAAGCCGCAAGCAAAGAACAACATCGTGAGGCAAAAGAAGGACACAGAAAAGTGGTGTGAGTTCCATAGGAGCTCCACTCACAACACAAGTGAGTTTCGGGCCAAGTAATCATTGGTGGCCAAGATGAGGGCTTCTGAATCAGATGCATGATCTGAATCTGAACCAGAGCCTGATAAGGGGAATGAAAAAGGGAAACAGATTATTGATGCGGATCCCAATGACATTGTTGCCACTCTGAAGATGCAGAAGGAGGAACCGGAAGATCCAGAGGAGGAGGAGCATCTCTTCCACTCCCATATGTGGGTGAAGGGTTCCCCGCTACAGTTCATTGTCGACAATGGGAGCCAAAAGAAAATCATGTCAGCATATGTCATGAAGCGGTTGGGCTTGTCGACCACAACACACCCACAGCCATACACCATCGGGTAGCTTCACCAAGGACTGGATCTCCGCGTCAGTCAGCAGTGTCGACTTCCCTACAACATCAAGCCCTTCACAGATGAGGTATTATGTGACATTTCTCCTCTTGATGTTTTTGATGTATTATTATGCCAACCATACTTGTGGAAGCGACATGCTGTGTATGATTCTTGACCTCACGTTATTATTGTTACTTTAGGAAATAAGTTGTACAGAATACCAGAGGTAACACCGCTTGCCGCTATCTCTTTTGTTACTGCAAAAAAATGCAATAAGCTCATTTCCAAAACCAGGAAATTTGTTTTTCCTAATGATCCACCCCTAGGGCAAGAAGAATACTATGGCCACGACCTCCAGACAGGGCTCCTCTACATGAAAACAACGAATGGACAAGGTTATAGAGGATTACGGGGACATATTCACCTCACCCACAGGGGTGCCTCTGCACTGTCAGGTCAGGCATCCTATTGATTTGACCCTAGGTGCGTCGCTACCCAATGGACTGATCTATCGGCACTCTATTCTGGAGAACAATGAAATCAAGAGGCAGATTCAAGAGCTGCTGCAAAAATGTCACATTCGACTGAGTTCATCACCCTGTGGGAGCCTGATCTTGTTGGTACAAAAGAATGATGGGACTTGGAGACTCTGTATTGACTATCAGGAGCTGAACAAGTTCACTGTCTGGAATAGGTACTCGATCCCACGGATTGATGACCTTCTGGACCAACTCAAAGGGGCAAAATATTTCAGCAAGATCGACTTGAAGTCTGGGTATCACGAGGTACCAATCGAACCCTCCAATGTGTGGAATATTTCCTTCAAAGCCAAGGAGGGCCTTTTTGAATCGTTGGTCATGCCTTTCGGGTTGACAAATGCTCCCGCAACCTTCATGAGGTTGATGCACGACATCGTGCGACCATTCAATAAGTCATTTTTAGTGGTGTACTCAGATGACATTCTGATCATTATCCAGACGTGGGAAGAGCACCTTCATCACATCCGACAAGTCCTCCAAACACTGCAGCAACACAATTTGTGTGACAATTTGGAGAAGTGCACTTTTGGCATGATCCAGGTTCAATATCTGGGATACATTATTGATGAAAGGGGGGTGCATGTGGATCCAACCAAGATCCAATTCATTCGGGATTGGAAAGCCCCAACCACTCTAAAAGAGCTTTTCATATTTATGGGTCTTGCTAATTTCTACTGCGTTCATGTTGGGATTCTCTCATATCACTTAGCCCTTGAGTCAAGTCACCAAGGGAGGAGCGAAAGAAAATTTATTTTGGTCGGAATCTCAACAGAAGGCATTCGTAGAATTGAAACATCGCCTCTTTTCTGCCCCAGTGCTCACATTACCAGACCTGCAAAAACCATTTGAGATCGAGACAAATGCCTCTAACTATACTATTGGGGTATTTCTTACTCAACATGGGCATCCAGTGGCATATCACAGTGAGACATTGTCCAAAACAGTCCGCAAGTATCCCACTTATGACAAAGAAATGTATTCCATTGTACAGGCTTGTCGACAATGGAAGCATTACATTTTGGGGAAGGAAACAATCATCCACGCAAACCACTAACCCCTACAGTTCATACATACACAAGGGAAGTTTCAGAATTATCACCATCAGAAGTTGTCCACATATCTGCAATAGTTTCATTTGAACATCAAGTACAAGAAGGGCAGCACCAATAATGTTGCAGACTACCTCAGTCGACCACCGATCATGGTGCTAACCTCCATTCTCAACTCTTGTGGGCACGAGACTTCTCATTGGCCTCTTCTCTACAAGAGTGATCCAAAATTCGGTCACACATACAAGGCACTCTTGGGGGGTACACAAGTTCCAAAATTTCACCTTCAAGATGCACTATTATGTCACCTGGGACACCTTTGTGTTCCTTCAAGCGAGCGTGCCAAGATGATATGGGAAGCACACTATAGTCGAGTCGCTGGGCATTTTGGGGTCGAGAAAATAATGGAAATAATGCAGAAGTATTTCTATTGGCCAAACCTTCGACAGGATGTCGGGAAGTACATCAGATCCTGCAATGCCTGCGTCATTTCCAAAGTGACCATCAAGAAGAAAGGCCTCTATAATCCACTACCTACCCCTAGTCGACCTTGGGAATCCATCTCCATGGATTACATATCGGGCCTTTATTCTACTAAGCATGGAAACAACTGTGTTTTCGTGGTCGTCGACAGATTCTCGAAGATGGCCATTATGGCGGCCTGCAAGAAGAATATCACAGTAGAAGCCACTACTAAACTCTTCTTTGAAAGAGTGTGGGTGCACTTTGGGATCCCACAGTCTATCATCTCAGATCGAGACAATAGGTTCCTCAGCACATTTTGGTCCAGCCTCTGGTCAATTCTGGATACCAAGCTCACCATGTCCATAGCTTTCCATCCCCAAACAGATGGCCAGACAGAGGTCGTCAACAGGATGATTATACACATTTTGCGAATGTACAATTCAAAGACTCCATGCACATGGGATGAGATCCTCCCTTATGTACAACATAGTTATAATGGGGCTCTCCACAGCTCAACCGGCCACAACCCCTTTCAGGTGGGCTTGGTATTCCAGCCAGTATGTCCCGTTGACGTATCCATGCCATTTGCGGCTACTCGGGCCGATTCGGCTCATGTCTAGTCTGAAGTTTGCAAAGTAAACAACTTCACTGAGCGCATTCAGCATATATTCCAATAGTTTCATGACATATTGGACAGATCCAATGCTAAGTACAAGCAATGACATGATCAAAATCGGGTGCTACACAACTTCCAGGTGGGTGACAATGTCTGGCTACATTTGCAGAAGGAGTGCCTCACTGGACCCCACCGCAAGCTTCGCCCACTCCAATATGGGTTGTACACCATCACCAAGGATATAGGGAACAATGCCTTTGAGCTCAGTATTCCACCATTCCTTGGTTTTCACCCAGTATTCAATGTGGACCGCCTTCGTCCCTACTTCCCACCTCTACTGGATACCTTTGACATTGCAAATAACTCACACCAATAGAGTTAAACCCAAACTGCATGGAACAGGCCACCACAAATTGTATCATGAACATGCAAATCAAAAACACTTTCCAATAGAAGACCCAACAGTATCAGGTTGCAAAGCTGGCCAACTCCTGCACCAAGGCAACTGGTTCACCAAGGACCAAGTTCAGCAGAATTTTCCTCATCTCATGGAGGAACTCAACGCAATGGGGACCATTGCTTCTTAAGGGGGGAGGAATGATCCAGGTGGATATTTTTGGCCACCCGCCTATTCCACTTGGGGCCCCACCATTATCTCTTTCAGTTTTTTAGTTTCGGCACAACTTACTATTTTTAGCATTTTTTCGTGCCCTAAACTTCTAGAGCCATTTTCAGGCCCTAAACGACGTTTTTTGGGCATCGTTTTCCGGCTAATATGATTCCGTTCTGAAATATCCGTCGAATATGATTCTATTATGGAATCTCCGACGAATATGATTCTGTTCTAGAATCTCTGGCAAATATGATTTGGTTCTAGAATCTACATTTGCGATCGGTAGTTGTATTCCTCTGATAGATCTTTATAACGATGTATCATGTGTGTCAAATAGAGATAGTATGCCAAAGTTACGACCCCAGGAAATTGATGTACCAATTTTCCCCCACCAGGGCTCTTGTCCAGTTAAATCCCCTTTGTGGATAGAGGCAATCCCTCTAGCCCTAGGGTGGGTCTAGCAACTGTGGGAACATACTAACATCTACCTTCCTAGATTGTAAATGAAATTCAGAGAAAGGAAGATGACGTACCTTGTTCTGATGCTATGTTGTTGTCTTTCGTCGAATCTTCTTGATGCGTCGCTCTCCTCAAGCTCGATACACGCTACTACCAACGTTCAATTATCTGTACAGAAAATCAAGACACCACGACAAGCATAAAATCACGACAAACATAAAAAAAAATTACAACCTATCTAACTGATCAAGGAATGCTATAAATCTCACTATAAATGTAAACAAGAGTGGAAGGTAAACTTCAGATGCATTTTATTATGATAAAGACAAGGGGAGTTTACAACCAAGCCTTGATGTTGAGGCTCTCCTTCGGCAGGTTTGTATCCAAGCACATTTGCAACACCCTCATACACAAAAGTCCAAGATCTCACTATGTTCCTAACACACAAAAACAATCACACTCTGTACTATTCTCCTGAAGCTATGATTGCTTCCTCTCTCTATGCTAACTACAACTTACTAACTAAGGCAGCAGAGGTGAAATAGGTCTCCTTATATAACAATGGAGAAGGACATTATGGGCCCTCAAATAATGGGAAAAGAGCTTATCCTTTGGATTAGTTCCTATTTCTTGGGAACAAGAATCCCAAAGGGGAATTCTTCGGCCATATCCTCAAAACAAACTTCTAGCTCACCGCCTCGCAAAGCTTCTAGTCGCGGAAGCTTCCTTTCTATTTAAAAAAATTTCCAAAAGAGGATCGGCATGGGTCCGACATTAAGACAGAGCGTCAATCGGCGTGGGTCTCAATGCAAATCTCTGCTATCGTCGTGGGTCGGACACTGAGAGAAATCGTCGACCTTGAAAACCAGGTTTATATAGGGATCTTCCAAAATTTTTAAAGGGATATTATTTGGCAGACAAAGTGTGGTTCAGGGGTTTATATTCCATGCTTGGAAAGTACACAAAGGTCACTATATAGGTCCTCTAGGATCAAGGAACGGGGAGTACAAGGACAGTGACAAATTGTTGTGTAACAGATACCCCCTAAAGTATGAAGTCCAAACACGAGTGAGGGATGAAATGCTTTACAAGTACGTGCAAGGAACCAGACGTTGTCGTTGGGAGATCTGAAAAATCAAGCATAGATACATATACATAACTGAAATTTCTGATGAAAATACATGAATCAAGGTATGGACGCATCCATCCATAAAAGAGATCATGTTATGGTCGCAGCCACCCATCTGAGAAGGATCACACATAGACTCATGGTATGGTCGCAGCCATCCATTTGAAAGAAACATGTATCCAATCATGGACAAATCATATCGTCTCGCAACCTAGACTCTAGAGAATAAAATCCAGGGTCTTGCACTCCGTCATGACCCGATCAAGTACATTTTCAAGCATGTGAATAAATGAGCTGAAGTTGAACATGCTAGAAAATCGCCTGATTACCAGTCAATGATGTAAATTGTTAACAAGCGCGAGAGATACCACCAATAATGCCAATGGATCTCAAGGTACTAATAGTACAATCCACGGAATGTGAATAGTGATTTGGAGTCGAACACCCGTGAAATCACTCAATCGAATGCCACTGATGTGAACCTATCGTCGAATGCGAAGAAATTGCCATTGAGGCATGCAAGCTCTAAGGTACCATAAAGGAGTTTCTAGATCAACTTCCCGGATAATGAGCTGAAGTCGACAAGAAGCGATCTATCTAAGGTACCATAAAGGAGTTTCTAGATCGACTTCCTAGATAATGAGCTGAAGTCGACAGGAAGCGATCTATCGAAGGAGGGTCATAATGAATCCCACATCATCAACACGAAACAGAGAATTAGATAGGAGTGTTAATAAAGACTGAAACAGAGGATTAAGGAATGTGCAAACTGCAGAAGGATTTTCTCTTGAACATATCGGCGACACAACTCTAGAATTTGGAAGCATTTGACTCAAATAGGATCAAAGGTCATGTTGACAATATTGATAATCGAATGAGAGGCAAACGGATTTCCCAAACTCATGGAGGCAAAGTGACAGAGTGAAGATATCCCAACCTGACACGAACTGCAGATAAGTGTCATGTTCAAGAGTGACATACTACCAACACAACTGACGAATAAATTCCATTTTCCCCCACCATTTCTGGCGAGTACCTCTTTATTTTTACACAAGCTTGAAGAGGATAGCATATGCTTGTCATATAAGTTTTTCCTTCATACAAATCCATCCTAGTACATTTTACAAGCCCTAGGAAGGAGGAACTCGGTAACATCATGGTGACGATTTCCGATGTCATTTAGTTTTAACGAGTCTGAAAAAGGAAGAACTCAACATATTTTCATGTTTAGAGAGTTTGGAAAGAAGTGGAAAAGGAAACTCCAACAAGTCCCTTTTCGTAAGTAGTACCTCAAACCCGAAAAGGTAGAAAACAAAATATGAGAGAACCTCTTAGTCGCGATTGGCTAAGGTATTCCTTTTTTGTAAATAATATGTCCCAACCCGAAAAATGGGTAAAAGTATACTGGGTAGATATCATTTTTCAACCATTTAACGAGTTCAAAACGACAAGAGTCTAGGAAATCTTTTCAATTTTTAAGAGTCGGAAAAGAGCTGAAAGTTGACTCCTCCTGAAGGAACGAGTGCCATTAAGGGTAGCAATTGGTTCCGGTAATGGTGGAACTGCTCAGAACAATTTAAAATTCAAGAGGCTAGCTAACAAGACCACTCATTATAGTGGTTCCTCAGGAATGGGTAAAACAATCAAGTGAAGGCATATGATCGGCCAAGCAGATGGGGACGATGGAGTGAGAAAACCAAGGCTCATCTGGAAAAATAGGCTGATAAAATGACAATCACAAGAGGTAAAATGGGAATGGTTTCATTTTTACACAAGCTTGACACAAAGATAAACTATGCTTGAAAAAGTTTTCATGCCCCCAACGTGGTGATTCAATTCAAGGTACATGCCCCCCAAGCTCATTCCATTCACTTGATTATAATTCTGGTTACTAAAAGGTATATGGAATGAAGGTTCAATTACGAGATCAGACAAAAGACTCGACTTGGATTTCTGTAATATCCCAAAATAAGGGATTTCTACAACAATAAGAATATCTTAAGATATTCTAGAGTTGGAGAGGCATAAATATAGCTAATATGATGCGTTAATAACACATATTATTCAATCAAGAAATAGCAACAACTTCTTCTTCATTTTAGGACCCAAAAAGTGGGGAAAAGCAGCATTTTAAGCCCTAAAAAGGTTAATTTCAGATATCTGCGTAAAAAAAGAGTAAAATGATGGTTGTATCCCTTATAATATGTTATAAGGGACTCACATATCAAATTTCATCAAAAAAAATCACTCTAGATATGTTAAACAGATCTCCTCGTCCCGGTATGGCTCAAAAAGGCCCAAACCCCATGACTTAGCTAATGAAGAATTTGTTGAAGCCTTCACAGCGTCTTTTTCAGAGGATTTGATGATAAAATATGATGGGAAATACATACATAATTTTTATTACATCAGATCATGGATTTTATTACTCAGATCATGAGAAAAATGGAAGAATTGATGAAGAAACCCTCAAGAATGAGGTGCTACAACACTTTATTTCTCTGCAAAAAGAATGCACAACGTAATATTCAGGACCTATAGTAGTTGTACATTAAATATCATATCTAATATAGATCTGTGCGCAAGAGATCAGATCTATAACATATTGGTACACTAGATTGTCTTTACTTTACATTCCCCTTGGGGATCTCAGCAATACATGAAATTCAGAGAGTAGATCTGATTTTTACCGTAGCAGATCTGCAAAATGATTCAGAAAATCTGAAGTGAACACATCAATAAATAGATTAGATCTGAATTATACATGGATTAGATGGCAAATCCATGGATCACCATGGTGAAGGAAGGATCCATCCACCAAAGATCTCTTCTCCAAATGAATGTCGGAATACACTGAAACTCTTCAACTGGAAATAACGTAGTCCAAGAGGATAAACTGCGTTGTAAGCTTGAAGCATAGATTGGCCTAATGCTAAGATCAAAATCTGAACCCCGCACTACTAATACACTCTTCCAGGAGGTCAAAAGACACACTCACTGAGAAGAGACACTAATATAATCTAGACCTGAGCAGATCTAGTCTTCACTTGTTGCAGCTCACTGGAACAAGCAAACCCCAACAGGATTTACGCTTTCTAAGGGAGATGGAGCTTGGAAATATGCCTGATAGTGGAAGAGAAGTACAATGCCCTCTAAGAGCTACTCAATGGAAGGAGAGAGAATCCCTAAACAAGAAATCCTCACATTTCTCTGCTAAACAGCCAAGAGAATGAGATATGTCTGAACAGAAAATATACTCTGAAAATATAATATCATGAACAACCTTCTCTTGAGCCTTCCCCTTCCTTTTATAAGATGAGAGCTTGAGAAACCATAAACCACCTTCAAAACTCTAGCTCCTTTCACATGAAGATCCTCCATCTAAAACTGCGCTGATCAAGGAGGTTCAATGCATCTGGAAAGTGTTGTGATTTGGTCAAGGTTGACCTCTTCAATCTACCCCATCCCTTTTCACACTCAAGTGTAATCAATCCAGCTCACAAATTTCTGTCTATGTTGATCCTTGTTCACACTGAACTTTTATTGATGATCTCCTCTTCTTCATGCATGCATGTTGACTTAGTCAAACTTAACTAGGTCCTGCTCCATTTTCCCTTGTTCACACCCATAAGTGTAAAATCCAGCTACTGTGATGAGCCCCTTTCACATTATAATGGATTTTATTCAAGTTTTTTATTAAGCATGGGCCTCCTTACCCATTTATCCAACTACTAAGTGCAAAAATCAAAAATTAATATTCCCCTTAGTTGCTTGTTAAAGTGGGAATATTACAATTTCACAAGACCTAATCAAAGACTCAAATTGAAAATGGAACCTGTTTCATTTTTTAACAAGGTTGACATAGTAAAAGAACTATCCTCATGACCTAATTCATTTTTTAATGAGGTTCACATAGAAAACGAACTATCCTCAGAAGAGCTTGTTTCATTTTTTAAGGAGTTTGACACAAGAAAACGAACTATGCTCCGACGAGCTTGTTTCATTGTTTAAGGAGCTTGACATAAGAAAACAAACTCTACTCCGAATAGCTTGTTTTATTTTTTAAGGATCTTGACACAAAAAAACAAACTCTACTCCGAATATCTTGTTTCATTTTTTAAGGAGCTTGACACAAGAAAACGAACTCTGCTTTGAAGACCTTGTTTTATTTTTTAAGGAGCTTGACAGAAGAAAACGAACTCTGCTCCGTCACGACCTGATCAATACATACAAAGAGTCATGGCTTCCAAGAGTTTCTCATCCAATGGGAGAGAAACATTCAGGAAATCAGGATCCAATGCCTCTAGAACACGGTACACTACGACACTATCACTGAATGCGGGCATGGGACAGGTAGCCACATAATTGACCTGTGGCAGGGAAGATATCACCGGTAGATAAGGACCAGCAAGGGATTATGGTAGACCAGATGTCACATCAGGACCAAAGAATGAAAGCTGATCAATGGTCATGATCTTACCTTCATGTGGAAAACAAATCACACGAAAAAGGGAAGAGACAAGAGCTCACATGACATAAGTATAGTCACGCCCAAGAGTAAATTAAAATCCAAGGGGCCTTAGACCACCATCACATCTATATAAATGGTTTTCCCTCCAAAAGTAATAAGCAACTTCAGAAGGATCCTTAATGGTTGACTTATTCCGCTGTTAAAAGCCAACAGATTCTGAGCAACAAGCACAAGTTTTGGAGAACCCAAAGCTTGCCATGTAGTTGAAGACAAAATTCTAACTGAGGTGCCTTCATCTATGATTATGCCCGGTATGACCATATTGCATGCATGTACAGTGATCTCAAAGGGCACATAAGAAGGAAGACGGTATCCCGTAAATCGACTCCAATCAAAGGAAGAGACCAAACTACATGGAGGAGGTGCCATAGGAATCATAGGATTACCCCCCTGCGTTACGGGAGTGGAAATACCATCCCCCTAAAATTCGGGAATGAGAGAAGGAGGATCACTTTCTGGAACTACGACGATGAGAGTCGGAGGATCATCCTTTTGGATCATGGAAACGGGAGGATCGCCCTCCAATCTCGGGGAATCAGAGGAAACAAAAAGAACTTGACTAGGATGAGGCCCACTCTCGATGGAAAAGACCTAGTGAACTATAGGTGGAACCAGGTCGTCCTTCTTCTCAACCAATGATTGGTTGGAAATAGACTCGGGAGACTTACTTTCAGAGATTGGAATTGACCGGAGATGAACCTCAATCAATAACTTGATCAGCTAGTCGAGGACTCGAAGAAATCTTCTGGTAACCAACGGGAAGACGAGACTCAAAAGCCGAAAGGGTATCCAAAACTTTAGAGGCTTCATCCATATAAGGACAGAGGTGAATGGGATGGCTCCCTTCACACAACCTACATGGAAATTTGATCTTACCCTGTTTCTTACGAGTCTCATTATCTCTAGCTGAAGGATCATCATCAGCATGATGCCTAGAGGCTAATGATGAAGGGCGAATCGGGCTAACATACCACACTTCTATCACCTTGGAAATACCAGGGAAATGACGAAGAAGGTGGTCGCCCTCACATAGCTTGCAATGGAATTTGACTCTGCGAGACAGAGTGGGAGGTTTCTCGATATTAGTTGCATGGGTAGCAATAATTGTTGATTTTCCCCTAGCTTATTTTTCTTATTCTTCTTCAACTTCTTCTTCTTATTCTTAGCCACCCAGCTACTAGAACCCAGAATTCACCAAGAGAAGAGGAAGAATGAGGTGAATAAATAGGCGAAGAAGGTGAGGGGTCAACCTTAGGATCAACATGGGGTTGACATTGTTCAGGCGGAGGAGAAATCGGTTGAGAAACTGTTTGTATGTTTGAAACCACAGGGGTTGAAAACAGCCAAACCGGAAAACCAATGGTTAATCTTGAGAGGGACAATGTTGCCATGTACAGGGCACCAACATTCCCGAACGAAGGAAAAGGACCAGGATTTCCATCCAAGGGGATCCCTTGGTTGGTAAACTCCAGAAAAATTGCCATTGGAAACAACCTTAAAACAAAACACCAAGGAATATAACTTTAACCTGGAATATTTCATGGGCAGTTAATATTTTAAGACACTGAAACAAAACTCTACCTTTTCATATTTTAAGAGTCAAGAAAACGAGAAAAGGTGACTCTATTCGCTTTCAGTTTGAACGAGCTTGAAATGACAAGTGCTCGATGATCTTTTCAATTTTAGAGAGTCGCGAAAAGACCAAAATGACTACTCAAGGTATCTAAGCAAGAGGGTGTACCAAGCTCCCGTGAACTGCACTATACACCTTGGTAATAAAATGAAAGAGAAATAACCAAGGACTTGATGTACGTGCAGGTAGTCTCCTATGGATAAAAGGCGACACGATCAGCTTCCTATGGATAAAGGATTGCAACCTATGAGGGTCTCCCTTTATATACTTGACGGTACGAGGAGCACAATTCTGTGCTAGCACTGTCTACTGCCAGATGGAAAATGACAACTACTAGATTTAATGGCCCCGTAACACGTCACTAGCCTAAATCTCTAAATATGTGCGTTAAGTTTCAATGCTTCCTTAGGTTAACTGAATAAATTTTAACGATTGATCTTGAATTATGTTTCAATTCCAAGGCCCTACCGTTGTCATCAGAGAACTTCTATATGAAACTATATGAGAAAATAAACTTTTCAATTTGACGAATGTTATCTAGTTAAGGGAAGAGTCTCAAAAAATGATGCAACAAACAATAATACTGCAAATGAAGCTTTTGCCTAAATAGATGACTTTCACTATTCAAAAGTAATCTAAAACATTCAACGATGCGAATTATGCAATGTAATCTATGCAAATTTCTCTTTTTGAAAACTATGCAATTGTAATCTATGCACAATTTCCTTTTTCTTTTGAATGAGTAAGAATTCACTCAATGCATTTTTTGATGAAATGAGAATCTACTTAATGCATGCCTTTAATGAAAGAGAATGCACTCACTGCGATTTTTAGTTTTCAATCATTAAAAAATTTAATCTAATTTCAATGATAAATTTCAAACGTAACTTTTCAATGCAACTTGATCTAATGCATTTTAACGAAAAGCAAACTTTGAGACAAAAACTAAATGAACGCAAATTCGCTTAATGCAAAAGGGATGCAAAAAACATTAAGAATACAATCATGTTTTGAACACTATGTAACGAAATTCCTCAAAAGGCTCGAGACATATGAGTTCAAGGACAAAGAGGACTTTCAAAGTGTGGGATCAAAAAAAGGCATTCATTCCCTTTTACATCAAGAAATCAGAGAAAGAAGACTTTTCAGCTGAACAATGAGCAATGTAATCTATGCTCACAAGCGAACAAGCAGACCAAATGAACTTGAGAGACACTTAAGACTTGAACACTCAATCAACCAAAAATAAAAAGGCAATCAATTAGAGATGGATCACTGTTAGGTCTCTGTAATAAGCAAGATTGGAAAAAGTCCGATCACAGAGTTAACATCATTTCAACCAACTTTGGGATTCTAGGATCTAGCCCTCCTGAATTCGGAGAGGGATCTCTCCAATATGTACAAAGATGGATATTGTCTTTGAAGTTTAGAGTAATGATATTAGGCTAGTTACGAGGTTCAAGGGTTTGTTTGGTTTTTTCGGATGGTTGAACAAAGTTGCTGTCTGAGGCGAAAAGATCTATATGCAAACAGGTTCAAAGGTGAGAAGTTGCAAGCAAAAGAGTAAGCTTTGATTAAGAAGAAAGATGATGGCAAGTTTCAGTCCATTGGGCTATGGAGTCATAAGAGGATTTAATTTAAACATTCAGGTTCAAGAGTGATCTATGGGGCAAGTCATCTATGCCTAAGGATCTCTTAAAGTTTGATTTATGGAATGGAGTGATACAATAAGAAAATGGAAATGACAGATGCAGAACAAAGAGCAGCCCAGGATCTGGTAAGTACTTTGAAACTAGCCAGCCTTTGACCAGGCACTTGAGAGAAACATAGAAGAAAACTAGGATCTGGTAAGTGCTTTGAAACTATCCAGCCTTTGATACACTTCTAATAGAAAACATATAAAAACAAAGGGAAACACAAAGATAACAAATAATGGTCTAAGATCTGATAAGTACTTCGAAACTAGTCAGCTTTTAACACATCCTAAGGGAAACAATCAAATAGTTGGGCAAATAAGAAAGGGACTCAGGGCTAACCTTGATTTCCTCAGTTCATCCTCACACAACATATATTGAAGGTAACATTTAAAAATAACATTCAGCTAAGACAAAAAGATGAGGGAACGCCAGCATCCCTGTACTCAAACTAAATTTAATCACTTTCAAATAACACAGTTGAAGGGAAACATTTAAATAAAGATTTCTCAGCCAGAGAAGGTTACTGATATACAGTATGTCCTAACTCTGTTTAAACTGTTCTTTATAGTGGAAAATGAAACAAATTGAAAACAGAAACAAAATACAAGTTACAGTGAGAATAACATCACCATCAGCATAGACCAGGATCCCATAAATCAGCTTGTATTGATGCTTCAAACCAGTTACAATCTTCAAATCCAATGTTTTAATCCATCTCTCTTCACAACCTAACCTATCTGTTACAAGCAGAGATCCAAGAGCCAATGAAATCCTATCTACAATCAAGAGTCTTCAGCTCAGTTACAATTACAATGCTTCAGCAATTACATTAACAACCAAACAATCCAACCCCTCACTCATCTTCTACTGAAGTATTTATAGAAGGATGAGGAGGTGAGATCTGATGAAAAGATCTCAGATACAATTAATGCAGAATTAATGTCTTCCTGGCCCTTGGAGGCTCGATGAAGAAATAATACAGGTTTTCCGCTGCATTAATGGGTTTATACTTATGAAGTAAGCTCGGAGGGAGCTTTTGTTGACCTTTGAGGCTCTGTGCGGTGTTAAGGTTGTTCTGCGGACATTCTTTCATTAAATTCCTGGCAAAAATAACTCTTCGGCTGTTTCCAGGCAGAGATCTGATCTTGTTCAATAAATTCAGCCTCTGATTGAGCTTTTTGAGGCAATAGGTGGCGCTTTAGTTGGTGGGAAGAATCAATTTGCTTCCATCTGTGGCGGTGAAGGGTTTCCTGATGAAAACACTTTAGTTTTTTTTTTCTTTAATCTATGTCTGAGAGCGGGGATTAGGCATTAGATAGCCGTCTTAGCCTTAATCCCCACTAATCTGCTATTCCGGCTCATCTCTGGTCTCCAATATCTTATACCCTTTTTCTGCGTTTATTTTCATGGTTTCTTCGTTGTGCAGGACAGGGCAGACAGGAAAAGGCGTCAATGCTGGTGGAAACATTGAAGGGACATGGAAATTAACTCTGTAAGTGATTTTCGTGGAGAAATCGGAACAAAGAGGATCGTCACCCTCCTGGACCGAAATTTTCATTAAAAACACGAACAAAAGACCTTAACCCTGCAAAATAACAAAAAACACGTAAAAAAAAACAATTTATAGGCCGATCTGCTTTGGGGAATGTGCAGAGGAATGCGGGCCGTTGGATGGCATCATCCAACGGCTAGGATTTAAACCTGGGCGGTTGGGAAAAGTTGAAGAAAGATCAAATCGGGGCCGTCGATCTGCAGAGATCGACGGTCGGGACCGAGCAACAGGAAGTCAGCGGGAGAATGTCTAACCGGGTGATGGAATCGGGAGGATGAATAATAGCAGTCGATCTGCAGAGATCGACGGCGGAGATTGAGTTTTGGACGTGCGATGGACGGTTTAACAGGCACGCATGTTCGTTAAAGGTCAAGCAAGTGAGGCGATTGGCATTCGTCGGATGGGAGGGCTTAGATCGGACGACGGAGGTAAATTCCGCCGCATGGCTATGGTACGAAGATTAGCGCGCGGGAAGAGGTGATGGCACGGTGGTTTCGACGCAGCGGAGAGGACACGTGTCGGCCAACGTATGGAATCGCTGGCCGACGGGAGAAAACCACCCTAGCTCGAAAGGCGGTGCGGAATGAAAAACCGGCGGTTTCCGGAAAAGGCGCGGGGGAGGGGGGGGTCCACCAAGTGGGGTGTGCTCCGCTCCGTCGGATCTAGGGAGCAGATCGACGGCTCTGGTTCATCGTGATAATTTTAAAACACGTGCCTTAAAATATTTTTCGTTAAACTTTAGAAAATGGGTTTTCGGGTTTTTCAAAGGAAAATAGATGGAGAGAGGTCGTGCTTTTGGTCTAGCGCCCAAGGACTGAGCAGTTGGTCCCGGCGCTCAGGTATATGGGGGAAAAAATCCAGGGGCTTAGCCCGCGGGGGCTGAGGACCTTTTTCATAAATTTTATGCATTTCTCATGGTTCTTTCAATGTTTTGAAAGGGAAAACAAGGTTCGGATAAGATCAAAAAGTGAGTTTTTAATCCTAGGAAATGAACTTCATGAAGAGATCAAGGGAGAACATATGAATTGTAGGGATTTCATGAAAGAAAAGAAAAATGGAGGATGATGTAAGTTAGAAGAAATGGAGGGGAAAAAGAGAATGCAGCAGTATTTGACCTGAATTTTTGTAGGATATCAGAGGCTTGGAGAAGGAAAGGTATGAAGATCTAACCAGCAGTTTATGGTTTCACCAAAAAGACTTCAAGCACCAACAATTTCAGGAATGAATTTGTTTCTTGAAGGCTGCAAAAAATATTTAGCCACCAGCTGACATGATAGGAAAAATATAGGTGGCTAACAGTGGCTCCACTTGGGGATGGTGCCTTCTTGAAGGTATCAAGAATTCAGACTTGATTTCTCTGGGATGCTGACTGGTACCTTACCCATTGCTTGCTCTTGCTTTTCTCTGGAAAAATAATATCAGTTATGCAGGAAATATGAATTTCATCAATACAACTTTCTACCTACCCAATCCTACTGATCTAACATTTTTTCTTCATCAGAGTGCACTTGGATTGGCAGACTCTATTCACAACATTTTATTCTTTTGAAAGCAGGAAATCTAGTCTATTTATATTCCTTATTCCTCCCTGAACTCAGATTAAACAGTTGAGTTCAGATTTTTCTCTACCTAATCTACTGTCTGTTGGGATTACACAGTCCAACAAACTTTCATTCTCTAAATTCTACAACATAAAATTTAAAAACAGTCAAGTCAATATTGAGATGTTTGACTTGTTGTGATCTATGGCATAAGAACAAGCTGCACATAGATTATTATTTGTAGAAAATTAAAAACAAAAATGGAAGGCTTAAGATCTGAAATTTTCTCGTCATGGCCTTCTCTTATTTTGACAGCTCTGTTTTGGCTTTTGTTTTGAGTTGTCTCTTCCTTGATATCTGATTCGGATTTTGAGCAAATTAGAACCAGTTTTCTCTTTTATGATTCAGAAAATAAAACAGTTTCGAGCCGTCTTTCTTTGGAAACTTTGGTTCAGATTTTGAGTTTGTTTGAACCTTTATTTCTAACCTAATTCTATCTATTGATAAGCCAAGATTGAACAGTTTGGCAAATCGAATTCACTATCCTATGAGCAGAAAATTGAAAGCTAATTAGTCAATATTAAACAGTTTGACTAACTAGAAGTGTGTTTTGAGGAGTGGCATTTGAGCTAGCACACTTTCAGATTTATTTCTCTTTGGCATGGAGCTCTGCCTTTCTTGTTTTGATTCCTGCCCTCTTTTCATTTTTTCTTTGTTTTTGTATTTTTTTATTTTTCATAACTTTGAATGCAATGGTGGATGAGATGTTTTACAATGGAAAAGGTTAAAAGGCTTCAAAACATAAAAAAGGGATCAAGAGAAGTAATGCTTAAGGATCCTGCCATTGACAGGACCCCCAAACAATTCTGTTCCATCCAGCTCTTGTAAGAAGAATGCATTGTTTCCAGCAACTAAATGAATAGAGTAAGGGCCAAGCCATAGATTGTCAAATTTACCATGCTTTCCCTTGTCTTCCCTCCTTGAGTCCCACTTTAGAACTTTGTCCCCAATCTTGAAATTGCTAGCCTTTGTCCTTCTATCAAATATCTTCTTGATATTGTCTTGCTTCTGTAATGCTTTGTTATACACTTCCTCCCTGGTTTGTTGAAGATGAATGTTTTGATTTATTCTTCTAATCATGTCATTTTCTTCAGTCTGTAACTCTTGAATTATCTTCATAACTGGTACACCAAGGTTGTTAGGAAAAATTGCATCTGTACCATACACAAGCTGGAAGGGTGACATACCAATAGATTTCTTCAAAGTTAATCTATCAGGCCAAAGTGCATGGATCAGCTTTGTGTGCCAAGACTTCTTATTGTCTTCCAACATTTTCTTGATTATGTTCACTAGGATTTTGTTGGACGATTCTGCAAGTCCATTACCTTGAGGGTAATAGGCTGTGGAGTGTCCCAATGTTATCTAATACTTGTGACAGAACTCAACCATCTTCTTTGATCCAAATGTTGATGCATTATCTGTGATGATCTTGATAGGACAGCCAAATCTGGAGAGGATGTTAGTCTCCATGAATTTTATGATAACTGAATCATTGGCCTGCGTACAAGGAATGGCTTCTATCCACTTAGTGAAGTAGTCGGTGGCAGTGAGAATCCATCTATGTTGGGCAGAAGATGGTGGATGGATTTCTCCTATGAATTCAAGTTCCCACTGTTGAAAAGGGGCTTCAACAGTGATTGGATGCAGAGGCAGGGGTAGTAATTTTCTCTTGCCTTCAAATAACTGGCATTTGTGACAAGTGGTGGTCATCTTATGAACATCAGGAAAAAGAGAGGGCCAATAGAAACCAGCCCTCAAAATTTTGTTGGCTGTTGACTTCCAATACAAATGGCCTCCACACTCTCCTTCATGGAATTCCTGCTTAATCTTTTCTACATCAAACTCAGGAAAACATTTAAGCAATACACCAATTGCATTTTTCCAATAAAGACATTTATCAATAATGAAATAGTTTACAGTTTTTAACTTTAGGAATCTTGCCTTTGTTTTTGATAAACCAGTAGGTGTATTCAGATTAAGCAAAACATAAATAATATCAGTATACCAAGGGGAATTCAGAAAATGGTCTTCAACAATGGGAGTCGAGAATTCTTCTTGGTTATCCAAAGCATTAATCATGTTAATATCAAGAACTTCACAATTTGATTCAGCCATCAATCTAGCTAAACCTTGGCCTTTGATGAGCTTAGTGGGTTTAATCTCTAAATCATACTCAAGAATAACAGCAATCCACTTACCTCTCTTACCATCTGGGTCTTGCGTTAGAATGTCTTTAACAACTGAATTTGGAACAAAGGCAATAATGTGTGAGTGCAGGATGTATACTCTGAAGTCTTTCAATGCTTTAACCAAAGCAAAAGCCTGCTTCTCCATAATGTTATACTTCAAAGGAGCATCCCTTAATGCCTTGCTGAAGAATGCAATAGGCTGCTCTTGTCCTTGTGGGTTTTTCTGTAAAAGGACAGCAGCTATGGTATGTTCTGATGCAAATGAGAAGATATAAAAATCCTTTGAAAAATCAGGACTTATGAGAACCGGTGTTTTGGTTAATGCTTGTTTTACCAGCTCAAAGGATGTCTTTGCTTCCAAGGTCCATTTTATCCCTTACTCCTTCAACATGTTTGTGATATTCTTAAGGAGCTCAGCCAAGTTAGGGATGAACCTTCTCAAAAAGTTGATCTTTCCAATGAAAGACTGCAACTCCTTGATGTTTATGGGATGAGAGATTTGCAATATGGCCTCAATCCTTTTTGGATCTATCTTTATACCCTCTTCTGAAATGATGTGCCCAAGGAGTTTACCTTCTTGGAGACCAAATAAAGTCTTCTTAGGATTTAAAGATATTCCAAACTTTCTGCACTTCTCGAAAACTTTACTCAAATGTTCTAAGTGTTCTTCATCTGTTTTTGAAAACACAGTGACATCATCAAGATAGATAATGATGAAGAAACCCAATTCTTCCGAGAATGCTATGTCCATGGCTCTCTGAAAGGTTGCTCCAGCATTCATTAGACCAAAAGGAATTTTCACATACATGAAAGTACCCCATGGTGTAGTAAAATTTGTCTTTAATTGATCATCAGGGTGGACTAAGACTTGATTATACCCTGAATAGCCATCTAGCAAAGAAATTCTTTTAGATCCCACCACCCTTTGTAAAATATGATCCATCTTGGGCAAAGGGTAGTTGTCTTTTAATGAAGCTTTGTTTAAATTTCTGAAGTCTATACAAAGCCTGATTTCTCCAGTCTTCTTCCTAACAGACACCAGATTAGATACCCACTCAGAATATCTAATAGGGACAATAATACCCGCATTGTGCATCTTCATGATTTCCCTCTTAACCAATGGTAACTGGACAGGGTTTATTCTGCGCAGTTTCTATTTGAATGGTTTTTGGTTTTCTTTAAGAGGGATCTTGTGTTGTATTATTTCAGTGTCATAGGACTTAAGATCTTCATAACTCCACGCGAAAACATCAGAAAATTCTTTAAACAGCTCTAAGTATTTGAGTTTAATGTGAGCTGGAAAAGTTTTAGACAGTTTGATCATTTTCGGTTTTTGTTCACTGCCTATATTGCATTCCTCTACCTCAGTTTCTACAGGTTCCAGTTTAGGTTTATTGGCCACATCATTAAAATCAAACAGTTCTTCTAGAGGGGCCAAACCCTTGGGAAAACTATCATATTTGGAATGCAGAGTTTCCAACTCTTCTGTTTCAGATTCTGCACTCAATTCTGTTTGGTTTCTAAGTTTGCTAGTCTGAAGGTTAATGTCTATAAGCTCAGGAGACGTTTCTTCTTCACCAAGAAAATTTTCTTCACTGCAATCTGTCTCATAATCTGAATCCGAACTATGAAGTTCAAACTCATTTCTGAATTGCATGAAGTCTTCTATTTGTTTATCTCTATCAAACACCTGTCAATATTTCTTGTTATCCGGGACAGCTGGTCTGAATTTAATCTGAGATGTGTCATCATATAGCATTGGGCAGGTTCTAGCAGCAAAGGCTAAATTGTGGGCTGCAATATTTCTTTTTCTTGGGACAAAAGTCAGGTTGGACTCCTCAAATGTTTTTAAAAGATCCATGACATCATTCCTGTAGGCCCTAAGTCTGGGGTGATTTGCATTATACTCCCCGTTGACTTGCCTAATGATTAATTCAGAATCCCCATATACATTAATTCTTTTGGCACCTAGCTTTTTCAAGAGATGCAGGCCTAAGAGGAGGGATTCATATTCTGCTATGTTTTTGGAACACTGAAATTTTAATTTACATGAGATACATTCTGTATGATTGTTTTCAGTGTTAGTAATCCAGACACCTGCACCAGCATTTGTTCTGGTGCATGACCCATCAAAATACATAGTCCAGAGAGGAACATTTTCAGTTTGGTGAATGGCCTTCGTATGATTTGATTCCTTCAGTCTTTCGTCGGGTTGAGGGTTGCCCTCTTGACTGTTAAGCTTTAAGTTTAATGGATTGATGACTTGTAGTTCAAGACCTGTGTTTGGTTCGCTAGGATTTTCAGATACAGTAGATTGTTTCGGCCATTCAGCGTTGTGTTTCTCTTTCTCCGTTTCGGCCATTAATTCTGTTGAAATTATTTGTCCTGTAAGTGTTTCATCATTAAACATGATGAAAGAATCAAGGCTCGTACTAACAGCATACAGAGGAGAGTTTTGAGGCCGGTCTTGACTTGTCACTGTGTATTGCATGTGTGACTCCCTGTAAAGTCTTCTAGTCTGATTAAAAACAGGGATAGTCGCATAGGTCATGTCCATTTGCATATTTCCTTGTAACTTAGCCCCCCAAGATCTTGATAAAAGCATTCCATACTTTGGGGGTACATCAGCCACAACAACATCCATGACTAAACATTTGGCTGGAATCTGGGCTAAGTTAACACAGAGATCTTTTATCAATCCTAGACATTTAACTCTGCTTGAGTCAAAGGAGTACAATTCTTTGTAAGGTCTGGTAATTTCAAGACTCAGGCTTTCCATTACAGATTTTGGCATTAAATTATGGGAAGCGCCCGAGTCATGCATAGTATTGTGCAGAATTTTGTCATGAATGTTTAAGCTTACGTAAAAGGGAGGGACCGGACCCTCTTGGAATTTACCTTCAATCTTTGGACCAAAAATAAGCTCTGGTTGGTCATCATTAAGATTGAGTGTATCTTCATTATCTTCTAAGTTCAAAGCCCTCAAAATTTTGGACCTATATACATGTTGGGCAGCTAACTCAGTCAAAGGAACAGAAATTTTGATCTTTGAGATTTCCTGTTCCAGGATGAAAAGGTTTTGATTCTTTAAAACATTGATTTCAGCCTTGTTTACTACCGTTTTATCAGCAATAACAGCTTGCTGATTTGTTTTATCTACGGTGGAAACAGTTGTTTTACCAGGAGTACTAGCCGGGGTGTTAGTACTGCTAATGTTTGCACTCTATTTTTCAATATTTTGAGTGTCTTTCTCTTTACCACTACCAGAATTAACAGCCACTGTTTTGTCTTTTTGTTTAATTGTTTTAGACTTGGTTGCAGTGTTGTTTTGAGAAGGCTTGTCAGAGGTTTTATTTTTGGGGATTTGTTGATTAGATTTGCTTCTGAGTTCATATTCCTTTGAAATCTCTATGACAGCGTTTTCCGTGTTCTGATAGTAATTTTCGTTATCGTCTCTTTTGTCGTCATAAGGTGTGTAAAGACCCTCTTTTCCGTCATAATGAACCTCGAAGCTATCATTATCTACCCCAAATAAGTTTATATCATTATCCTCTGTTATTTCATCTATTTCCTCAACCTCACTTAAATAGTTTTGATGAAATGGAGGAGTGATCTGCTGATCATCTTCCCTAGGTCTGTTTAAAGGTTGGTTTCTTCTAATATTCTGATTCTGGTTTTGGTTTCTGTTTTGAGGAATGTTTTGATTTAGACTTGCTTGCACTCTCTCTAGAATGCTCATTTTCTTCATCATTTCTTCCATCATTCTTTCCATTTTTGAGCTTGAAGTAGAAGGGGTAGATTCCTCTCTAAAAGACACTCTCTTTTCAGATTTCATTCTTTCTCTCTTCTCCATAAGGTTAACTTCGACAGAAAGAGCACCTCTTTGCATGTCTTCAAGGGTTGCAAAAACTCTTTCCCTAAGTGAATATGTCATATCAGGATCAAACCCTTCAGGAAATTTGTTTAAAGCTAAGCCCTGAGGAGGTTTCAGTTCAGGGGAAAGTGCATTATATACACTGTTAAACCTGGTACAATAAGCTTGTACACTTTCCCCAGGGTTCCTGTGGAGATTGTTATAGTCGGCAAGGACCTGGAGAGGGTTCTTCCTCACTTCCCATTTGTTTAAGAATGTTTGATGGAAGCCTTGGAGATCATTAACACTGTGAGGGGCTAAACCTTTAAACCATTTTCTTGCTTCTCCCCCTAAACTTTGAGCAAATAGTCTAAGCTTGACAGAATCATCATCAATTTCATTTCTGTCAAAGTAGTCATTCATCTTGTCCACATGTTGAGATGTTGTTATAGTATTGCTAGCACCATATAATGGAATTTTGGACTGATAGTCCTGTGGAAGATTGACTAGTGGTGCAGGAAGGACTAAGGGAGCATACCATGTTGCCATGATATGTGGCGGATTTACAAGATGAGGTGTGGGTTGAAGTGGAGTGGTTTGAACAATGGATGAAGGATGAACAGAAGTGGATGGGACAGCAGAAGATTGCTGAGCTGATCTTGGATGGGAGACACCTAGATTATGTAGAAAATGTAAATCAGGAGGTGTTGATTCTCTATCCCCAAGGGGCTCACTTGTTTCGGGAGATGAAAGTGAAGGCTCAGAAGCTAGCTGATCTAAATCACCAAATGACCTAGTCCTGAATGGGTTTAATAAGTCAGTTTGTGATTTCTGAAGAGCTGAAAGGTTTTCAGGGACTGAATTAGCTCTTAGGGATGATCTGGAAACAGTTGAAGATTCTATCTTAGGAGACTTCCTAAGGATTGCTTCAGGGTTATCAACTATTTAAGGTGGATCAAGGTCAGGGTGGGCTCTGGTATGAATCTTTCTAGGAGCCACTATGCTAAGTTTTTAGACCCAAAAAATAAGAAAAGTTCAACCAGATATGACAATCTTTGAAAGGTCAACTAATCTGTTTTCTCAATTCTCCTCCTACAGCCTTTTAACTAAGTTTGAAGGATATAACAATAATAAGGGTTCTTTCCAGTGGAGTCGTAAGTTATGTTCAGGATTGTGGAGCCTCCAGGTGGAAAGTCTAGAGTGTTTTCAAAGGGGTACACTGTCCACCACAGTGTTTGTGAAATATTCCTTTTCAAGGATATCTCAAAACACAACAAACTCTAACCAGAGATTGACTGGGAGGGCATTCACCAGATATGTCACCTCTAAAAGAGGATGAGATCTAGAGGCTACCTGGCCCTTTCCAGACTCTATCTTAAGAGTATAGAGTAAAACACATCAAAAGTGTAAACAAGATATCAAAAAATAGTGTTTTACTACCAATCTGAAATGTTTTTGGTATTTTTCTGAATTGTTTTTATTTGTGGTTTCTAAGAATGTCCTAACTTTGCTTCAAAACTTAGCTACGGTTATGAGACAAAGACAGTCTACTCTTATGGCTAAGCTAGCTGATTTTCCAAGGTTAGATAAAACTTAAGAGAATCCTAGGGCTGGCCTGGTTTGTCACTGATTCAAACAAGTTTCATCATGATTACCATTTCTTGGTAGTGCTTGAAAGGCTGCTTTTTACTCTCAAGGTCTTATGAAGTTTCTGGGTAAGGATTCCCCAGTGGAGTCACCAGAAATGTTAGGTCTCTGTATTAAGCAAGATTGGCAAAAGTCCGATCACAGAGTTAACATCATTTCAACCAACTTTGGGATTCTAGGATCTAGCCCTCCTGAATTCGGAGAGGGATCTCTCCAATATGTACAAAGATGGATATTGTCTTTGAAGTTTAGAGTAATGATATTAGGCTAGTTACGAGGTTCAAGGGTTTGTTTGGTTTTTTTCGGATGGTTGAACATAGTTGCTATATGAGGCGGAAAGATCTATATGCAAACAGGTTCAAAGGTGAGAAGTTGCAAGCAAAAGAGTAAGCTTTGATCAAGAAGAAAGATGATGGCAAGTTTCA
The DNA here is from genome assembly GCA_034641835.2 of Pinus albicaulis. Lineage (NCBI taxonomy): Eukaryota > Viridiplantae > Streptophyta > Pinopsida > Pinales > Pinaceae > Pinus > Pinus albicaulis. The sequence continues at coordinate 217,123,882 of CM076584.1, read as the reverse complement.
GTCCATTGGGCTATGGAGTCATAAGAGGATTTAATTTAAACATTCAGGTTCAAGAGTGCTCTATGGGGAAAGTCATCTATGCCTAAGGATCTTTTAAAGTTTGATTTATGGAATGGAGTGATACAATAAGAAAAGGGAAATGACAGATGCAGAACAAAGAGCAGCCCAGGATCTGGTAAGTACTTTGAAACTAGCCAGCCTTTGACCAGGCACTTGAGAGAAACATAGAAGCAAACTAGGATCTGGTAAGTGCTTTGAAACTATCCAGCCTTTGATACACTTCTAATAGAAAACATATAAAAACAAAGGGAAACACAAAGATCACACAGAATGGTCTAAGATCTGATAATTACTTCGAAACTAGTCAGCTTTTAACACATCCTAAGGGAAATAATCAAATAGTTGAGCAAACAAGAAAGGGACTCAGGGCTAACCTTGATTTCCTCAATTCATCTTCACACAATATATATTGAACGTAACATTTAAAAATAACATTCAGCTGTGACAAAAAGATGAGGGAACGCCAACATCCCTGTACTTAGACTGAATTAAATCATTTTCAAATAACACAGTTGAAAGAAAACATTTAAATAAATATTTCTCAGCCAGAGAAGGTTACTGATATACAGTAGGTCCTAACCCTGTTTAAACTGTTCTTTATAGTGGAAAATGAAACAAATTGAAAACAGAAACAAAATACAAGTTACAGTGAGAATAACATCACCATCAGCATAGACCAGGATCCCATAAATCAGCTTGTATTGATGCTTCAAACCAGTTACAATCTTCAGATCCAATGTTTTAATCCATCTCTCTTGACAACCTAACCTATCTGTTACAAACAGAGCTCCAAGAGCCAATGAAACCCTATCTACAATCAAGAGTCTTCAGCTCAGTTACAATTACAATGCTTCAGCAATTACATTAACAACCAAACAATCCAACCCCTCACTCATCTTCTACTGAAGTATTTATAGAAGGATGAGGAGGTGAGATCTGATGAAAAGATCTCAGATACAATTAATGCAGAATTAATGTCTTCCTGGCCCTTGGAGGCTCGATGAAGAAATCATACAAGTGTTCCGCTGCATTAATGGGTTTATACCTATGAAGTAAGCTCGGAGGGAGCTTTTGTTGACCTTTGAGGCTCTGTGCGGTGTTAAGGTTGTTCTGCGGACATTCTTTCATTAAATTCCTGGCAAAAATAAATCTTCGGTTGTTTCGAGGCAGAGATCTGATCTTTTTCAATAAATTCAGCCTTTGATTGAGCTTTTTGAGGCAATAGGTGGCACTTTAGTTGGTGGGAAGAATCAATTTGCTTCCATCTGTGGCGGTGAAGGGTTTCCTGATGAAAACACTTTAGTTTTTTTTTCTTTAATCTATGTCTGAGAGCGGGGATTAGGCATTAGATAGTTGTCTTAGCCTTAATCCCCACTAATCTGCTATTCCGGCTCATCTCTGGTCTCCAATCTCTGATACCCTTTTTCTGCGTTTATTTTCATGGTTTCTTCGTTGTGCAGGACAGGGCAGACAGGAAAAGGCGTCAATGCTGGTGGAAACATTGAAGGGACGTGGAAATTAACTTTGTAAGTGATTTCCGTGGAGAAATCGGAACAAAGAGGATCGTCACCCTCCTGGACTGAAATTTTCATTAAAAACACGAACAAAAGACCTTAACCCTGCAAAATAACAAAAAACACGTAAAAAAAAACAATTTATAGGCCGATCTGCTTTGGGGAATGTGCGGAGGAACGCGGGCCATTGGATGGCATCATCCAACGGCTAGGATTTAAACCTGGGCGGTCGGGAAAAGTTGAAGAAAGATCAAATCGGGACCGTCGATCTGCAGAGATCGACGGTCGGGACCGGGCAACAGGAAGTCAGCGGGAGAATGTCTGACCGGGTGATGGAATCGGGAGGACGAATAATAGTCGTCGATCTGCAGAGATCGACGGCGGAGATTGAGTTTTGGACGTGCGATGGACGGTTTAACAGGCACGCATGTTCGTTAAAGGTCAAGCAAGTGAGGCGATCAGCATTCGTCGGATGGGAGGGCTCAGATCGGACGGTGGAGGTAAATTATGCCGCATGGCTATGGTACGAAGATTAGCGCGCAGGAAGAGGTGATGGCACGGTGGTTTCTACACAGCGGCGGGGACACGTGTCGGCCAACGTATGGAATCGCTGGCCGATGGGAGAAAACCACCCTGGCTCGGAAGGCGGTGCGGAATGAAAAACCGGCGGTTTCTGGAAAAGGCGCGGGGGAGGGGGGGGGGGGGTCCACCAAGTGGGGTGTGCTCCGCTCCGTCGGATCTGGGGAGCAGATCGACGGCTCTGGTTCATCGTGATAATTTTAAAACACGTGCCTTAAAATATTTTCCGTTAAACTTTAGAAAATGGGTTTTCGGGTTTTTCAAAGGAAAATAGACGGAGAGAGGTCGTGCTTTTGGTCTAGCGCCCAAGGACTGAGCAGTTGGTCCCGGCGCTCGGGTATATGGGGGAAAAAATCCAGGGGCTTAGCCCGCGGGGGCTAACGACATTTTTCATAAAATTTATGCATTTCTCATGGTTCTTTCAATGTTTTGAAAGGGAAAACAAGGTTCGAATAAGATCAAAAAGTGAGTTTTTAATCCTAGGAAATGAACTTCATGAAGAGATCAAGGGAGAACATATGAATTGTAGGGATTTCATGGAAGAAAAGAAAAATGGAGGATGATGTAAGTTAGAAGAAATGGAGGGGAAAAAGAGAATGCAGCAGTATTTGACCTGAATTTTTGTAGGATATCAGAGGCTTGGAGAAGGAAAGGAATGAAGATCTAACCAGCAGTTTATGGTTTCACCAAAAAGACTTCAAGCACCAACAATTTCAGGACTGAATTTGTTTCTTGAAGGCTGTAAAAAATATTTAGCCACCAGCTGACATGATAGGAAAAATATAGGTGGCTAACAATCACCAAGCAAGGAAACTGACTAAATCAGTAGGGTGATGTCCCGCGAAGCATGCAACTAGGAAATTGATGCATGATCCTAGAAAAACTAGGATGTAAGGATGCACATCCTGTTAGGTCCCCGTAATTTTTTAGATTGGTGAGAACAAATGAACATGGGTAACATCAGACTAGCCTTTGGAGTCCTAGGATCTAGCCTTCCTGAACTCCGAGAAGGATCTCTCTATTTTGTGCAAAGGATATGAACTTGTTTGCTTTTAGGGTTTGATTTTAGGCTAGTTGTTAAGTTTAGGGTTTGTTTGTTTGTTTGGTAGATGATAAAGTAGAATATATGGAGTGAGATATGTTCAAGTCATTGGGCTATGGATTCTACAAATGGTTATGGAAATTTCAATAATGAATCAGGATGCATCACAGGGTCAAATGGATCTTCAAGGTTTATGCGAGATGGAATGAACATTAAGTTTGTGAAACATAGTAGGTGCAAAAGGACAGTTAAGAATCCTTGAACAAATACTTATAAACGAGAAGGGTATTTAACACTACTTAGCATAAATAATTAATCATAAGACAGGGAAAACCAATAACTCTTTGATTAAACTTAAGCAAATAAGCATTTAGGATAAACAATCCAGTGAACTATAGAAGGCAAGAGACTTGTATAACTTCTAGTAAATTCACCTTTAAGATTAGAAAACATTCAAGATAGACATATAACATAGATCAAGGAAGAGGGAACTCCTAGACATCATTGATCATAGTCATAAAGACCTCCAAAGCAACCTTTCAAGAATGGACAAAGGGCATGATCAAAACATAAACCTCTTTGGCTAAAAATAATCAATGATACTTCAAAGAAATATCTTAAGAAGAATGTTTAAGTAATATCAAACAAGCAAGGCTAACCATAAAACATCTTTGATATCTACTGTATTAAATCATTCATAAGATAAACAACCATAAGGGGGTCTAGAGAGCAACTAAGAATTCTCTAAACTGACCTAGCAGAAGAAAACATAGAAGCAGTGAAGGATAAACAAAACTAAGGTGCCTCTAAACAACATTTCTTAGTCTAAAAATTTTGTCCTACAACAATAGAAGGATGAACAAAATGATAATACAAGAAAACATTAGATAAATAGGAACATATCACTATTTGATAATGCTCAAGGATCTTGCAAGCAAGTCTTCTCCAATGTCAAACAATCCAAGCCATTCACAAAATCAGAGCCAATTTGTCTTCAATCTCTAAAACTATGTATTACTCACAAGAGTCATTTCAAAAACCAACTAAAAAGAGGCCTCAATGTTGCATTTAACAAGAAAGGAGGACAAAAAACCAAATTAGGTCTCTAGAATCCCATTAGTTAATCATAAATTTCACTATTGTCCTTTGAGACCTTGCAAGGCCCAAGGCATAAAATATCTGATGAAAAATATCTTCTTGAGAATTTTTGGCAAAAAAAATTGACATTTAGGCTCCCTAATGCCTCCAAAATGTTTCCTATCATACTTTATTAACTTTTTTACTGTCAGGGCACAACACTGAGATTTAAGGATATATTTCCTGGCCAAGGCGCAGCACATGCACAGGAAAACTGGGTAACCTTGCAGCCAAGTTTTGAAGGCCTTCCCGATATCCGAATGGGCTCTGTGATGGCTCGTTGGAAAGCCTGTCGAGTCTAATTTCCAAAATTTCCCTAGGTTTCCTGATTGGGCTTAATTACTTGCCCAAAAATTAAATCTCCCAAGGCTTCTCAAGGCGTAGTGCCAGTCCTGGAAACTAGGCAGAAAGGTTAAATTTGGGGTGTTTTTTAGCCTTTTGAGGGACTAAATCAACTGCAAATGACCTGAAATTTGGTGAGCATGTTGTAATTGAGCTGAGGATTCCAAAAATGTAAATTTCTCCACCTGAGGATTCCTGAATGAAAATCTTAGCGCCAAGGGTGTTGCGCCTTCAGGCCTTAAAATCAACGAAAAACCAAAAAAATTCAAAAAGTTCCCAAAATTTGTAGATATCTTCCTTATGGGGTTTTGGAGACCTATAGAGAATATTCAGAAATAATTCCAAGGTTTTCTTGGTCTTTTTCTTCCTTGAGTCGTTGAATTTCGGTAAGGGCTCTTTTGAGCTTGGCCCTTACAAATTGATTTTTCAAAGCATAGTGCTTGGTCATCTTCTTTTGGAGGTCAAGATCCCTTTTTATTTTCTTCAGCTGCTTGTTTTCATTCTTATAATACTCAATGTTATACATTTCCATGCCAAGGCACCTTTCTATATCTCTGATCTCAACATCCTTGCTTTGGAGCAATGCTTGTAACCCTCTCCTCATATTCATTTTCACTGTCAAGGTCAATAAATTCAGATTTTTGTTTAGTTCCATGCTTACCTTTCTTATCTCTAATCTTTTGTTTGCCTTTTTCAATTTGCTTAGTGGACGTGGATAGCATGGTCCCTTGCCTTTTAAAGGCAGCAAACACATGCCTTTCTCCCCTTTGGTATGTTGAGGCAAAAGGTTTGATTGTGGTCATTTTGGTGTCTTCATCATGGTTGCCATATTGACTGTCATTATCATTACCTTGCTTTGTTTCTTCCTTATTTACCTCATCTTTATTGGCATCCACCTCCATGTCTTCTTGACTTATTTCTTCATTTGTGTTTTCACTGTTAAAGGTGTCATGACTTTCATTGATGTCATATTCTTCATTACCTTGGCTGCAAGGTGTACCATCATCAGTCTTTTCATCATTGTTTGCCTCCTCACTGATTTCTGCATTGTTCTTTGCACCACTGTGAGTCTTACTATCTTTGGCCTTTCTCTCTGAAATAGCATCATTGTCACTGTGAGGCTCACTGTTTTCACTGCCTCCATTACCATTATGACTATTGTCATGACTATTTTGATCAGTTTCAATATCATTTTTATCATCATCATCATGATTGCTGCTCTCCTCTGTATTTGCACTGCTTTCTGCACTTTCATTTTGCTCCTCATTATAGTGGCTTGCCTCATCATTGTTGTGATCTTAATTTCCACTATCAACCTCTCCATTTTCTTCACTATTATCATCTCCCTCTGTCTCCATTTTTTCTGTTTCATTGCTTACCTCTGCATCTTCATCACTAAGAACCTCACTATTTTTACTGTCATCATGGCTCCTAGTCTCATTTCCAACATCATCATCATTATATGTTTCTTTGTCATTTTATTTTTCACTGCCACTTTCTTCTTTAGCTGATGCATTAGGAGAGGGTGAGGAAGGAGGATGGGTTGATGAGGGAAAATTTTGTTGATGATGGGGTTGTGGGTTTGTGAAGACCTCATGAGCAATGAACACCTCCCATGGTATGCCCTTTTGCTCCAACTAATGTAGCACAACCATCTTGATGAAGGAGTGATGGAACAAACTTTGCATTTGATGCAAGTAGTTCCTCTTTTGTACAACAGAGGACATCTTGTCAATACTCCTATATAGGTAGTAGGGTAAATGAAGCATTTTAACGCTAGTAAAGTACATGAGCAATCTGATATGATAGGAGTAGATTCTATAGTACCTTCCCTCACAGGTAAAATATTTCATGATGACCCTCATCAAGGGAGCATACCTCTCCAGCAAGTGTGAAAAAGGGAAAATAGATTTGCAGCCTTCTTTGTATCTAGGCTTGAGAAATGGCTCATAGAATCTCATGTCTAACTTTGCTCTTTTGAACCATTTTTCACCAATATTAGGTATTCTAGTGGCGATATAAATGGCATCTGATGACAGCTCAAAGTCTAACCCTGCAATATTCACTTGTTTATTGTGTAGGTTGAGGATAAACAACCAAGTGAGCTCAGGGTGACTCTGCACCTGTTAGACTTTTTCACAAAACTAAAAACACCCTACATTTTGGAAACATGTAATGATCATAGGAGAGGCTTTAAGCTCCATAGTGTCTTGGGGTTCAAACCTATTAACATTCCCACCTCTGTGCTTCTACCTCATAGGCACTTAGCCTTCTTCACTACTAATATTCCCTCCTCCTGACATTTTGATTTCTGCTGCCTTTAAACAAATCCTAGCTCTATTTGTGAAACTTGATATGAGGATGATGGTGAAAGGTAGCCTTTGCAAGTGAGTGAGAGGAAGGTGTACATGTATGACTAATCCCTTAAGCTTTAATGAATGGTTAACTTCAACTCACTGCAATTAGCCTACTTCATACCCTATTTGACTGATAAATTCTTGTTTGTGGATGATGGAGTTTGAAACATGGATTTTAGCATGAAGACTTAGGGTTTCTAATCCTTAGGATTTGGCCAATTTATTTTAACATTGAATCATCAAAATTCAATGGAGGACAAGGCAAGACATCCACCTACCAAATTTTAATGCCCTTGAAATTTCTTTGTTAGCAGCTTGACGGAGTTCTTTTGTTGTTTTTGGCATTTGCAAGTAAAGGAGAGCTTCAAGTGAAGGCGCAGCGCCTGCATGTATATTCAGCTCTGTTCTGCCCAATGCATAGCACCTGCACACATTCTTGGGTGTCAAGAGATCCTACGCGCAACACATGTACATTTTTCTGTCTGTCGGGCTCCCCAATGCACAGTGCCTACACGTCTTTCAACTTTTCGGGCTCCCCAACACGCAACATTGAACCCTTTTATGTGTCAGTCGGGCCTCCATAGGCGAATGGGTAGCGCCTGCACGAACGGATAGCGCGTGTCCCTAAAATTGCAACACAGTGCAATTTTTCACTGAAAAATCTCTTGAACGTGTAGCGCCTTCCTGAATGCGCAGCGCTGAGCAGACTTGCTCAATTTTTTACTGAAATTCCCAAATTTGTCTCTTGGATGCTCTTTTTCTTTTTGCAAGTGCACAATGAGTTGGGTGAAGGGAAAAAAGGTCTTTAATATCCTAGGGAAATAAATTTATCTAAGGGAACCCACTTCGCTAATGTTTTTTGAGCTTTCTTATTTAACTGATCTTCCCTTGACCTTTTTGTTGTAGGTGGTTAAAAACATTTAAATGGCTCTTTTTCCCATTTTGGTGGCAGCTTGTTGAAAACATGAAAGGGTCCTTTTTCAGCCTAAGGGTCTGTTTCACTCCTCTTGACATATCAGAACCCTAAAAACTACCTTTTCTGCCATCTTGAAAACTAACACGTCCCTTTTGATCATTCAGTAATGGTAAGCTTTTTTAAAACATTTTTGAGGGATTTCTTCCTTATAGCAGCACTGTCAAAAACCCTTTTTTGCTTGCATTGTGAAATTGTAATCAATTTTTTACCCCTTTTGGCATTTCTGAGTGTGGGTGACTTGAAACATGGTTTCTTCCCTTCTCACTGATATTATTTTCTTCTTTGTCCTTTGAAACAGTGAGGAATTTCACTTTGGAAAACTCTGGGATGACATACACAGTATCCCTTTAAAATCTTATTTTTGTTGTCATCATGGAGGTCTAACATCTTCATTTTACCTACTTTGACCATCTTACCAAAACCCTAGGTTTCTGGGATGCTTTTTCAGTGTGATTTACTGCACTAGATTCCTGCTTGGCACATTGCTGACCCAATCAGGCTCAGTAACCCTGATTCTTCTTGAAAACAAATTTCTTCCTCTCCTTTTGCTGTGAATATCTTCATTTTGTAACAGGCCTATTACCTTACCAATTCTATGATGTTGGCCACTTTAAGACTCCTACAGAAATGTCAAAATTTCTCATTTATCTCTAGCAGAACTTGAAATTGGTAAAGTGGCCTTCTTAGGAGATTTTTCTGATCTTTCTTGACAACCATGTGTTGATCTTGTTTTTCATTTAAACCAATTTCTAGCATAAGAAGAACAGATCTTAAAACACCAGTGAAGACCCTACAACCTAGGAAACCCTAATGATCTAGTGGGAGGGTTTTAACTTGTTCTTTGATTGAAATTGGGCTTTGGATCTTAATATTGTAAAATCAGAGCTTTTGACCAATTGATGTATTTGAATATATATAAATTGTTGTATTTGATTGGTCTAAAGAGCCTATAAAGGTATTTTTGAGACCATCAAGGTTTGAGGAACCTGATGAACATGGGAATGAATAGGTTGATTGGTAACCCTAGATGAAAATTGAAGGAGTGAGGCAAAGGAAAAACATAGTGCTAGGGTTATAGGTGGGAAAATAGGATATAGATGAGTGGCATAAGCCCGAAATGGGCCCTTTAGGAATGGAAATTTAACCATGGAATGATAAAATAGTAGAATAATGAAAAAATTCTTATAAGGATAATGAAGGTAGTGAGATTTCTAAAACTCACAATATTCAGGAATCTTGTTTTTAAAAATCTAGGACTAATATTTAGTCATCTACAGATAGTAAAAATTACTGATGACTAACAGTGGCTCCACTTGGGGAGCGCAACTCCTTTTCAGGAGGTGTCTAGGACCTTAGAGCTCAAATCTCCGAGTTTTGAAGACCAGTGCCTTACTTGCACTTAGCAGATTTATTTCTTTCATTAGCTGATGTTCTCTTAAAGGTATGATTTCAAAAAATATGTAAACATGATTGCTTCAACCTCATTTATACCTACCCATCGCTCTTTTTATAAAAAAATTTCTTCCTTTGGGTGCACTTGGACTCGAAAACTCTTGACATTATTTTTTCTTTGAAATCATAAAATAAAAACTATCTACTTGTACACTTATCACTCCAAATAATTCAGATTAGGCTAATGAACTCTCTTATTCTCTACCTAATCTACTTATTTGTCAATATTAAGCTGTTTGGCAAACTTTTCTTCTCTAATCTACTAACATGAAATGAAAACGTGACTAAACCGGGATTGAGTAATCTGATTTGCCATTGCCTGTGGCATTCGGACAAGCTGCACATAGACATTATTTTTGTACAATCAAAACTAGAAAGTATAAGGGTTGTGATCTATAATTTTTTAGGCATCCCTATCTTTCTCTTTGGTTCAGGTTTGTGCTTTAAGAACCAGCAATATTTTCATAATCTAATCTACTGAAAAGTCAAGTTTAAATGGTTTGACAAGTCTTCCTTTACTATCCTCTCAGCAGAAATTTAAAGCATGTTTAGTCGTAATTAGGCTGGATGACTGAACAATATTTATTTCTTTTGAACTAGTGGTGGCATTTAGGCTTGCACGCTTTCAACAACACTCTTTTTTGGGTATGGGGTTGTACCTATTATTTTCCTGCCCTCTTTTACTTCCTTTTTTTGTTTTTGTGTTTTTGTTTTTCTAATTTTTTTTATGAATCAATGTTATGTACAATGAATGAAAGCTTCAAACTAGGAAATTTGACAAAAATAGTGTTTGAGCATCCTACCATTGACAGAACCTCCGAATACGTCTACTCCATCCAACTCTTGTAAAAATAAAGCATTATTACCTCTAACTGAATGAATGATATAAGGACCTTTCCACAAAGTTTCAAATTTTCCATTGCTTTTCTTTGTCCTCCCTCCTGGAATCCTATTTTAGCACTGTGTCTCCAATGTGGAAATCATTGGCTTTGGTTCTTATGTCAAAGATCTTCTTCATGTTTTCTTGCACTACTTGTGTTCTTTTGTAAACTTCTTCCCTTGACTGCTGCAAATGAATGGTTTTGTTCAACCTCCTTTGCATGTCATTTTCTTATGATTGAACCTCTTGAAGAAGCTTCATAACCAGAAATCCCAAGGATGTCGGGAAAATAGCATCCATACCATAAACCAGCTGATAGGGAGAAATATTGATAGATTTATTAGTTTTTAGTCTATCAGCCCATAATGCATGCACCAGTTTTCCATGCCATGATTTTTTGTTCTCTTCCAAAAACTCCTTGATGATGTTCACCAAACTTTCGTTAGAGGACTCAACTAGCCCATTAACTTGAGGGTAATAAGTTGTAGAGTGCCCTAGTGTGATGTGGTACTTGTAGCAAAAGTCCACCATTATTTTGGACTTAAACGCAACAGCATTATCGGTGATGATATTTTTGAGACAGCCAAATCTAGACAGAATGTTGGTTTCAAGGAATTTTATGATGACTAAGTAGGTAGCATTCCTTGAAGGGATAGCTTCTATCCATTTGGTGAAATAATCAGTAGCAGTGAGAATCCACTTGTGTTGGGCAGATGAGGCAAGGTGGATTTCGCCAATGAAATCTAAACCCCACTATTGAAAGGGAGTCTCAACACTAATAGGATGCAAGGGTAAAGGTAGTAGCTTTTTCTTACCATCAAATATTTGGCATTTATGGAAACTTGCAACTAGCTTGTGTGTATCGAGGAAAAGAGTGGGCCAATAGTAACCAACTCTAAGGATTTTATTGGTTGTGGTTTTCTAGTAAAGGTGACCTCCACACTCTCCTTCATGGAATTCATGCATAATTATATCTGCATCATCTTCAAGCAAACATTTAAGCAATATGCCAATAGAATTTTTCCAATATAAAGCTCCATCTAAAATGCAGAAATTTAAAGCTTTTTGTTTCAAGAATCTAGCTTTAGTTTTGAATAAAGTAGGAGGAGCATTAAGATAATAAAAAATTACATATAGAATATCAGCATACCAAGATGAATTCAGAAATACTTCTTCAATGTGTGGAGCTATGAATTCTTCTTGTACCTCTAATGCATCGACCATATTCATGTCTAGTGCTTGAAAATTTGATTCAGCCATGAGTTTTGCGAGTCCTTTTCCTTTAATTAGTTTAGTGGGTCTGATTTCTAAATCATATTCTAAGATAATAGCAATCCATTTACCCCTTTTACCATCAGGGTCTTGATTCAGAATGTCTTTAACAACTGTATGTGGAACAAAATCAATAACATGGGAGTGCAAAATGTAAACTCTGAAGTCCTTCAATGCTTTGATAAAGGTGAAGGCTTGTTTCTCCATGATGTTATATTTTAGAGGAGCATCCCTCAATGCTTTGCTAAAGAAGGCTATGGGTTGTTCTTGTCCCATCATGTTCTTTTGAAGCAATACAGCAGTAGCAATGTGTTTGGATGCAAAGGAGAAAATGAAGAAATCCTTGGTAAAGTTGGGGTTGATTAGAACTCGTGTTTGAGTAAGGGCTTGTTTCACCAGTTCAAAGGATTGTTTGGCTTCCTTGGTCCACTTGACTCCTGCTTCTCTTTTCAGCATGTTTGTGATATTTCTTAGGAGTTCAGCGAGGTTAGGAATAAATCTTCTCAAGAAGTTTATCTTTCCAATGAAATATTGGAGCTCCTTAATATTTCCAGGATGGTTGATTTGTAGTATACCTTCAATCCTTTTGGGGTCTATCTTTATCCCTTCTTCGAAAATGATGTGGCATAAGAGTTTTCCTTCTTGAACACCAAACAATTTTTTCTTAGGATTCAGAGATAGGCCATATTTCCTACACTTCTCAAAGACCTTTCGCAAATGAACTAAGTGTTCTTCATTAGTTTTAGAATAAACAGTGATGTCATCAAGGTATATCACTATGAAGTAACCTATGTCTTCATAGAAAGCTATGTCCATGGCCCTTTGAAAAGTAGCCCCCACATTCATCAACCCAAATGGAATTTTTACATACATGAATGTGCCCCAAGGTGTTGTGAAAGCGGTTTTGTGTTGATCACTTGGCAGTACTAATACCTGATTGTACCCCGAAAATCCATCAAGCAATGATATTCTCTTAGAACCTACCACCCTTTCTAGTATATGATCCATTTTGGGTAAAGGGTAGTTGTCCTTTAGGGAGGCTTTGTTCAAGTTTCTAAAGTCTATGCACAACCTGATCTCCCTTGTTTTATTTCTTACTGACACAAGGTTAGAAACTCATTCTGAGTACCTAAGTGGGACTATGATACCAGCATCATACATCTTCTTTATTTCCTTTTCAACTAGAGGTACTAGGACGGGATTTATTCTTCTCAATTTTTGCTTGAATGGTTTCTGATTTTCCTTGAGAGGAATTTTATGTTGAATAATACTTGTGTCATAGGACTTCAAGTCCTCATACCCCCATGCAAAAATATCTTTAAACTCTTTGAACAGGTCTATATATTTTTGTTTTATGTGAGGAGGGAGATTTTTGGATAACTTGACCATTTTGGGTTCTTTTATGCTACCTATGTTACATTCTTCTACATTAGTCTTAGTGGATTCCATCTTGGGCTTTCTAGATAGATCATTAAAATCAAACAACTCTTCTAATGGTGCAAGGCCCCTTGGTAATGTATCATCTTTACACTGTAAAACCTCAAGGTCCTTTTGATCTATATTTTCAAACAATTTTGCCTCATAAGGATGTTCAAGCAAATTTATATCATCAGTAGAGGACAGCTATGTTTTGTGGGCTTGTTCTCCAGCAAAATAATCCTCTTCAAGCCCTAAGCTTTGTTTTGGTATTGCAAATTCATTCTTAGATTCCAGAAAGTCATCAATTTTTTTATCACCCTCAAACACTTGCTAATAGTCTATGCTGTCAAGTATTGTAGGCCGGTTTTTTACTTTGACAGTGTATTGTTCGTTTGCCTGAGGTATTTGATAATTGTTGGCAGCAAAGACAAGTTCATTGGCAAGGCTATTTTGAGCTTTAGGGATGAAAGTGAGTTCATATTTCTCAAAGGTATTCAGGAGGTCTAGGGCAACATTCCTATACTCTCTTAGTCTGTGATTCTTGGCTGAATACTCACCTTTTATTTGCCTAATGATTAGCTCTGAATCTCCTTGGACTGAGATCTTTTTAGCTCCTATGTTTTTAAGCAAGTGTAAACCAAGGAGGAGATCCTCATACTTTGCAATGTTGTTAGTGCATTGAAAAGCTAGTTTGTAGGAATGGCCTTCATTTGTGTTATGTATCCATACACTAGCTCCTAAACCAACTTTTCCACAAGAGCCATCAAAGCTCATGTTCCAAAGTGTTTCCAGTTCATATTCACCACTATGTTGTTGTTCAAGGCTGCTAGAGTGTTTACTATCATGTTCTTCGTTTGGGGATAGTTTTGACCATTCTAGTAGGTCGTTCTCCTTCTAATTTTCATTTACTTGTTCAATCATGTCATCTTCATTATACAAGATAAACGAGTCAAGGTCTGAATGAATGGAATAAACAGGGGTGTTGTTTGGCCTATCTAAGTTGCTTACCATATATTTCATGTGAGATTCCCTGTACAATCTCCTTGTTTGGTTAAAGATCGGGATGGTAGCGTATGACATGTCCATTTGGAGGCTCCCTTGAAGTTTGGCTCCCCATGATCTGGATAGAAGCATGCCATACTTCGGGGGAATTTCAGCAACCACTATGTCCATGACCAGACTCTTAGCAGGTATCTGTGCCAGATTGACACACAGGTCTTTGATTAGACCTAAACAATTGACTCTACTTGAATCAAAAGAGTACAAGTCCTTGTAGGATTGGTTATCTATAGGCCTAATCTATCCATCACCACCTTGGGCATGAGATTGTGTGAGGCACCGGAGTTTAGCATAGCATTGTGCAAGATTTTTTCATGAATGTTTACGCTAACATAGAACAGAGAGACAACTCCTTCTTGATATTTTCCTTCTACCTCAGGTCCAAACAACAGCTCAGGCTTGTCATCGATTAAGTTTAGCGTGTCAGTGTCATTTCCTATGTTCAAAACTTTTAGAATTTGGGACCTATATACATCTTGGGCTACCAGTTCAGTGAGAGGTATGGTTATTTTTATTTTGGAAATATCTCCCTCAAAACTGAAAGGTGTTAGTGTTTTTGACATATTTACATCTATTTTTTCACACAGTCTTTTCAGCAATTTTGTTTTGTTGAGTTTTATTAGGACTGTCATTTAGAGCACATTTTCCACGCCCACTAGTAGAGGTACTAGGACAGCTTGGGTCACCATATTGTGGGCTAGTTTTGTCTTTGTTTGGATCAGGTTTCTTAGACATGGTGTTTTTGTTTTCTGTTGTCCTTTTCATTATGTTTTCAGGGGTTTTTTTAACAGCAGTTTCTAGTTTGTTTTTCTTGGAGGCCTCTTGGTTTTTCTTACTCCTAAGATCATATTTCTTATGGAAATTCATTATGGAATTTTTAAATCCTAATTTGTAATCTTCAGAATCCTCATAGTTTGTTTCAGTTTGATTTGAGGAGAAGAAACATTGTTCTTCTTCAGTGAGAAAAACATCACCCTCATTATCAGAGCCTATTAAGTTTACATGGTTTTCTTCCAGTTGTTCAGTCTCTCGCTCCCCTTCATCTACATAGTTGTCTTGGAAAGAAGGCCTAATCTGTTGGTCATTTTCCCTTTGTCTGATTTGGGGAGGGTCTCTTCTGAAGTTATGATTTCTATTTATATTTTTGGGATTTGGTTGGTTTTCCCTAGGAGGTGCTCTTTCATTCAAGTTGATCCTCTCCATTGTTCTAACTAGGCTGTCAATTTTGGCGTCATATGAAGTGGTTGAGGCCATAGTTTCATCTTTGTAGGTGACTCTCTTTTCTGACCTCATCCTAGCCCTCCTTTCAATCAAGTTGGCCTCTGCACTCACAGCTCCCATTTGCATGTCTTCTAAAGTCAGGGGATCCCTCTCTCTTAATTGTTAGGTCATGTCTGGATCAAATCCTTCTGGAAATTTCAATAGTACTAGGACTTGTGGGGGTTTCATGTGAGGCGGGAGGGCATTGTACACACTATTGAACCTAGTGCAATAGCCTTGGATGCTTTCCCCGGCATTTCTCTTAAGGTTTTTATATTCTGAGAGGATTTGAAGATGGTTTTTCTTAATCTCCCACTTGTTTATGAATGTCTAGTAAAGGGAAGGGAGATCATGTATGCTATTAGGAGTCAAGTTTTTGAACCATTTCTTAGCTTCTCCTCCTAAGCTTTGGGCAAACATCCTCATCTTTATGGTTTCCTCTTCTAATTCCATGTAATCAAAAGCATCATTTATTATGTCTACATGTTGTTGGGCAGTTGTAGAGTCAACCCCGGTGAAGTGAGGGATTTTGGATTGGTAGTCATTTGGAAAAGGTATCAGAGGTTATGGTAGTACTAGAGGGGTGTACAATAATGCCATGATGGGAGCTAATGGAATCCAAGGAGGATTTACAAGGGAAGGGTTTGTGAGAGGGGGTTTAGGATGAAGGGGTGTGTTTTTCACAATGGTGTATGAATGGGTGTGGTGGAAGTACTTGGGCCAGCAAACTGATTTTGAACAGACTTGGAATGAAAAGAGCCAAAGTGATGGAGACGTTGAAAATTAGGAGGAGTGGAAGGAGAATCTTCTCTGCTAGGGCTCTACTACAAATTTATGGGCTGAAAGTTAGTCTGGTCAATCCCACTTTGTGACTTAGTTTGAAAAAGGTTTCTTGTATGGTGTAAGTCAAACTGGGGATCTTGCAAGGCTGTGAGATGTTCAGGGACAAAACTTTCTCTATGAATGGTCCTAACAGTAGTTGAATCTTCAGTCCTAGAAGTTTGCCACAAAATCCTTTCTAGGTCATCAACTATGGCAGGAGGGTTTGGGTCTGGGTGAGATCTGGTACTGATCCTTTGTGAAGCCAGATTTAAAACCCAAAGTGTAGAGAGGTTGAAAGTTTATGACTTCTTTCGGAAGGCTGACCTCTCTTAGTGTTTGCTAAACTCACACAGTGTGTGACTAGGCTCCTAAACTACTCAAGGCTGATTTGACACAATCCTAGGGAAGTCTATGAGAACTAGTAAAGTTAGTAGGCCTACTGGAGGCTAGTGGAGTCGCCAAGTGAATGTTTTGGACTATTTTGGGGATGGGTAATTGTGGTCCACCACTAACAATTTGCAAAAAACCAATCTAGGGATTTTTTGGGGTTTTATGAGTTCCTTTATGTAGCCCTAAGGCTTCTATGAGTGTCCGCCAGTTGAGTCATCACTTTGCTAGGATGGTGAAACAATTAGATTCTACTTTTGGCTAACACTTAAGTTTTCTAAGTTTGACAGGGATTTGAGAGTTCCTAAGGGATACTTAGGATGTCACTGACTCAAAGGTCCCACCGTGATCGCCATTATGTTAGGTCCTCGTAATTTGTTAGATTGGTGAGAAAAAATGAACAGGGGTAACATCAAACCAGTCTTTGGAGTCCTAGGATCTAGCCTTCCTGAACTCAAAGAGGGCTCTCTCTATTTTGTGCAAAGGATATGAACTTGTTTGCTTTTAGGGTTTGATTTTAGGCTAGTTGTTAAGTTTAGGGTTTGTTTTTTTTTTTGGGTTGGGTAGATGATCAAGTAGAATAGATGGAGTGAGATATTTTCAAGCCATTGGGCTACGGAGTCTACAAAAGGTTATGGAAAGTTCAACAATGAATCAGGGTGCATCACAGGGAAAATATAACATGGTCAAATGGATCTTCAAGGTTTATGTGAGATGGAATGAACATTAAGTTTGTGAAACATAGTAGGTGCAAAAGGGCAGTTAAGAATCCTTGAACAAATACTTATAAACAAGAAGGGTATTTAAAAACACTTAGCATAAATAAGTAATCATAAGACAGGGAAAACCAATAACTCTTTGATTAAAATTAAGCAAATAAGCATTTAAGATAAACAATCCAGTGAACTATAGAAGGCAAGAGACTTGTATAACTTCTAGTAAATTCACCTTTAAGATTAGAAAACATTCAAGATAGACATATAACATAGATCAAAGAAGAGGGAACTCCTAGAAATCATTGATCACAGTCATAAAGACCTCCAAAGCAACCTTTCAAGAATGGACAAAGGGCATGATCAAAACATAAACCTCTTTGGCTAAAAATAATCAGTGATACTTCAAAGAAAGATCTTAAGAACAATGTTTAAGTAACATCAACCAAGCAGGGCTAACCATAAAACATCTTTGATATCTACTGTATTGAATCATTCATAAGATAAACAAGCATAAGTGGGTCTAGAGAGCAACTAAGAATTCTATGAACTGACTAGCAGAATAAAACATAGAAGTAGTGAACGATAAACATAACTAAGGTGCCTCTAAACAACATTTCTTAGTCTAAAACTTTTGTCCTACTGCAATAGAATGATGAAAAATATGATAATACAAGAAAACATTAGTTAAATAGGAACACATCACCATTTGAAAATGCTCAGGGATCCTGCAAGCAAGTCTTCTCCAATGTCAAACAATCCAAGCACTTCACAAAATCAGAGCCAATTTGTCTTCAATCTCTAAAACTATGTATTACTCACAAGAGTCATATCAAAAACCAACTATAAAGAGGCCTCAATGTTATATTTAACAAGAAAGGAGGACACAAAACCTAATCAGGTCTCTAGAAGCCCATTAGTTAATCATAAATGTCACTTTTTTCCTTTGAGACCTTGCAAGGCCCAAGGCACAAAATATCTGATGAAAAATATCTTCTTGAGCATTTTTGGCAAAAAAAATTGACATTTAGGCTCCCCAAAGCCTCCAAAATGTTTCCTATCGTACTTTTTTTACTTTTTTATTGTCACAGTGCAGCACTAATATTTAAGGATGTATTTCTTGGCCAAGGCGCAACACATGCACAGGAAAACTAGGTCACCCTGCAGCCAAGTTTTGAAGGCCTTCCCGATATCAGAATGGGCTCTTTGGTGGCTCGTTGGAAAGCCTGTCGAGTCTACTTTCCAAAATTGCCCTTGTTTTTCTTATTGGGCTTCATAAACCCGTCCAAAAATTAAATCTCCCAAGGCTGCTCAAGGCGCAGTTTCAGTCTTGAAAACTAGGCAAAAAGGTGAAATTTGGGGTGTTTTTTATCCTTTTGAGGGACCAAATCAACTCCAAATTACTTGAAATTTGGTGAGAATGTTGTACTTGAGCTAAGGATTCCAAAAATGTAAAGTTATCCACCTGAGGATGCCTGACAAAAAATCATAGCGCCAAGGGTGTTGCGCCTTCAGGCTATAAAATAAGAAAAAAACAAAAAAGTTCCCAAAATTGGTAGATATCTTCATTATGGGGTTTGGGAGGCCTGTACAGAAGCTTCAGCAATAATTCCAAGGTTTTATTGGTCTTTTTATTCCTTGAGTGATTGAATTTCAGCAAGGGCTCTTTTGAGCTTGGCCCTTGCAAATTTATTTTTCAAAGCATAGTGCTTGGTCATCTTCTTTTGGAGGTCAAGATCCCTTTTTGTCTTCTTCAGCTGCTTGTTTTCATTCTTATAATACTCAATGTTATACATTTCCATGCCAAGGCACCTTTCTAGATTTCTAATCTCAACATCCTTGCTTTGGAGCAATATGCTTGTAGCCCTCTCCTCATCTTCATTTTCACTTCAAGGTAATTTTTGTTTAGTTCCATGCTTACCTTTCTTATCTCTAATATTTTGTTTTCCTTTTTCAATTTGCTTAGTGGAGGTGGAGGCAGGCAAACACATGCCTTTCTCCCCTTTGGTATGTTGAGGAAAAAGGTTTAATTGTGGTCATTTTGGTGTCTTCATCATGGTTGCCATATTGACTGTCATTATCATTACCTTGGCTACTTTCTTCCTTATTTACCTCAACTTTATTGGCATCCACCTCCATGTCTTCTTGACTTCTTTCTTCATTTGTGTCTCATTGATGTCATCTTCTTCATTACCTTGGCTGCTAGGTGTACCATCATCAGTCTTTTCATCATTGTTTGCCTCCTCACTGATTTTTGCATTGTTCTTTGCACCACTATGAGTCTTACTGTCTTTGGCCTTGCTCTCTGAACTAGCATCATTGTCACTGTGAGGCTCACTATTTTCACTGCCTCCATTACCATTATGACTGTTGTCATGACTATTTTGATCAGTTTCAACATCATTTTTATCATCATCATCATGATTGTTGCTCTCCTATGTATTTGCACTGCTTTCTGCACTTTCATTTTGCTCCTCATTATAGTGGCTTGCATCATCATTGATGTGATCTTCATTTCCACTATCAGCCTCTCCATTTTCTTCACTGTTATCATCTCCCTCTGTCTCCATTTTTTATGTTTCATTGCTTACCTCTGCATCTTCATCACTAAGAGCCTCACTATTTTTACTGTCATCATGGCTCCTAGTCTCATTTCCAACATCATGATCATTATATGTTTCTTTGTCACTTGCTTTTTCACGGCTACTTTATTCTTTGGATGATGCATTAGGAGAGGGTGAGGAAGGAGGATGGGATGATGAGGGAAAATGTTTTTGATGATGGGGCTATGGGTTTGTGAAGACATCATGAGCAATGAACACCTCCCATGGTATGCCCGTTTGCTCCAATTGATGTAGCACAACCATCTTGGTCAAGGAGTGATGGAACAAACTTTGCATTTGTTGGGAGTAGTTCCTCTTTTGTACAACAGAGGACATCTTGTCAATACGCCTATATAGGTAGTAGGGTAAATGAAGCATTTTAACCCTAGTAAAGTGCATGAGTAATCTGATATGATAGGAGTAGAGTCTAAATTACCTTCCCTCACAAGTAAAATATTTCATGATTACCCTCATCAAGGGAGCATACCTCTCGAGCAAGTGTGAAAAAGGGAAAACAGATTTGCAGCCTTCTTTGTATCTGGGCTTGAGAAATGGCTCATAGCAGCTCATGTCTAACTTTTCTCTTTTGAACCATTTTTCACCAATATTAGGTATTCCAGTGGCGATATAAATGGCATCTGATCACAGCTCAAAGTCTAACCCTGCAAGATTCACTTGTTTATTATGTAGGTTGAGGATAAACAACCTAGTGAGCTCAGGGTGACTCTGCACCTGTTGAACTTTTTCACAAAACTGAAAACACCCTACATTTTGGAAACATGTAATGATCATAGGAGAGGCTTTAAGCTCCATAGTGTCTTGGGGTTCAAACCTATTAACCTTCCCACCTTTGTGCTTCTGACTCATAGGCACTTGGCCTTCTTCACTACTAATATTCCCTCCTTCTCCTAACATTTTGATTTATGCTTCCTTTAAACAAATCCTAGCTCTGTTTGTGAAACTTGATATGAGGACTGATTTGGGATGATGGTGAAAGGCAGCCTTTGCAAGTGAGTGGGAGGAAGGTGTAGGTGTATGACTGAACCCTTTAAGCTTTGATGAATGGTTAACTTAAACTCACTGCAATTACCCTACTTCATACCCTATTTTACTGATAAATTCTATTTTGTGGATGATGGAGTTTGAAACAAGGTTTTTAGCATGAAGACTTAGGGTTTATAATCCTTAGGGTTTGGCCAATTGATTTTAACATTGAATCATCAAAATTAATTGGAGGAAAAGGCAAGACATCCACCTACCATCTTTTAATTCCCTTGAAACTCCTTTGATAGCAGCTTGAAGGAAATATTTTGTTGTTTTTGGCATTTGCAGGTAAAGGAGAGTTTCAGGGGAAGGCACAGCACTTGCATGCAGAATCGAGTCTGTTCTGCCCAACGTGTAGTGCCTGCACGCGTTGCTGGGTGTCAGGCTCCCCTACGCGCAGTGCCTGTACATTTTTCTGTCTATCAGCCTCCCTAACACGTAGTGCCTGCACGTCTTTCGTCCTGTTAGGCTCCCCAACGCGCAGCGCTGAACGCTTTTCTGGGCTGGTCGGTCTTCCCTAGGAGAACGGGTAGCACCTCTACGAACGCGCAGCGCGTGTCCCTGAATGCGCAATGTAGTGCAATTTTCAACTAAAAAGTATCCTAAACGAGCAGCGCCGAGCACTGAACGCATAGCGCCTTCCAGAACATGCAGCGCCAGGCATACTTGCTTAACTTTTTACTGAAATTCCCAAATTTGTCTCTTGGATGGTCTTTTTATTTTTTCAAGTGCACAATGAGTTGGGTGAAGGGAAAAAAGGTCTTTTATAGCCTAGGGAAATAAATTTATCTTAGGGAACCCACTTTGCTAATGTTTTTTTAGCTTTCTTATTTAACTTATCTTCCCTTGACCTTTTTGCTGTAGGTGGCTAAAAAACATTTAAATGGCTCTTTTTCCCGTTTTGGTGGCAGCTTGTTAAAAACATGAAAGGGTCCTTTTTCAGCCTGATGGTCTATTTCACTCCTCTTGACATATCAGAACCCTAAAAACTGCCTTTGCTGCCATCTTGAAAACTAACACATCCCTTTTGTTAATTCAGTAATGGTAAGCTTTTTTAAAACATTTTTGAGGGATTTCTTCCTTATAGCAGCACTGTCAAAAACCTGTTTTTGCTTGCATTGTGAAATTGTAATCAATTTTTTACCCATTTTTGCATTTCTGCGTGTGGGTGACTTGAAACATGGTTTCTTCCCTTATCACTGATATTCTTTACTTCTTTGTCCTTTGAAAAAGTGAGGAATTTCACTTTGGCAAACTCTGGGATGACATGCACAGTAGCCCTTTAAAATATTCTTTTTGTTGTCATCATGGAGGTCTAACATCATCATTTTACCTCATTTTACCATCTTACCAAAACCCTAGGTTTCTGGGATGCTTTTCAATGTGATTTACTACACTAGATTCTTTCTTGGTACACTGCTGACCCAATCAGGCTCAGTAACCCTAATTCTTCTTGAAAACAAATTTCTTCCTCTCCTTTTGTTGTTAATGTCTTCATTTTGTAATAGGCCTATTACCATACCAATTCTCTATTGTTGGTAACTTTAACACTCCTGTAGAAATGTCAAAATTTCTCATTTATCTCTAGCAGAACTTGAAATTGCTAGAGTGGCCTTCTTAGGAGATTTTTTTGATCTTTCTTGACAACCATGTGATGATCTTGTTTTTCATTTGAAACAGGTTCTAGCATAAGAAGAATAAATCTTAAAACACCAATGAAGACGCTACAACCTAGGAAACCCTAATGATCTAGTGGGAGGGTTTTAACTTGGTCTTTGACTGAAATTGGGCTTGGGATCTTAATATTGTAAAAAAAGAGTTTTTGACCAATTGATGTATTTGAATATATAGAAATTGATGTAATTGATTGGTCTAAAGAGCCTATAGAGGTATTTTTGAGACCATCAAGGTTTGAGGAACCTGATGAACATGGGAATGAATAGGTTGATTGGTAACCCTAGATGAAAAGTGAAGGAGTAAGGCAAAGGAAAAACAGAGTGCTAGGGTTATAGGTGGGAAAATAGGATATAGATGAGTGGCATAAACCCATGAGGGGCCCTTTAGGAATGGCAGGTTAACCATGGAATGATAAAATAGTAGAATAATGAAAATTTTCTAATAAGGATAATGAAGGCAGTGAGATTTCTAAAACTCACAATATTCAGGAATCTTGTTTTTAGAAATCTAGGACTAATATTTAGTCATCTGCGGATAGTAAAAATTATTGATGACTAACATGTCCCAAAAAACAACCGAAAACCAAGCCAATGAGTCAATAAAACCAACTTGAGTGAAGGGGATAAAATGTAAATCATACAGAGAAAAATACCAGAAGGGCAAGACACACTAGTGAAAGACTTAGGGAAAAATCTTAAATTTTCACACATGCTGGAATTGGCACGACTTTATGGGTTGAAACTAGCACCAACGACCCATTGGCACAGCTTGATAACTGAAAAATAGCCAATTGGCGCTACTGCTAGACAAATAAACGTGCCAATGCTTGAAAAATAAAAAACAAAGAATCTCTCCCAACCAAGACCAGACTCACCACTTCAAGAAAAAACTAAAATATTGTAATTGATGAAAAACCTAGGAAAAAATAGGGAAATGGTCGTTCGACTAAACTCGTCAAATGATTAAGACCTTAAAGAGTGACAAACTCAAAGGAAACTCCCCAGTGGATTCACCAATTTTTTGTCTAGGTAAATCCCCTTCGCGAACAGAGGCGATCCCTCTAGCCGTAAGGTGGGTATAGCAACTACGGGAACATACTAACATCTACCTTCCTAGAGTGTAAATGAAATTGAAAGCAAGGAAGATGACCTGCCTTGTTCTTATGCTATGTTGTCATCTTCCGTCAAATCTTCTTGATGTGTCACTCTCCTTAAGCTCGATGCACGCTACTACCAATGTTCGATTATCTGTATAGAAAATCAAGACACCACGACAAGCGTAAAATCACAACAAACATAAAACAATTACAACCTATCTAACTGAACAAGGAATGTTATAAATCTCATTGTAAATGTAAACAAGAGTGGAAGGTAAACTTCATATGCATTTTATTATGATAAATACAAGGGGAGTTTACAACCAAGCCTTGACGTTGAGGCTCTCCTTCAGCAGGTCCATATCCAAGCACGTTTGCAACACCCTCATACACAAAGTTCCAAGATCTAACTATGTTCCTAACACACAAAAACAATCACACTCTGCACTATTCTTCCAAAGCTATGATTGCTTCCTCTCTCTATGCTAACTACAACTTACTAACTAAGGCAGCAGAGGTGAAAGAGGTCTCCTTATATAACAATAGAGGAGGTTACGGGCCCTCAAATAATGGGAAAAGAGCTTATCCTTTGGAGTAGTTCCTATATCTTGGGAACAAGAATCCCAAAGGGGAATTCTTCGTCCATATCCTCAAAACAAACTTCCAGCTCGCTGCCTTGCAAAACTTCTAGTCGCGGAAGCTTCCTTTCTATTTAAAAAAATTTCCATAATAGGATTGGCAGGGGTCCGACATTAAGACAAAGCGTTGATCGACGCATGTCTTAGTGCAAATTTCTGCTATCGTCGCGGGTCAAAAATTGAGAGAAAGCGTTGACCTTGAAAACCATGTTTATATAGGGATCTTCCAGAAAATTTGTAAAGGGAGATGATTTGGCAAATAAAGTGTGGTTCAGGGGTATGTATTCCATGCTTGGAAATTACACAAATGTCACTATATGGGTCCTCCAGGATCAAGGAATGGGGAGTACAAGGACAAAGACAAATTCTTGTGTAACAGGTGCCCATAGTCCATCGTTTCATCTCCTAGGGTTAGGTTTTTGGATGTTTAGGTTTTTCCATTATTTCTCAATAATGTATAGGCCTTCAAGTCTTATTGTAACACAGAGTTCAAAGGTCTGTAGCCACCACATCTCTTCTCAGAGATAAGCTACCAACGCCCTAGCTAGTTTATTTCCATTCTGTCTGTAAGCAAATTTCAGTTCTTTGATATTAATGAAATGAAGTGTTATTTCTGTTGCATCTTTGTATTTATGGTTATATGTGTATTCTATTGCGTCCCTGCATAAATCTGGATTAGCCAGTGAAGTGAATGGGCGCAAAAATTGTCGTGGCAGGAGGCATTAAGAAATTCTCCTCACATCGACGTATTTGTGTTGTAAGGCTTTTTCCTTGCAACCTGGACGCTACAATTTTAACAAAATCATAAAAAAATGTCTACTTTTGTTAAAATGACAAGTTTTGAATTAAAAGCAGTAAAGCAGCACAAAGGACAGTAGCGGACAGTGGAGAGAGCAACACAAAGGACAATGACAGTGGGCGGAGCAGCAAGGGCAGAGCTACAAGTTCTCAGTGGGCAGAGCAACAAGTTTTCAATGGTCAGGTCAACAGATATTGAAGGGTTAAGCATAAAATAGAGGGTCAGTTTTGGGCAAAGACTTTGATTTCCCTTAATATCATCATGATAATGGGACAAGAAACTTTAGAACCCATGGAAACAAATGATATAGGGCAAGTGAAAATTTCCTTATCAGCCAAAACTGGGAAGTGGGTTTGGGTGAATGCCAAACAATATCAAGGCATTTTAAAACAGATACTAGCTCGTCTAAAATGGGAGAAGACAAGGAAAAAAAGGTCTCAAAGGGAAAGTACTCGAGTCCTTTGCAAGAAACAACATTCAAACAAGTCCTCTTTGCAAGCATGTGGCAACAAGTCCAAAGGAAAAGGAAAATTCATTGATAATTATGCCTTATATAGTCCCACATCCACACCTCTCACTTAGTCATCTGATTTTTATGTGAAAGAACTGTTAAATGTAAAAGAGAGATTGGAAGTAGTAGAAGCTAAAGAGATGGAAAGAGATTGTACAATCCATATAATAACAGTTGAAAACTAGGCTTTAGCTGAAAGCAACAAAGTTCTTAAGGAGAAAGTGTCATTGCTACAGGAAGCTCTCCGAATAGGGAAAATAGAATGGAAACGCATGAAAGCGGAGGTGAAAAACATGAAGAAATTTGCAATGGAGAATACAGAGGTGATGAATGCGAAACCATCCCAGGATAAGGGGAAAGTAGTTTCCCAAATAGACAACAATGAAGAGACATCAAGAGAAGAGAGGAAAGGAGATTCTGCAAAACTCTCCAAAACCTGGGCTCAAGTTATTAACAATTCTGCTAAGAGGGAAGGAGAAACAAACATTCAGGTTGACAACATGCAAGATAGAGAAAGCAAGGAAATACAGGATAGAGCAACAAACATAATTATTAAATGGGTGAAATATTATGGGAAAAATGAATGTACTCTTGACCTTGCAAGAAAATTATTGAAATACATGCTCCAATGGCAAGGACAAATATGTCAATCATGGAAAGTAGGTAAGCTTAACGGTGAGAGAGCCAGGCCCATAAAATTCATCATGCCTAACTTGCGTGATAAAGATATCATTCTAAGCAAGAAGTAGCTCTTGAGGGGTTCTCGGTTTTTTTTAGAAGAATATTTAACTATAAGAGAACAAGAGGAAAGGAGGAACGAAATGACAAAATTTAGGGCATCAAGAGATGAGGGGCAAAGAGCATGCATTTATAAAGGTAAAGTTGTGATAGCGCAATTTGGACCTCCTTCCAAAACAAGGCAGTAAAATGATAACAAAGAAGAGGCAGCAAACTCTTCAGAAAGAAATGAGGAAGCAAGGTCAGTATGGGCAGGCAAGGACAAAGACTCAACTGTGAGTCTTGCATGTCAAAACAAATAGCAATCAATTTGTGCCCAAGTTTCCTTAAGATTAGTTTGTTGGAATTGTAGGGGTTACCCATGGAAACGAGGACATGGGTTCGGGCCTATTGCGAAAGGTAGAGACATAATTTGCCTCATAGAAACGCATGAGCATGATGGGTGCAAGAAACCTTTGTTTGAAGGGTATTGGAAGACAGCAGTGTGGAATAGGCAACAGGGAATGGCAAAGGGCACGGGGGTATCATGCTATTAGTAAGAGGAAAAGAAGGTTGTTTTAATCAGCTAGAAAAAGAAGACCCAAATAAGCAATTTGTCTAGCTTAAAATATCAGAAAATGGAAGTCACATCAGAATTGTAGCATGTTATTTTGCGCCGCAAGTTTCAAAAATCTACAAAAGTAGAGGGCTTGACCACAAAGATTCCTTTGCAGCCCTAAAAACAGATATTGCAATATATTCTCAACTAGGTGAAGTCCTTATAGTGGGGGATTTTAATTGTAGAAATACAGGTGAACAAGCTAGCATTCTTTGTTGTAAAGAATATTGTGACACTATATGGATTACAGGAGAGAGTAATCATCAGTGGGCATGAATTTCAAAGGATAAAGGTTGCATCTCTTTGGAGAACAATTGCTTATGCTATGTGGGGCTTTTGATTTAGTCATTTGTAATGGTTTGAATAGATGGGAAAAGTATGATAATTTCACTTTCAATACTTACATTGTAGCAAGTGTAGTAGATTATGTAATTTTCTCGCATAGTTTGTGTGAGAAAATGGAGGAAGTGTTGATTGGAGATCAAATTTGGGACTTAAAATCATATCACAAGCCAATTTATTTAAGTTTCTCTTGGACCGGAAAGAAGCAATTAGGGTCAAAAACTAAATGTGTTCAACAAAATCCTCTAAAGGGCAGAATTCTTTTGACTCCAGAGAATTGTAATACCTTCAAAATAACACTAGAGAGGCTCTTCGAGAAGGAGGAAATCTCATTTCATGGCCTTCATAGTCACGAATTAACACATATAATTCAAAGCACACTTGTTGAGTGCAAAAGAGAAAAAATTAAGAATTCTAGAGCAAATTTCTTTCTGGTTAATGCTTGGTTTGACGAGGAATGAAAAAATGCAAGGAGAAGGTGGAAGGAATCAGATAAGGATAACATAAAGCTCAAAGCTTACAAGCAGATAGTAAGAAAGAAAAAAGTTTATTTCATGGTTTCAAGGAGAGAAGAACTAATCTTCCTTGGGAAAAATAACCCCAAATTATTCTCGAAGAAGCTCCAACCAAAAAATGTGCAAACTGAAAACAACATTACAGCTTCTAAATGGTTCGACTATGTAATACAACTTTATGAGCAGGATCCCAAGGTTGACCCTCCTCCCTTGGTCAACACAGACACAAAACTCTTCACGGTGCAAGAGGTAGAGATGAGTATCAAGAAGTTGGGAGCTGGAAAAGCAAAAGACTTAGATGAACTCCAAGTAGAGTATCTAAAGTGGGGCTTAAAATTATTTCACCTCACATCACAAAAAAATTCAACAACATCATACAACAGGGGTTCCCCATAGATTAGACAACTAGTATGGAAATACCTCTTTTCAAGAGTGGTGACATTAACAATCCCTCCAATTATAGAACCATAACGATAAATCCCTTGTTTGCAAAGTTATTTGGAAGCATGTTAGAAAATAAAATCAGCAAGTGGGAAGAAGAAAGAGATAAACGTGCTAAAGGGCAAGCAGGTTTTAGACCTAAACATTCCACAGTTGATCATTGTATAACTTTAAGGCACATCATTGAAAATGTTTGGGAACAAAAGGAAGAAGTTTTTTGTTGCTTTGTTGATTTCAGAAAAGCCTTTGACACGGTTCCTAAGGATAAGCTTTGGGATAGAATGGAGGAAATCGAGGTTCCCAGGCATTTGAGATCAGTTGTGCATAGGCTGTATGAAAAGGTGAAAGTCAAAATTAGAACTTCAGCAGTAATTTCTGAAAGTTTTAGAAGCGATATCATGGTCAAGCAAGGTTGCCCATTGTCTCTTACCCTTTTTGGGTAATATATTGACAAGCTTGAAGAGTGGCTAAATTCGCAAGGGGGTGATGGTATCCATTTGGGCAAGTTCGTTATAAGGCTTCTTTTGTACGCAGATGACCTTATATTGATTGCTAAATCGGCTCTTGGTTTGCAAGGGCACTGATGTTTCCTTCAGCATTTTTGTAGAAGGGTGGGGATGCAAGTCAATATTAGAAAAACAAAAGTAGTGGTTTTATCTAACAAAATAAAGCATAAGCAACATAAGTTCTAATTTGAAGAAAGCATTCTGGAAGAAGTTGCAGACTACAAACACCTCAAAATTGACTTCAACGAAAATTTAAGTTGGGATGGTTGTAGAAAGAAAATAACTTTAGGGGGTTGGAAAGCATTTTATGCTCTTTAAAACAGGTGTAGAGAGGCAGAGTTGTGGGACTGGAAAACCACTCTAACTCTTTTTGGGCTTCTAGTGATTCCAGTGATTCTCTACGGTTGTGAACTTTGGGCTAGCAGCACAACCGAGATGTAGTGGAAACAAATTGAGAAAATTCAGAAGCGTTTGATTACAAACAAATTCAAAATTAAAAGTGCAGTTCCTTATGTTATCATGTTAAGTGAAACAGGGGATGCTCCTATTGAAACAATTGCTATGGTGTGAGTCATAAGGTATCTGAAAAAAAATTGAGCAAATGGAAGAGGGTAGATGGCCTAAGGTTGTTTTTAGTGACAGATTGTGCAAAATAAAGAAGACTTGGATGCGGAAAAATAACAAATGGTTATTAAATGGGGTATTTGCTTGAGCATGTGTCCTACAAACAGTAAAGAGATAAGAAATTTTGTTATGGATAAGTTCCACAAACATACTTGCAAGAAAGAGGTAGGGAGAAAGAAGAAGTACTGCATTGAAGAGTTTAACCCCACTCATAAACATTAGCAAAAGGCATATATAGGGGCCAATATTTCTTGGAGATGTAAAATTATTATTGCTCAATTAAGGACTAATTCTCATCAACTCCGTTGTGAAACAGGGTGCTGGAAAAGGCTAAAAGAAATGTGGAATGAAAGAGTATGTATATTTTTCTCTTCTCAAAAAGTGGAAACAGAAAAAAATTTCATTTTAGAATGCGAGGCCTTCAAAGACAACAGGGAAAATTATGCAAGTATTCTGGCAGCTAGTTCTTGGGATAATCTATTCAGTGAAGAGTTTATCGAGAAGCTGGGAGCGGTTATTATAAAACTTCACAAGAAAAGGGCCGAATACAAGAGCCAAATGGAGAAGCAATCTGTCTCATAGGCTATTTTTAGCCTCATGGACATTAAAAATACTTTCTTTCTTTCTTTCTTTCTTTCTTTCAACAATAAGAGGGGAATACTTTTTTGCATAATCTCCATATTTTTTTATCCTCTTCCTGACCAATTACCTTCCTCAATTCTTAATATGTGAGGCTTATGGATATATTTTCTTAAAAAGGCCTCCTTCTACCACTCTTTTGAATCAGAGATCAGCTAGTTTGGTTCTAAAGGCTAAGTTTACCATGAGTTGATAATGAATCTTCAAGCCCCCCATTTCCTTCGGAAGTCGAACTACATTCCAGTTGATTAAATGAAACTTTTTGTCATTATTATGGCATGAATATTTCCATGGTCATTATTTTTACCTCTTTTCCAAAGAAAAACCCTCAGCATGATATAGATTTGGATTAAAATTCCTTTCAGAAGTTAAAAGTAATTTTATAACACAAATATTAAGAATTTTTATTTTTATTTAATTTTTTTCTAGGAAAATTAAAGCAGATTCATTTGAAGGTTTTCCAAAGAAAAACCCGAGCATGATATTGATTTGGATTAAAATTCCTTTCGGAGGTTAAAAGTAATTTTGTAATACAAATATTAGGAATTTTTATTTTTATTTAATTTTTTTCGAGGAAAATCCAAGCAAATCCATCTGAAGGGGGTCACATCCCGCTGGCCAAAATAATCAAAGCCTAACCCCAAAACATCGAGGAGAATTGACCCATGACCTCCCAGTGACTAGATGCTTTAGCAACAAGTACTCAACCAATTGAACAAACTCTAAAAACTTTATTAGCAAAAAATTAAGATTCATATATGTGAAAAAAAATTATTTTTTTTTATCGGTCTAAAACATATTTATATTTTCATTTCAAAGTGTACAAAATGCAGCAGCATGGTTGTCTTACATCTGAGAAACCCAATCTTAACATTCAACCAGACCCATGGCCTTACAAATAGGATTCTTGGGTTCTCGCCATGGAAAGCAGTGCCAATGGTTATTTCCGACACAAAATTGACAAAAAACATGAAAACATAAAACTTCATGGCGGCGGATTGGGAGGAGCTGCTAGCGGCATAGCAAAGCAACCTGCACGGTTATGGATATGGTATTCAATGTGTTCTACCTGAATTTCTAGCGCTCAGAGGTGGTCATGGGAATGCCTCAGCTGACATCAGAGACTCTCCAAGGCGTCTAGAGTTTCATTCTGCATGTGATGTATGTAATTTATATAGGCAATTAGCTCATTGTGTTATTCATACCTTTGCTCCCACATATTGTCCAAGTTAGGTTGGATGTGTTGGAGTTGGGTTGAGTTCACATCTAGCGTGATTGGAGCTTCAACTTGGTCCTCAAAGTGAGAGGGAGAAACTGCCATGGATGCCACTGAATTTTGGCTCTATGTTGATTATGAGCCAGAACTCAGCTCCCCATTTGGTCTTTGTTCCTCCATTGTGCGACTGAGGGCACTTTTGCGAGCTCTGCCTCGTTGCCTTGGCATACAACCTCCAATTCCGACCTGGCTGGTATTAGTCATCAATAATTTTTTCCTTTTTATAGATGACTAAATGCTTACCTTAGATTTCTAGAAACAAAATTCATGAATATTGTGAGTTCTAGAAATCTCACTCCCTTGATTATCCTTGGGATATTTTTTTCATTATTTCACCACTCTATCAAGTCATGGCCAGCCTATCACTCCCAGAATAATCATCATGGGCTCATGCCACTCATTTTTTTCCCATTTATACACTCATGACCTCAGTACTATGTTCTGCCTACCTATAAACCTTCCACTTCCACCTCAGGTTTCCAAGTGGCCTAACCTTTTCCCCTATTCACCAAGTGCCTCAAGCATTGGTGGTCTCAAGCTACCTCTCTAGGCTCTTTTAGATAAATCAAAATCAGTAGTTTTGGGTCTGCAATGCATAAATTTTGTCATAAGCTCTGTTTTACACCTAAAGACCCCAAGTCAAGTTTTCAGCCAAAGACAAGCCCAAAGAGCCTCCCACTAGGTCATCTACGATTTCATAGGTTATAGAATTGTTTTGGTGTTCTAAATCACTACTTTACATGTGCCAAGAAGATGATATTAAATGGAAAGGAGGGTCAGCACTTGACTATCCAAAATAGATCAAAAATCCCTCAAGAAAGGCCTCCTTGGTCAAGACATCTTTCTGCAAAGGTATAATTGTGCATCTTAAACATTTCTGCAAGAATGAATGAGATGAATATCATGTAGAAAATGAGGTAAGGTAAGAGGCCAATTCCTCACTAAAGAACATCTACATCAAAGAAAATAAGGAGGGCCTATTTTTAAATAGAAGCAGGGTTTTTAGGACTGATTGGCTAAAACAATGTCGCCAAAAAAAAAACCAATGCAAAGGGCCACAAGAACAAAGGCACATCAACACAACCAAGCACAAATTGAAAATCTTTAGAAGTTGTAAATAAATAAGGGAAAAAGGTGAGGTGAACTGAACATAAATGAATGAACTTGGAAGGGCTATAGAGAACATAGAAGACAACACTAATTATTTTTCTCTAACAGCCCTAAAACCTAAAGTTTTAGAAGGATAGGCAAAGCAGGTGAAATAAGGATGATGGGCCTTCATCATGACAGTAAAAGGTTAAAGAAGATATCAGAAGGTGATTCCTAATGTTTGCAAAGGCAACAGTGCTTCACTGCATCCAAGGGAAGAATGCAAAGAGTATCAAGGTGAGGAAGGTCAAGATTTCAAGTGCAAACAATTACCTTCAAAAGGTTAAAGGAGTGAAACTATGAGTTCTGGGTTACAAGGTAAAAACTGACATGAGCGGGAATTTTCTATTGAGTAACTAAACTTGTCTAAATCCAAACCATGACAAAAGAGACCAAAGCACTGAGTCATAGGCACCTGCAAAGATCAAAATGGTCAAGGGAAGACATAGCATGGTAGGTTTTACAATCTTTGTCAAAATGGACATGTCACTGTCAAGATGCCCCAAATAAAAACCAAATAGACATTGTTGTTAGGAAAACACTTGAAAACACTCCTAAGAAGATAGCAGACAATGTCAACACTATGGCTAAGAAAATTGATCCAAACAAAGGAAAAATCAGCCAGCAAAATAATGACTCAAGCTACCCTAGTACATCAACTAGTGGCCCTGAAAAAATTCTATTGTCTAAAGCCCCAAATCAGAATCAGCAAATTAAAAATGTAGAAAATTTCATGGCTGATAAAACTGATGTAAATATGTCCAAAACACAAATACCTTTCAGCTTTGAGGGAGAGATTTCCAAAATCAAGATAACCATACCCCTCACTGAACTGGTTACTCAAGGAATGTATAGGTCCCAAGTTTTTAAGGTCCTAAACATAGGAAATGATACTGATAATTTAAACTTGACAGATGATAGACCAGAGCTATTGTTTGGCTCTAAAGTAGAAGGAAAATACCAAAAATGAGCCATTCCCCCTTTCTATGTTAGCTTCAACATACATGAAAAAATCTTGCACAATGCCATGCTAGACTCTGGTGTGTCTCACAACCTCATGTCTAAAGTTGTGATGGAGAGATTAGGCCTAGAAATTACTAAACCTTACAAATATTTGTACTCATTTGATTTCGAGTAGGGTCAAGTGTTTAGGCCTAATCAAGGATCTTTGTGTCAATCTGGCACAAATATATGCTAAGAACCTAGTCATGGACATAGTTGTTGCTGACATTCCCCCTAAGTATGGCATGCTTTTATCCAGATCTTGGGGAGCCAAACTTCAGGGAAACCTTCAACTAGACATGTCCTATTCTACCATCCATGTTTTTAACTAGACAATGAGACTATACCAAGAGTCACACATGAAGTATATGGTTAGAAGTCAAGGGAGGCCAAACGATGCACCTCTTTATTCCATTCATTCAAATCTTTATTCTTTCATCTTATGTAATGAAGAGGAAATTGATGAGCAGGTAAGTGAAGTTGAGACAAATCTACACACTACAATAGTCAAACCAGTCTCTGCATGAAAAAATCCACAGCCAAAAATTTAGCAGCCCCCAACAACGACATGATGGCAAAGCCGAGCATAGTTTCCTACAAATTGAAAGTAAGACTTCAAAACTAAAACTAAGCTTAAAATCTAAACAAGCTTTCTCAAGTGAAGCATTAACTTAAAAACCAGAACCATTTCCTTCTGTCAACATTAAAATACTTTGAAACTTTCATATAGTAATACCTTCCAAGGAACTGGATCAAAAGCAACTTAAAGTCTTTCCATACAAATAAAATTCATCACTAAAAGTTTTTGTCACCTTGAAAGAGTGGTTGGATCCCAACAATGGTGTTAAGGAGCCTAAAGTAGTACTTATTGAGGCTGACATAGAGGAATACAACGTAGGCAGCCTAGAAAGACCCAAAATGGCTAAATTATCCAAGATTTTACCTCTTCCCACTAAATAGATATACCTAAGACTGTGCAAAAAGTTTCAGGATGCTTTTGTATATGGTGATGAAAGCCCAAAACCTTGCGACACAGACATTATTCGAAGAATGTCTCCCTCTAAGAAATACTATGAAACCCTTGGGAAAATTGTGTCACTAACAAAGAAAGCAAAAGGGTGCAGACTGTGTATAAACTTTAGGTACCTAGACAAAACCTCCATGAAGGACAAAGACCCTTTTCCCAAGATAAATCATACTCTACAAAGGGTAGGAGTTTCTAACAAGATGTCATTGCATGGTAGTGTTTTAGGTTACCATTAGATGATAACACTTCCAATCAATCAGCATAAAGCCATTTTCAAAGTACCTTGGAGCACCTACATGTTTGATCCAATGATTCATGGGTTAAGGAGTGCGGAAGCTACCTTCCAAAGAGTCATGGCCCCTGTTTTCAACTCCTTCACTATTATATACATTGATGACATATTCATATGTTTTGAAGCTAATAAAGAAAACCTTTTTCACCTAAGAGGTATCTTAGACAAAAAAAAGGTTTGGAAGCAAGGCTCAAAGAGGAAATACCAAGGAGAGCAGGCATTTTTGAAATTTTTTGGAAAAATCCTTACACCATGCCCTCAAATGGAGGTAACCATGTTTTCTGTTTACAAGAGCTAAATGAAAAGGGTTTGTTTGGAGATCCTATTGATGACAGGGTGCTCAAGTACCATGCCTATCAAGAATCCCTAGTTTATAACTTTCATTCATTGTATATAACATTACATGAAAAAAAAACACAAAAAAAGAAAAAAGAAAAAAAAAAGAGGGCAGATTTGAAAAATAAAGGTACGGACCCATACCCAAAAATAGTAATGCTGAAAGTGTGTAAGCCTAAATGCTACTACTTGTTCCAAATATTCTTGTTCATTCATCCAGCCTAATCATGGCTGAACATGTTTTCAATTTATTGCTGATAAGCTAGTGAAAGAGAGCTTGTCAAATCATTCAAACTTGACTTGTCAAAAAGGATATATTAGGAATGAAAGATACTGGTTCCACATGCTCAAAATTGAACCAAAGAGAAAGATGGGGATGCATACCAAATGATAAATCACAACCCTTGTTTTTCTAGTTTTGTTTGTACAAAAATAATGTTTGTGTGCAACTTGTCCTAATGCCACAACTCATGGTAAGTCAGATTGCCTAATCATGATTTAAACCATGTTTTCAATTTAATGTCAATAGCTTAGATAATGAAGAGTCTGTCATATAGCTTAATCTTGACAGTCAAATAGTCTAGGTAGAGAATAAAAAGAGTTCACTAGCCTAATCTAAATCCTTGGAAGTGATAAGAGTAGAAGTAGATAGTTTGGTTTGCTTTCAAAAGAAAAGAATGTCGAGGGTTTTCCAGTTCAAGTGCACCTAAGGAAGAAAAAATGTTAGGCAAGTAGGTTGGGTGGGTAGAGGTGAAGTTGAGCTAATCATGTTTTTTAGATGATTAAGGTCACAACTTTAAAGAAGCACCAGCAAATGAAAAGAAGGAAAAATATGCCTAATGGATGAGGCACTGGTCTTCATAAAACCAGAGATCTGAAGTTCTGGACACCTCCTGAAAAGGAGCTGCCCTCCCCAAGTGGAGCCACTATTAGCCATCAGTAATTTTTGTCTTTTTCTAGATGACTAGATGCTTATCCAAGATTTCTAGAAACAAAATTCATGAATATTCTGAGTTCTAGAAATCTCACTGCCTTCATTATCCTTAGGAAAAATTTTCACTATTTCACCACTCTATCAAGTCATGGCCAGCCTATCACTCCCAAAAGACCCATCATGGGCTCATGCCACTCATTTTTCTCCCATTTATACACTCATGACCTCAGTACTCTGTTATACCTACCTATAACCCTTCCACTTCCACCTCAAATTGCCAAGTGGCCTAACCTTTTCCCCTATTCACCAAGTGCCTCAAGCATTAGTGGTCTCAAGCTACCTCTCTAGGCTCTTTTAGATAAATCAAAATCAGTAGTTTTGGGTCTGCAATGCATAAAAAAATTTCATAAGCTTTGTTTTACACCTAAAGACCCCAAGTCAAGTTTTCAGCCAAAGACAATCCCAGAGAGCCTCCCACTAGGTCATCTAGGGTTTCATAGGTTATAGAATTGTTTTGGTGTTATAAATCATTGTTTTACATGTGCCAAGAAGATGAGATTAAATGGAAAGGAGGGTCAGCACTTAACTGTCCAAAATAGATCAAAAATCCCTCAAGAAAGGCCTCCTTGGTCAAGACAGCTTTCTGCAGAGGTATAATTGTGCATCTTAAACATTTCTGCATGAATGATTGAGATGACTATCATGCAGAAAATGAGGTAAGGTAAGAGGCCAGTTCCTCACTAAAGAAAATCTATAGCAAATAAAAGAAGGTAGACCTATGTTTAAAGAGACGCAAGGTTTTTAGGACTGATTGGCTAAAACAATGTTTCCAAACAAAAAACCAATGCAAAGGGCCACAAGGATAAAGGCACATCAACACAACCAAGCACAAATTGAAGTTTCTTAGAAGTTGTAAATAAATAAGGGAAAAATGTGAGGTGAACTGAATAGAAATGAATGAACTTGAAAGGGCTATAGAGAACTTATAAGACAACATTAATTATTTTTCTCTAACAGCCCTAAAACCTAAAGTTTTAGAATGATAGGCAAATCAGGTGAAATAAGGATGATGGGCCTTCTTCATGATAGCAAAAGGTTAAAGAAGATATCAAAAGGTGATTCCTAGTGTTTTCCAAGGCAACAGTGCTTCACTGCATCCAAGGGAAGAATGCAAAGAGTATCAGGGTGAGGAAGGTCAAGATTTCAAGTGCAGACAATTGCCTTCAAAAGGTCAAAGGAGTGAAACTATGAGTTCTGGGTTACAAGGTAAAAATTAACATGAGCAGGAATTTGATGTTGAGTAACTAAAGTTTTCTAAATCCAAACCATGACAAAAGAGACCAAAGCACTATGTCATAGGCACCTGCAAAGATAAAAATGGTCAAGGGAAGACATAGCATGGTAGGATTTACAATCTTTGTCAAAATGGACATGTCACTGTCAAAATCAGTAAAAAGGTGAGGAGAAATATGTTTTAAGTGTCAGAGTTACACAACGGAAAAACAATAAACACACACATCAATCAAACACGAAGACAACATATTTAACGTGGTTCACCCAACCAATCTGGGCTACGTCCACCAAATAGAGGTATCGGCGATCTTATTCATCAACAGAAGAATACAACAGCAGAATTACTCATCTGCTCTTTCTCTTCACACACCTCACATTCCTCATGAATATTTGCCTCAACAGGCTTACATTTTATAGATGGGAGAAGAAACTCAATAATAAATTCAATCACACAAGAATAGGATGAAATATCTCCACATGCTGATTTGATCCCATCAGTTTTGCAACAAAACCTATTGTTGGCATATCCAAGAGATTTTCTCCAGCAAAATCTCAACAATCTCCACCTTGACAACGATTAGCCTGATACCTCGTTCCTTTATTATTTTTATTTTCTTCGTAAGCCAAGAGAAGCCAGACACCATTGTAGCTTCTCTAATAAAACTGGTTCCGTGAACATGTCTGCACAGTTTTCCTTTGTATGCACCTTTTCAAGAGAGACTCCCCGTTTAGTGATAACATGTCTTACAAAATAGTACTTTATAGGTATATGCTTTAATTTACTATGATAGGTTGGATATTTAGCCAAGTGAATTGCACTTTGACTATCACAAAATAACTTAATGTTGTCTTGCAACCTACCAAACTCACCAAACAAACCTTTCAACCAAACCGCTTCTTTGCAAGCATGTGAAGCAGCTATGTATTCTGCTTCTGTAGTGGATAAAACAACAATGTTTTGTAGCTTTGACATCCAACTAATAGCTCCACCTGCAAGAGTAAATACATATCCTGAAGTTTACCTTCTCTTATCCAAATCACTTGCAAAATCGGAATCAACATATCCGCAAACAAATTCACTACTTCTGTCATAAGTGATACAATAATCACTTGTGCCTCTCAGATACCGAAGCACCCATTTCACTGCTAACCAATGTTCTTTCCTTGGATTTGCCATATACCTACTGACAACCCCAACTGCATGTGAAATATTTGGTCGTGTACAAACCATCACATACATCAAAGTTCATACTGCATTATCATAAGGTATTTGAGACATATATTCCTTTTCTTCATTTGTATTAAGACATAAACTTGAACAAAGATTAAAATGGGAAGCTAAAGGGACTGAAACTGGTTTCACATTGTTCATACCAAACCTTAAGAGTATTTTCTCAATATACTTCTCTTGTGATAACCACAGCTTACCATTGCTCCTGTCTCTGAAAATCTCCATGCCCAAAATCTGTCTTGCTACTCCTATATCTTTCATATCAAACGTCCTAGCCATCTGAGCCTTTAACCTATTGATATTTGTTATGATTTTGCTTGCTAAAATCATATCGTCAACATACAACACTAAGATAATGAATATGCCATTACTTAATTTCTTAAAGTAAACACAATTATCATATTCACTTCTTATATAATTTTGGCTCATCATGAAAGAATCAACTTTCTTGTACCATTGTCAAGGCGACTGCTTTAGACCATACAATGATTTCTTGAGCCTGCAGACAAATTTCTTGTTGCAATTTTGAACAAACCCTTCAGGTTGTTCCATATAAATCTCTTCATCTAGATCTCCATGTAAAAATGCAGTCTTAACATCTAGTTGTTGTAATTCTAAATAAATTAAAGCAACTAATACTAAGACAATCTGAATTGAAACAATTTTAACAACTAGTGAAAATATCTCATGAAAGTCAATTCCTACTTTCTGAGAAAAACCTTTTGCGACTAACCTTGCTTTGTACCTATCTACTTTATCATCAACACCCCTTTTCAATTTGTAAACCCATTTACATCCCACAGTTTTTCTGTCTTTAGGAAGTTCCCCCAGATCCCATGTAGCATTCTTGTCTAATGCCTTCATCTCATCCTTCATAGCCTCTTTCCACTTATTACTGTTAGAACCTTCTATAGCTTCTTGATAGCATAAAGGTTCATCATCATTAGCGGTTAAAGCAACTGAAGTAACATAATCATCATACCTTTTAGGAGGACGTCTGATTCTCGTGGACCTCCTTAAAGATGTTTCTGCTTCTTACACAATTTGTTGATTATTATCTGTAGGAACTTCTTCATGTTCTGCATCTGAAACTTGTTCATCTGGACTATCATCGGTATTTGAACTGGTTTCAAACTGAATATGTTGAAACTTGGGTACATTTTCCTGTTTCAATTTATCATCTACATCTGTATTATCAAGTGAAGATTCATTGAATTTAACATCTCTGTTAATGATGATCTTTTGAGTAGTAGGATCCCACAACCTGTATCCCTTAATCCCATCACCATATCCAACAAAGATATATCTTTTTGATTTAGGATCTAATTTAGAATGTTGATGTTTTGGAATTAGAGCATATGCATCACAACCAAAAACTTTCAGTTTAGAATAATCACAAGGATGACCTTTCCATACCTCTTGAGGAATTTTGCATCCTATTGCAGTTGATGGTGATCGATTTATCAAATAGCAAGCCGTAGATACTGCTTCTGTCCATAATTCCTTCTGCAAATTGGCGTTACTAAGCATACTTCTTGCTCTTTCTAAGAGAGTCATGTTCATGCGTTCAACAACTCCATTTCGCTGAGGAGTATAAGCAATAGTTCTATGTCTTTCGATGCCAAATTCCTTGCAATAATTATCAAATTCCTTTGAAGTAAACTCACCACCATTGTCAGTTCTTAAACATTTAATGGTTCTTCCAGTGATGTTCTCTACTAATGCTCTAAACTACTTGAAAACTGTGAATACATCAGACTTTATTTTTAACATGTAGACCCATACTTTTCTAGAGAAATCATCTATAAAAGATACAAAATATGATGATCCTCCATATGAGGTGGTAGGAGATGGACCCCAAACATCAGAATGGATATAATCAAGGATTCCCTTACTAGTATGTTTTCCAGTTTTAAATTTCTGCTTGCTTTGTTTCCCATATATACAGTGTTTCCAGAAATCTAACTTAAAAGACTTTAAACTAGGAAGTAACTTACGATCAGATAAAAATTTTAATCCTCTTTCACTCATATGGCCCAACCGTTGATGCCATAGTCGAATAGAATCATTGTCGTTTTCAGATACAGTAGAAGCATTATCTGACTCTGTTCTTCCTTCTAACTAAAAAATATTTCCAATATTCTTTGCTTTCATTACTAATAGGATTCCTTTGTAAATTTTCATTACTCCACCTTGAATAAAAATTTTATATCCATTTGTGTCTAACACTCCTAGAGAAATAATATTTTTCCTGAGTTCAGGCACATGTCTTACATCAGTTAAGATTTTACTTGTCCCATCAAACATTTTAATCTGGATGCTTCCAATTCCCACAACATTTCATGAGAAATCATTACCCATGTAAACAACTCCATCATTGATTGATTTATAAGATTTAAACCATTATTTATGAATGCACATGTGATTGGATGCACCAAAATCTAACAGCCAATGTTGATCATGATTTAACAAATTAACTGATAGAACTTCATCACTTATACCTGAACCGGATGCCGAACCTGAACCTATGTCTGTCGTGTTTTCCTGTTTATTTTCTGTTGAAGATTCTCCTTTGGATGTTTGCTGTCTCTTCCAATAGTCCTTCTTCAAATGTCCCGATTTGCCGCAAAACCAGCATTTCAGCTTACTCTTCTTCCCTTTCGATTTTGACCGAGAGTTGTTCTTCTGGCTGAAGCGTTTTTCTTTAGATCAACCTCTAACCATCATTGCTTCTGATGTAGAGGTTTCTAAATTTGACCTCTTCCTAGTTTCTTTAGACAACATAGCTCCAACAACATCATCAAATTCAAGGGTTTCTGATGAACTAAGACTTATAGAAGTAACAAAATGATCCCATGACTCGGGAAAAGAGCATAATAAAGTTACAACGTTATCTTCTGAATCAAATTTTACTTCTATACTTTCTAACTACACCAAGAGAGTATTAAAGGTATTTAATGATCAGTTATCATCGTACCTTCCTTCATGCGCAAGTTGTACAACTATCTCTTTAGAAGAATCCTATTTGTTAAGGATTTTGTCATGTACAACTTCTCTAAATTTTTCCACAAACCAACAGTTGTTTTCTCTGAAACGATGTTGAATAACACATCATCCGCCAAACACAACCGTATGTCGCTCAGTGCTCTGTTATCAATGTCACTCCATTCATCATCTGTCATGGTGTAAGGTTGTTTGGATTTTCCCAAAAGCGCCTTTGCCACACCTTGTTGTACGAGTAGATCGAGCATCTTAACTTTCCAGATCTCGAAGTTATTTTTCCCATTAAATCTCTCGATCTCAAATCGAGCACTTTGAGTAGCTTGTGTCAAAAAAATCTCCAATTTCAAATCTTAATTAAATGAAGATTTTATTTTAATAAAAATTTTTGATTAAAAATACCCCTTTTTTTTATAAAAAAATGCTCTTCGCCTACAAAAAAATGCCCTTGATAAAAAATGCCCTAGGCCCAATACAATGGCATACTCACTCGATATACAATAAATTGATATCGATTTAAATGAATACACATTTGAATACAAATGGCATTTGAATAAAAAAAACGATATTGGCATTTAAATGCAAATCGATTTTGCCATTTAAAAAAGACACCTAATTACCATATCACAGCTGTGATTTTGAATGACAATTTCAATAAATCGATTTAAAAAATAGAGGCATTTCAAATAGCAAACGGTCCATGGCAGCTCACGTTCTACGGTTTCACTACTTTCACAGTCACACCGCAAATCTGTCCACGGCAGTCACGCACTCAGATCTGTGCTCACTCGGCTGGTCCACAGCTTCTCCAGTCAAACGGTCCATGGCTTCTCCACCATGCAGCAGCTCGAATTCTGGCACAGTCAACACACTCCAACAAACTCGGCTTTCACAATTCACGAGATCTACACAGCTACGAACACAGCTCACGGCTTGGCAGCTCAACTTTACTTCCAACCACCAGCGCTCGGCGCTATTCAAATTTCAGTTCATGGCTTGGCAGCTCGGCTTAGCTGCTCTCGAGACCCGATCCAACTGTGCCTTAAATTTTCTTCCAAATAAGAAGATCCCAACGGAGACCCGAACAACTCACACAATCTTCATATTTCGGTGAACAGGCGTGCTCACGTCAATTATAAACCAGTCACAGATCCACACAAACGCAGATCTGGTTTTTGACTCAGCGCTCGGACTCGCACAGCAAACAAAAAACAAATGAATCATAAACAGATAC
This sequence comes from Pinus albicaulis, assembly GCA_034641835.2. Classification (NCBI taxonomy): domain Eukaryota; kingdom Viridiplantae; phylum Streptophyta; class Pinopsida; order Pinales; family Pinaceae; genus Pinus; species Pinus albicaulis. The sequence goes on along the minus strand of CM076584.1, from coordinate 217,081,066 downwards.
CTGTCTCCAGCGTGGGCTTGGTATTCATCCCAGTTCCCTCCTGTGCTATTACGCCAAACTTGCTCCGATACCAATTGTCAGAGTTACGCAACGGAAAAACAATAAACACACACAACAATCAAACATCAAGACAGCAGATTTAACGTGGTTCACCCAACCAATCTGGGCTACGTCCACCAAAAGAGGTATCGGTGATCTTATTCATAAACAGAAGAATACAACAACAGAATTACTCATCTACTCTTTCTCTTCACACACCTCACATTCCTCATGAATATTTGCCTCAACAGGATTACATTTTATAAATGGGAGAAGAAATTGAATAATAAATTCAATCACACAAGAATAGGATGAAATATCTCCACACGCTGATTTGATGCCATCATTTTTGCAACAAAACCTATTGTTGGCATATCCAAGATATTTTCTCCAGCAAAATTTCAACATTGAGGTCACTAACATCCAAACATATCAAAAAAGGATGAAACATATTTTGTCATTTTCTCAATACAGAAAGAGGTTTCTGACAGTGCCAAGGCCCTCAAAAGATTAAAAATACCTCTCCATATCTTCAGCACACCCTCACCAAAAGAAGAAAAAATCACTTTGGAAAGTTGGAAATCACCTACAAAAAGGGTCACAGGATATAAGTGAAACTCATAAAGTGACAAAAACAAACTTAGCAAAAGTGGGTTTTCTAAAAAATTAATTTATCTTTTAGAGGGTATAAAGGCTCCTCAGTTATCTTTTCAAACTCTCATGTCATTTTTCAGAGAAAGAAACCCTTCAGGAGATTTTTTTGAGATTTCAGACAATTTCTGGGCCAAGTCCCTGGTGCTGCGCGAATACCCTGGCGATGCGCTCATAGGCCCTAGCGCTGCGCTAATCGCATTTTTTCCTGAAATTACTCAGCGCTACACGAATAAGGGGTGGTGTTGCGCGAATCTGGTGGCACTACGCGCCCTACGCGCAGGCAAGCACGACACCCAGTTTCCCCTGCCAGTGTTGTGCACAGACTACATGACCCACCCAGCGCTACGCCCAGAGGCCTAGCAGGCCTGCACACGCCCGGCGCTGCGCTCACACCAGAGGCACAACTTGCCGGCACTGCACCCACAAGCCGACCTGACTGTTCAGGCAGGGCACTACGCTAATGCAGAGGACCTCCACACTTGCAAAAAAATTGCCCAAAGGCTCAAGGACACCCTCAAATTGCCTCCAAAGACCTACAAGCAAGTAAAACTGGTAGGTGCCCTATTTTCTCCTCCTCCCAAGTGCTTTTACTCATTTGGTGGCTATACAATGATTAAACCCTAGTTTTTCAAACCCTAGGTCTTAAATGTATATTAAATCTTTGTTTTGGCCTCTTTGAACAAATTAATTGTCATGTGAAGGAGAGTGACTTAGGGTAGTTGCGCTTCATATTCAAGTTAAGCCCCATTAAGCTCAAAAGCACTCATTCATACCCTTGCCTTCATATCATTCATCTGCAAAGGCCACCACCATTTTAATTTTGCTCTTCCAAACCCTAGTTTGTCCACAAACAGCTCCCATCACCATGTCAGGGGCAAAAGACAGTAGCAGCAGTGATAGGGGTCAAGGGCCTATGAGGCCAAATCACTAGGGAGTAAAAGTGAACAGATTTGAACCCTAGAGCGTAGTAGATATCACCTCATCTCCCATGATCCTCTCGTGTTTCCAGAATGTGGGATGCTTCCAATTTTGTGAGAGAGTCAAACAAGTGCAGAGCCACCCAGAGCTTACAAGGCTTTTTATCCTTAACCTACACAACAAACAATCAAGCCTTGCAGGGGTGGATTTTGAACTATCATTAGATGCCATCTCAAGTGCTACTGGTATCCCTGTTTTTGGTGAAAAATGGTTTAAAAAAGCCAAATTGGACAAGGATTATTATGAGCCATTTGTCAAGACTAGGTACAAACAAGGCTGCAAATATGTTTTTCCCTTCTCACACCTCAAACAAAGATTATCACCCTTGATGAAAGTTATCATGAAGTACTTCACCTGTGAGGGGAGATACTCCAAGCTTTATTCCTACCATCTTAGACTCCTCATGCATTTCACAAGGGTCAAGATGCTCAACTTCCCTACTACCTCTATAGAAGTATGGACAAAATGTCTTCTGTTGTCCGGAGAATGAGTCCTTCCCAACAAATGCAAAGTTTATTTCACCATTCCTTGATTAATATGGTGGCATTACATCAGTTGGAACAACAGGGTATACCTTGGGAGGTATTCATAGCACATGAAGTCTTCACAAGCCCACATCCTCCTCATCTACACAAGTGCCCTCACCTCAAGGAAGCCTCCCTTCTTCCCCTTCTCTTAATGCATCAAATGAAGAGGATGAGTGTGGAAATAATGAAAAAAGTAATGACAGTGAGGGTAATGGTGCAAATGAGTCAGCCCAAAGCATGGAAGAGAGTGAGGATGATGAACAGAGTGCTGACAATGAGGAAGAAAATAAAAATGATGATGAAGAGGAAGAAGTAGGGAATGATGAAAGTGAAGGAGGGGAAGGAAAAGAGAATGAAGAGAAAAACAGTGAGAAAAACAGTGAAAATATGCAAGAGGATGGTGAGGAAGATGAGGAGCTTGACAGTCAAAATGAAATGAGCATTGATGATGAAAACGAAGAAATGGAAAATGAAGAAGAGGACAATGACAAAGATGAAGACAGTAAGGAAAATTCATAAATTAAAGGCAGCAGTGATGCAAATGAGATAGACCATAGTGAGGAGGAGGTAAAAAATAGTGACAAAGAGGCAGGTGATCAAGAGGACAGTGAGGTACAAGACAACCAAGAAGAAAATAGTCATGACAACAATCAGCCCCTCGGTGATAATGAAAATGATGACAGTGCAAAAGATGAAGATTGAGGTAGTCCTAGTCATGATGACAGTGAAAAAGGGGAAGAGGCTCATAGTCTAAATGATGACCATAGCCATGACAAAGAGGCCAACAAAATCACCATCACACCTCTTGCATGCACATACCAGAGAGGGCCAAGGCTAGTGTTTGCTGCCTCTAAGAGGCAAGGGACCATACCCTCTTCCGCAGCTCAAAAGCATGACAAGGGCAAACAAAAGATGGAGAAAGGTGAGAAAGGTAAGAGAGGAATGAAAACTAAACAAAAGCCTCAATTCATTGACCTAGACAGTGATAATGAAGATGAGGAGATGGCCACTAGAATATGCTCCAAAGCAAAGATGCACAAATTAGGGAGCTGGAGAGAGATTTTGAGATGGCTCAGCGTATCATTCAGTAGTATAAGAATGAACACAAGTATTTTAAGAAGATAAAAAGGGGCCTTGCTCTCCAGAAAAAGATGACCAAGCATTATGCAATTAAAAACAAACTTGCTTGTGCCAAACTCAAAGAGGCCCTCATTGAAATCCAAGCACTAAAAGGAGGAGAATACCAAGCTAGACTTGGAATTTTGGCATCATCTTCCCTACAGGTCTCTTAAACCCCTTGAAGAAGACCTCAACCAATTTTGAAGGAATTTGGGCAAGTTTTTGTTTTTTGAGAATTTGAAGGCCTATTAGCGCAGCGCCACTGGCGCTACGCTTTTCCCTCATGCATCCTCAGAGGGAAAACTCTACATTTTTTTATTCCTCATGGCTAGAACACTATGCTCACCAAATTTCAGAGCAATTGGAGTAGTTTTGACCCCTCAAAATGTCAAAAAACACCTCATTTTTCACCATTCTGCCTCCTTTTCAGGCCTAGCATTGCGCTCAGAGCAGTCTTGGGGATTTGACCTTTTGAACAGGTTACTGGTGCTCAATCAGAAAACCAAAGGCATATCTAGAAATATGACTCAGCAAACTTTCCAAAGAGCCATCACGGAGCAAAATCTGACATCGGGAAGACCCCAAAAACTTGGCTGCAACAGGACCTATTTTCTGCCTAAGGTGGCACTGCGCTTATGGATAGCACTGTGTGTTTTTGGCCAAAAAGTCAACAAAACACACAAATTGATGCAAAATAATTTTTAATATTTTCTTGGGCAAATCACTCTAGATTTGATTGAGGAGTTATGTTATGTTATTTTTCATTTATTAGCTTAAATATTATGTGTCTTGGGCCTTGCATGGTCTTCAAGCACATAAATGACATCTATGATGAAATTAGGGTTTCTAGAAGCCTCTTATGGTTTCCACCTCCTCACTTGCTAAGATAAATAGAGCATGAGGATTCCATTGTAAAGGTTGGCATTTGATGATCTTTGAGATCAATACATGGTTTTCTTGAGTTTGAAGAAGAAATTGGTTTTGTGGAGTTTCTGAATGCCTTGTTTTGATGAATGATGAAGGAGGATAGCTTGCAGGATCCCTGAGCTTGGTCATTGGTGAAGTGCTTCTGTCTTATGTTATTTTTTTCTCATGTTTTCATTATGTTTCCATCCTTCTATGTTGCAATAGAAAAGAAGAGTATAGGTTAAGAAATGTTCTTTGAGGCACCTTAGTCCTTCCTGTTTCTACTGTTTTTGTGTTTTCCTCTACTGGGTTTGTTTAAGGAATTCTTAGCTGCTCCTTAGACCTCCATATGCTTGCTTATTCCATGAATGGTTCAATACAGTAGTTTCAAATATGTTTTATGGTTAGCCCTGCCTATTTGATGCTATTTAAACTCTGTTTTGGAATCTCTCTTTGAAGTATTACTTGTTAGGTTTTAGCCAAAGAGGCCATGTTTTGATCATGCCCTTTGTCCATGCTTGAGAAGTTGCCTTAAAGTTCTTTGTAGCTTGATCATTGATGTTTAGGCATTCCCTCTTCATTGATTAAAGTTATTTGTTATCTTGAATTTTTTCTAACCTTGAAGGTGAAATCACTAGAAGTTAAATGAGTTTCTCGCCTTCTATATTTCATTGGAATTAGTTATCTTGAATGCTTGTTTGCTTAAAGTGTACTCTACGAGCTATTGGTTTGCCCTACCTTATGATTATGTTCTTATGTTGATCAGTATTTGAGACATCTTGTTTAAAAGTATTTGTTTAAGTATTCTTTAATGCCCTTACACACCTACTTTGTTCACCAACTTATTGTTCATTTCACTTCACACATGCCTTATAGATCCATTTGACCAAGCTAGATTTGTCCTGTTATGCATCTTGCTTCATTGTTGAGATATCCGGGACTTTCATAGACTCCATAGCCCAATGATTTGAAGACGTCTCACTTCACCTATTTCTACTTGATCATCTTAACCAACCAAAACAAACAACAAACCCTACACTTAACAACTAGCCTAAAATCCAACCCTAAAAGCAAAAAGTTCACATCCTTTACATACAATAGAGAGAGCCCTCCTTGAGTCCAGGAAGGCTAGGTCCTAGGACTCCAAAGACTGGTCTTATGTTACCCTATGCATTTGATCTACCAATGTATCAAATCACGGGACACTAATAGTTGGCACAACCCTTGTCTACATTGAATATCATTCTTCGTCCCATATTTTTGATGCTAAGACTCTTCATGTTATCCCTATCACCGGCAGCCTTCGGCATGCTTGCAACCTCCTTAAAAACTAGGAACCACTCTCCTTTCTGAATGCCAATTGAGGGATGCCAGACTTGATAGATGCACCCGAGCGTAAGTGATCCAAGACTCCACCTGAGCCTGCTCCAATATCGCACTTCCTTCGCGTCAACTATATCCTCCAACCGCGCTATCAGCCAAGAATGCTCCCTGCTCAACAGGTTCGTACACTGTGGCTTGGTGCCCTCCTCCCGCAGAGTCGAGGCTACTCTTTCCACCGTGCATTGTGACTTCCACAATCGGCTCCTAGGATCCCACAAAAGAAGACAGAACCAGGTCCTGCTCCCAGATGTTGACTCCCTAAGGCTCGCCCCCTTCGCATTAGGCTCAAGCCATGGCTTGAGAGCAGACACCTTTACATAGGGTGAACTCTCCCAACGAACATGCACCATCGCCCGAGTGTGACTAGATACCTCCTGCTGCTCCATCAACCTTGTTATTTTCCTCCTCACGTCGTGACAACCCGCTAAATGATTGCCCATTACTCCAACCGTGGAAGATATCAATGTTGTGGGTTGGTGCATGGCTGCCGTCCTAACCCACCTGCGCTCGCAATCACCACATGGCCTTCCGACAAAACACCCCATCGAAAAAAATAAATAAATAAAATAAATAATAAATAATAAATAATAAATAAATAAATTTAAATTATTTTATTAATATAATAAATTGATATTAAAAACTTAAATTTTCCATTTGGTGAGTAAAACCTAATATTAATTTTTTTTAAATCATAAACCAATAAAATATAAAAAAATTAATACTAAAAATAAATAATATTTTTTATAATATATTAATTTTTTATTATAATACATTAATTTTTATATATAAAAAAATTTGCAAGAAAACCAATTAATAAAAAGTCATTTTCACACTTAAAAAAAAAAAGAAAAAACAAACCAAACAAAAAATTAGCAACCTAGAACATGATATTGTGATTTAAGTATTAAAGGTCATTGATCCTTATACCACCCTATCACATTCTAAGTCGGAAAATATGAAAATTCTCATTTTAATTGCTTTTTTATTTACTAAATATAATATATATATATATATAATTCAGCAAACTAATTAACTTGCATTTATAAAAGACACTCAAAAGATTTTGTTTGATGTGTGATTATTCAAAAGTAGTTGCCATCCCCTAATAATATAGTATATCTAACGATATCGTATAAGTTGCGGGAAACAAAATTTAATAGTGATTTTTATCATGTTTATAAAAATATTGTTGTGGACATTTGCTTTAATCAAAGTGTTATATTTTGTGTAGTTAATTCTAAATTTCATTTGGATTATATATTTCTAATTTTATTTTAAATATTATTTTATTAAAAAAATTCCTTAATTTTAGAATTAAGGAAATATGGTTGTCTTTTTTTAATTTTCTTTGAATAATTGAGACAAATGGTAGTAGGAAGATAATGGTTAAATGTCAATATGTTCATTTATTGTGGTAGTTTATAGCTTTGTGTAATCATGTGAATAGTGAATAGTTTTCTAATTTAATGAGCTCCTCCTCACCTCGTTTGATGATTATAAAGAGCAACTTTACAAATCTCTCGGCCACACAAAATAATCAAGCTACTCAGAGTCTATTTTTCTAGCCTCAATGAAATTGGGTAAGCTTGCTCCTATAATTATTTATATTTCCTGTGACTTCTATTTTTTCTCTCATATCAACTTTGTTCAATAAAAGTAGTGAGTTTCCCCTTGGTTTTTACCTATTTATCCTTCTTTTCTTAAGAGCTAAGACTCTTTATAGATTTATGTTTTTCATCAATACAATGGTCTAGGGAGGCCTCTATAATTAGTGGTTTCCTCTTCTTTCCTCTCTCCTTTGTCCACGATCTTTGCTACTCAATTACCTCCTATTTATTTTACTTCCCATTCTATTGTCTTCCCACTCTTTTAATTCATTGGTTAAACACTCTTTATTTATTCTTCTGAATATCATCCTTGGCAATACTTGTATCATTTGTCAACTTGATCACCAGTTTGGTCCTCTCTGATATCCCTTGGCTTGATTTATTTTTTAGATGTGCATATATATGCTTATGGCTAAAGCATGTTAATCTGAAAAATAATTGAAATTTTTAATTATCGGTAATGTATTATTGATAATAACTTATTGTAAAATTGTAATTATGAGTTTTTATTTTTGTAAATAAATAAAATATGGAATATTAATTGTTGAGTACAAATGGCTAAAAGGGATGAGGTTGTAAATTATTGTGGAGTATTATTACCCATCAATAAGTTCTAGGAACCTAATTTGGATGATTAGATTTAATTGAGGAATTATGATATTGGCCAATTAATTATTTCCTAGAAGACAAGGAGATGTCCTCAAGAGTGCGAAACAAGAGCTCATTAATGACTTGATAGCTACCTACCACTTGTTGGTGAGGTGAGGTAGTTATTAACCTCCAAAAGAGTGGTAGATGGGTTTAAATAAAAATCTTTTTCTTACTTTCTTTTGTCTCATTCTGAGAGTAGAGGAATCAGCAGCCAACACAGAATATTCAAATGATGACTACTGAAAGAAGGACCGACAAGCCTCGAGTTAGTATTGTCACTAGAAGTGGAGCTGCGACTGGTAATGATAAATCAGATGAAAATAAAGTATATGAAAGTGCATGGGTTTGAAAGACTACTGAGAGACATCATGTTTTTTGTATTCATAAAGAAAAAGAAGTATTAATGGAAGAAAAATGAAGTTTTATGGATGTTGGAGCTTCGATCTCTAGTGCACAGCCAAAGCCTGATCAAAAAAGTAATCACGATGTGTCATCAACTTTGATACAGAACCAGGCTCCAACACAGGTTCGAACTTCGACACAAGACCAAGATTCAACAAATCATGTAAGTATTTTAAGGTCTTTTCTATAGACTTGTATGAAATTGTGAAGAGATCAAAATGGCGTAGAAGGGCTGCAGGAGTTGATAGATTCTTGTGCATCTAAAGAAACACCACGGAGTGAAATGCGCGCAGTCAATAATTTTCATTGACAAAAGCGAACCGGAAGAGATATCAGGCTTAGTGCATAGATATGAGAGTGTGAGATGGATCTAGTTATTCTGGATCTAGGATCTGATGCTAATGTCTTAACGAATCAGGCATGGGAATTAATGGGTAAGTCGAAGCTACAGTGGTCACCTATTCAATTAAGGATGGGAAATAAACAAAATATATTCCGTATGGGAAGACTACCAGGAGTCATGGTGGATATTGAAGGAGTTTGAACTAATGTTGATTTTGAAGTAATAGAGATCGTCGATGATAGTAACCCTTATCCTGCATTGCTTGGACTTGACTGGGCATTTGACAATATGGCCATAATCAATATGAAGAAGAGACATATGATATTTGAGTTAAACAATATGAGAGTAATCATTCCCTTGGATCCATCAGAAGGAGTAAGATACACATAACCAGTCATAGAAGAATATTGCACAACTGACATAGACAATATCTATCAAATGTCATTGAAAGAACGAGATTGTGTTAACCCTAATGCAAAGGGAAAGTTGAGTTGGGAGCGTGATAGTTCTTGTACCTCAAACTCAGAAGAAGAGTTGGAGAACTGGCAGAATAGGCAGCATTAAGTATCCACAAGGTGTTGTTTAAGAATTACCAAATCAGTTCTTTGTATCATATATGAGATATGGAACCTACCTTCTTATGATGGCTTAGCTGATGTAAATACTTTTCTTAAGGATGATGAAGAACAAGGTCCAGAAAATCAAAGTTTGTCACCCTTGGATATATCCCTAAAAGGTAGCCCTGCTAGATGGTGGAATGCACACAATAAGAATATAGGAGGTTGGAATGAATGTCGAAGACTGATGTGGATAAGGTTTGGAAAGATAGATACAGAGATGGAGATAAAATATGATGGTGAAACTAATCCCAGGAAACATGTCCAGCTATGCACTACAACACGGAAGGATATTCCACGCAAAAATGGTTACATGGATTCATTCATACATTAGAGACAATCCCTAAGAACTAGTACCTATAAACGAAGCTTCGACATGGTACCGAGAACTGGGCAGACATGGTTGATGGATTCATATTAACATTCAACTTTGAGGACGGTTTCCCATACATATATTTGGCCCTTCAAACAATAAAGAAGAGGATATTTGAGAATTTAACCCCACTAACACGGCAACAACCTGATTGGGCTGCGTAGATAGAAAATGCACTGGAATGCAGATGAAGAAGAAGATCCCCACAACATCGACATAGCATATTCAAAAGGATATCGCGAAGTAATTAGACCTGAGCTAGAGAGACCATACATAACAAAGACATTAAAGACCAAGAAGGTAAAAATAGGATCAGAGAAGGAACCTAAGTTTGCAACAATAGGATATTACTGGGATGAGGAGACAGTCAGTAAAGTTACAGAGTTACTTCATGAATATCAAGCACTATTTCCCACCAAGTTTTCAGAGATGAAGGGTATCATAGGAGATCTAGGAGTCATGAAGATTCCCATTAACCCTGATGCGAAGTGAGTCAAACAAAGACCCTACAGGATGAACCCGAAGTATAAGGAGAAAGTGAAAGTAGAGCTTAATAAGATGATAGCAGCATAAATTATTGAACATGTAGAAGAGTTAGAATGGGTGAATCCTATGGTGGTGCAAGAGAAGAAGACTCAAGGAGAAATTAGAATATGTGTTGATCTAAGAAAATTGAATGATGCATTTTTACATGATCCCTTCCCTACCCCTT